>OX463224.1:50676714-51354214 GCA_949820135.1 Sylvilagus floridanus | reverse complement strand
CCCTGGCTGTAAAGTTCTTGAGGGCACAGCCCATGTCTTACTTCTTTTGACTCTCACTGCAGTTCCTAGGAGTGTTGGGCATGCTGTCATTATTCAAAATCTGGAAATCAGTGCTTACGTAATGAGTTTCTCTGTGTCAACAATGACAATAAAGCTCAGTTCCCTGAGTTCTGGTTACAGTACCTATTGTTCCCATCTCTTTGCCAGCAAAATGGGCCCCATTGTGGAACAAGTTTACTAGTTCCAGTTTAAAAAGTTAAATTTCAAAAAAACCAACATGTTTATGGAGGATGATATGATTCTCTATTTTTTTCACAGGAAGCTTTTTAGAAAAATTCCCTGAACAAAGCAGTCACCACTGTCTTTACTTAATTAATGTTTTCTACATGTCCCCTTTCCTAGCTTTTTAGTTGTTAGGGAGCCAAAGCTGAGGACAAGGAATCAGGCTTGGGCACAGGTTAGCTTATGGGGAAAGGTAGGATTGACTCCAGCCCATGATCTATCTTTCAAGTTGGGGTGTCCAGATGTGTGGGAATTTCCCCTACTGGTGGGAATGCAATTGTGCCAGAAGCAAAAGCAGCCCAAGTTCTTAGGATAAAGGGATTTTAGTAGAACCAGAGGGCACAAACCCCACTTGGGAGGGTTCCAGACAGGAAAGGAAGCTGCTTGTTGCAGCCAGTGTATTGTGAAGATGGAGTACCACAGTAGGGTGAGCCCAGAGCATGGGCCAAGTCTTCCCTTGTGTAGGTCCCTGTTGGTAAGAGCAGTGGACAGTCTTTGTGTGTTGGCTTACATAGAGACCAGGAACATTTACCTATTGGAGTTTAGATAACCTGACCCTCTATGCCTTCTTAGCCTCTCTGACTGCAAAGCCCTTTAAAAGCAGGACTGCTTGTTTCTCTGTAGATGGCTCACTATGCTTGGCTAAGTGTCTGGTTTGCAGCTGGCACTCTGTAAAAATGTCCTTCAATTTTATATGGCATATTTCCTTGCTTACTTGTGTAACTGTTATACTCTTCTCTTCCCTTCTTGCATTTTCAGGTTACATCCTCCTAGAATGTTGGCTGCTCCATTCTTTGTCCTTCCTATGCTGGATGGGCTGTGGTCATTTGTTATATTGATGGCCTCCTCAATGAACCAAGCTTCTGGTATTTGTATTCTTGTGTTAACCTCTCAGCGGCTTCTCTTCTGATCCAGCTCCCTGATAATGTGCTTGGAAAACAGCAGAAGATGGTTCAAGTACTTGGGCTCTTCCACCCATATGGAAGACTGGATGTAGTTCCAGGCTTCTGGCCTTGTAGTTCCAGGTCTGGCCCAGTCCTGGAGATTTGGGGAGTGAGCTAGTAGATGGAAGATCTCTCTCTGCCTGTGTCTCTCCCTCTCAAATAAATAAATAAATAAATCTTTATAAAGAAATTTGAGAGGGAGCCAGAGAGACAGAGAGAGAAAAAGAGAGAAAGAAAGAAAGGGAGAGAGTATCTTCCATCTGCTAATTCATTCCCCACATGCCCACAACATTTGGGGCAGGAATTCAATCCAGTTCTACCACGTGGAAGGCAAAGAGCAGAGAGATGGGGCAACTAATCTTTGCCATGGAATAATGGTCTGTGGCTTTGCTTTGAGAATATTCCCAACTATCTATTGCTGCTTTTTGCAGACCTAAATGGAGATTCCTTCTTACTAGTGGTTCCTCCTCAGTGGCCAAGCTCCATACTGAGCCATAGAGAGTTTTGTTGAGACCAAAAGATCTCAAGAAGACACATCCAAAGTTGCAGGTGGGGCAAGAAGGTGGAGCTTTTAAATCAGCAGGATGTTTGGGCAGAGACAAGGATGTTGAAGGCAGGAGTCAGTGTTTCCAAGGTTCTTTCTTAAAATGCATGGTGATTGGTTTTAGAGCTCCTGATCCACCCCTGGGGCAAAGCACTCCTTTTTGGGGCTACTAAATTTCCAACAGTGCTTGGGGAGATCAGTTCACTCTGCACCTACAGTATCCACAGAAACATCTGCTTTTGCTTACTAGAAAGTCAAAACCATAGACGTCACCCCATCGCCTTTCCCACTTAAGGACACATTCCTGTTGGCTGAGTCATGCCTCCACCAAGGGTTCACCCTGGACTGCCTGTGTGTGTTTTTGAAACTGTGAACTGACTTTGATGATAATTTGAAGAGCCGTTTACATCCTAGTTTATTTAACCTTCTCACATGAATAGCAAGACTTCTCTTTGGGGAATCATGGGATAACTACTGCTTCATTAGATAAGCAGTGAGCCCTGGAAACAGGAAGCTAAAAATGGACTCTCAAGGCCAATTTCAACCCCTTCTCTTCTCATCTCCAGGTAACTTGGCATTGCAGAAAGCAATCTGGATTTGGAGTTAGCAGACCAGGGTTCAGCTCACAGTCTTGCAGTACCTGTATTGTGTGACTGTGTGACTATGTGTTAGTTTTCCATAGAATTGGAATAATGATTCCTATCCTGCCCATAACACAGGTTCTTAAGTCAGGATAGAATAATGAAGGGGGTGGGTGAGAAAGGCATGTTATAGACCATCTAATGCCTGAATTCACTCTTACATCACCACCACACAACCTACTCTTGAATTCTTTCTATGACAGGGAACTCATTCCTACAGAGAGTACAGAACATTGTGGGGCGGGAGTGGGGGGTGCTGGCTCTGATTTTGTTTCAAATGGCATTCCACCAACTGGTTCTTCCAAATGTAGATATACAGAAACAAGTCCAATCCTTTTCTGCAAGAACAACTTTCAGATGTCTGAAAGTAGTGCCACATTCCTGATACAGACTGACCAGTCTCTGAGTTTTTCTCCATCAAGTTAAGCCTTTGATTTTGATCACTACCATGGTTATTGTTGCCCAAAGGTGCTTTAGGTAATTTATAGTATCTAGTCTAGAACTGAATGTGGTATTTAGGATGGTCTGAAAGGGAGGCAATGAAGTGGGACATTCACCTCCCTTGTTCTGGATGTTATACTTCTAGTAATGCAGTGGATTCTTGAATGGACTCCTTTGGTGGTCACATCTCAATAGCAGTACTTCCTCCATAATCTCAGCAGTGAATATGCAGCTTGCTGATCATCTCCTTTCTTCCTAGCTCATTCCATCAAGAACCCAACTCAATAAATTTCAGACCTCATCAGGACTTACTATGCATGAATCCTACCACCTTCCCACTATCCCTGAACCCTCTTCTCCATCGTATCTTCATGTACCTCCTTACCCAGCCTAGACCTCATGATACAGCATTATAACCATTGTCTCAAATATTCAACTTCTTTCCTACTCTCTCTTGCCTGGCAAAATCCTAACTCTGGCTACACTCTACTTTCTACTTCTTCCTGACCTGTGCCTGGATAATTCAACCTGGCAAGAGATAAGAGGTTCATTGACTTTAGTTAAATTCATGACCACTAACATCAAGGAGTGGACCCAGAGCTGCTCAGTGATCATTCCCTAGTTCCTTAGCCTGGGATTCTATCACTCATCTAGATAACTAAGTCACCCCCCTGCCCCATTGTCAGTCTTACCTGATGACCTTGTCTTCATCTAGATGGGACTCCCACATGTTCCCACCACCGTATCTACCTGCCTGCCCCATCTGCGCCTGGAGCTCTGGCTCCACTGCCTGCTCCCCAGCCCTGCCTATGATTTTCTGTGCTTTTTTTTTTTTGACAGGCAGAGTGGACAGTGAGAGAGAGAGACAGAGAGAAAGGTCTTCCTTTGCCGTTGGTTCACTCCCCCCCCCCCCCCATGGCCGCTGCGGCCAGTGCAGCACGCTGATCTGAAGCCAGGAGCCAGGTGCTTCTCCTGGTCTCCCATGGGGTGCAGGGCCCAAGCACTTGGGCCATCCTCCACTGTACTCCTGGGCCAGAGCAGAGAGCTGGACTGGAAGAGGAGCAACAGGGACAGAATCCGGTACCCCAACTGGGACTAGAACCCGGGGTGCTGGTGCCGCAGGTGGAGGATTAACCTATTGAGCCACGGCACCGGCCCTTTCTGTGCTCTTAAGCCTAAGCTCTCCAGGTGTGCACTAGTTGCTTTCTCCTCTCGCTTACTCAAGAATTCTGCCCCTCACTCTGTACTCCATCATTAATGTCCTCTTTTCTTCAAGATCATTCCCATACTGTATGGCCACATTATTTTTTCCTCTCATCTTAAAAAACAAAAATAAATACAATAACAAGAAAAATACTAATTTTTTAAAAACCCAGATAAAGGGTTTGGAAAGGTATACCAGTCACATACATGTAAACTTTGGAAAGGTCAAGGGTCAAATACACCCCCCCCCCCCCCCCCGACCACTCAAATGAGGCTTAATAGGCTGCAGAGGCTAGAGCAGCTCTTTCTGCAGCCCACTGTTTGGTTCAAGTGGCTATGACTGAGCTTGGGTAAGGGAGTACTTTGCTAAGGACAGGAGGGCAGCTCTGCCATTACCTGGGCATAATGAGACAGCAAGAAAGGCTGGAGATTTTCAAGTAAGAATTGGACCTGCATTGTCCTCAGAGGCCTGAGGAGCTGCTGAATCTCTAGTTTGGTCAGTTTGCCTTCAAGATGAAACATGGGTGGTTGAGGGCTGTTGCATGCCAGCCATAGCAGAGTGATCAGGTGGCTGGGGTGGTGGACAGGGATGGATGCTGCAGTATCATGAACCTCAGTGACAAGCTAACACCTCATAAATCTTGCAGGCCTAGTGCCTGTGTAGTCCACTTCAGGGGCTGTCTCGTCCTCACAAGAGTTGGGAAATGATGATAAATCCGGCAAACTGCCTGCCAAAGCCATTTCATCAGAAGGGCACACATGTTTCCACCTCCTCTTGAGACAGCCCTGTTCATGCAGAGAAACCTGAAACAGCTCAAGCCAAGGGGCAAGGGGTTCCTCTTGGGAAAACAGAAATTTCCCTACCTCTGGGACACAGTCTTTCCTCTTCCCTCAGCTCCCAAAGACAGTCCCAGAGAATGAACCCTTCTAGTTCCTAATCTTCCAACCAAGTACCCCCGATTCCCCTTGGAATTTTCAGACTACCTGGAAAAGCACACATCTGCCTCTTGTTTGTGTATCTGCCAAAACCAGTGTTGACTTCAGTCCAGGTATCTCTTAAGAATCCTCTCGCAAAGGTCTGGCCCACTTACTTGTCTGTCACGGCCTGCATGAACTCATCCAGCAAGTCGTCGTACTCCTTCCCGCGCACGCGCCGGTGCTTCAGGCCGATGTACAGAGGGTCTCGGAGCAGCTCCTGGAACAGACAGCTCCTGTTTACTAAAGCTGCTCCCAGTGCTTCTGTTTCACTTTTTTCGACAAGTCTGCCTGTTTAGCAAGATGAACTGGGGGTGAGGCTATGGGAGGAGAGGAGGGAATAGGAAGCTGGACCTCCCACCTTCACACTTTTGCCCAGGAGGTGGCATCTCTCTAGCAGTTTGCATTTGAAGAGAAGTTTCCAGCAGGCAGTTTGACCTGATAAAATACAGGGTACTGTATTTAAATAGGAATCTCAGGTAATAATTTTGATATTTTTGAAAGAATTTATTGGGGCTGGCGCTGTGGTGTAGAGGGTAAAGCCGCTGCCTGTAGTGCTGGCATCCCATATGGACAGTTTTAAGTCCTGGCTGCTCCTCTTCCAATCCAGCTCTCTGCTATGGCCTGGGAAGGCAGTGGAAGATGGCCCAAGTCTTTGGGCCCCTGCACCCATGTGGGAGACCTGAAAGAAAATTTTGGCTCCTGGTTTTGGGTCGGTGCAGCTCTGGTTGTTGCAGCCAATTGGGGAGTGAACCAGAGGATGGAAGACCTCTCTCTTTCTGCCTTTCCTTCTCTCTGTGTAATTCTGTCATTCAAATAAAATTAAATAAATCTTTAAAAAAAGAATTTATTTATTTGAAAAGAAGAGTGACAGAGATAGGGAGACAAAGAGAGAAAGATCTTCCATTTGCTGGTTCACTCTTCCAAATGGCCATAATGGTCAGGGCCTGGAATTCCATCCAGGTTTACCACATCAATGGCAGAGGGCCATGTACTTTATCTGCTACTCTCCCAGCATATTAACAGGGAGCTAGATCAGAAGCAGAGCATCCAGGACTCGAATGGCACTCCAACATGGGATGCTGACGTTGCAAGTGGTGGCTTACCCCCTGTGCTGCAATGCTGGTCCCTGTTATTATTATTCCTACTATTATTATTTTTGGTACAAGTTCATCCCAAGCATTACATGGGGCATAATTATGCTGAAAAACCAAGTAATTGTTTATCTGAAAAATTTTTTAAAGATTTTATTTATTTATTTATTTGAGAGGTAGAGCTACAGACAGTGAGAGGGAGAGACAGAGAGAAAGGTCTTCTGTCTGCTGGTTCACTCCCCAAATGGCTGCAATGGCCGGAGCTCCGCTGATCCGAAGCCAGGAGCCAGGAGCTTCCTCCAGGTCTCCCACGTAGGTGCAGAGTCCCAAGGACCTGGGCTGTCTTCTTACTGCTTTCCCAGACCCTAGCAGAGAGCTGGATTGGAAGAGGAGCAGACAAGACTAGAACCGGTGTCCATATGCCACAGATGGAGGATTAACCTACTGTGCTACAGTGCAGGCCCTATTTATCTGAAATTTGAATCTCACTGGCCTGCTGTACTTTTATCTACTAAATGTGATAACACTGATAACCCTATCAACAGAAGGAACATAAAGCCAGGAAGCAGTGAGCAGTCAAAGAAGGGGCACTGTGGTCCAGATGCTCTCCTCTGAGCATCCTTGGTGTGTCCCAAAAGGGACTCAGGCTTTGGAAGTAGGTGGACCTGGGTTTTAATTCAGATGCTGTCACTTAACTACTTCTGTGACTTTGAGCAAGGCATTTCACGTATCTCTGCCTCATTTTTCTTCTCTGTTAAGCAGGGATGATAATTAGCTCTATCATATAAGGTAAGATCTTTAGGAAAGGATCTATCCCTTGTTCACTGGCATCTCCCCAGAGATTTGCACATTTTCTGATGGTAAGCCCAACAGAAGCATTTGTGGTTATGAGTTGCAGGAGTCCCAGGATTGGGCTAAGGAAATGTTGAATTAAGAACAAAGAGGTCTTTGGAAATCAGTTGGTTCAGCTTCCTCCTTTGAGACTTGGAAGGGTTAAACGAGTTGCCTAAGGTCACAAAAGACACTAGTAGAAGCAACAGGGCAGAACACATGGTTTCTAAAACAGTTCTTCCCAGGGTGGCAACCTAACTTCATTACTTCCTAGCTCTGGTCCCTAGCTGGGTGCCTAGCACATAAATATTAATAGAGGGACTAAATCTTTCATTCTTGCTATTACAAATCCCCCTGAAACTAAGTAAGTCAGTGACTATAATTTTCAGTGAAAGCATTTATCCAAAGCAGGTGAACCAGTACTTTCTCCTCTGCCATGGGAGTTAGAAGGCTGACTACTCCCTGTGTGGCTGGATGCCCAGTTCTGTCTTCCTAAGGTTTTTCTTGGTGATAAAATGTCATAGAAGACAGATGAGGAAATTATCCTCCTCTTCACCAGGCATATCAGTGAGCATTGGATGTACGTTGGAAAATAAATAAAGCTTCTGCTTGAAAAATATTTATCTTGCATAGCAACAGGCATCCTAAGATGTTATTCAGGGTACCTGTGGATCTGCAAGGCCATGGGATTGGGGTCACACTGTGGACACAGAATGTCCTCCCCTCAGAGTGGCAGTTGTGCCCCCCACTCCTCTTTCTGGAAGATCAGTTAAGCTCAGTGGTAGGCTACAAAGAAATCAAAAAGGGCATCCTCATGAATCACACATGTGCAAAGAGTAAGTCCTCTGATGGCACTACAGGGTGACTGCTGAGTAGTTACTAGTCACAGGCATGATAATCTGGCATGGTAAGGAGAAACCTGTAACAAGCAGCTTAGCTGCCAGCCCCATGCTCATTCAGCAGTCCACCTCCACCCCCCAGGCAATGTGACTAGGCCATGCCCCTGGGTTTGCCTCTCTGAGCACATGCTTCCTGCTCCTCTCCAATTAGTTAGTTCCAAGGCGTCACAGAGAATCTCTTTTGCAAAAGGAATCATAGAGGCTCAAGGCTCTTCTTGGAGAAGGCCATCAAGACACAAGAAGGGCCATTTGAAAGCCATGGCCTATGGGGTGCCCTTCAGAATCTCAGCATAGAATGGAATGAGCAGCTGGCACCATGCCTCAATAGGCTAATCCTCTGCCTAGCGGCGCCGGCACATTGGGTTCTAGTCCCGGTCAGGGCACCGGATTCTGTCCCGGTTGCCCCTCTTCCAGGCCAGCTCTCTGCTATGGCCCGGGAGTGCAGTGGAGGATGGCCCAAGTGCTTGGGCCCTGCACCCCATGGGAGACCAGGAGAAGCACCTGGCTCCTGGCTTCAGATCAGCGTGGTGCACCGGCCGCAGTGCACCAGCCGCGGCAGCCATTGGAGGGTGAACCAATGGCAAAGGAAGACCTTTCTCTCTGTCTCTCTCTCTCACTGTCCACTCTGCCTGTCAAAAACAAAACAAAACAAAACAAAAAAAATGGAATGAGTATGGGCAGTGGAGTCAGTCCTTAGGAGAGTCATTTCTGCTCTGGGCCTCTTTACCCATGTAAAACGAGGTTGTTGAATGAGTGTATTTCAGTCAAACTTTCAACTTAAGTGTGAGTGTCTGGGAGCTCGTGGATGAAACAAAATGCAGAAACCAAACCGTATGTAGCCATAGCTGGGAGGAGTCTCCTTCCCCATCCCTTTCAGAACTTAACCATGGGTTGTTCCTTCTTTACAGGAACTGTGTATTTAATTTTCCAAACCTCCTTGGTGTTGGCAGGTAGAAGTGACTCAGAGTTTCAGGGCTGTAGACAGGTATTTTCCTTCAACAGGAAACCTGGAGGGTGTTTCCTTCGACTCTGATGAAAGTTTCTGTTGGCTTCGGAGATTTTATAGGGATGTACACACAGATGGCCCAGCTATTCTGGTATTAGAAGCCCCCACAACAGCATCCTTCCCTGCACTGACGTGAGAGACAAAAGTTTCGGGTGGAACCTCTGTCTCCTGCAGTTCTGGCTTTGCTCTGAGCAAAAGGTGTGCTCCAAGACTTTTGGAGGGAAATTCTAGCAAACAGACTCATTTTCTGAAAAAAAAAAAAAAAAAAAAACTGTAGTGCAGGGGATTACATAGTAAATCTACTTATAAAGAGATAAATCACTGTTTTCCACGTGTTGGTCGTTTTGTAACTTTGGATTTGTGTGCAGATGGAACACATGATCATTAAAATGATCAAGTAGGTGGCATTGCTGAAACGCTGACAGCTAGGATATTCCACCCAGGCCTGGCTCTCATTTATCTCCCTCGTGCCTGGAGAGTGCCTGACACCTACTAAACACTCAATAAACTTCTATGAAATAAGCGAAGAGAAAGTGTTCACAAAATAATCTTAATTGGAAAAATTAGAACAGAATATGGGCACATTATGATTACAACTAGGTAATAAATCCATCTATGTGTAGGCAGAGATAAATATTAAAACACACATATAGCATTGTGGGAGAAATGCCGTTTCCTTTTGCCTTTAAACTTTTGGATAAAATATTTTTTTTTGACAGGCAGAGTGGACAGTGAGAGAGAGAGAGAGACAGAGAGAAAGGTCTTCCTTTGCCGTTGGTTCACCTCCAATGGCTGCTACAGCCGGCGTGCTGCGGCTGGCGCACCGCACTGATCCAAAGCTGGGAGCCAGGTGCTTCTCCTGGTCTCCCATGCTGGTGCAGGGCCCAAGGAGTTGGGCCATTCTCCACTGCACTCCCGGGCCATAGCAGACAGCTGGCCTGGAAGGGGGGCAACTGGGACAGAATCCAGTGCCCCGACTGGGACTATAACCCGGTGTGCTGGTGCTGCAAGGCAGAAGTTTGGCCTATTGAGCCATGGCGCCAGCACTTTTGGATAATATTTTAATGTTACTTTAGTCATAAAAATTTTAAAGTCAAGAAGTCATCTTTACTGAGAAAACAACAGAAACCCAGGTAAGAGTGATGTGGGAAGATGAGCACAGGCTCAGATTAGGTTCTTCCACCTGCAGCACATCTTTTTGGTGATTTAAACTCTTTGGACCTCAGTTTCCACAAATGTAAGAAAATAATAATGATAGATGTGCCACTCACAGGGTTATTAAAAGGCTTTCACCAGATGTCTGGGAAAGAGGGCTTGCCCATTATTACCACTGTTCTCAGCCATCTTTTCTTGTAGATTTGTTACAAGTTGGGGTCTGCCCTAAATAGCACATCCTTGCTGGGTATGGGACCTTCAATGACAAAGTATCTAATGAACCTGCTGGAGGCCACCAGCATCTTTCTAGGGGATGAAATGTTCTCAGAATCAAACTCAAGATGTTCCAGTTCTTGCATAGGGTCAGATTTTAGCATGGAGAGTGAACATCTCAATTAAATGCAGTTGGAATACAACTACACTCATCAGTGCATACAAACTCTTTGAGGTGAGGGGTAATTTTTACAAAAGATTTATTTATTTATTTGAAAGGCAGCATTACAGAGAGAGGGAGGAAGAGGCAGAGAGAGATCATCCATCTGCTGGTTCACTTCCCAAATGGCCACAATGGCTGGAGCTGGGCTGATCCAAAACTAGGACCTAGGAATGTCTTCCAGGTCTCCCACGTGAGTGCAGGGATCCAAGAACTTGGGCCATCTTCTGCGGCTTTCCCAGGCACATTAGCAGGGAGCTAGATTGGAAGTGGAGCATCCAGGACTGGAACCAATGCCCATATAGGATGCTGGCATTGTAGGCATAGGATTTATCTGCTATGCCACAGCACTGGCCTTGAAGGGAAATTTTAATAATGCATGGTGTAAACCCAGACTTCTGGTTGGGGGAAGAGAATGTGTGCAGAGTAAAATCTGAGGATTGGTGTTGATGAGTAGCTTTGATACTGATGTGTAACATGGGGAGAGAAAGAGGTGGAAGGACATTCCAAATTGTGCCTTCTCTTTCTACCACAATGGGATCAAGTTCAAAGAGGTACAATAACTCATCTGACTCATCAGTGGTTCTGTGACCTTGGGTCCTTGCTTATCACTTCAGTGCTGTTCTTCCTCCTCTTTCTTTTCCTCATCTTAACTACCCCCATAATTTCCCAGCCCTTAATCAAGGTCCTCCCACTGTTCCCTCATTTGATGGGATATAGGGATGAAGTCTGAATAAGAATCCTTCCTCGCTAGGAGCTACAGTGCCCATTCTTGTTTAGAAATGGGACATACAGTATCTAGAGAAGAGGAGGGCCATGCAAAAAGCCTTGGCAAATTTGCCTCAGAAGATCAATGCAGAATCCAAACAGCTATTAATTTTTTGACAGTGCAAATCAAGAATCTAAAAAATGACTTTTTCTGCCTTAGTATTTCAATTTTAAAGAATTTATCCTAAGGAAATAATCAGAGATGGTAATAAAGAGTCATCTGCAAAAATGGATATTAGAGTATGATTTAGAAATAATCTAAGTGTACAATTCTGGAGGATTTCTAGTGTAAATTATGATATACCAAGCGTTTATTATAATGGCATTGTGCAGGAATGACCAATGACCATGGAGAAAATTCATGCAGATAATAAGTTTTAAAGAATAGCGTTGAGGCTGGCGCCGTGGCGCAACAGGCTAATCCTCCGCCTTGCGGCGCCGGCACACCGGGTTCTAGTCCCGGTCGGGGCACCGGATTCTGTCCCGGTTGCCCCTCTTCCAGGCCAGCCCTCTGCTGTGGCCCAGGAGTGCAGTGGAGGATGGCCCAGGTGCTTGGGCCCTGCACCCCATGGGGAGACCAGGAAAAGCACCTGGCTCCTGGCTCCTGCCATCGGATGAGCGCGGTGTGCCGGCCACAGCGCGCCGACCGCGGCGGCCATTGGAGGGTGAACCAACGGCAAAGGAAGACCTTTCTCTCTGTCTCTCTCTCTCACTGTCCACTCTGCCTGTAAAAAAAAAAAAAAAAAAAAAGAATAGCGTTGAAAGCTGTATATGCAATGTGAACCCATTTTGGCTTTATAAGTGCTTTGGGCAGAAAATATTGGAAGGTAACATATCAAAATGTAAACAATGATTAGCATTGATTTCACAATGATTCCTTGGATTTTCTCAGCTTTTAAATGATGATCGTGCACTGATCTCAAACTCAAAGATAAATGTCACTAGTAAGGAATATCTGTTTTTTTTTTAATTGTGTTCTGACACAGAGACACAGAGCTGAAAATTGCAGAAATGCACAAATACTGTGGTGCCTGCCCAGGAAAGACAAACTCTTGGCTGAGTTGTGAGCTTCCCAAATCACAAACGCCCTGGAAACCTGCAGTTTCATCTCACCTACAGCTTAGCTCAGTTTCTCTCACTGAGTTTGCAAGGTGCTCATCTGTCTGATTCGGAAATTTTAGCCCCTGGCCTGGTGTTTTGAGTTTTAATCCTTCCATGGGGGCAGCTTGCCCTGACCATGCTTAAAAATGCAGCCCAGTAGTCACTCCCACTCCACCTGCCCTTTCCAAGGATGGCTCAGAGTGGCCTTGATGGAAAGGAAGCTGTGTGGGGTCATTGATACAGGGAAGAACATACTCAACGGGGCTCATCATTTATACCTCATGGAGGTAGAGGAGCAAGGGGTCCCAGAAGAGGGAGTGACAAGAGAATGAGGTTAAGGGACCAGAGAGGTTTGCCAGGAAGGCAGAATCTCCTCTATGTCACAAGTGCATAGGGGTGTGCTCTTGTCAAGGGGACATCAGGAAAGAAATGGTCCATTGCTATATAGGTATAACCCTCCTCCCTCTTCCACACACACACAAAAGTATTTCCTCCACCCTTTGCCCTCTGGCCCCTTCTGTACCTAAAGCTTCTGGCAGGGGCAGGATATTACCTCGTTGTTGGTGCCGACATCCAGCAGGACAGGGAGGCACTGCTGTGGGTTCACCCCTCCGCATGCTGTGTACAGGGCCAGCTTGCCCACAGGAATGCCCATGCCATAGCAGCCCAGGTCTCCCAAGCCCAGGATGCGTTCCCCATCAGTCACCACCACAGCCTGAAAAACACAGCAGGGTGTCATCAATCAAGGTCTGTACCTCCTATGACAAAGGGCTCCTTTTAAAAGCCCTAGCAGTAGCAGGGGCCAACACCTGCAGTGCTGGCATCCCATATGGGCACCAGTTTGAGTCCTGGCTGCTCCACTACCGATACCTCTCTGTGCAATGACCTGGGAAAGCAATAGAAGATGGCCCAAGTCCTTGGATCCCTGCAACTGCATGGGAGATCTGGATGACGCTTCAGGCTCCTAGCTTTGGATATGCCCAGCTCCAGCCGTTGCAACCATTTGGAGAGTGAATCAGTAGATGGAAGAATCCCTCCCTCCCTCCCTCTCTCTACTTCTCCCTCCTTCCCTATGTAACTCTGACTTTTAAATAAATAAATAAATCTTTTTTAAAAAGCATAGCAACACAACCCAATGCCTACTGATTTTGCTGGGGCTGGCACAGCTTATTTAGGATAAGGCCAAAGGATTTATTCAACAGCAGATGGTCAGTCCTTTCTGGCAGGTGGGAAGAAACTCCACTGAGGTGAGATGACAGCAAGACACCTGCCCTGCATACTGAGATTCAGGGTCAGGGGGAATCAGAGAAACAGAAAGAGTTGGTAGATAACTGCTACTATTCACTCACCCTCAGAGAACCTCAGATAGGGTCAGCCTGAGACTTGGGTGCAGGGAAGGCAGGAAGGGAGGACCATCATGAAAGGAACAAATGAAAAACAGTGTTTGTGTTCCTGCTGCAGCTCCAAGGTTTAGAAACCAAACCAAGTGCTCCTTAGCCTGCTCCTGGGATGTGGCAAGTCCAGTGTGCAAAGGCTGTAGCTTCTGTGACATCTTCTAGGATCAGTTTTATGGGAAATCAGGAAAAGCCTCATAATGAGCTGGGAATACCTTTTGCATTTGGCAAAGAATAACAGAGGGCCAACCATGTATGATATATAGTTCACAGCCTACCTGAATTAACAGCTGTTGATGAAACTAAAGGAGAGGGTAGCATTTATCACATGATTATGATGGATTCATGTATTCATTCACTTAGGACATATGAAGGCACAGGAAAGAAGACTCTTTCACAGGACTTTTCACGAAAGGAAAAGAATTGGAAGTTGTGCAGGAGGCAGACTGTGAATGGCCTTAAATGTCAGACCAAGGACAGTCTGTCAAGAGGGGCAGTGAAATTGTTCGTACTCATCCCAACCTGCTTGCCATCAGGGGTTCCCTCCATCTCTCACCCATCCATCCACTGGAACTTGGCTTTGGGTGAGGATTAGGACCAGGTTTGAGCAATGGATGACATGGTTGGCTCTAAGCATGGTGCGCAAGGATTTCATCCATTCCATCAAAGGATGATGTTGGGAACTGGAGATAAAGAGATGAAGACCCATTCTGGCTCTAGAAGAGTATATGACTAAGTACTCAAAGGGCTCATGGATGATATCTTCCCACTTCTCTGTCTCTCTGGGATGACAGCACACATGGGCTGGTGCTGCCTTTTTACATAAATAGATACAGAGATCTTAAGAACACTCCTCCACTTGCAGAAAGGGGGATCTGGAGAGTGCAAGAGATTGTGAAATTCATGCTATTCACTCCCAGATTGGAACACTGCCTCAGTGGAGACTGCTCACAGATGTCTCTCAGCTGATCTTTCCCAGGAAGGGAGGTAGGTCTGAGACTGTTGTCCCTGTCTCACAGGTGAGCAAACTGAAACTTGAATATATGTTGTATATCTTGAATATGTTCTGTACATATTTAAGTATCAACCTCATGCCAGGCACTGAGCTGGATGTTTGCACACCAGTTATCACAGAAAGATTAGATGACCTACCATGGTCACCTTGCTTGTATATGCAGTAGGCTAATATTCCAGCAAGGCTTTGGGTTCCTCGTTCAGGGCTGCTCTGCCATCCATTGGGCTGGACTAAAGCACCTGTGCTCCTGGCACAGTCTTGCCCTACCTGGGCATCACCCTCCCTTAACCTGCCTCTGGCCTCCTTTGGGCAGCTCTCCCTGTTGGAGGCAGTATTACTCTCTCCTTGCCTCTGAAGACCTCTGGGATGAGGGGCCCTAACTTGGCACTTTCCTGCTATCCCACCTATTCAAAGCTTCCTTAGTGTGGTTCCCATTAGACTCCTTCTTTCTGCTGATGGGGGAGTGGATGATAAGAAGTGAAAACAGGAAACTAGCTGTTCCCCTGATACCCTGAGATGGGGACAGGGCTCTGCAGTGCTGCCTCCCAGCCTGGAAATGTGCTGGAGCATTGAACTGTGCACCTGTCTCCTCTGAGGGAATGCCTCGTCTCCACATCTGGCCCCCCTAGATCCTAGCCTATTTGTGATTGGCTTCTTGCAGCAGTTTCACAATCAGACCGTTTACCTAGCTTCTTTCTTTCTTGCAATGCCCCCTGCTAACCAACCTCAGATTCTTTGAATCAAAAGGCCATTTGATTTAAAGACTTACAAAGACTTCTGTTTGTAGAACAGAGCCCAAAATGCTTAACTCTGGAATGACCTGGGCCCAATGTACCCCTGAAGCTTACCTCCTGCTACAGGCCTCCACACAATTGCCCCTTCCTGGCAAACTGGCTTCCTCACACCCCCAAGATACAATCTGCATCCTCCCACAATCTCTCCCTCTCAGCTTCTGTTGTCCTCTCTTCCAAGGGACTCTATCCCCATTCTCCAGCAGTGCCAACCTTACCCATCACAAAGCAATGTGATTTCTTCCCCTGAACTGTTAGCACTTGTTATATGTACTATATACTTCCTGTTGCCTGCCTGCTTCCTGCTTCCACAAACATTTACTGGGTACCTACTACATGCCAAGACCCATCAAAGGTACTACTTAAAATTTGATGGTGATAACATATGTATTCTTATTTAACATTTTTTGAAGGCACATTTCATCTCACCCAACAGTCAAAGATTAATGATGAGGGCTTTGGAGTCTGCTACTGGTACTTGAATCTAGGGTCCTTGATGAAATACCACATGAAGTCTTGGGCAAGTCTAAGCTTCCATTTTCCATGACATGAATTCAATAATAATAATAATAATAATAATACTGGTACCCAACTCATCAGGTTGTTTAAAGATAAAATAAAATATATTTCATTTTACTCTGGTTTCTTACACAAGGTAGGGTGACAGTGAATGGTTGCTGGTATAATAATGATGTTTATTATTTTGTAGTAGCTATGATCATGGACTGCCCACAGCACTGTCTATATAACCCTCTCCTCTTCTGTTTCATCATCCCCTCTCATCTTCCCTTTTATCCTTCTCCTCTACTTTTCTCCCCACACCATACATAATGCATACTCCTTAGTTTCAAATTTTGGTTCCACTCCTCACTTGCAAAGAACCCAGCCTCTTAGCTTCCTTGTCTATCAAATCCCTACCTCTTACAGAGCTGTCAGGAGAATCCAATGAGTTAATCTACATAAAGCACTTGGCACACTACCACATGAAGTGGATATGGTGATGTGTAACCCATATTCTGCTTCAAGAATGAAGGACTTACTTACTCAGCTATATCCTCAGCTATCAGCCCACTTAGGAATCTCCTTGACTGAAGACAGCTGCCTTGCCCAAAGACACAGTCTCTTCCAGGAGTGTCCTGCAAATCATGACTGAGAAATTCAGGGATGCAAAGCCCTGCTCTCTTGTCCCACCTCCTCATGACTTGGAAAACCAGCTCCAGAGCCTCATGGGGTTTGCCAAGTCTTTCTGGAGACCTCATGCAGCCTGCTCTCTCCTTTGGCTCTTTCTCTCTTCCCTTCCACAGATGTTGACATAAGATTAATGCCTTACATGTGAATTTCTATATCAGAGTAACTGAGGGAATCCAGCCTCTGACATGGAGCATGGTGTGAAGTTAGTGCAAAGGGGACTGGTGCCTCATAGGCGGGCAGTAAACACTGGCAGTCTGGTCCAAGTTTAGGCACCCAAGTGGCAGGTGCCCAGTGGCAGAAGATGCTCCCTTGACCCTACCCCCAGCTATCTCTCAGCACCTCTCTTCCCAGAGCTGTTTGGCCTGAGTGTGGGAGAGATTTAGGAGCTTGGGAAAATGGTTGGGGAGGGAGAAGTTCTCAAATAAGCCTTCTTCTGGCTCTGGGCAATGGCTGCTGTGGGAAAGATTCGGAAAAGCAGTTCTCACTCCTCTTTGTGATTTATGCTGGACACTCAGGGTGGCCTGGCCCAGCCTGGCCTGCCTCCTCCTGTCTGAACAAGAGGGGCCCACAAAAGCTCATGGTGTCCCCAGCCCCATTTCCCTCCCTCCTATTTCTCTTATATGTCAGTCTGCATCTCTGCTTTCCAGCTGGGAATTCACAGAAAGTCATTTTTTTAACCTTCCATGTTAATTCTTAAGCTCTTCTGCATTCTCTCTTCTTACCAGCTGGAGAGCCAGCATTTTCAGGGCCTGAACCCACCTGCACCTTGAAAAGCTCTATCTTAGGCCAGTGCCATGGCTCACTAGGCTAATCCTCTGCCTGAGGCGCCAGCACCCCGGGTTCTAGTCCTGGTTGGGGCACCAGATTCTGTCCCGGCTGCTTCTCTTCCAGTCCAGCTCTCTGCTGTGGTCCGGGAGGGCAATGGAGGATGGCCCAATGTTTGGGCCCTGCACCTGAATGGGAGACCAGGAGGAAGCACCTGGCTCCTGGCTTCAGATTGGTGCAGTGCACCGGCTGTAGCAGCCATTTGGGGAGTGAACCAACAGAAGGAAGACCTTTCTCTCTGTCTCTCTCACTGTCTAACTCTGCCTGTCAAAAAAAAAATAAGCTCTATCCTCACCCTCAATAGCTGGGGACTGGTGGCTCAGCAGCAAGGCTCTGGCTTGGCACCAGCCCTTCAGGTCGGTCACGCCAGCAAGTCACTTAGCTTGGATTGCTTACCTGAGAAAAGATACACTCCTACCCAGCATCAAGACCTGTCTCAGGGGTTCCCAAAGCAATCCTTATTCCGCTCTGATTAAGGGACTGCATGCATCAAATCCAATAGTGAAGGCATCCCTCATCAGTTCTGAAGGGCCATGAGAGGGACAATGAGCAGAGACTGTCCAGTAGGGGGACCTTCCTCTTCTCTTTTCAAGGCAACTGGAGAGAGCACATCAGGACACAAGGAAGACTGGGGCTTGGGCATGGGACACCCTGAACCTTTGAAAGACACCCTGGGGTGTGGGTGGTGGGTGTGGTGGGGAACCTCCAGAAAAGGCAGATGAGTGGAGCAGGGGCAAGTCAGGGCTGTCCAGTCCACTCCAGTGCTCTTGTCTCCATGGCAAACATTAGGCTCAATATTTAGAGCTTCTGGTTTTTGCACAGAACCTGAAGATCCAAGTGTTTTGATATTTATTTATTAAACAAAGTCTCTTGTTTTAAAATGTTGCCCATTAATTCAGAAGTTTTAAAACCACTGAGGGGCCAAATCAAATATGGATAAGGGTACAGATCTTCTGACTGCTGATTTGGGAAACATGATCCCCAGGTCAGGGGATCCACAGCTGCACTTAAGACATACCATGGTGTGTGTGCCACACCCATCTCTGCCACCTTCAGTCATGACAGTGTCCCTTCAAGTGCCCCTCAATGTGTATAGACTACATCATGGTTAATCCTTATAACAGGAAAACAAAGCTCAGAGGGGTTATCTGCACACACAGCAAATGAGTGGGAGAGTCAAGACCAGAACCCAGATCTGTCTCACTGCAAAGCCAAGGCTGGTTCCTCTACCTAATCACTGGGACCGACCCCGTGTTTCTCCAAAGTGAGATAGGGATAAGGGGTGGCAGTGACCCCAGGCATTCACCTGCTCATGCCAGGGTGGCTGGCAGCCAGTTACCTATCTGTTCCTCATCCTCTGGGCTTCTTTCTTTGGCAGCACCGACTCTGTGTGCTGTCACTGTTTCCAGCTCAGTCTCTAATGGGATTGCAAGCTCCCTGAGTTTGGGCCCATGTGCCTTCTTTATCTCCAATCCCCAGGGAACTTTAACAGAATAGATGTTTAGTAAATGATAGTTGCATGTAATTACATTGGATGCCACCAACTCAGATCTGCTCGAGTAACTTAGGTTAATCTTAGAGGCTTTGTAAGTCTGTCTCTATTATATGGGGACCTGCTTGGGTCCCATCTATTGCTGGATAACCTCAGGGCCCCTGTTTCTCCTCCTCTAAAATCTCAGTGGTTGCCATGTCCTTCTTTCTGGCAATTAGCCCTCTGGTATTTAGAGAGTTCTCAAGACATGTTTATTACATTCAATTAAGGAATATTTAGTTCCTAAGGTCCTATTTTGAATGCATATCATGGTTTCCTAGGTACAATATGAAGTAATTTGGAAGCAGGGTCCACATTTTTTGAATTTTTTATCCCTTACAACAGGGCTCTGGGTACAGTTGTGTTAAGCTGTGCCCTGATAAGAGGAGCAACTGAAACCTGAAATTCAGCCTATGAACTTCTCACCAAGGTCCTGTGCCAGCTTGGAGGAAGGGGTAACTTTTCCTTTACTCTGTCTCTAACTTCTGATCTTTTGCATGTTAGTGGAGACTCAGTTTCTTTGTTTTTGGTGCAGTTTCCAGCCATGGAAGATGCTCAACACGTCTGTATACTGAGTTCGTTGTACTCAGCAAGTATCTACTGAGTGCCTACTATGCATACCTGTGATTGACCTGTCCACCAATATAGGAAAGACTTGTTTTCAGGACTTCAGCAGCATGTCCACTCAGGTTAGCCTGGAGTTAACTCCTCATCGAGTGAGCTGGCTTTCCTAAATGTCCTTGAGATTTTATTATAGTTTCATCCTAGACACACCCTGGAAACTTAATTCTCTGGGACGAGAACCAAATCCTGCAGGGCCAAGGCCTGCACATAATTGGAGTCTAAGCAGATAAGCAGGAAGGAGAAGCAGAGAGCAAATCACACTCAGGCAGAGATGTACAAAATGATGGTCAGGACTGAAGTCCATTGCCTTGCCTGTGGCTCAGGCCTGAAGCCTAAAAGTCAAGGTTTCTGTCCCTTGCTCTGGTTTTCAGTGTTCACACTCCCCGCAAAGAGCCAGAACTCAGTGGAACAAAAAAGAGCTATGTAGGAAAAAGTTGTATTTGGTGTCCAGCAAGGATGAGTGGGGAGGCTCAGGGAACTGGCGGGGAAGGAGGGAGAAGGCTCAGGTGGGAGAACAATGGTAAAGTGTGTCAGCCTCCCAGGCAAGGCGGGGTGGTGTGTGTGCTGGACCTGAGAGTTACTTATATACTGTAGCTGGTCAGCTTCAACTCCTCTCCAGGACATGTGCTCCAAATGCCCCCAGCAGCCAGCAGGTATTTCACATTTTTGTATCACCAATTTTTGTTTCCAGAAATGGCAAGAATCTTAGAGGCCAGAGACCCTTAAACTCTTCCATAGAAATTCTGATGGCAGGGAAATATCTGAGGAGTTAGCCAGAAGCTGATAAATTTCTACAAAGCCACATATTTTATATTTAAAAACAAATACAACTTCTATATTCCATGACATATCTTGTTTGTTATATACAAATGTTTTATCCATAAAATTTTTTAGTAAAATTAATTATCCAATAAAGGGTGTTGGGTTTGCTATTCTGTATATATACTGCCCCCACCCACTGTTTAGATCTGGGGTGAACATACCCAAGTGTGAAGATGCTGTGTATCATCAGCTTTTCCTCATGGTGCAGGATGTCCTCACTTTTAGTCTAGTCTGTCCTATGCCTGACTATCCAAACTGTGTACCTTAACTTAAGGTCCAGTCCAATGTCACTTCCCACATGAAGTCTTCCCATATTCCCTTCAAGTCATCTTTGCCTCTTGTAACATTTTAAACTCTTTTTACGTATCTCATCCATCTCTGATGAAGTTCCACCCTATCAGTCATTAGTGTCTCTGTCTTATTTTCCTCACAACATGTCAGCTCTTTGAGAAGAGGATCTACATCTGATTTCCCCCTCTATCTACCATGAAAACTGGCACTGTATATTTAGTAGATGCTCAGTACATGATGGGCAAGTCTTTATAATAATAAGAAGAAGATTAAAGAATAAGCCAATTTCTCAAGAGGGCTTGGCTAATGCAAAAACTACATTGTGGCATGTTTTTGCTTGGCTGTAGAAAGTCCATGATCTGGGCTTAGGATAATGGCCATTTTATGGCTGGAAATTACTGTGGTGCAAGTTGAAAGGATCCTCTCAATAATAGAGCCACAGCAACGAAAACAGAATCATCCCTCCCCCCCTTTTTTAGAATCATACCTTAATATTATCTTCTGGCCAAGAGTTCAGCATTGTTGCAAGGTGACCCTTGTCGTGGATAGTGATAAACAGCCCACTAAGAGAAAGAAAACACATACAGAGTAGTCAGGCAGTTAGATCAGGAATAGAGCCAAGATCATGGGTACTGTATCACCCTATCATTTAATTTTACCCATAGACCTAGAGGGGGAGAGATCCCTGCCTGTTATAATTTGAACATTATTTGATGCCTGAACTCATGCAGGACTTTAAATACCAAAGCCATAAGTCAATGGTACAAGAGGGTGGAAACAAACCAATTCTGGTGTTGGCAGGAGGTTTTTAGGTCATTTGGGGAGGAGGTGACATCAGAAGGAATTTCTTGCAAGTGGATTTTCATAAAAGCTTGAGTTTGGGCCCAAGCCACTTCCTTTGTTTCCTGGCTTGCCATATGACCCTTCCTCCATATGTACTCCACCTCTGCCATCTGCAGCCTCACAGAGGCCCAGTCAATGGGGTTACTTGATCTTGGTCTTGAACTTTCAGAACCGAAAGCCTAAATTAACCTTTTTTCTTTATAAAGTAGTTGCCTCAGTTGTTTCGCTATAGTAATGAAAACCTGATTATCACATTACTCAAAGTCCCTGAGCTTTGATGGCCTTGCTCTGGAACTTCCTCCAATTGCTTCCCTCCACAGGGCCAAGAGTCCCTGGGATCAAGAGGTGTGCCCACACAGAGGCTGTGTACACCAGAGTTGTTGTCCTCTTCCCTCCCTCTAGATCAGGTAGTAGGGCCCCACAATCTCCTTACCAAACAGCCCCATGGGAACCTTTCCTCTAGTTCTTCTTCCTGAGTACAGACTATATTGCATTTGCTAGACCTTCAGATCTAGGGCTGAGACTGTGACACATGGGTTGTGATGTCTAGACATGTGCATGAGGTCCCTGCAATGGGGGATGGAGTTGGCAAGGGAAGAGAGGTAGGGTACCAGTCATGAGCCTGTTTTCTCTGCACCCCTGGAGTCTGAAAATTTCAAATTCAAAAGTGACCTTCCAGAGCATCCTGAGAGTATATTTGCAAAGAAGTTTGGTGCAACATATTTTATTTGAGTTTATTAGGTTGATTTAGCACTTTTAATATTTAGATCTAATTATGTGAACCCGAGTCTTATGGGGTAAGAGAATATGTGTATGTACCTGTCAGAGGAGGGATAGTGATGCTAAGGACAGCAAGTCATTTGTTCCACTTCCTTCTTTTCCTTTTTGTTAAATTTTTTTTGTCCAGTGCATCAAAGACACAGGCTTCTTTTGGTCATGAAATGTCCACAGTTAAATCGATTTGCCTGTATTAGGTATAGCGTTATATGGGAGAAGTTTCTTCCTCATTTAGGTGCTTATCTAAATCACTGAGGGCTTCCAAAGACTGCTTTTCATGGCTTCACAAAATATTCAGATTTCATGATTTACTATCCCAACAATGCGCTGGTGAATACTGACACGTCGCTTGGTCAAACTCTTGTACTCATCAGTCTCCTGGAGCCCAATCCTGGAAAAACGCCTTTTCTGTTCCCCAAGAGGCTTCACCCAAGTACCCAAAGTTAACTGAGGAAGAACTCAGTTAAAACTCACAGGGCAAACTGATTGATACCACCACAAATTCATTGAGGCAAACCTGGTAGACTCCCAATACTGGTCAGTGTTTGTTCTTAGTTTCTCTGGTCAATTCACTGTTTCTATTCTGCAAAACTTCTCTATGTTCCTCAAACCTACAACTGCCTCACCTTCTTTCTCACTCCTTTAGGTGAATTCTCTGTCATCTCCCACTAACAGGCCTACAGACCCTGCATCTTCAGCTATCCCCGTCGTTTCTTTTGTTCCAGGAAAATTGCAGGCTTTACATGGTTGATTATCCCTTCTACCCCACTGTACCTTCCCTGCCCAGATTTTCCTTCATTTTTCCTAAAACATACCTAAGTCTTTGTCATCCTAAAAGCAAAACCAGACTTCTGGTAGCAACAGAATAACTTGAACAGAATATCCTTTCTGCTGGCGCCACAGCTCACTAGGCTAATCCTCTGCCTACGGTGCTGGCACCCCGGGTTCTAGTCCCGGTTAGGGTGCCAGATTCTGTCCCAGTTGCTCCTCTTCCAATCCAGCTCTCTGCTGTGGCCCGGGAGTGCAATGGAGGATGGCCCAAGTGCTTGGGCCCTGCACCTGCATGGGAAACCAGGGGGAAGCACCTGGCTCCTGGCTTCAGATCAGCGCAGCGTGCCGGCCTTAAGGCACCAGCCATAGCGGCCATTTGGGGGGTGAACCAATGGAAAAAGGAAGACCTTTCTCTCTGTCTCTCTCTCACTGTCTAATTCTGCCTGTCAAAAAAAAAAAGAAACTAGCATTCTATCTTTAAAAAATTATTTATTTTAAAATAATTTAAGTTGTTATTATATTATAAAATTTGGATGTAGGTATCTGCCTACCTATCACACACACACACACACACATACATACACATACACACACATAGGAGTATCAAAACATTCATAGAAAAATGGAATTAAAATAATGTGAATTTTCTTGAATTTGTTGAATCTTCTTTGTGCATAGATATAAAATATGTATTATATACCAGGGCACTTCAAAAAGTGCATGAAATGGACCACAAAGATAAAATTATTTTGGTGCAAAAGGTTTTTAAATTCATGCATATAATGGGGGTTTCAAAAAGTTTCTGAAAAACATATATCATGAAAAAAATCCATGAATTTAAAAATATTTTTGCACCAAAATAAACTTTTGTTTTTTAAATTCCGTCTTTCACTGACTTTTTAAAGTTCCCTTGAATATATAGTCAAGACAATGGAGGTTGGCCAAAAGAAGGCAGCAGCTGAAGGGGAATCTACCTTTGAAAGCAGAAATTATATCATAATATTTGATAGTTTGCAGCTTTTTGCCTGAGGGCATTCCAATCTGCAACCAACTCATGGCAGCAGAAAGTCAAAGTTTTACTAGCTTGAGGTAACAGAGAACAGAGTTGGAACCAGAAGAGCAGCCAGGAAGTTTCATGAAAGGAAGGAAATTCTGGAATCGATAGAAATGCAGAGGAGATGAAGTCCCAAATCAGTGCAGAAAACCTGCCCAAATCATTGACTG
Organism: Sylvilagus floridanus; assembly: GCA_949820135.1. Taxonomy (NCBI): domain Eukaryota; kingdom Metazoa; phylum Chordata; class Mammalia; order Lagomorpha; family Leporidae; genus Sylvilagus; species Sylvilagus floridanus. The sequence goes on along the minus strand of OX463224.1, from coordinate 51,329,798 downwards.
ACCATTCAACTATGCACACACAGAGGAGCAGGGGGGAAAAAAGCTGCAGCTGGAAGCTGAAAGAATACAGCCGAGATTAGAAGAGACAGAGCTGAGTCCAGCCAAATTAACTCCCTTCTGGAACAAAAATTAGTTTTTTTTTTTTTTTAGAAACAAAACAGAATCCAGAGTCCATAGCATCCAAAGTGCATAGAGGTCCATTATGATAGTTTACTTTATATATCTTTGAAATTTTCCATAACAAGAAAATGAAAACAAAATACAACATCAACAAAAATACCACTGGACCTCAATCTATTCTCTTGACCTCTACATTCCTTGCTGGGACTGTTCTTTTTCTCTCCTCCCTCCCATTATCAAACTTCTTGCAAACATTGACTACACTAGCAGTCTCCATTTTTTTCATCTCCCACTCATTCTTTGATCCAATGCCATTTGTCTTTTTTCAGCAACCTGCTACTAAAACTGCTCATGCTAATCTAACAGTGATCTTCATGTCCCTAAATGTTGGGGACTCTTCATTCTCCATCTCCTTTGGTTTCTCTGTTAGAACTTGACACTTTCAGGGCCGGTGCCGTGGCTCAACAGGCTAATCCTCCGCCTTGTGGCGCCGGCACACCGGGTTCTAGTCCCGGTTGGGGCGCCGGATTCTGTCCCGGTTGCCCCTCTTCCAGGCCAGCTCTCTGATGTGGCCCGGGAAGGCAGTGGAGGATGGCCCAGGTGCTTGGGCCCTGCACCCCATGGTAGACCAGGAAAAGCACCTGTCACCTGGCTCCTGCCATTGGATGAGCGCGGTGCGCCGACTGCAGCGTGCCAGCCGCGGCGGCCATTGGAGGGTGAACCAATGGCAAAGGAAGACCTTTCTCTCTGTCTCTCTCTCTCACTGTCCACTCTGCCTGTCAAAAAAAAAAAAAAAAAAAAAAAAAGAACTTGACACTTTCAATCACTCCCTTGCCCAAACTTTGGCTTCTGAGACTCCAGTTCTTTGAGTTTTCCAGTCTCTTATTCTGGCATATCCAGCCATTACATGTTAAAATTCCTTGAAAGTTTGTATTATTTCACTTTCCTTCTTACTCTCACTGTTTCTCTGTGTGATCTCATCAATGCCTAAGGCATTTGGTCAATGACTCAAATATCTGTAGACCAAAGTTTCTCACCTTTGACACTATGGACATTTTGAGTTGAGTAATCCTTTGTTGTTGAGGGGTGAGGTTGTCTTGTGCACTGGTAGGATGTTTGGCAGCATCTCTGACTTCTACCCATTAGATGCCAGTAGCACCCTATTGTGATAACCAAAAATGCTTCTAGACACTGGAAAACACCCCTTGAGGGGACAGAATCAGCCTTGGTTTTAGAGCCATTGCTCTAAACCTTAATGTTTAATTGCCTAACTGACATCATCCTTTGAATGTGTCAAACTCAACATTTGCCCTTCAAACTTAAACATTCCTAAGATCAAATTTATGACCTAATCTTCTACCACTTTGACTCGAAGACAAGACAAAACAAAGATCCATTCCTCTCATTCTCTGGTTGTCAGCCACGCTGGCCTTTTATTCTTTTACCAGTTCATACACTGTTCTCTTTGCCTGATATAACCTGACTTTATTTAGTGAATTTCTACTCATTCTTTTGATTATTTCTAAGCCAAAGTATGGACTCTCTGTTATATATGCTCAATATACCTCATTCCTACACAAACAAACTTATCATAATTATTCATGTGGCTATTCGCTATTTAGTTAATATCTTCTTAAAAAAGATTTATTTATTTATTTGAAAGACAGAGTTACAGAGAGGCAGAGGCAGAAAGAGAGAGAGGTCATCCATCTGCTGGTTCACTCCCCAGATGGTCACAATGGCTGGAGCTGTGTTGATCCAAAGCCAGAAGCTAGTAGCTTCCTCTGGGTCTCCCATGCAGGGGCAGGGGCCCAAGCACTTGGGCTATCTTCTACTGCTTTCCCATGCCATAGCAGAGAGCTGGATCGGAAGCAGAGCAGCCAGGACTTGAGCCGGCACTAATATGGGATGCTGGCATTGCAGGCAGCAGCTTTATCTGCTATGCCACAGCACTGACCCCGTAGTTAATATCTTTCCACCTCATTAGACTGTAAGCCTTTTGAAGGCAAGGTCTGTTATATGTTTTTTTGATAGTATTCACCATGATATTCCCAGGTTTAATCCATAAAAGATGCTCAAGACATCATTTTTTTAATAAATGGAGAAATGAATAAGTGAATGATGATGATAATGCTAGAAGGATAAGAATGAAAAGTGTTGAATAAGTTGGATGAGAGTTGAAACAGTGTGTGTGTTATGGTGTATCCTGCTCAAGACATGCTTCTGGCTGTGTGGGGTATTCTGGGCTCTGTTGAGTCCTGTGGCTTGGAGTGGAGAAATGAGCACAGGGCATGTGGTGGATGGGCAGTGTATTTGAAGTAACTCACTCATAAAATTGAAAGCAAGTTTCCTGTGTAGGGTGCTAGAATGTGTCACCTCCAACAAGTCTCTTTAGCTTAGGTATTATTTTAAACTTAAAGCCATTGAGAATTGGCAGGCACAGGAAAAATTCTAAGACCAGGGGCACAAATTTTCCATCTGTGGGAGTGATTTATATTTATCAAAAATATTTTGCATTTGTAGGAGATCTCCCCCACCCCCCCCCTTACCAGGAAGAAGAGGACTCATCACTGGAGAAGGCATTATCTTAAATCTGCATTTAAGTCAGACCAGAAAACCCGTGTTTACTATACTTCTCATGATCACTTTCTTAAGATTTTCTCTCCCCTCACTCCCCAAAGCCCCAAACTCCATTCCTTTATTTTAGCTTAAAAATTTCTTTAAGCCCAAGTTCTAGCCATCCCTTTGGGTTACCCTTTGCTGGGTACTCCTATGTGGACATGCATGATGCACATGTTCAATGTTTGGTGTTTTTCTCTTAATGTCCTTAGCTTGTCTAATTTATTCCCTCTCTGTATCATGAAAAAAATGGGTGGCTCTAAATCATTAGAAATTCTTACCAATAGAGAAGGCACCAAGTTAAATCTATGTACTGTTTTTCCCCTGGCTGTTTCGCCAGGACTGTGTGCTCCTCAGCATCCTTCTTTCTTTGTTTCTGCTGAAGATGCTATCAAAGCCTGACCTCAAAGCCAAGACTGCAAGAGTTACTTACTCCCTGAGCATCTCATGCATACATGGGGTATACACATGCTTCAGATTTCTGTTTGTTTCTCACTTTTCAGTCTGTCTTTTGTTATAATAGTCCATCCCCAAGAACTAGAACTTGAACTAAGAACTAGGAGGGATCGAGAGAGAATTATTTTTCCTCCCACACACGAGGAAGGAGGCCAATTCTTTTAATCAATTCTTTTAATCTAGAAGAACTGGGCCCCAGGCTCAAACTCACTGATGACTCACTGAGTGACTTTGGAGAAGTCACCGAACTGACACTAACTAATTCCTTTGACACCTCCCTGGCCTCCCTGGCCTCTTAATGCTCTTAGCTTGGTCCTGTTTTGAAAATGTCTCATCCAAACCACTCTGGTTCTTATCATCCCCCAGATGTAGCCTTTGTAAGATACATAAAAACAGCCTCACATATTTAGGGGTTATATCCATTTTCTATTGTAGACTTTAGCAAAGCTCTGGTGTGGTTAATTCTAAAAACAGGAAAAATGTGGTTACTGAGATTATCTGGTACAATTAGATGAGAAAAAGGAAAGATACTTAAAAGGAACATTTTTACATTCAAATTTAAGCTACTAAAATTTCAAAAGACCAGGGGCCAGTGCTGTGGCTCAGCAGGTTAAGGTCCTGGCCTAAAGTGCTGGCATTGTTAGGAAAATGGCTCAGTCTTATCTATGGCGTGATCTACACCCTGACACCATCCTAGGCTCTAGCCCCCTCTGCCATTGTTGGAAGCCAGGTGGCCACATGGCCCGACCACCAGTGTCAAGCTCCACCTCCATCCTAATGGGATTCGCTGTCCCTACTTCCCTGCCCACCCTCTGGCAAAGTTTTAAAAGGATCTGTTCCTGAACATGTGGCTCTCTCTCTCTCTCTCTTGCTCCTCTCTCTCTCTCTCTCTCTCTCTCTCTCTCTCTATCTCTCCCCTCTCCTCTCCTCTCTTGTTTCTGCTCCTCTTTCCTCTCTTTGCTTGCTCTCTCACTCTCTGCGCTCTCTAGCCTCCTCTTCTCTCTCTCTCTCGGCTCCTCTCTCGCTCTCTCTCCTCTCCATCTCCTGATCTCTCTCTTGATCTCTCTTAGGCTCTCCTTCTCCCTTTTTCTCCTTCCTCACCCCTTCCCTCCAGTCTGCTGGGTTTTCTACAATACACTCTTTCCCTTACTCCGGTGTGTAGTGTGTTTTGTGGCGACCTTACATTGGTGCCAAAACCCTGGACCTTATAGGCATCCCATATGGGTGCTGGTTCTAGTCCTGGCTGCCCCTCTTCTGATCCAGCTCTCTGCTATGACCTGGGAAAACAGTACAAGATGGCCCAAGTCCTTGGGCCCCTGCACCCACATGGGAGACCCGGAAGAAGCTCCTGGTTCCTGGTTTTGGATCGGCACAGTTCCGGCCATTGCAACCATCTGGGGAGTGAACCAGCAGATGGAAGACCTCTCTCTCTCTTTTTCTCTCTGCCTCTCCTCTCTCTGTGTAACTCTAACTTTCAAATAAATAAATAAATCTTTAAAAAAAATTCAAAAGACCAGTCCCCATTTTTTGCTTGTATTATTTCATGTTTTGCAGTGGTCACATTGCAAAAACGCCTTCTGAAGTGTACTAAGAGCTTTTAACCACTTCTCAAAGTGCTTTTCTCCAAATGAACCTAAAATTCACCTACAAATGGCTCCAAAAGTGTTGTGGTGGATGGGGATTTTGAAGTGTCTTGTCCAAAGAACTCATTTTATAAAAATGAAAGGTGAGGTCCAGAAAGGCTAGGTGACTTGTCCCGGGTCACATGTCCCACAAGCAGCAGCACCTGACTGGACCAGGGTCCTGAATTTCCTTCTCCTCCCACTGCCCCAGACCGCCTGTTCTGACAGCTAGAAGCACAGAATGAAATACCTAGCAGAAATGCATATTTTTGGGAGCATTGATGAAATATTTTCTTTGGTGTATGTTGGGGAGGAAGCAAAATGTGCAGGGCCAGGGATTCTGCTGATGAATGGATCACAGGCCTTAGCAGGACTGTAGAGAGAGCTGTCTAGTGCATCCACCCATCCCTTGGCAGAACTACATCTAGATAACTCAGAAAGAGGATACTCCCAGGGAAGAAAACCTCTTTTTCCATGCCTTCTGCAACCTAGTCTCGGGTTTAGCAACCACTCACTTGGGGATACAATTCTCTCCACTGGTAACTGATAACTGGTGATGGGATTGGTTCTTATCTGTTTGCACAAGGTTGTAATCAAGTGAGGAATGCAGACACTCATTCCTCTGCATTCCATAGTGGCTTCAGAGATATGAGGGGGGTCTTCAAAAAGAAATGTGTATTATGTGTATAGAAAATGTGTATTATGAATAATCTGCATGCATTTCAGAAAATATTTTGTACTGAAGTTAACTTTTTTAAATTCCATTTTCCATGAGCTTTTTGAGGGTCTCTTCTCTCTAGAGATCCCAGGAGTGCTCCTCCTAGGCCTGCTGAGTCCTACCCTGAGACCTCAGACTCACATGCTTCCCTGAGCGTAGAATGTACGTGTTCAGATTATTTCCAGGAATAGAAAGCTCTGACCAGGGATAAGGCTGACAAGGTTGCAACAGACTCAAGTGAAATTTTAGAGGAACTTCCAAGGGAAGATAGCATGGACCAGGTATTAAATGTACACACTGCAAACTCAGCACCTGGCCTCAGATCCTGGCTTTGCCACTCACTGGCTATGTGGCTATGGGCAAGTTACTTCCCTCACTCATGTTCCTCGTGTGGAAAATGGAAGAAGGGAAAACACCTGCTTCATGCCTTTATTACAATGATTAAAGAAGGCAGAGCACAAGTACAGAAGAACACTGCAGTGTCTGCTGGCATATAGCAAACACTCAGCAAATGGTAGTGTTTAATATTGTTGATTTAGTTTATGCAGCTTGGGGGTCAAATGCCTGGATTCAAATGCTGACAAAATGTCTAGCAAGGTACCTGGCTCATAGTTGGCACTTGATAAGGTAACTCATTGTGTATCAGTTTTTTATAACTAGAATTATACCTCACCAATGTATGTGATTGTCAGGAGCCATGGCTTATAGTGACATGTTCCTTTTCCTGGTGGAATCGGAAGATGGTTGTAAATAAAATGGGGCAGGTAGAACATCTCCCATTATGTGGTTCAGATAAGGGGCACAAAATGAAAGGGTCTTTGGTGATGCAAAACTGGGATGAAAGTCTTCCAAGTTCCCTGCAAGAGCTAGCAATATCCAAGGAGGCTGAAAGGCACACAAGTCATAGAAGGAAAACATTCATTCATTCATTCATTCACTCACTCAGTGAGTAAGGCCTTCTGGGGCCCTGCCCTCTATGTGCATTAAGTTAATGCGCAGGCAACACTTCTGGGCGGGCATCATCACAGTGTTACAGCTAAACCGGAAGGTATTGTGAGGGTGGAGACTTCTGGGATCCAGATACAGGTCTCTCGGGCCTCGGAAACCTGCCCCTTTAGACATGTGATGTGAGTGAGTCACTTCACGTCTCTGTGCCTTAGTTTTTTCATCAGCAAAATGGGGAGCATGGCTTCTCCATTAGAGTGACTGTAGGGCTCCACAGAGGCAAGTTCGCAGAATCCTTGCATGCTGTACAGCCCTGCCGACACACCAAGCTTAGTGTTTCTCTGACCTTGCACAGTATGGTAAGTCTGAGAGGGGGTGGTAAAGTGAGGCTCTTGGATTGCAGCCAGCTCTGGTTTCCTGGCAGCCTTGTACGGGCAACTAGGGTGGTAACTGAGGTGCCAAGGCGTGCTCTGTGTTCCACAGCTGGGTCTATTCCAGTTATCTCTCCTTGAGCAGGAGCCAGTTTTTGCCCCTGGAGTGAATGATGTCCTGCAAGCTTTTCCTCTGACAGCTGGTGTGACGCGTTCAAAGGCCAATGTTATCATCTCACTCTGAGGCACAAAGGGAGGCAGGAAGGTGAGAAGCCTCAGGAAGCCTGGGCCTGGCTCTGAGGCACAGAGACATTTCCAGCTTTTGAGCCAATTGCAGGCTGCTGGAGATCCCCAGGTGCTGAATATCCTGCTGTGAGCTGACGCAACCTAGCACTCATCCTGGCTGAGGGTCCTCTGGATAATTAATGAGAACAGAAAGATGGGCATCTGGGACAGAAGCAGTCATGGGATTCTGGCTGCTAACAGCTACTGATTGGAACAGGACGAAAACAAAACCAATTTTAGCTACTGATGACTTCTCTCAAGTTTTTTTCCTGTTAACTTCCCAGGAAGTAATTTTGGAACTTGAGAGGGAAGAAAAGATGTATTTATTGACTATGGCAAGCTGCCTACTTACGGAATCCAGGGTTTAAATGAACAGATGCCTTGCTCTCCATAAAATTCAGTATGTTCCTGAGACGTTTTGAGTAAATAAAATATTTATACCCAAAATGGCATTTTGGGGACAAGATGGTATTACATATGTGCTTGGGAGAATGCTGTTTAAAAGAAGCTTGAAGGGCATTGTGAGGGGACACACATCTCTGTCCCTGCTTTGTGGCTTTCAGAAGTTTGGACTCTCCTACTGCAACTGCAGCTAATAGAAACAAAACACAACAAAGGCACTCTCTTAGCTTGGGCCCACTGACCAGGGCTAAGGGGGAGTGGCGGGAGATGCCTGTGATGTGGCTCCTCCTGCCTGGGAGCTTTGAGGCAAATACACAGGGAGGGAAAGAAATGGATTTGTGTTTAACAAAAATTGCATTGGGCACTTAATGGTTCTTTCCCATACTTAGTTAATAGGCAGATTTGGCGTGGACTGTTAATCCTGGTGCATGATTCAAAGTCTTCTTCCTATCCACGTGTGGAAGCAATGTGTCCTATTTCCCATCTAGATTCTGTTCCTTCTGCCAGGCATTGGTAGACTAGCCTTCCACGATTTTCTGAAATGAAGCCGAGCCTGAGGACCTGCTCTGGCCAATGTGTCTCATGAGGAAGCAAGATGGCCCTTGTGGGTAGAAGTGCTGAAGGACCAATGTGTGATTTACCCATTTCTTCTTTTTCCCTTTTGCCTACTTCGATAGCCTGTGTCCTGGAGTGAGGGTGATAGAGGTGGGGGCAGGAGCACATGATGCAGAAACACAAGATAAACCTTGTTCTAATCATTCAGGTTGTGAGGTCGTCCGTTCTTTAGCATAACCTAGCTAGGGTACACTTTGTTCAGCAAAATGTTTCAGATGCCCAATATGCGAAACACCATATTGGCACCCTGGTTAGAGCAGAGGTGAGGACTGACTGCCCTTTGCCTTTGAGCTCATTGCTCACTGCTTTTCATCTCTGCAGCCAGTGTTAACCAGAACAGAATTCTGGCAGTGACAACAAAGGAGAATGTTCCTTTTTGGAAATGGTGTTGGCATTGGGAGGTAGTCATTGATGTTTAGATTATTTATTATGTCCCCAAAGCACGTCTCCTTCTACTAGACTGCATGTTCCATGAGGGCAGGACAGTTCCATGTTCCATGAGGGCAGGACAGTTATACCTACTGCTCTAACCCAGGGCTCAGAATGGCACCAGGCACACAGCTGCCACTCTATAGGCAATAGATATGTTAGGTTTGGTAATTGGTTGAGAGAATGAGTGCTGAAATTGAGCAGCTCTGGAACTTTATGTTTGCAGTTATAAAACTGTGCATATAATAATACTTCAAGGCTTCTGTGAAGATTAAATGAAATCAATCTAATCAGGTTCATGGCACAGTGTATGGCATGTATAAATGCATCTTAAGTGATCGTTACTTATACTAGAGACGATGATGTATTTACATATTTTTGGGTTATAGAAAATCCCAAGCCATTTGAATTGTGTTCTCCTAAAAAAACATGTTGAAATGCCAACCCTAGGTACCTATGACCTTATTTGGAAATAAGTCTTTGCAGATGTAATCAAGTTTCTGTGACATTATTAGGGTGTACCGTAATCCAAAAGGACTTATTAGGTTTCCTCCTAAGAAAACAGGGATACACAGAGAAGAGGGCCACGTGATGCTGCAGGTAGCGATTGGAGGTTTTCACCAATACCCAAGGATTATTGGAAACACCAGAAGCTGGCAGAGGCAGGGAAGGATTCTGCCCTACAGGTTTCAGAGGGAGGATGATCCTGCTGACACCTTAATTTCAGACTTTCAGCCTCTAGAACTGTGAGGCAATACATTTCTGTTGCTTCCAACCCCTCAGTTTGTAGTATTTTGTTAAAGCATCCCCAAGAAGCCAGTACACCGGCTATGCATTTTTTGGTGTAGTAGCCATGGGTAGTGGTGATCACAATTCCTTCCCTGTACATTTCTTAAAACTCAGAGGCTGTTGGAGTTTCACAAGGGCAAGTGTAGGTGAGGTTTCCTCCCCCTAACAAAGGCCTGTAAATTACATCACTATCTCCAGTTTCCATCAGGAGCCAGAAAAATTCTCTTGATTTTTAGAATTCAGTTACATGAGGAAGAAAAACAAAGATAATGTTCACCTAGAAGAAAGTTATTTCTTGAGAAAAAGACTCTTAACCCTTATCTGTGCTTGCAGAGGAGCAACCTTTAGAAATTTCCTAAAATAGAACTGGAAACAAAGCAAAACAAAAAACCCCACTGAAACTGAAACGTTCATTTAAGCTTCTTGGCACCCAGTCCAACACAAAAAGAGGGCTTAATTAAAGCAGGTCAGTGACATTAGGCAAACTACTGTGGCCCGGCTCAGAAGGAGGGACATGTACTTTCAACTCAGTAACAAAGGCTTACTGTTGCCCACGAAGCCAGCATTCTACACATTTTTGGCAGGAAGGGAACCTGTCCTATGAAAACGTGCAAAAGGCTATTTTTAAAGCTTGGCAGCAATCTCCTGGAATCAACAGTACCCCAGGAGAAAGAAGGGCTAAGCAGCTCAGGAAGTAGACCTAAGAAATTTCCTAGGGCTCAGAAGGCCAAGGAGCTGGAAATGGAGAGCCAAGAGGGCCCTTAGAGACCAGGAGAGGTGATTGCCCGGGGCCTTGGAGGGGCTTCAGAACCACATCCTACACTGCCTTTTGTGAAACATCCTCAGGGCAATGTGACTGAGTTGGGGATGGGTGTCCATAGATAACTCAGTGTGTCAGTGCTCACAATCCTCACTTTCTGTCCTGGGAACATCTTGACTATTTAAACACAGGGAACAACCACAGCTAATTTCCTGTACCTTGGACAGCCCATCCTGTTTCCATCTGAATGTGCCCCCTCCCTGCTCAGTGGAGGTCCCCCTTCCTTTTGACCTTCTCAGATAACAAGTGGATGTGGAGTGTGCCTGTCTTTGGAATGAAGTTAAAAGTGTGGACAGTGGTGTCTGTCTGTATGACTGCATCAGTGGGACCTCAGAGTGGGGAGGGCTTCCTGAATTTCACACGCTTGAGGTTAACAAGCGCCTTGACTCTGCATGGGCTTCCTGCATTCTGCTTGGTTCCAGGCGTTGTACTGCACATATGGGAAATGAGGATGACTACAACTTTTTCTCTGATCTGGAAGGGCTTTCTGACTTAGGCAGACCAAAAAACAACACAGTACAACAAGCTAACAGAGACATTATTGGAGGCCCGAGGAGTACCACAGACTAAGGAGGTCCAGAACGGCTGAATCACAGAGAAGGAAGAGGCAGAGCTGGGTCTAAAGGATTCTGCCTCCCCCCTTACTACTATGGGATGATTTTCCGCAATTATACTTCAAGCATTGGAAGGACAGAAACCACATCCTCCACTCAGAGAGGTTAATGAGTCCCCCAGTATAGCTCTGTTCAGCGATTTCTGAATAGATGATCAATTCCTTCTTTCATTTCCTGAATGTGAGAATGGAACAGTTAGCATAAGGGCAGTAGAAATATTCTCACTACTATATCAAGCTGTGTGAATTTGAGGTTACCAGATCTTTCTGAGCCTATAAAATAAAGGAAGTTAATCAGATAACCTCTAAAATCCTATAATTCTGTTATTATAATCTAGCAAGACTCACAGATATTTGTAGAACAATTATAAGAACATAGATTTAGAGCTAGACAGAGCTGGGCTCAAATCCCATATCCAACCCTTTTTCTTACAATGCAGTCTTGACAGATTACTTAGTTTCTCATTACTAAAATGGATTTGTAATAATTAACCTAAATTGGTATTAGTCTTAAGTAAAATAATACATGTGCAATGTCCCTTATAAAATAGCCTCTTGATAAATTTTAAGTTGGAAATTTAGAAAAGTTTGCCAAAGGAATGAATGTCAGTCCCCCTCCCCTAAACACAGAATTTTGTGCCACATTCACAGATTGGACAACTGCATCTTAGGTTTCCCTGTGTCTCACACAATTATTTTCCTTTTCACTCTCCAGAACTCAATGATCTGCATGTTTAGTCTATTAAATTCAATACTATGGGCATTTATGGATACCTACCATGGAAAGTCAAGTTCATTTCTTTGGTGGCATTGTTTTCCATTTTTCCCATATAATCCTTGGTTAAAATTTTAATAACAATACAAAGCATCTGCAGAGTGGCTTCTTTAACCAAGTCTTTTGCACCCCATGAGTTTTTGGTACAGTCCACAATGCACTGTTTGCCACACTCCAGAGAGATCATTTTGAACACAGAGGATGGGGCCACAGAGGTGTTAGAATAGTAATCCTCAGGCCTGTACTTGACTCCTGGAAGCCCTGATCTTTGGCTTCAGGTAAATCATGTCATTATTAACTTAGCTGCCAAATGCAAAAAGTAGGAAAGAAAGAAAGAAATGAAGCCAACAGTTGTTTGGTTCCAAATAGGAACATTTTACAAATGTTACTTCATTTACTCACTGCCTAAGTCAGGAAGTCAAATACTGTTTTCATTTACACTTAAGAAGAGTGAGGCTCAATGAGATGAAATAATATCACTGAGATAAGAAGCAGCCAAAGTGCGGGAATGCAGCTTAGACGGCATTATGCCTTCCTGTCTCTCTTAAGTTTTGGGAAACATCTGTAGAACACTGAGGCTTTAGAAGACAGGCTTGTAGTAACATAGAGAAAAAGCAAAAAAGTCTCTAATTATTTTTACTACTTTTTCTCCTTCTGTAACGTGCAAATATTATATCCTGCTCCAGTTGATTTGTCTATTATGAGATGCTTTTTGGCAAGAGAGACTTGCTGGAGTCGAATTCCAGGGTTGGGGGAATTTCTCCATCTGTTCTCTTTTAATACGAAGAATCCTGATAAGGTATGCAAATAGTTGAAGAGGTAAGTATAGCTTTCATGAAAAGCATGAGTGTATGGAAAGGCTGATGAAGAGTGCCCTGTATCTTCATCACGTCAGTAGTTGATTGAGCACTTTCTAATCAGGACGGCAAAGACAGATTCCATCGATGGAAATTTCAGCTGACATGGACACCTGTATCCAAATAGGAAATCACTTTGGAATTTGAAAGTTCAAATTCCTGCAACTCACAGAAGCTTCCAATTAGGACACAGAAGGTTAAAACAGTCTCAGCTATTAGTTGAAACATTAACATGTGCCAAGAAACTCAGACAGAGTTGGTACAAAGGAGTTTCTTTTTCTACTGAAACATTTACTCCTCCAGAAATAATAATCCGAGAGGCTTCGGGTTCCCCTTTTCCCTAAGAAGTCACACTTAACACTCTTCACCTTCATTTATGGCTGGTAACATGGCACAGACTCACACATGCCTCCACTTTGTAAAACAAACACCCTCCTGCCATCCAGTTGGCCTCTATTTAATCTGGGTCCCTGGGCAGTAAGTTCTTTGATACCTCTCTTTTAACACAAACTTCTGATACCCAAGGCAAATCATCGTCAAACTCGAAATTCTGAAATTGCTGTCCCCCTGACTCAGCAGCACTGCCGGTGAGTCACTTGTTTATACATATGGGAAAGACAGGAACAGAAAAACATCCTATCTGCTTGTTTTTCCACAGCAGCTTTGATTAGACAAACATATTTTTTCCTACTAAGTCGTAAATCTCTGCAGCCTGTTTGAGAAATAGGCTAGGAGCTCAGGACCCTATAGAGACACACGGAAACAATAGGCTTCTAATTCAAGGCCAAGCTGAAATTGGAAAAGCTCGAATTCATTTTGTGCTAGCATTTATGAGGCAGTTCCATGGGCAGGCATCTGAGTCCTATCTTGAAACAATTTGTAAACGGAAGACCCTGCCCACTTTAATTTATCACATAAACATTTCTGGAGCTATCATCGCATGTTAGTCATGAAAGCTGGAATTTAATAAGAGAGAACAGAATGCAGTTTTCAAAGAGGACAAAAGTTCACTTGAAAAGCATATGTTTAAACCTCAAGGATACTGCACAGGGAGCAAATGTAAGAGACAGTGACATGCTCCAAACCAAAGGTCTGAAAAAGCCACTCATCAGATGCAATGAAGCAGGGGGAAGCGGAGGACACATTTGACCTAATTTATTGTTTTGAGTAAGTTTAACCTCAAAACTATCAATAGCTTTAAAGGAAGAAATTTCAAAACACTCAAGATCAGGAACATTCAAGCCAAGAGGGTATTTGTATTGGAATGCTTATGTGTACATTTCTGCTTGGGAATAAGTCTCAACTGGACCCACTCCACTTTGCAAACATTGGTGTTATTGCAGTGGCTCAGATAGACTTAGATCTAAATTCCAGGTCTTCTGGTAGTAGAAGAATGACCTTGGCAAATGACCAAATTTGAGCCTCAAAGTCCTCATCTGTAAAATAGGGATAATGAAACACTTCTAATAAATGTGTATGTGGTAATGAATAGATGATATATGAAAAGTAGTGATCTCGGTGCATTTGGATTGAAACAATCTAATTTGAAATAAAGATTCAAGTATGCCACTATAGAAAACCACAAAAACACAAAGAAAAACAGAATACAGGAGGAAGAGACCCACAAAGCAGCCAGAAAACAATGTACAAAATGACAACAAGATTCAAACAAATAAAATCAGAAATTCATGCGGAGACACTACAGCTGACACTAGAGAAATAAAAAAATATCATGTGAGAAACTATGAAGAATTACATGCTAACAAATTGGATGGCCTAGAAAAAATGGATAAATTCCTAGAAACATATAATCTGCTAAGATTGGATCACAAAGAAATTGAAAATCTAATGAGTAAGAACAGCAAATCAGTAGTAAGTTTCCCATCAAAGAAAAAATCAGGACCAGTAGTTTCACTGCTGATTTCTACCAAATATTTAAAGAAGAATTAATGTCAATTTTTTTCAAATCTTCATAAAATTAAAGAGGAGAGAATACTTCCAAACATGCATTTTAACAGGTCAGCATTACCCTGATACTAAAGCTAGACAAAGTCTACAAGTAAAGCAAATTACAGGCCAATACCCCTGATGAACATGCATGTTAAAACTCTCAACAAAATACTGGCATCCAAATTTAATAGCACATTTAAAGAATTATTCAGGATGGTTCAACACATGGAAATCATTAAACAAGATTCATCACACTAAAAGAATTGACAAAAATCACAAGATTATCTCAACAGATGTAGTAAAAACATTTGAGAAAATTTAATAAATTTTCATGATTACCCCCTTCCCCCAAATTATGTATGGAAGTACTATTTCTCAACACAATAAAGGCCTGTTGACAAGCCTATAACTAAAATGTTTCAATGGAGAAATCTGAAAATTCTCTTTCTGAGATAAGGAACAATACAAGGATGCCCACTGTCAACATTTACATTCAACATAGTCCTGGAATTCCTAGCCAGAACAATTAGGAGGAAAAAGAAATAAATAGGGGTTGTCATGTGGCACACTGAATTTAGCTGATGCTTGCACCACTGGGATCCCATATAGGGGTGTTGGTTTCAGCCCTGGCTACTCAGCTTTCAATCTGGCTTCCTGCTAATGTGCCCAGGAAAGTAGCAGATGATGGCCCAAGTGGGAGACTCAGATCGAGTTCCTGGCTCCTGGCTTTAGCCTTGGCCTGGTTATTGTTCTCATTTGGGAAGAAAACCAGTAGATGGAAGATCTCTCTCTGTCTTTCTCATAAATAAATAAATGATTAAAAGATAAAAATAAGGGGGCTGGCACCATGGCTCACTTGGTTAATCCTCCGCCTGCGGCGCTGGCATCCCATATGGATGCCAGGTTCTAGTCCTGGTTGCTCCTCTTCCAGTCCAGCTCTCTGCTGTGGCCCGGGACGGCAGTGGAGGATTGCTCAGGTCCTTGGGCCCTGCACCCACATGGGAGACCAGGAAGAAGCACCTGGTTCCTGGCTTTGGATCAGCACAGCATTGGCCGTAGCAGCCATTTGAGGGGTGAACCAACAGAAGGAAGACCTTTCTCTCTGTCTCTCTCTCTCTGTCTATAACTCTACCTGTCAAATATATAAAAAAAGATAAAAATAAATAAAATACACCCAAATAAGAAAGAAAGAAGTAAAATTACTCTCTCCTTGCTTATGCCTTGATCCTATATATAGAAAATTCTAAAGATTCAACCAAAAAAGTTACAAATAGTAACAATTCAATGAAGTTGAAGGATATCAGAAACATACAAAATCAGTAGCATTTCTATGCATTGGTAACGAACTGTTTAAAAAGAAACCAAGGAAATGGTCCCATGTATAGTAGCATGAAGCAAATATTTAGGAATAAATTATACCAAGGAGGTAAAAGATCTGTACACTGAAGAAAACTGATGAAAAAAACCGAAGATGACACAAATAAATGGAGTGCCTGACACGTGTATTAAGTTCTTAACTAATGAGTTATTTTTATTGTTGTTATTCCAAGTTAACTGTCCTATAGATTCTTTTACACCCCAGTCTAACATATAGAAGAATATAATGAGTATAGTTAGGGAAACAGTTGACTTGATCTACACTGTGTATGTGTAAGCTGCATGCTTCCAATATTATTGCTTTTTCTCGATTAGAATACCTTAGATCTATACAGCTAGATTCCAAAATATTCAGTGACAGAAAACCCAATGGGGATCTCAATCTGCTCATATGACTGAGACAATATTGGTGCTACTATGAAAAATTTATACTTCTATGCTGGGAAGCATAAACCTATTGTTTCATTTTCATTGGCTGGTGTAAGTTAAAGCACTCATTTATTAATTATTTCAATTAATTATATATTAGATCACTCTATGTGGTGGTACTGTTCTAAGCACTTGGCATATTTAGCTCAGGAAAAAAAAAAACAGAAAAATCTCTGCTGTCATGGAATTTATGCTCACTCCTTTCATTTGTTTACTCATTCATTCATTTTACCATATGGCAAATGCCATAATAGTAACTAAAGAAAGGGGAAAAAAACCCCAGAGATTTAGCAGTGAATATCTGTGAGCTCCTTGACAGAACAGAGCGATAGAAAAAATCTGTAAATAGCTCTTGCACATACTGTAAGGCAATTAATTCTATAATACAGTATTAGGAGAGGCCATTGTAGACTGACATAGAGAGGGAACAAAATATTCTGCAAGTGAGGGAGGGAGGACAGAGACCAGGGAGGTGCTGAGAGATGAAGGCATTCTAGGTGGATTTAAAGAGTGAGCAGAGTTTGTCTTTGGATAAGATGGAAGGCCGGCACTGTGGTTCACTTGGCTAATCCTCCGCTTGTGGCATTGGCACCCTGGGTTCTAGTCCCGGTTGGGGAACCAGATTCTGTCCCGGTTGCTCCTCTTCGAATCCAGCTCTCTGCTGTGGCCCGGGAAGGCAGTGGAGGATGGCTCAAGTGCTTGGGCCCTGTACCTGCATGGGAGACCAGGAGAAGTACCTGGCTCCTGGCTTCGGATTGGCGCAGCGCCGGCTGTAGCGGCCATTTGGGGAGTGAACCAATGGAAAAAGGAAGACCTTTCTCTCTGTCTCTGTCTCTCTCTCACTGGCTAACTCTGCCTGTCCAAAAAAAAAAAAAAAAAAAAGATGGAAGATGAGAATCAGGCAAAGAAAACAACTACTGATTTCTGTTAATTGATGAAGTATATGGTAGACTAAGATGAAAAGAAATTGCAAAGTATAAACTAAAGTGGCGTATTTGGTAAACAACTGTTATTAATAACTGATTAATTAAACTTTGTTTTTGCTTTGTTTTTAAATAGACAGCAGGCTTTGTTCTCCCTAAGCTTTTCCATGAAGTACAAAGAGTGGAGTGGACTCCAGCTTGGGGTTTTCTCTGATGCTTTATGTTTACCCAGGGTAATGTTCATAAAAATATAGTCCATCTGCTACCTGTGTGGTCCAGAAGCTTCCTGCAGGAGAATAAATTATGGGTAGCATTTAAATGGATAATTTTGCACCCCACTCCTGACACAATGAATTAGAATCTGGGGAAAGGGAATATGAGTCTGTAATTTGTTATAAGTAGACTCTTAGAAAATTACTACCACTGGCCTATGTAGATGTTTACTCTCAAATACTGTCCTCTTGATTTGATCATTAGGATCATTTTAATTATTTTTTATCTTAATTATTAGAACCAGCACCTTACTTGCATTTGTTCTGCTATTATTTGAATTCAAAGTTTCTGAACCTTTTTTGTCTAGAATGAATTTCCTCTGCTCTTCACTACTGGCTTCTTCCACTCCCACCCCCATACAATCCAAAGACTTACTCTAGCTTCATCTATTCTTCCAATCAATAAAAAGTTACCATGACAACTTAACATCTATGTCTCTCCACTTGTCTACACATCAGAGGCATTGATTGGCTCACCCAGGGTTCACCCTGTACCGGTAGGCAAGGGCAATCTATTGAACCTCATCTGTGATGAAGATTGGACATTGATTTAAATTATCCAGATCCAAGGATTCTGGAAGTGCATATTTTGATCTCATTTCACTCTTGCCATTGATTTTTTTTCTCAATAGTGTCTAGATTTGCGGATAAACCCATATCATAAATAATGAACAAGGCCTATTCTTTAATTATTTTAGTAACATAGAAACTTTGCAGTTACTTTTAACTACCAATCCTAGCATTAAATTAAATTATATTTCAGAAACCTTTGTTGAGTGTCTACTATGCCTTGTGAAAGTCTTATTGCTTAAGATTCTTAAAGGAATCAAATTCCTTTTTGCATTAATTTAAAAAACATTTAAGATACTGTAGAAGTTATAGAGTTATAGCTCTTTGTTGTAGATAAGGAGGCATTAATAACAGAAGCTTACTCCTTTGGGATTCTATTTGAAGTCATCAGGAGAAGGTTCCACACTTCTGTCTCCACTGATCATTCCTTCTAGTCTCCCTTCCATCTAACAAGGACCACTTGGCCAGCCCTGTTCTGAGGGCTAAGTATACAATGGAAAGAAAACTAACATGGCTCCTGTCCAGTAATAGAAAAAGTCCTGGACAGCAAGTGAAAAACTTCAGGTCTTAGGTTCAGTTCTATCTCTTACTATTTGTACAGTATTGAGGAGGAGTCACTTAACACTTTGAATTACTGTTTTCTTGTGTGAAAGAAGTTTATATTGTTGGTTTTCACAGGTAATTGGCAGCTATTTGAACACTCCTTAAATATCTGAAGCATTATATAAATCTAAATGATAATGATGAGTTAAGTTTGGTTCAAACAGAGGAGGAAATATCTGTCTCTGTGCAAGTGGAAGGGTGGAAAGAGTTCAAAAATAGGAAGCCAAGACCTGAGTTCTAGTCCTCCCATTTCCACTGACTTGTGTCTCGGGTGGGCAGTGTCACTTCCCCTCTTGGCTTTGGTTTGAGTTGGTTGATTTACAGCTCCATGATCCTGTCACCATATGCTGCAGAGGGAGGTAAACCTGCAGAAATGCAGAGCTCATGGGTCTTTTAAAAGCTAATAAATTCCATCTGTTCACAGACAGAGGCCCATATAATGCTTCCTGAAGATATTTGACTTTGTTTTCAAGCACTTTTTAGGAGGCAAATGCCTCAGTCTATCTTGGCACCCAGTGCAAGTGCTGTCTGGAAGTGTTTGGGAGTGGGCTGCAGGGGGCACATAGGTAATATCTGCATTGGCTAGAGTGAGCCACAAGTCATGCAAAGTGTTTTCTACATGTAGAGGGCATTAAGTAGTCTAAAACTGACTCAAAGGAGGTTCATGGGGGCAGAACTCTTGTAAGGTGCTAGCTGTGTCATGGTTATGCACCTCAAAGGCCCTTTCTGTGCAGGTGTGAAGCACCTGTCCAAGGTGCAAGCCCTGGCTTTCTCCTTGAGGTTCTTTAATAGAACCTTGGCTCTGCAATTCATACCCCTAGCTCCCTGAAAGGGACTGTAGCCTTGACACTGAAGCTTGATTTTTTTCGGAGTAGGAATGTGTTTGCTTAGTTGTTGAGAGTGGAAATATCTCTGGGAATGCACATGATTCAGAAATAATGATTGTTAACAATGTCTTAGAACTAGAGGAAGTTCCAATAGGGAATGAGGCAGGGGTCTTGGAATTGAATCCTGCCACTTTCTAAACTTACAGCCTTTGGCAAGTCTTCTGCAACTTCTGAACCTCTCATCTGGGGACAGCAATACATTCTGACTTTGAAGGCCTGTTACGGGATTCAAAGATAACAGAGGCCACTTGCCTGCCACAGCACTTAAGAAAAGGGAGTGGAAGTAGTGGTTGTGGTTATAATCCAGTCCAGTGTTCCATTTCTGGAGCCCAAGTTAAACTTTCTACAACTGTCAGGGCATCACAACACTGTTCACAATCTAACTAATCTTTCTTGTACTTCTATTTTCACATCAAAGTAGTCTCCATTTACTGCAGATTCTTCTTCCTTGGTGAGTTGGGCTTCACTCTTCTCCACATCAGAACCCGACCAGGCTCTTCTTTCCTTGTGCTTCAGTAAATGTAATAGTTCCCCCATGGACTTGCCTCTTCAGTCATCTGAGAATTATTCTCCTCAGGAAATGCTTTCATTACAGGCCTCCCTGCTGAATATCATGATCCCTGACTAATGCAACCCAAACAAGGAGATTATTAAATGAGGGACATGACAGGGAGTGGATAAAGGTGTGTAATTCTAGACCTGGGTGTGAATAATGTTTTAGATGTATGAGCTTTTCCGGGTTATTTTAGCTCTTTGTGCCTCAGTTTCCTCTTCATGAAAGCAGGACTCAATGCATTGCATACCACAAGAGATGTTATGGGGTCCGAATGAGTTAAGTATGTAGAAGAGTGCCTGGTGCATTGGAAGCTCTGGATAAAGAAATGTGAGCTACTGATATATTAGAGAGACAATTCAAGTATCCCATCAAGAAGGGGAAATCCTTTCAGCACAAGTAACAGAAATCTCTGACTTTACAGGCTGAAAAAAAAGAGAGAAATTTATTTCATGCAACAAGAAGTACAGAGATAGGTGGCCCAAGGATTATTTTATTTAGTGACTCAACAGTGTCATCAAAGACCCAGGCTCTCCATGGTTCTACATCATTCTTGACCTTATAATCTTGATACTTGGGCTCAAGGTCCTCAGGGTCCCAGAACAATTATTGCAGTTCCAGGCGTCCCAAGCAGAAGCAGAAATGTTTAGGGAAGAAGAGAGGCTCTATTCTGATAAACACAATCTTTCCCTGAAGTCCTTTGGCAGATCACCTTCAGCTTTTTTGGCCAGCGTCCGGTCATATATCTACTCTTGAATTAATCACTGGCAAAGGAATCAGACCATTACGATTGGCTGAGATTAATTATGAACCATTTCTTGGCTATGAGAAGTTTCAAGACTCCTTCAAAGCACTATTTAGAGGAAGGAGGCTAACTGATTAAAAAATCGAATTATTAAGAAATAGGAAGGGCAAATCAGCAGTGTCTTCCACATTCCCAATTCTCAGAGTCTATGATACTTTGTTTATTCTAGCCACATGTCTTGTTTCTATAGTTCTTCTGCTTGGAACCCATCCAATACATCTTCATATGCCAGGCACCGTGCTGGGTTATCTTTCCAATGCAAATTAAAGTCTCCTCAAGACTTAGATCAAGAATCAGCAATTTAGTGGAAAGATTTCTTACTATCAGAAAGTGCCTGAATATTTACAAAGTTTTCCAGACAATCTATACCACACTTCACTCATTGGCATAGAATTGTTCTTCTCAGGTGAGCCATGAATTCCTCAAGGACAGGAACTATAAATAAACTTTATGACTCCATTTGGATCTTTCATGTACTTATGGTGGCCAATCAGAAAAATGGTGCTAAGCAAATGCGTGTTGAACCTAATCAGAATGCAAACTTTTAAGTGCTATCTCTGGTAGAGACTTGGAAGCACAATGCTCTGGAAAGACAAGACTCTGTGGAAAACAAACAAACAAAAATCCTACACACGGAGGATCTCTGCGAGACCTCTGAGGAAAGGAAAGGTCATCAAAGAAGGAGAAGCTCTTCTCTGAAGGGAGAGGAGAACATCCTCTTTGCTTATGGCCGTGTCCAAATACCGACAGAGTCTATGGTCACAAAAGGCCTCCATAGCCCTGGCAGCCCATGACGAGCCTCGGATGATCACTGATATCATAAAAAAAAGAGTGTTAATTGTTAAAGGAACAGTAGTCACTGTGCACCTGCTCCCCAGGTAGGACCTCTGTCTCTATTGAATTGCAATAAGAGAATCAACTGCGAATTCTCTCCCCAAACTGTACTCTATATGTTGTGGGTGTGCTTGGGGGCAAATTGTTGAAATCTATGATTAGCATAGAGTTGGTCCTCTGTATATAAAGTCATACTAAAAATGATCCATAATGAAGAAGGAGATGGGAAAGGGAATGGGAAGTGGGGTGAGAACTGGGTGGGGAGCATGGGGGAAAGAGCCACTGTATTTCTAACTTTGTACCTATGTAAAATGCATTCATTAAATACAAAATTTTAAAAATTAAAAAATTTAAAAAGAAACACAATGCTCAATATCGTAGGAAGTGCAACACACAGTCCCTTCCTCCTAAAACTTGTGATCCAGCAGAAGAGATTGTGTCAACTGTGTGAAGCTGGGTAGGTCCATTTTCTACAACCCATATTATTTTTTGTCCTTTCTGTCTGTGCACTTGCTCTCCTAAATTGATTTTTGGTGCACTGCTAATGACACCTCATTAGGGTAACCTTGTGAAACTTACTTCCCTGTAGAGCATCCCAGATAGCACCTTCATGACCTGCTTTTTCCCATGCCTCTCCCTTTGAATGAAAATCTATCCTTTATAAGTCCCAATCCCTGTGGGCTATGAAAACAGTAGCTTACGGGTCTCTGAGACTATTTATGAACTGATGCAATTTTCAGTGTTACTCATCCAGAGTACATGAGAAGTTCGAAGGGGTTTCTGTAAATACAATGGACTAACACCAGGACATGAATATAAGAATGGATTTTAGGGGTTGCGGCAAACGGTGGTGGGATTCTTTCCTGACAAGGCAGCTTTCATTTTCCTCAAGAGATTCTATGCCAGTGCTCCTTTACTCTGCCTTGAGCCCAGAACCTTCCAAGACATTTGCCCTGCTTGCAGCTTCTCCACTTGGTTTGGACTACAGTTAGTGTGAGTAAACACAACTTGATTTTTGTAGGTTAATGGGAGGTCAGTGTAATCTGGGGAGAGGTCTGCTCAACTCTGGCTTGTATGAGCATATTTCCTTCTCAGGATAAGGAAGTTCTCCCCACACCTAATCTTTTGATCATCATGGCTGGGACTGCCAGCAACAAAGGAGGAAAAGCATAGAGCCAGATGAAAAAGAAACAAAAATCAGTTTGTTTAAATTGCGGAGAAAGCTGCCTTTGGCTAAAGGAAGTCAAACCCAGAACATCCTGTTCTAGTTAGTAAAGTTCATCTGTCTCCAGCTTTAGTAAGGAAAATATACACAATCTTTGCATTTCTGTGAGGCTGTCCAGCCATCGCCAACTGCCCCCAACCTCTTACACCCACACTGTGAATGCCTGCAAAATGTCCTCTTTCCCTGCAGGGCAAGTGGCTCATTCTGGATGCTAAAGTCCTAGGCAGGTCATATGCAATTAGGTACAAATTTGTTGTAAACTGCAAAATTCTCTCTGATAATAATAAGCCAGTTCTCTCAGTGATGAAATCCATGTAATTTGACACAATAAGTGTTCCTTCTCTCAAAATGTTTCAGCAGTGTGGTTCCAGGTACAACTTAATCCATGTGACATTCACGCCAAAAAATAACTGAACCACCTCATGCTTTGGAAAGATCCTTATGCCATCTTCGTTAGGCCTATTCCTGCACCAGTTTCCAAGCCAGTGTTCCAAACTATCTATGACAGATCCTGGACTGCCCAGCTGGTCTGTCTGGGAAGGTGTCCATTTGTGAATCAGAGCTCTCAATGAAACAATGATACTTCTGCAGATAAGCCTGCAAGCTTTCTATTGACATAAAATGAAAGGTATCTGTTTTATCCTACATTTGCCTTTTTCTCTCAAGTGCCATAAACACGAGGCAAATTTATAGCCACAGTGCTCTAATATACTCCAAAAAATAGAGGTTATGAGGATTGGGAGGAGTTCCTGAGTTCACCGAGGAAAATCCTCTTGTTTTATGGATGAGCAAACTTAAGCCCAGGAAGAGGGAGAGGTTTGCAGAAGGTCACAGGGCTAATTGTGATGAGAATAGGGCCCAGAATGCATATCTCATGATTCCAGGTCTTTCTGCGTATGCCCAGCAGGATCTGGAAATATCTATTCCTGCTTCCTTCACATGGTTTCTCCTCATTTTGCAGTGAGCTGCCTTCCACCATCTTTTAACCCAGCAGTTCGCTAAGTGTGGTCCCTACACTGCAGCATCAGCATCACCTGGACCTTGTTAGATATGTAAATTCTCTGGCCCTGTCCCAGACTTGCTTAATTTATGTTTAAAAAGCACTGCAAGTGATGTTAATGCATGCTAACAACTGAAATAAGGAACTTTAATCTGTTAGCCCCATCTAGTCTATTAACAAGGAGATTGAACACTAGTTAGATCCAGGTCCATCTGATTTCAGAGCTTTTATCTTTTTCTTTCCCTTTTTTTTAAAAAAATGTTCTAGTTACTTACGGCAGGGGTTCACTTACATTAGTTGCACAAGGCAGGGGTTCATACATTACCTCTGGGTAAAGAGGGCTTGTGAATGTGTGAACAGGAATAGGAGTGGGAAGCTGTCATGAACTCTGGCAGCTCCAGGGTCCACTCTCTCTCTCTGCCCCTGTTCCCTCCTCCCCCATTGTTCTCCCACGTTCCCTTTTCTCCTCTCTCTATAGACTCTGCTCCTTATTGCTCTCTTTTCCTCTGTTCCTTCATAGCTGGTAGTTGCTGTTGGTGCACTATGATCTGACTCTAAAGCCTATACTCTACCATCCTTTTTGCTATACTTTCTTTCTACGTAACTTTTTTTGTGTTTCAGTTCAAATTCCTGAAAGGGATTTAACTGTCCCAGTTCATCTTTTGTGGCAGGACACACAGATCACATGATCACTCAAATGATTCGTCATCCTTGAGTATCATGTATGCTCTTATCTAATCAAGTGCTAGAAAATTATTCCCCCTACCAGGCAAGTAATTCCAGGGCGAGTCAAGCACACGAGAGTGCAGCCTGGAAGAGGGCTGACTTCTGAGTCAGCTTCAAGAGGGAGGAGGATAAGAGGTGGAGTCACTCCCTGCCTCACCTACCCAGTGAATGAGACATGAGGGAACTTAGCAGTGGGGCTCAATGAGTTCCCTTGTTGAGAGCTGAGTTGAAGAGGGAGACTTTGGTATCTTACCATGATCCCATTCTTCAAGTATACATCTAGGTTGAGCTGGCTTGAAAGCTATAGGATGCAAGTTTATCAACTCTGTAACGTCACAGAAGATCCAAGCTGGGAGAGACTTCAGAGATCCCCCAGCTCAGTGGGTCTCAGCCTTGCCTGCCCATTAGAATCTGCTGGGGAGCTTTTAAATTTTTATTTATTTATTTGAGAGACAGAGTTACAGAGAGAGAGGGAGGGACAGAGAGAAAGGTCCTCTGTTTGCTATCTCATTCCCCAAACAGCTGCAATGGCCAGAGCTGGGCTCATCTGAAGCCAGAAGCCAGGAGCTTCTTTCAGGTCTCCCATGTGGCTACATTTAGGCCATCTTCTGCTGCTTTCTCAGGCCATAAGCAGAGAACGGGATCAGAAGAGGATCAGCAGAGACACTAACCGGCACCCATAGGGGATGCCAGTGCTGCAGGTGGAGGCTTAGCCTACTGCACCACAGCGCCTGGCCCTGCTGTGGAGCTTTATGAAAATTAAGATACCTGGGCCCCATCTCAGGGGTTCTGATCTAAAGCTCCCCAGGTATTTTTAATGTATCTTAGTTTTACAGGTGGGGAAACTTAGGCTTGGTCACTCAGTATGACTGTGGCTCACTTAAAACTCTCATTTCTTACTTGGTTATAGACTCTGGATTGTTATATCCTAAACTGTTAGAGCTGGAAGAGGTCACAGAAACCGTGCAGCCCAACCTCACCCTTTTTACTTGAGACTAATTTGCAAAGTAATATACAAGTTAACTTAGTTTTCATCTCAGTAAAATAACAAGCACCTTGCATGGATGCTTTAGGGCTTATACATGATGTACATGAATGACCCAACCTAGGGCCTGCTGTGAGCATTGCAAGCATTTAATGGATGGTAACTGTTAATTTCCTGTATACATGTCGCTAGCCTATGTGCAGGAACTCATCTGCTTGCAGATAAGACAGCAACTTGGTTCAGGGCCAAGGGCTACTGGGTTTGTCCAGATCCAAATATATTCTCCGATATCTCCCACTGAGCCCCTGACTATACAAAACTAAGTCCCACTTTCTGGCCTGATCTTTCTAATACATCACCTTCTGCTCTGTTACACCTCGTGGATACTTGCTAATGGATTTGCTAGTTAAAGGCAAGGATGGATACCTTAAGTTCTGATCAGACAACAGAGTGTGGTGGTATTTCAGAGGACTGAGATGCTCTCAGTAGAAAGCAGAACTGAATCAGATGACAGATCATGAAGGTGATGGGTCAGGCTCCTCACAGCTTCTGAGCAACTAAGTCCAGGCCCTTTACAATCTCACTGAATCCTCATGTGCAGAGGCATCATTCCTATTTTACACATGAGAGGTCTGAGGGGAACCAAAGTAATTGCCAAAAATCATCAGGAGAAGCTGGCGTTGTGGTGCAGCAAGTAAAGCCCCAGCCTGTGATGCCAGCGTCCCATATAGGCACAGGTTCAAGTTTCTGCTGCTCCACATCAAATCCAGCTCCCTAACAATGGCCTGGGAAAAGCTGCAGAAGATAGTCCAAGTACTTGGAAGCCTGCCACCCACAAGGGAGACCCAGATGAAGCTCCTGGATCCTGGCTTCTGCCTGGCCCAGCATCAGCCATTGCCACCATCTAGGGAGTGAACCAGTGGATGTAAGATCTCTCTCTGTGTGTCTCCCTCTCTCTGTAACTCTTTAAAATAAATAAGTTAATCTTTTTTAAAAAAGTCATCTGGAGCTGAGATTCAAGGCCAATATTACCTGACCTTAAAGTCTGTTCTTTCCGGAGCTGGCACTGTGGCATAGCGGGTTAAAGCCCTGGCCTGAAGTGCAGGCGTCTCATATGGGTGCCGGTTCTAGTCGTGGCTGCTCCTCTTCCGATCCAGCTCTCTGGTATGGCCTGGGAAAGCAGTAGAGGATGGCCCAAGTCCTTGGGCCCCTGCACCTACATGGGAGACCTGGAAGAAGCTCCTGGCTCCTGGCTTCAGATCAGCTCAGCTCTGGCTGTTGTGGCCATCTGGGGAGTGAGCCAGTGGATGGAAGACCTCTCTCTCTAGCTCTTTCAAATAAATAAAATAATTCTTAAAAAAAAAATGTCTATTCATTTACTACTTGTACCCTATCCTCTGACAAAAACTCCTGTTTGACCTAAACTTTGATCAGTTCCCTGAGTCCTTTCCAGCAAGGCCAGACCTTGGAGTTCCCTTTTTGTCCCTGAGGAGTCAGGGTTGAGGAAGAATCCTGCAAAGTCAGCTTAGCGAAAATCCCCAGCTTTGGGGCTGACCACCCTGGATATCTTGATACGGTGGCCTGCCTTTAGCAATCACCCTGTCAAGTCAGCTTAGCCAGATACCCCTTATTCTTGGGGCTTATTCTCTTTTTCCATTTTCCATTCACGGACCTCACCCTACTCCTTGGTTATAAATCCCCACCTATCCTTGTTGGAGTCAGTCTGTCTCCCCTATTGTAAGGCCCTGTTGCAGTGGTCTCTATACCTATTGCCGCAACCCCTTGAATGAAGGTTGCATCACCATCTTTAACAAGTGTCGTGAGAAGTTTTTCTTTAATTCCTCCATCAGCCATACAGGTTGGACCTCACATGAAAATTGGTAAATATTATGTATACAGGTGTGTACATTATGTACACATATATTATGTATGCAGGAGCATACATAATAAGATGAAGAAGGTAAAGTGAGGAGGTGACTGGGGAGGAAGAGTAGACACCAACACTAGACACCACGTTGGATTCCTCCTCACACCCCAGCTCTTGATTGAGACCCATCCTGGCCTGCACACAGCCTCACCCCTGGCTTTTATCTTTCAAGTCACCCACAAATGAACTTCAAGAGATGTTCCTTCAAGCAAGAACTATGGAGGCACAGGCAGAAGATGTGCCAGGAGAGAGGTAGGAAAGAGGCAAGAAGGAACAGGGGAGGCTTTAACAGAGCACAGAGCCTTACCTTCTGCTATATCTACCTGCCCAGGGACAGTCAGGTGTCCCTGCGATACTCTGGCATCCAGGTACACTAGAGGCTCAAGTTTCGCACCAGCTGGACCTAATTAGCTTTGGTGGAGGGGCCAGGCCCTTTCACAGAGGACTCTCTTGTTCTCAGTAACCTGGCAGCAATGTTTATCATTTCAGAAACTGAGAAGGTGCTGGCTCTCTCCCTCTTGGCCTTGGGGCTGCCCTCCCTTCAGATGCTAATCCATAAAGCCATTTGGAATCAGACCTCAGAGGGAGCTCAGGACTGTGGTAGGCCCAGACTTTCATTTCCCTCAGGAGTGAGGCAGGTGTGGAGTCAACACCTGGAAGGCAGCCAAATGGAAAACTAGAGCAACAACGCAGAATGTCATATGTCAGATAACTTAATTGGGTAATCATCTGAAGGTGGATTCATGCAAAACAATTAAGGGATGTCTGCATCAAAAGTGTGAGGGACTAATCCAAGAAGATGGCTCAGTCTGCCTGAGCCTGCCTCAGCTCACCCAGTGGCAGGCCCCAGGAGCTAAGGGGATCAATTCCTTCCAGAAGAGGCTCTGAGAATGGCATCTAATTATCCTCACCCTAGACCACCTGGGAAGTCAGGCATTCCTGGAGCTGCAATGGTTGCCTACTTGAGTGCCCACCAAATGTGCACAGACTGAACTATAAGAGGTAGTGGTGTAGTGGTTATTTATCCACACTCTGAGTCGATCTGTATGTGTTAAGTCTTGGCTTTGGTGGCTATCAAGATGTGACTCTGGGTAGATTATTTCACCCGTGCTTCAGTTTTCTCATTTGCAAATGGAATGATAATAGTTCTTAGGTCCTAGGAGGGTTAGGATAATAAGATGGATTAAGATAAGTAAGGATTCTTAAGATAGTACCTGGCCTTTGGTGAGCAGTTGTCATGCTTTCCTCTTACTTTAGTTCATCTGTGGAGTCCTTGCTAGAGCTATCACATGCCTGTTTTCCATGCTGTATGCCCAGCTTCTCCAGCACCCTCTCAACCCCCACCCAGGGCTGATCCAATTCTTTGGGTGCAGATGGTTGGTAGAGCCCTGCTTCCACCCATGTGGAACCTCACTCTGCTGCTATATCCCTGTCTACTGCTGACTCCTTACAGAACCATGAGTGGAACTGGGACCTGAGTCTAAAGCAGCTCCCCCATTAATTCAGCATCCCTGGGTGATGTGAAAGAGACCAGTGACTTCCTCTCTTGGGCAGAACCACTGGTCAGTTCTCTCACCCAGTCTCTCTACTCCCCTTGTTTCATCCACCATGACATCCCAAAGCCATAATTCTAGCCAAGGAGAGGTAGGTATGCTTACATTTCTGTAGACATGCTTTTTTGTCTCAATTATTCCCCTTTGTTTATGGTCCAGCTCAAACATCTCCTCTTTGGTGCAGCTTTCTCAGATTCCCACAGTCAGAATTCTCACATGACCAATTGCTTCTTGTATGATCTCAGACAAATTACTTTCCTCTGACAGCCTCAGTTTCCCCATCTATAAAATGGAAATACTATAACCAAACTAAACTTGCACGACATCAGAGGGTTAGGGTTAGGTAAGCCATTGGATGTAAGGCTTAGCTCTCTTCCCTCCTGCTTCCCTTGCTTCACACAAGATATGGAGATATTCAAGTGAGCTGGCTACCTAGGGTCTACTGGGCCATTCCACAGAAGGTCAACCCTAGAGGACCAGCTTAAATGTCACCTCTTCTATGAAGCATCCCTCCTGCCTCCAGGGAAAAGAGATATTCCTTTCCCTTGCACTCCTGTAGTCCTTTGTGCCTACTAAATTTTTATTTCCTTTTAACTTCTATTGTATTTAACATCATTACCGCCTCCATTCTCTCACTGTGGTGGTTAATTACTTGAGGTCAAAACTGTATTTTATTCTGTGGGGTGATCTCACAGTGTCTTACGTAACACCCAGCACCTTAGCGTTGTCAACTCAGTCTCAATCCTGATGGATTCTCTGGGTTTCAGTCACAAACTTTAGAGAAAGTCTACCTTTATACGTCTGTTGCATATGCAGGGCTCTGATTCTGATACTTGTTTATCTGGAACCAACAACTGAGTCCCAATCTAGCCCAGAGAGCCTGTGGAAGGGTTGAGGAACGCTCCCACATATCCTGGCAGTAGTGGGTGGCTGCATTTCTATAAAATCATAGGTACAAACTGGTGGAGGCCCAGAGCCACACCACTGAGGGCTAAAGGACCACTTGAGGAAGTGGTGGGTTTGGGAAAAGCAAAATAGTGTAACACTAGGTATGGGTTACCTCTGGTAGGAAATGCAAGGCCAATGTTTGCCTAATAAAATGGTGTTTTAAGTGGAATCTAAGGCCCCAAGGAAGGTGTATATACTGGTTCTTTGAATCAAGAAAAGAATTCTGTCTTTGGTATCCAATATTTCATTTATCCTATGGTCTGAGGCGGCAGGAGAGCTGTGGGCACTTTGGAGATGACTAGAAAAGGAGCCCGGGTGGTGGGGAAGGTGCAGGTAGATAATGAGAGAGAAACAACCTGCACTCTGGCAGACCAACTATGAGCAACATGATGGTGTCTATTGTCTGGAGGAGGAGAAGACCTTTTTCCCCTTGCCAGCTACCTTCTCAGCTCATTTCCCTATGTAGGGGGTCATTTCCCTAAGCTAGCACTTTAGACAAACACTAACAGAGTTGACTTGCAGGATCCCAAGAAGCATAGGTGTGGAAAAATAAGTATTCCCCTCTATGAGATGCCAACTCCCTGAGTCTCACCCCACACGTGGCTCACCGAGGCCTGCGGAAGGTCAGGCCGTAGTGCTGACAGGCCAGGCCGACGGTGGGCGTGTACACGATGGGCATGAACTTCTCCACGTCTGACGTCAGTACTCGGTAGAAGAGCTTCTCGTTCCGGTCTTGGAGTGTCATGAGAATGATGTACCTTGGGAAGGGAGAGAAGCAAGGTAATTACAGAGCACCACAGGCCTTTAAAGGTGGGCACATGCAGTGTGGTGCAAAGACCAAGGCTTCCTCTAGCTCATCTTCAAGGAACCATTCATGGCTCTTTGCCCATGTGCCCTAAGCATGGGCTTCAACATTTATGAAATCTCGAGAATATGACCTTCCTCACTATGCTAATTATTAAACATGCTGTAGGTCCTGTTCTAAATAGTTCCCATGAATTCGTTTAAAACCTCCAATGACCTGTGAGGTAGGTGCTATGATTTTTTGCTGTTTTAAAGACAAGAAGACTAATAACAGCAGAAAATAACTCAAGTTCATGGCAGCATAGGGATTTGAAGCTAAGCAGTCTGACTCCAGAATCTGTGCACTCAAAAGTGACAGAGATGCTATGATAGGAAGAGAACTCTACTGAGATGGAACAATCTCTGGGTAGAGTGTCAGGGTCCCAAGCTCTAGTCCCAAAAGCTTTGGAGAAGTCTTAGGACTTCTTGGGACCTCAGTCTCTTTTATTCCACCAAAGGCATTGTCCAGAACTAAAAAACCACATCTGGGGGCTGGTGTTGTGATGCAGTGGTTAAGCCATCACTTGCAACGCCAACATCCTGTTATCAGAGTGCCAGTTTGAGTCCCCGCTGTTCTGCTTCTGATCCAGCTTCCTGCTCATGCACCTGGGAAAGCAATGGAAGACGGCCCAAGTACTTGGGCCCCTGCCATCTATTTGGGAGACCAGGATGTAGTTCTCGGCTTCTATCTTCAGCCTAACCCTGCCCCAGTTATTGCAGCCATTTTGTAAGTATAAACCAGCAGATGGAGGATCTCTCTATAACTCCCCTTTGGTCAGTCTGCCTTTCAAATGAATAAATGAATCTTTTAAAAAGTAAAAGTACAACAGTGTGTTTTGGAAGGTGTTTTTGTGGAGGGAGGATTTACACTCAGGCATGGCCAGCAATCTCAGCTTATTGCTAGTGTAAGGATTCCCTTATCCAGGAACCACTGTGTGCATCTCCTCCCAGTACTACATTCAGTTAGGTTAAATTGGTAACCTGAAATTGGTCATCGTGGGAGTATTTACATGGCAATTGGCAATTTCCTGTCTCCCTATCCCACAGAGGACTCGTTGCATATTTACTTACACACCACAGCCCTCACCCAAAAGAAGCAGGGGGCCTTCCTAGCAATCTCCTGAGCTCTTGTTGAAATGAGGAACTCCTGTGGATGAATGGATCAAAGTAGTGCACAAAGCATCAGGAGCAAGATTCTAGGGCTCCCAAGAATGGGCACCCACTTCTGGCCCTGAGCCTGGAATGTCTTCTCTGTCTTCCTGGTTATAGTAGTAGTTCCGTATAGCTGGAGAGAACTAGGAAGGAAGGATTTGGGATGTTAACTTTGAAAGTTTAATGTGTTTAGGAATGAGAAGTTCACTTTGGACTACAATTCTTTATTATAAATTTAACAAAAGAGGAAAGTTCATATTGTTCAAAGTTATGGCATGTCTCATGTCTTATATTGTTAGTTGAAGCCATTGTGTAATTTCTGTGACATATCTAGACCCAATTTAGTGGGATAAACAAGGAGAGAATATTTGTCATGAGTTTTAGTATCATTGTGGAGTTGATGTAAATAACACCCCTGGAGTGTAGAGTTTCAAGAGCAGTGAGTCGGGTGCAGGCTGAAGCTTACTTGTTCACTTCCATTCCGAAGCTGTGTACAATACAAGGGAGGCAAAGGCAGAAGGGTGTGGGTTGACCCTGGCATTCTGCTGAGCTCTGCCCCTAGGCAGACAGCCACATCCTGATGGGCCCATAGTCTTGGCCACTTAGCTCTAAGGATATATAAAGGGAACCTTCTTCCTACATTTCTGCTAGAGTCTATAGCAAGATTATACATTTATTTAACAAATGTTTACACAGGACCTCCAGTGTGTAAGGCAGTATGCTAAACACATGAAAAATCGGATGTATTTAATGCTCGTAATGACTCTCTGAGTTAAGTACCCTTGACACATTCATTGTACACCTGGGGAATGACCTAGAGAGGCTGAGTGGCTTTTGTGGATTTGAACTCAGTCCAATACTTGAGTCTAGTCTTGTAGCATTAGCCTATGGTGCTTCTTAACTTAATAGCAGAGAAGTTAATAACATAGACTTTGGAGCCAGTCATCTTGCTGTTCAAATCCTGGATGGGCTAAATCATAGTCATGTTCCTGAGAGGTGACTGCCTTTGTAGCAAAGCTGAGAAAGCTGCCATTCTCAGTTGGGCTTTTGTTGTCTATATTTTCTCTGTGGAGAACTCAGAGAGAAGGCAGGGTTATTATCACTCAGTATGTGACATCTGGGTTCATCCTGGGTGTCCCCTATCTATTTTCCCCTCCCCCACCACATACCCCGTATTCTAGGAACTCAGGTCATGTACTACATCCATCACACCCCATCTCCACATCCTTGCTCCACCTCTTCCCTCTCATTGAAATGCCCTCAGTGAGCCCTACTGTTGTCTGCTGTAGCACTGTCACCGTTTCCTGCGTTGACTCAGTTCCTATACTTCCCAAGGGCTCTCCCAGATTCCCTGGTCAGAATTATGTTTCCCTGTTGACTATGCCTCAGCTGAAACCAGGGAAACCATCAATCATTTAGAAGCCAGGGCTGGGTCTGGCATCTCTTGGGGCTGGAGAGTATCCGGAAAACCCTCTGTGGACCTCGGCAAACAGCCAGCTCAGCACGAGGATCAGGTGGAGTGGACAGATGTCAGGCACTGACTTGTCCAGGTCACTCTGCTGCCGCTCGTAGTATCTCATGATCCGGAGGAGCTGGACATCCTGGCTCAGGAAGCAAGGGGGGATCAGGCCGTGGATTCCAAGCTGCAGCCTTTCTTCAAGAGTGAAGGCCATGCCCTGGGAAGAACGAGAAGGAAGCACATACATAAGTGCACATACCGGAAACCGAAGTGTAGAAAGAATCCCATCCACAAACAGGCAGACTCAGTGTGACTCTGTAGAAAGGGCCCTGGACCCAAATTCCACCTCTGCCATGTAAGTAGGGGCCAATCTTACTCTACTTTCTCTTACACTTCCGAGTTTCAGTTTCAGTTTTGGAGAAAATGGGGAAAATATCCATATCATCGGGGGTTTTTTGGAAAAAATATGTTTTTTAAACAAGTTTTAGATTTACAAAGAAACTGAGATCATACAGAGTTGTCATATATCCTTTCACTCAGTTTTCTGAATATTAACATTGCACATTAGTATGGTACATTATAAGAATTAATCAACTAATAGTGACTTGGCATTTTTAAAAAATATTTTCTATTTATTTGAAAAGCAGAGTTATATATAGAGAGAAGGAGACACCCAGAGAGAGGTCTTCCATCTGGTGGTTCACTCCCCAAATGGCCGCAATGGTCAGGGCTGTGCCAGGCCAAAGCCAAGAGCCAAGAGCTCTTCCCATATGACTGCAGGGGACCAAGGACTTGGGGCATCCTCCTCTGCTTTCCCAGGCACATTAGCAGGGAGTTGATTTGGAAGTGGAGCAGCTGGGACTGGAACTGGCACCCCTATGGGACACTGGCATTGCAGGTGGCAGCCTTACCTGCTATGCCACAACGCTGGCCTGTGACTTAGCATTATTAACTAAAGCCAATGTTTTACTCAGAATGCCTTAGTTTTGACTTAATTTTTAAAAATTGCTTCATCATCCCACACTACATTCAGTCATCATGTTCTTAGATTCCTCTTGGCTCTGACAGTTTCTCAAACTTCCCTTGTTTATAATGAGCTTGAGAGTTTGGAGGAGCACTGATCAGGCATTCTGTACAATTTTCTTCTACTGGAATTCGCCCAATGTTTTTCTAATGACTGGACTGAGGCTATGGGTTTTTCACCCAGAGGTGCACTGCCGTGTGCTTCATATCAGCTCAGTGGTATATGAGATCAGCATGACTCTTCATGTGGATCTGGAACTTGATCACCAGCCTTGGTAATGCTTGTCAGATTTCTTCCTTGCAAAATTACTCTTTCAAAATTCTTCTCTGCCAGAGAAATTTGTCTCTTCACTATCTGTTGTTTATTCAATCACATGTTTATGTTATAATAGACTCATGAATATTTATTTCATAATTTAATTTTTTTTTTTTTTTTGACAGGCAGAGTGGACAGTGAGAGAGAGAGACAGACAGAAAGGTCTTCCTTTGCCGTTGGTTCACCCTCCAATGGCCGCCGCGGACGGCGCGCTGCAGCCGGCGCACCGCGATCATCCGCTGGCAGGAGCCAGGAGCCAGGTGCTTTTCCTGGTCTCCCCATGGGGTGCAGGGCCCAAGCACCTGGGCCATCCTCCACTGCACTCCCGGGCCACAGCAGAGGGCTGGCCTGGAAGAGGGGCAACCGGGACAGAATCCGGTGCCCCGACCGGGACTAGAACCCGGTGTGCCGGCGCCGCAAGGCGGAGGATTAGCCTGTTGAGCCACGGCGCCGGCCGTAATTTAATTTATAATCAATATTGCTTTGTTTATTTTCTTGCTCAAATTTCTCCACCTTTGGCCACTGGGAGGTGTTTCATTTGCTTGTGTCACTTTGACATACCCCTATGATGTAGTCCTCTGTATTGTTTTGCTGAGCAATTTTTTACTTTTTGGCACTACAAGATGCTCCAGGTTCATCCTGTATGTTGCCTGTCTTGGTCCTAGAATCAGCCATTTCTTCAAGGTGATTCCTTTTTTGGAGCAAGATATTAGGAAGCAAGATCTGAGCACTACTGTTTTTGCTCCTTGTTTCTGGGTTTAATTGTGTCTTGTCTGTCTCAGCTGACAGAGCAAGGAAATATATATGTGCATTCTAAAACCTGTGTATAAACACATACCTACAAATGCTTCTATATTTAGCTATCAAACCTGTATTAAGGCAAACAAGAATCCATCCTAATGTTTTCAACTCTAATCCATTGCCACACTGATCTCTGACCCCATCACCTTAATGATCTGTAAATTTCCACTCCAATGGTTAAGAAATATGACTCTTACTATCTGCCACCTGTTTACTTAATTGCTTAACCCCATTGTAAACACAACATAATATCAAAATTATTAACCTATATCACCATGGAAAACAACTTTGTAAACAAGAGTACAGTGCTTACATGCAGTTCTTTTTAAAGGACTTACACATTATTTTTGTCTCACAAATTCATCCATTTTCAAAGTTGCTGAGGTCAGAGTACCTTTTCTCTCCATCCTCTTCACTGAGATTTCTATATACATATGTAATGTACTTAGAATTTGTTTATCATCACAGTCTGCCTTTCTTCCTGAGATTCCCCCATTCTATTAAATGATATTTTAAAAATATGGATGCATGAAGTTTCACCCTTTGTGCTGTAAAGTTCTATAGGTTTTGAAAAGTGCATAATGTCATGCATTCAGCACTACAGTAGCATAGAAAACAATTTCACTGCACAAAAATTCCATGTGCTTTACCTATTCATCCTTCCTTCTTTTCCCAAACTTCTGGAAACCACTTTTGTTTTTACTCTCTGTACAGTTTTGTCTTTTCTGGAATGTCACACCAGTGGAATCAAACAATATATAGTTTTTTCAGCCTGGCTCTTTCACTTAAAGACAGGGGTTTCTGGTTCATCTATGTATTTTCATGGCTTCATAATTCATTTTTTTTCTTTTTTTGAAAGGCAAAGTTACAGAGAAGGAGAGGCAGAAGAAGAAGAAGAGAGAGAGAGAGAGAGAGAGAGAGAGAGAGAGAGAGAGAGAGAGAGAGGTCTTCCGTCCTCTGGTCAATTCTCCAGATGGCTGTAATGGCCAGAGCTGGGCCAGAATGAAGCCAGGAGCCAGGAACTTCATCAGGGTCTTCCACGTGGGTGCAGGGGCCCAAATGGTTGGGCCATCTTCTGCTGCTTTTCCTAGGCCATCAGCAGGGAGCTGGATCAGAAGTGGAGCAGCCAGGACATGAACCTGTGCTTATATGAGATACCAGCATTGAGGCAGTGGCTCTTCCCACTACACCACAATGCCAGCCCCTCCTGATACACAGGTGCTTGCACTCCTGCACCCACCTGGGAGACCCAGATGAAGCTCTTGGCTCCTGGCTTCAACCTGGCTGTTGCAGTCATTTGGGGAGTGAACCAGCAGATGAAGGATTTCTCTCTCTCTCTGCCTCTGCCTCTCCCTCTCTGTGGCTTTGACTTTCAAATAAATAAATAAATCTTTAAAAATAAACAAGAAGATATACAAATGGCTGATAGTGCATGCAAAGATGCTCAACATCAATAGTCTGTGGGAAATGCAAATCAAACACAATGAGATAAAATTTTACACCCACAGGAATGGCTGTAATTAAATACACACACACACACACCAAAAAGTATTGCTGAGGATATAGAGAAATTGGAATCCCTTGTATACTGCTGATGAAAATGTAAAACTTTGCAGCCTGTATGGAAAATAGCTTAGTGTTTCCTCAGAAAGCTAAACATAGAATTATAAGTTGGCCCAGACATTCTATTCTTAGGTCTGCATCCTAAGGATTTGAAAGCAGAGACGTGAACAACACTTACTTGCCAAAGTTCATTGCTACATTATTAGCAATAGCCAACAGGTACAAATATCCCAGATGTCCATTATAATGAATGGATAAACAAAATATATATGCATACAATGAAGATTTATCTGGCCATAAATAAGAATGAAGTTTTTATATGTCCTACTACATGGATCAAGCTTAAAAATATTCTGCTGCTTGAAGTAAGCTAGATACAAAATAACATATATGGTCCCATTTATATTAAATATCTACAATAGGCAAATTTATAGAGGCAGAAAGTAAATCGGAGATTACCAGGGACTTATGGGAGAGGCAGTGATGAGTTACTGCTTTGATGGTTATAGAATTTCTAGTTTGGGGTGAGAAAACATTTTGGGAGTGGTTAGTGGTGATGGTTACAAAAAATTGTGAATATACTTAATGCCTCTTAATTATACACTTAAAAATAACTAAAATGGCAAATGCTATATTTTATGTATATTTGATCACAACTTTTAGTAGTTATTTGTATACCCCAAACTATTGAATTATATGACCGTAAGTGGCTGAATTATATGGTATATAAATTATATCTCAATAAAACCACCATTTAAAAAAAAGGTTCTTTGCATGTCCTGGGTACGAGCCATTAATTGGATATGTGTTTTGTAGATATTTCTTCTGGTCTTTTCACCTCTCTTAGCAGAGTACCACCTTCGAGCATGTGCACTGGCAGAGAGGGAGATGGGCAGTACATAGGTTGTCATGGAATCCACCCTCTGGCCCAATTCATTTTTAAGCCCTAGAGAGACATTGTTAGAAGGCAGAAGTTGCAAGACTGGTCTCATGAGGAACATCTTGAGACATGGGGTCACAAGCTGTCCTATCTTTATCTCAATATCATAAAGCACAACACATGGTGAAAGCAGAGACCCTCTCTGTGTAGAACTCAGGGTGGCTCTGCTGAAGTGAGGGCTTCCCTGGCACTGCTTAGCAGCTCCAGGAGACACCTGCTCAGCTGTCTCACAGGGAAGGCCCTGGCAACAGCAACAGTGGGAAGACCTTGAGAAGCTTATGGTGGTGAACATCAACAATGAAGGGACTAGAATCTCCATGGAGGGATTATGCAGAGGTTAAGAAATGTTTTTTTAAGGTTTTTTAAAAAATTTTTTTAACAAATAAAAATTTCATAAGTACAACTTTAGGAATATAGTTATTCTTCCCACCATACCCGCCCTCCCACTCATATTCCCACCCCTCCTCCTCTTCTCTCTCCCCTTCCCAGTCCCATTCTCCATTAAGATTTACCTTCA
Source organism: Sylvilagus floridanus (assembly GCA_949820135.1). Taxonomy (NCBI): domain Eukaryota; kingdom Metazoa; phylum Chordata; class Mammalia; order Lagomorpha; family Leporidae; genus Sylvilagus; species Sylvilagus floridanus. The sequence continues at coordinate 51,291,181 of OX463224.1, read as the reverse complement.
ATTAACTTTGTACACAGAAGACCAACTCCATACTAAGTAAAGATTTCAACAATTTGCACACACATACACCCACAAAAACTCTTTGAGAACTAGTTTTATTTAACTGTCATGATACAACTCATTGAGGACAGAGGTCCTACATGGGAGTTAGTGCACAGTGACTCCTGTTGTTAATTTAACAATTAACACTCTTATGTATGATATCAGTGATCACCCAAGGCTGTTGACATGAGCTTCCTAGGCTATGGAAGCCTTTTGAGTTCATAAACTCCATCAGTATTTGTACTTTAAGCAAAGCAGAAGTTGTCTTCTTCTTTTAGATAAAAGTACATTCTTCTTTGATGGCCACTTCTTTCTGCTGGGGTTTCACTCACAGAGATCCTTCATGTAGAACATTTTTGGTCACAGTGTTGTTTTTAACTAGTTAGTTAATTCTGTTACTATAACCCCAGTTGTATTAAAGATATTCCTGGGACAACTCTGGCTGAATTTCTACTTGTAATTAGTCCTAAATAATGCAACCTTCTTCCTAAAGGTGAAGAAGGCTGTGTAGGTGATAAATGAGACCTCAATTATGCTGGCAGCTTCTTGCTTTACCCAGATTCCCTTGAGGAAGGAGGGCTTGCAAATGCATGGAACACCAGAGCTCCCCCATTACTCTACCATCCCAGACTTTTCTCAATTCCAACTACCACAGGTTCTGTCCCAGGAAGTTAATAAACCACAGGGAAAGTCAAACTTATGTATTGATCATCCACACCTTAGAGCCATCATCAGCTCTGAGAAAGAGGTTCTAATGAATATCCGATTTCACTTGATACTTTCCATACTACCACATTGTGAGGGAAAGTGTGACAGCTTGCTTTAAAGATGAGAGCTAAGCAAAAGAGATTACCTAATACTCTTGAAGTTGCATGGCTATTACGTTACAGTGCATTACTTCTTAAGCGAGTATGCATCTTTTAATCTGTAATTTCATTTTGTGTGATAATTATTTTATGATTTTTCTCAACTAGAGGTATTTGACAGAACCAAGATTTGATCATAGGTTGCATTGCTGCCACAAGAATATCCAGCCTCCCAGGAGTTTGGTAAGGTGGACCTCAGGAAATACGAAGGTGGTGATGGCAAGGAAGAAGTAGAACAAAGGGAGAAACAGAGAAAAGTGAATGAAAGCCAGAGTTGGGCTACTCCCAATGTTTTCTTTTTCTTTTTTGTAACTTGTGGATTTCTAATATGGGCTCCTCTTGAGTTTTTATCACATATGGCATTTTTAAAAATTTTTAACTGATAACATAATATTTGTATAAGTTTATAGGATTCAATATGACAGTTTAATACATGCATACAATGTATAATTATCAAAATAGGGTAATTAATATTTCCAGCTCCTCAAACATTTCTTATTTTCTGTGTTGGAAACCTTAAGGTTTTTTGAGTTGTTTTGAAATACATGAAAAGTTATAGACTACAGTTACTTTACTGTACTATAGAACACTAGACCCTGTTCCTCTCATTTAACCCTGTTTGCTGTCCTTTATCCAACCTCTCTCTCCTCCCATTTGCCCACCCCCTCTTCCTAGCTTCTGATTCTACTCTCTACTTCTATGAGGTCAACTTTTTAGTTCCCAGAAATGAGTGAGAACATGACATATTTGTATTTCTGTGTCTGGATTATTTCACTTAACATGATGTCCTCTACTAATGACAACTCAACCTATGAAAATCCTGAAGAATTATTCCTGCTCCCAGGAGAAGCTGCAGGAACAGTAGGAGAGATCCATCTCAAGAGAGGCTCTACTCTGAAAGCATGACTCACAGAGACTTCTCAAAGTACTGCACATATAAAGTTCCAAACTTTTTCTTCTTCAGAGTACAAGGTTACCAGTTCATAAATCCTCATTGTTGGCCACCAGCTTTGCAAGCAGGGAGCAACATTGAGGCCCCAGATCCTTTTGCAGGAAACCACCTCACCCTGGGGACTGGGCACTTTCACCAAACACCATTAGGTAGGTGACTATTCACTGCCTTGGTAAAGACTGTGATTGCTTCTCCTTGGCCTTGAGGACCCCAGGGAGGCCCAGGCATTTAATTATGACATCATCTTTGTTAATGACCACTGCAGATTTTAATAACAGTCAGCTTCTCTCTACAAGTCTAAGTGTTTCTCTTGGCTGACTGCCACCAAGTTCTTTCGTATTTGAGGAAAAAGTATGGCTGTTTAGCAACTGGTAATTTCAGGGATTTAAAGAAACTACTTCTAGAAGCTTCTTTTCATCCTGAAGTAAACGTTAAAGCAACCTTAGATTTACAAGTTTTCAAAATGTAAGTGCAGGTAGTTAGCCTACAGCATGGCCTCCCAAATAGGATAGGCACATGCCTATTTACTAGGGAAGAGGGGGAGGAGAAAGTATTAGAATTTATATTTATCTGCAAGAGAATTAAATTTTGTTAATCAGTACTCTGAATCTTTGCATTTATGTTAAAAAGTCACAATTTCCATGAGGCATACTGAGAATCCTAAGGTAAGAATGCAGATTGTACAACATGGAGGAGTTGGCAGTAGGACCCTTATTTATTCTTACCACACTGAGAAGGTATGCCTAGAAAATAGTTATAGATTATATTATCTAGTTTTTAACAAAACCCACAAAATAAGATGAGGCTTTTGAAAAATGGGTAACTCTCATGGTTGTATTTCTTTTTTAAAATTTTATTTAAGGTAAACAAATTTCAAATGTACAGATTTAGGAACATAATGATACTTCCCATCCTACCCTCCCTCCTGCCCACATTCCCACCCTTCCTCCTCTTCCCTCTCTTATTTCTTCTCTTAATTTTTGCAAGAATCTACTTTCAGTTTACTTTATACTCATAAGATTAACCTTATACTAAGTAAAGCGTTCAACAAATAATAAGGATGAAAAAACTGTTCTTGAACAGTTGAGACAAGGGCTATAGCAATCATCAAATCTCAAAATGTCAATTTCACTCCTATACATTTCATTTTTAGTACTCTATTAGTTATCACAGATAAGGGAAAACAAGGTATTTGTCTTTTTGGGACTGGCTTATTTCACTAAGTGTAATGGTTTTCAGTTGCATCCATTTTTGTTGTGAAAAACAGGATTTCATTCTTTTTGTGGCTAAGTAGTATTCCATACTATATCTATATATTTGTATATATATACAGATATATATATCTGTATATAGATATATAGATATAGTATGCCATGATTATATATTTAATGCCATAATTACCTTATCTAGTCATCAGTTGACAGACATATGGGTTGATTCCATATCTTAGCTATTGTGAATTGAGCTGCAATAAACATGGGGGTACAGATAACTCTTTCATATGCAGATTTAATTTCTTTTAGGTAAATTCTTAGGAGTGGGATTACTGGGTCATAAGGCATTTTCACCTTTCTGAGGAATCTTCATACTGTCTTCCACAATGGCTGTACTAGTTTACATTCCCAACAAGAGTGGATTAAGGTACCTTTTCCCCCACATCCTCACCAGCACTTACTGTTTGTTGATTTCTGTATGAGAGCCATTCTAACTGGACTTGGGTGAAATCTCATTGTGGTTTTGAGTTGCATTTCCTGATGGCTAATGATTCTAAGCATTTTTTCATGTATCTATTGGCCATTTGAAATTCCTCTTTTGAAAAAATGCCTGTTCAAGTCCCTTGCTTATTTCTTAACTGGATTGTTTGTTTTGTTGTTGTTGGGTTTTTTGAGCTCTTTATAGATTCTGGATACTAATCTTTTATCAGTTTCATAGTTTGAAAATAATTTCTCCCATTCTGTTGGTTGCCCCTTCACTTTGCTTTACAGTGCTGAAGCTTCTCAGCTTGTTATAATCCCGTTTGTCTATTTTGGCTTTGCCTGTGCTTCTGGGGTCTTTTCCAAGAAGTCTTTGCCTATGCAAATGGCTTGCAGAGTTTCCCCAAAGTTCTTCTCTAACAATTTGATAATATCAGGTCATATATTTAGATTTATTATTATTATTATTATTTGACAGGTAGTTAGACAGTGAGAGAGAGAGACAGAGAGAAAGGTCTTCCTTCTGTTGGTTCACCCCCCAAATGGCTGCTATGGCTGGCACTGTGCCGATCTGAAGCCAGGAGCCAGGTGCTTCCTCCTGGTCTCCCACCATGGGTGCAGGGGCCCAAGCACTTGGGCCATCCTCCACTGCCTTCCCGGGCCACAGTAGAGAGTTGGACTGGAAGAGGAGCAACTGGGACTAGAACCGGTGCCCATATGGGATGCCAGTGCTGCAGGTGGAGGATTAACCAAGTGAGCCATAGCACCAGCCTTGATTTCATGAGACAATAAACTTGAGGTGGTGAGGAAGCAGACACATTGAAGAAGGTCATACAGGGCTATAGCACAACAATATTATCAGTATTTATAAGAACAGCAGTGATGAATTTTATTGAGCACCCTCAGGTTGCACAGGCCTGAGACACAGACACTTGTATTCTTGTCAGTTCATCTAATCTTCACAGTGACCCTGGCAGGAAGATATTAGGAATATTATCCCCATTTTGTGTATTAGGAGGCTGACGGGGGTAGCATGATGAGTAGCTAACCCAAGGTCACCCAGCAAGTCAGTAGAAAAGCCAGGAGTAGAACCCAGGCCCATATGTTTCCCAAGTTCATACTCTTTTCTCTGAACTAATCAACAGCTTCTGGACAAAGTGAAAAATCTGTTGACTAAGTTGGCTTTTTTGGATTAGAGATGGTAATCCTTGTTCTACCTATCAAGCCAGCTGTCTGAATGTTTTCAGTTACTGCTTTTTTCACATAAAAAAGCAGTACCTACAGCCCATCTACAAATAGGTATGCCTGTATCTCTGAGGTTATGCAGTTGGCCTAAGGCATATATGTAGCCATATTTCCTCTTAGCAGAATCATTACTGGAAGGCAGGATTAGTAGCCACATGCAGTACAGTAAAAGTTTCAGTTCCACACATCATGACGTCATGCTCTCTGCTGACTGCTTATGCAATAACCGGTTTCCTCCATCAATCTGTAGTAATAACAGAGAGAGTAGCCATAGCAGGGATGGAGCTGTGAGCGGTCAACTCTAAGGCTGCACAATGGGAGCTGATTAGCTGTTAAGGTACCAGAAGGTATTTCCTCCACCTTTTACACATTACTTTTTGACTCTATTGCTTGGGAATTTTATGAGTTGGAGACAGGAAGTGGGATTACTGATACTGCTATTCTCTCACGAACCCCAGATTTATGAGGGCTCCTGAGCACACTCCTGGGATGGATATATGAGGGTTCTCAGAAACACAAACCTTGGGAACTCTCTGAAGTCACAGAACTGAGAATGGCCTTCCTCCCAGACAGATTTCTGTGATCAGGTATCAAATGCAGAACTGCATATAAATTCCAGAGAAGGGAGTAGAAGACACATGACTCATTACTGCCTAGAGCCAACCCTATACAAGCCTTGGGTTCAAAGACTGGACTCTGGTGCCATGGACTGCACACATGTGGAGGCTGCTTGTTCATGTTCTAGGTGGGAGACAAAGTCCATTTTCCTTCCATGGGATTATAGCCAGGACATAATGGTGCTGCACTCACACAGGCAGTGTGAGGGAGTGGGAATGGAGATGGATGACAAAAATTCTCTTCTCAGTTACTCAACTGTCTGTTCCATCCTAGAGAACTTACTTTATGTCTCTGGAGCCTGATGCCTTCACTGGCAACATGGATGCTGAAATCTTTTTATTAAGTCAAAGGTATGGTAAGAGAAAGCTTTACAAAACAGTGATAGCTGCAATTTCAAGTCTCTATAGGTTAACGACCATAAGCAATTTAGCAGCTGCACTCCTGCTGTTCCTTTCTTTCATTGTCTCTTTTTCTTGAGTGCAAGGATCGCATCTAAGTGGTCCTTTTGCTTAGCACAGTAACTGACACAGAGGAAGCTTTCAATAAATATATAGATAGATGGAAAGACTCATTCGACAAAAGACTATTCTATTACATGCAAGGTACTATGAGAATACTTCAAAAAGTTTGTGGAAAATGGAATTAAAAGGTAAATTTATTTTGTATACAAATTTTTGAAATCCATGCATGACTTTTTTTTTAAGAATCATTTATTTTAATTGAAAGAGTTACATAAAGAGGAGAGGCAGAGAGAGAGAGAGAGAGAGAGAGAAAGTCTTCCATCTGCTGGCTCACTCCCCAGTTGGCCGCAATGGCTGGAACTGTGCCGATCTGAAGCCAAGAACCAAGAGCTTTTTCCAGGTCTCCTACCTGGGTGCAGGGGCTCAAGGACTTGAGCCATCCTCCACTGCTTTCCAAGGCCATAGCAGAGAGCTGGATGGGAAGTTGAGCAGCTGGGACATGGACCAGTACCCATAAGGGATGCCTGCGCTTCAGGCCAGGTGTTAACCCGCTGAGCCACAGCACTGGCTTATTTTTTTTTTTATTAGAGAGAGAGAGAGAGAGAAATGTCCATTCACTGGTTCACTCCCTAAACGCTTGCAATAGCCATTTGCTGGGCTAGGCTGAATTTGGGAGCCAGCAATTCCACCAGGTTCTTCCACATAGGTAGCAAGAATCCATCTACATGGGTCATCTTCTGCCCCTCCCCCCCCAGCATTCTAGCAGGAAGTGGGAAGAAGACTGAATTCCACTCTTACATAGGATGAAGGTGTCCCAAGGGCCAGCTTAAACTGCCTATTCCACAACACCCATCTCCTTGGATGCCCTTTAGAGAAGATTTTTAGAGGAAATCAAGTGGTCCATGGCCTCCTGTACTCCTTCTCAGGTTGGGTGTGGTCCCCAAAGAACCCTGTGCACACTTCTATCAGGCTTCAATACTTTGCCTTGCAACTATAAATTTATAAGTGTGTCCCCCTGAATGCAGAGATTTGATGTTCTTCTTGTACCCCGACACAGTGCTCACACAAAAGTGTTTTATAACATGCTAAATGAATGAATAGATGAATAAAAGTATAAGATTCCTCTTTACCAAGGAAGCTGCAGTAGAAGCACCACTTAAAAACTTAGTGGTTGTTAAGTAATGCATAGTCCAGTGATGTAGGGGCTGAAAGGTGTGATAACTTTCCGCATCTATCATAAGGATCATGGCTGACAGCTGACACTCCTATAACAACAGACAGGTTAACAAGAGAAAAGCACAATAGATTCTTCTGAAATGAAGATCCAAATACCCAGTGAAAAATGTCTGTTTATATGCCTAGGTTTGATGAGGAAGGAGCAGCTGTGTAGAACTATGACTGGACAGAAAGGTCATGACCTAATGGTAACAGACAACGGGCAGGCGGAGGACCCAGGAAGGCCTGCCCGTTCAGACTGTTGGCCGCTATGGATAGTGTCCTTCCTCTCAGGTATTGGAAAGGACCCCTCTGGAACGAGGCCCTTCAAGGAAGAAGGGGGAAGGGAGGAAATGACCTCTGTAGGCTTTATGGTTGGCTTTGCGGAGAAGGGTTCTAGTTTCTTTGACCCGCCTCGAGGAAGAGGACTTCTAGTTTCTATGATTCTCTGGGTGGAAATGAGAGAGAGAGAGGGAGGGAGAGGAAGAGGGAAGAGGAGGGGAAGGGGGAGGGAGAAGGGGGGGGAGAGAGAGAAGAGATACTTTGTTTCTGAGACTTTCTAATCTTTCTAATCTCTTCAGTTCAAAGTACTCAGAGGGCCAAAGAGCCAAATGTTGGGGCTTTATTTTCTGATCTCCAAAGGTGATTAAGAGCTGGGCTTTGGAACCAAGCACTTCTGTATCTGCAAAGCTATAACTTTATAGCTTTGTGGCACTGGGTACACTAATGAGCTCTTCAAACTCCAGTAGGCTTCTGGACACAACTGGAATAATAATAACACCCCCAAAGCTGGTTCATGAGGATGGCGTCATACATGAAGCATCTAATATCCAGGAAAACCAAGTGGTAGTCATTTTTATTCATTCCTTTAAAATAAAGGATGTGATATGATTGGTTCTGTGAGAAGTTTAGAGGGGTTGGCTGGGGGAAGCTCATGACCTCTGACCTAAATTCCAGCAGATGACCAGGGGGTGTGGGATAGGGGGGAAGTGGTCGGAGAACCTTCACCACACAAATCTCAATGCTAGCACCTGGCGTCATAGCCAGCCTTCCCTCTCAGTGAGTTTCTGGGGTAAGAGGAGGCCAAGGTGGAGATGAGTGCACCTGCCCTTGGAGCACTCAACCTCTCCTGTCCGCCTTGCTTCCACTTTCCTTTTTCTTCTTACAGCCTTCAGCAACTGAAATCTCCACGAGGCAGCCTCCCTAACAGCGCCTCCCTTGTGGTGCGACTGCCTGAAGGACTCACCAGAGCAGCTCCAGGGTCTGCAGCCCTTCTTTGTGTGATTTCCCCGCCTTCCTTAACTGCACTTCTCTCCTATCCAGCTGCTGTACACTGTCAAGCCATCCACAGACCCAGCCTGATGTCCCCCATGGCCTCCCTTCTTGCTGTGTCCTCTTAATTCAGGCCCCATCAACCTTGCCTTTGTGTCCATGTGGCAGACAAGCCATAAAAAACACCTGAAAGCATCCCCAAAAGATGGGAATCCACCTGCGCTGCCCATGAACCTGTATATTTTTTGGCGAGTCTGCTACTACTCAGATTTTGGAACTACTGGGCTAGGTCTTTTTCTTTACTTGAATTTTAAGTTCATTATTCCCAGAATCCAATTCTGCCATTTTTTTTCCCCTTCCAACTAGCAGTCAAGTGTTTTGGATTCCTGTTGGGTTAGAGCCCACGATGGAAAACACCATCCAGTACTCTTCAGTCAGGACTGCCCCTTCTCTGCTCTTGTTTTGCAGCCTGTGTTAACCTTCAACAAACACAAGCAAAAGACTCAAAAAACTCAGCTCCAGGTCCATTTTAATCTAGGTCATTGCCAAAGAGATTGAATAGTAGGCAGATCAGAAAAGCAATGCTGGGGGCTTCCCAGGTCCCATGCATACAACTGCTTGAGTCCTCACAGCACTCTGCGGCTCAGATTGCCATCCTAACAATGCTTCCTCCCCTGGAAGACAGAACATCAGAAGCCCATTTATTTGTTCACTTATTCATTCAACAAATATTGAATGCTTCTTCTGGGCTGGGTACTTTGCAGGATGCTAAGGTTTCTGCCACTGCCTTCCTAAGATAGCTTTGAAAACTCCAGTCAGCCCAGTACTGATGTTAACAAACTTGTGCTTCACATAGCATATTAGCCAAAATGAATTCTCATTGCTGGGGAAGTGAAAAGTATCTTAATTTTTTTTAAAAAATGAACAAATATTTATATTCTACATTATTTTCTCAAGTGTTTTGTTGAAAAAAATTCACTGGAGCTGGCATTGTGGTGCAGATGGTTAAGCTACTGCCTGTGACTCTGGCATCCCATATGGTTGCTGGTTCAAGTCCTAGCTTCTGTTTCTGATCCAGCTCCCTGCTAGAGAACCTGGGAAACCAGTGGCAGATGACCCAGGTTCCTGGGCCCCTGCCAACCACGTGGGAGACCCAGGTGGAGTTCCTGTTTCCTGGCTTCAGCCTGGCCTAGTCCCAAACATTGCCGTCATTTGGGGAGTGAACTAGCAGATGCAAGATGCCTCTCTCTGTCCCCTAACCTCCTGCCTTGTGTGTGTGTTTGTCTCCCACTATCTCTGTGCCTTTGCTTTTCAAATATTTGAAAAATTCATTACACAAAAAACTACATGCCTTGCCAAATATGTCCATCTATTCCAATGATAAAAAGACCTTGCATATTTTTACTGAGTTATTGTTTTCAAAATGCTCTCAAATGATATTTGTCTCTTTGGGACTGGCTTAATTCACTCAGCATGATGTTTTCCAGATTCCTCCATTTTGTTGCAAATGACCGGATTTCATTGTTTTTAACTGCTGTATAGTATTCTGTAGAGTACATGTCCCATAATTTCCTAATCCAGTCTACTGTTGATGGGCATTTGGGTTGGTTCCAAGTCTTAGCTATTGTGAATTGAGCCGCAATAAACATTACTGTGCAGACGGCTTTTTTGTTTGCCAATTTGACTTCCTTTGGGTAAATTCCAAGGAGTGGGATGGCTGGGTTGTATGGTAGGGTTATGTTCAGGTTTCTGAGAAATCTCCAGACTGACTTCCATAGTGGCTTCACCAGTTTGCATTCCCACCAACAGTGGATTAGTGTCCCTTTTTCCCCACATCCTCTCCAGCATCTATTGTTGGTGGATTTCTGAATGTGAGCCATTCTAACCGGGGTGAGGTGAAACCTCATTGTGGTTTTGATTTGCATTTCCCTGATTGCTAGTGATCTTGAACATTTTTTCATGTGTCTGTTGGCCATTTGGATTTCCTCTTTTGAAAAATGTCTATTGAGGTCCTTGGCCCATCTCTTAAGTGGGTTGTCTGTTTTGATGTTGTGGCATTTCTTAATTTCTTTGTAGATTCTGGTTATCAACCCTTTATCTGTTGCATAGTTGGCAAATATATTTTCCCATTCTGTCGGTTTCCTATTCACTTTCCTGACTGTTTCTTTTGCAGTACAGAAACTTTTCAATTTGATGCAATCCCAGTAGTTAATTTTGGCTTTGAGTGCCTGTGCTTCCGGGGTATTTTCCAAGAAGTCTTTGCCAGTACCTATATCTTGCAGGGTTTCTCCTATGCTCTCTAATAATTTGATGGTGTCGGGTCATAGGTTTAAATTTTTAATCCATGTTGAATGAATTTTTGTGTAAGGTGAAAGGTAGGGATCTTGCTTCATGATTCTGCACGTGGAAATCCAGTTTTCCCGGCACCATTTATTAAAGAGACTGTCCTTACTCCAGGGATTGGTTTTGGATCTTTGATCAAATATAAGTTGGCTGTAGATGTTTGGATTGATTTCTGGTGTTTCTATTCTGTTCCATTGGTCTATCCATCTGTTTCTGTACCAGTACTATGCTGTTTTGATAACTACTGCCCTGTAGTATGTCCTGAAATCTGGTATTGTGATGCCTCCGGCTTTGTTTTTGTTGTACAAGATTGCTTTAGCTATTCGAGGTCTCCTGTGTCTCCATATGAATTTCAGCATCATTTTTTCCAGATCTGAGAAGAATGTCCTCGGTATCTTGATTGGTATTGCATTGAATCTGTAAATTGCTTTTGGCAGAATGGACATTTTGATGATATTGATTCTTCCAATCCATGAGCATGGAAGATTTTTCCATTTTTTGGTATCCTCTTCTATTTCTTTCTTTAAGGTTTTGTAATTTTCATTGTAGAGATCTTTAATGTCCTTGGTTAAGTTTATTCCAAGGTATTTGATTGTTTTTGTAGCTATTGTGAATGGGATTGATCTTAGCAGTTCTTCCTCAGCTGTGGCATTGCCTGTATATACAAAGGCTGTTGATTGGAGTTAGAATTGTGCCAGGGGATTCCAATACAATCCCATCAAGGTGGCATGTACCAAGGCCATCTTACTAGTCCAAGTGATCAATTTCAGCTCACAATTGATCACACTGATAGGTCTAAGAGTCAAAGGGATCACACAAACAAGACTAGTGTCTGCTAATACTAACTGATAGAATCAAAAAGGGAGAGAATGATCCAACATGGGAAGTGGGATACACAGCAGACTCATGGAATGGCAGATGTCCTAAATAGCACTCTGGCCTCAGAATCAGCCCTTGAGGCATTCGGATCTGGCTCAAGAGCCCATGAGAATATTTTAGGCATGGAAAGTTAAGACACTCTGAAAAACAAAAAAAAAGAAGACCTAAATGAAAGATCTCTGTGAGTGAGATCCCAGTGGAAAGAACGGGGCCATCAAAGAAGGAGGTACCTTTCTCTGAAGGGAGGAGAGAACTTCCACTTTGTCTATGACCCTGTCGGAATAAGATCGAAGTTGGCGAACCCTAAAGACTTCCATAGCCTTGGCAACTCATGACTAGAGCCTAGAGAGATTACTGACGCCATAAACAAGAGTGTCAAATTGTTAAATCAACATCAGGAGTCACTGTGTACTTACGTCTCATGAGGGATCTGTCCTTAATGTGTTATCCAATGTGAAATAATGCTATTACTAGTACTGAAACAGTATTTTTACACTTTGTGTTTCTGTGTGGGTGCAAACTGATGAAATCTTTACATAGTATATACTGAATTGATCTTCTGTATATAAAGATAATTGCAAATGATTAAAAAATCTTGGTGTTAAATTGGAAATTGCATAGAAAATTAATCAATTTAAATATATATATATATATCATGTAGGATCTCTGTCCTTAATGTGCTATACATTGTGAATTAATACTATAACTGGTACTCCAACAGTATTTTTCACTTTGTGTTGCTATGTGAGGGCAAACTGTTGAAATCTTTACTTAATATATACTAAACTGACCTTTTGTATATAAAGAGAATTGAAAATGAATCTTGATGTGAACGGAAGGGGAGAGGGAGTGGGAAAGGGGAGGGTTGCGGGTGGGAGGGAAGTTATGAGGGGGAAGCCATTGTAATCTATAAGCTGTATTTTGGAAATTTATATTCTTTAAATAAAAGCGTTATTAAAAAAAAACAAACATGCAAAAAATGCTCTCAAAAGCTTATGTCATTTGATACTATACAGGGCAGTTGTTATTATCCTCTTTTATAGAAGAGGAAATTGAGGCTCAAATGGGTCAATGACAGGCCAAGGGCGTGTGGCTAATAAATGCCATTCAAAAGCATGTAAGAATAATGGCTATTTCAATTGTTTTGCCATTGAAAGACTAGCTTATGTGAAGTTGTTGGATAAGGACCAGCGTAGAAGAGAAATGGAAGAATCTGTTCTTGAAATACTTGGCAACTGCAGAATTTTGTCCTTACTGAACAAGGGTACAGAGGTGGATGGTTGGAAAGATTATGAATCACTCTCTTGGAAAAGTTCCCTGTGGCAGTCTGACTGCTTCATGACCCTCTATTCCCAAGAGATTATTATTTAAAATTTACAAAATATTGTTCTTGGCACTCTGATGGTCCTCTAGGCCAGACGAACTTCAACAAGATAATGGCAGAGGAAGGTTATGGGCAGGGGACCAGCTGAGAACAAGGGAGGCAGCTTCCTCCTTCCTCCATCAACAAAACTGCACTTTGATAGACCCAACCTGGGAGGATTGAGCTAAAGGTGAACTGTGACCGGAAAGAATAAGACAAACTCTCTGAACAGGCACTAGACACACATGCTTCATGTGTTTCACATGTGCCAATGGGTAGGCTGATGTGAGCAGACCAAGGACAAATTTATCCAACAGAGCAATTTTTCAGCAGATGGATTTTTAAAGATTTATTTACTTATTTGAAAGTCAGAGTTACACAGATAGAGAAGGAGAGGTGGAGAGAGAGAGGTCTTCCATCCATTGGTTCATTCTCTAAATGTCTCCAATGGCGGAGACATGGTCAATCTGAAACCAGGAGCCAGGAGCTTCTTCTGGGTCTCCCATATGGGTGCAGGGTCTCAAGCACTTGGGACATCTTCCACTGCTTTCCCAGTCAATTATCAGGGAGCTAGATTGGAAGTGGAGCTAGAACTAGAACTAGAGTGCATATGGGATGATGCCGGCACTGCGGGTAGAGGCTTAATTTACTACACCATAGTGCTGGCCCCTAAATAACCTAATAATGGTCTAAATTAATACTGATTGACTAAATAACTCACTGAGTGATTAATTGTCCCATTATTTAGTAGTCTGGAATTTTAAAGTTGCTTTTACAGATGGAAACTCGGTTTGGGATTACTTTATATTTTATAACAAAAATTAGTAAATGTCAATACTACTTTTTTTAGTGTTACTATGAGACAGAATTGTGGCATGTATTGAATGAAGCAATGTAGTACTTCCATTTTTTCCTTCTACAACATCCTTATGAAGAAGAAAAATCTACCCAAGATTACATAGTTTTAGAGATGGAATGTGAACTCAGTTCTGTGTGCTGCCAAAATCCATGCTTATAATCACTATGTTGCATAGACTTTATAGCATTAGACTCTGTGCTATGATTTTGAACATTTTATAATAACATACCAGTCACCTTAGAGATTGATCAGTCTACCAAAGTGTTTCCTGGCCAGCCTTCTCCCACAATAAGCCAGATCTTTACCTATGATAATTTTGCCTAGGGGAAAAGGGACATGCATGCTGTGATAGTGCTGTCTCCCCAAACATGGGGGAATGACAAAGCCTGAGGATAGACATAGAATATTCTCTGCAGGAGAATAAACTATAACAGTGCTTGTCAAACTCAATCAACTTCCATTTGAGAAAGAGTAGGGAACAACCCAACATTTAAAAGAATTATATACCCTGAAGTAGAAAAGATAAGACTGTATCACATTTAGTAAGGATAACTACTATTTTGCTAAATGTTTGCTTAATTATGTGTATATGACTTTTGCTTAATGCATGTGTGTGTGTGATATTTAGCTATGTGTACTGGCTTGTGATGTAAAGTGTAATTTTATCTATGTGTACTGGCTTGTAATGTAAAGTGTAATTTTAATTTCAGGTTGTGGTTCAAACATTTTGAGAAATACGGTAGCATAAGATAATGACTATGAGTGATGCGATCAAACTGCTCAAGTTTGAATTTCATCTTGGACTCTTACCAGATACATTACTGGGTACATTACTGAGCTTTTCAAGCTTCATTTTCTTTCTGTAGAAAACAAGAATGGAGGCTGGCGTTGTGGTGTAGTGGGTAAAGATGCGATGCCAGCATCCCATATGGGTGCTGGTTTCAGTCCTGGCTGCTCCACTTCTGATCCAGTTCCTTGATAGTACTCCTAGGAAAACAGCAGAAGATGGCCCAAATGTTTGGGCCCCTACCACCGATGTGGAAGACCTGGATGAAGCTTCTGGAATCGTAGCTTCACCCTGGCCCAGCCCTGGATGTTGCAACCATCCTAGGAATCCTCCACTGGATGGATGATGGATGATTCTCTCTCTCTCTCTCTCTCTCTCTCTCTCTCTCTCTCTCTCTCTCTGTCTTTCTATAAATCTTTCAGATAAGTATTTAAAAGAAAGGGAGAGAGAGATGAAATTCAAATGAAGAGTTAATAGCAAAGGTGTGAAAATAATCTAAATATCCCTTGCTATGTTTTGGATATGGTTTGATTGTGTCTCACAAGCTTGGTGTTCAGTGTGACAATGTTGGAAGGTGGAGGAACCTTTAAGAGGTGGGATCTAGTGAGGGTTGCTAGATCACTGGAGCACCACCTCTGAATGGGATTAATGTGGTTCTTGTGGGGCCACACTTATCCTGTGAGAGTGGGTTGCTACAAAAGAATAAGACTGACCCCTACTTGGTCCCTGGCATCTGTCTTGCCATGTGATCCCTCTGGAATGTGCACCCACCATAATGTCCTCTGTCATGAAGCCCTCATCAGGGGTTGAACACATCAGGCCATGCATTCTTAGACTTATAGCCTCTGGAACTGTGAGACAAAGAATATCCTCTTCTTTGTAAGTTACCCAGCTTCAAGTATTTTGTTACAAATATGGAAAACTGACTAACACCTCTCCACAGATGAATGAATTTTTACAAATGTGATATATACATACAATGGAATATTATTCAGCCTTTAAAGAGAAGAAAATCCTGCAACACAGATAAAACCTTGAGAACATTATGCCAAGCGAAATAAACCAGTCACAGAAGGACAGTGATTCCATGTATATGAGGTATATAAAATAATCAAACTCAAAGAAACAAAGAACAAGATGATGGTTGCTAGGGCCTGGGAAGGGGGAAATGAAGAGGTTCCAGACACTTGCTGCACAACACTGTGCCTATAGATAAACTATGTTATGTGCTTAGATCACTTAGCTCCAGTAAGAATGTTTGCAGGGAACTAAAAACATTCTGAGTTCCCTGAGATAGCCTAGGTAGGAGATGATAGCAGCTTGTACTGAGATGGTGGAGTGCAGATGGAGAGAAGTAGAAAGATACAGGATGCATGGAAGAAATAAAGTGCACAGTAGCCACTGAGAGAAGAGATATGGGTATTGTGTCAGAGAGAGGTCACAGATTACTGCTATCAGAACTGGATGTATAGTGGTGGCACTGAGATTGGACACTGATTAAGGGACCAGGAATATTTTGGGGAAGGAGTGGAGGGAGAGGATCTCATCTCAAATTTTACTTTACACACATTGAGTTTGCCTTTGAGACATCCATTGGGAGATATCCATTGGGAGATGTCATGTAGGCAGTGGAGTATTTTCAAGTCTAGATCTTAGAGAGAGGGCTGAAAATGTGAAAATTGGGGCTGGCATTGTGGCACAGCAGGTAAAGCCACTGCCTGCAACACCGCATCCCATATGCTGCTGTACTTCTGATCCAGCTCCCTGCTAATGTGTCTGGGAAAGCAGCAGAGGATGGACCAAGTCTTTGGGGCCCTGCACCCATGTGTGAGACTCAGAAGAAGCTTCTGGCTCCTGGTTTTGGCCTGGCCCAGCCTTGGCCATTGCAGGCTTTTGGGGAATGAACCAACAGATGGAAGACCTCTCTCTGTCTCTCCCTCTGTTTTTCTGTGACTCTGCCTCTCAAGTAAATAACCAAATTTTTTTTTTTTAAATAACCTCATGGGTTAGAGTTCCTGAAGGCTTTGCACAGGAGCAAGACAGAATCCCTGGCTGCTGCTGTTCCCCGTGGGTATAACTCTTCTCTCTCCTCAGTAGCCCTGCCATGCTTTGGCTCATACTGTCCTTGGTGTCCAACCATCCAGGTAAATCCTTCTCATCCTCACTTAGACCCCTGGAATAAAGCCCTTTGTCACTACCCCAGTTCACATCTTCCTCTGTTCCCCCAAATAGTTTTATTCTTATAGCCAGAATCATACCCCAAAAGAAAGCCAGTGGAAAGTACCACCATTCTCAGTTTGTGTTAGCAAGTACCCTCCTCACCCAGGTAGAAAGAGACCTGTTATGGCATCAAGTTAGAATTATGGGGAGATAGCCTGTCTGGTACTTGGAAAGGGGGATAGAACATAAACTGGATTGTTCCTAGGGCACTGGAAAGAAAGATTTCCTTCTCTTCACTGCTTTATTATGAAAAATGAGTGGCTTCAAACTGAAGCATAAATAAGGGTTCTCTTTGAAAGACCTGGGTTAATGCCATGTCTGTCAATGATTGGCTCTGTGGCCTTAAGCAAATTAATTTGAACCTCAATTTTTACACTTTTAAAATGAGCTAAAAGCACTAATTCCACCAAGTCATGAGAAAATCATGTAAAATCTCCCCTCATGTGTTCATTTAACATACTTGTTGTGTGTCTCCTATGTGCCAGGCAGTGTGCTAGGCAGTGGGCTATAGAAATGCAAAAGACAGGCACAGTCCTGCCCCCATTGAGCTCCAGACCAAAGGGACAGAGAGACAAATAACATCACAATTAATTGTGAGAACATAATATGGGAACCAGGCATCAAGTGCAATGTTTGCCTCAGTTTTCACTCTTGAAACCCACTAGTTCCCTTCGTTTCTTAGATTCTCTCAAAATAATAAAGCAAATTTGTTTGCTAACTCGTAGTAATTACTTATTTCAGAAATTTTCCAGCTCTCGCCATAAGTTAAGACTAACTCTGGCCCCCACAAAAATGGGTGAGGAACCCATAGTGAGATGACTGGATTCATGTCCTACAAAGGCTCCTGAGTCAAAGGAGGCTCTGTCGAAAATGACAGCATCAAATCACATATTTCAGTCCCAAAACAGAAAGTGCAAACGCATCAAGCTACAGGCTGAGCCATTGTCCCAAGACTTGTGTGCAAGCAAAAATGGCAGCCTCAAGTAGGGTCTTGGAATGTGGCTAGAGTGCAGAGGCCTGACCCTCTGCACAGCCCTTCCATCCACTAAAGGATGGAGGGTGGGGGAAGGACCTTTCTTCTATTAATGGCCTCAATTCATTTATACTGAAAGAAAGCCTGGGCTTTCCTAAGGTTTCCTCTTGAGTGACAACATTATTTAAAGACCTCTGGGGACAATACTTCTTCTAACTCCCTAGTGGATGGGCACAAAAGAATTGGACAGCCCCTGGCCCTGTGCATTGTGAGGTGGCAGCTGTGTGTCCAGAGTGCTGGAGAGAGATTTCCTCCCCCAGCCTCCCTCGCTCCCAGAGCCTCCTCTGTGCACTCAGCACCTCTGGGAATAATGGCTGAGCTGGCAGGTGGCGGGGCGCAGGAGGTGCAGAGGTCCTTAAAAGAAAAGCTTACTCTTTGGTTTTCTTCCAGTAGCAGCAGCAGGGTGAGGAATTAAGTTTACTGGCATTGGGAAATCAGCTAATCTTGTTTCAGGTACTGACTGGAAAATTAATTGCCCTCTTCTTTTTTGGTAACTTTGCTATAAGAGGTAACTGCACAATAATCTAAAAACATTTTTCAGATTAACTGCAAGTGTTTCCTTACAAAGCTGTCTTCCCATTTAGACTCATGAATTTCCACTGGCGGGCACTGTGTCATACACATATTTATTTTTACCTTAGAGTCTGGCATGTAGTAGATATGAAATAAATGGGGGAAAAGAGAAGGGGGAGAGAATATGATTGAATAAACGCGTGAATGAGTGAGTGAACGAGTTTCAAGGTTGGGCAAATTATTTGGAGATGCCAGTCTCGAGTCTGATCCTCAGGGGTCTTCAGAGGCTCCACAGAGGTGTCAAGTGGGGGCAGGAGAGGATGTCATGGAAACAGCCTGGCTTACTGCCCCGTGGTGCTCTCATGCAGCTCTCAGCATGCTCATCTGTGTGATATGTCGGATTTCCTTATTTGAGATTTTGTTTGAATCAGAGTTTCTGGGTCTAAGAGAACTGTTTGAAAGAAACATTGGGCCATTGGGCCAGGTATTTCTTTCCCCTTAGAGCATGTCCAGTTTAGGTAGGCTCATGATGGGGAAGCACTGCTTCTGCTTTTGACTGCCACATTTTTCTGGATCTCTTTCCTGGAAGGCTGCATAAGAAATGACACGAATATGGGACCCCACTTGTCAAGTTCTTCAGTGTGTTCTATGGCACCAGAACGCCAACAGCTAGGCTACTAGGTGCCCACACATCCCCAAGTCTGCCTCCTTCTCCAGCTCTGTGAACTCACACCTAAGTTTAACATAGCTGACACTGCACTTTATAGCACTTCTGCTGACTGCCCCAAACCAGGTGGTGACTCGGCCCCTGGGGGACTGAGGTCCTGCTACAGATGGGTCAGTCTTGAACAGTATTGAAAGGGAGTTTTTGAATTTATCTTTAAGAAGATTGTCATCGTAAAACCCAACAACCTCACAGCCTGGACCATCATCAGGGGCAGAGACACTCCCACAATGCCACCTACCTACCTATTCAGCAGTTGTCTACTGAGCACTTACTTTGTCCAAGGCTATGCAGGGCACCAGCAATATAAAGATGGGGAGGAGCTCGCATCACAGGGAGGGACACAAAGTTGAGAAAATTCAAGGTGATGTGCAGTATGCGCCAGGTGCACTGGGTTACAGAGCAGGGAAAGAAAAATTTTTGCGGGCTGAAAGGAGCAGCAGGGAAGGATTTGCAGAGAAGTGATATTTGAGTCGGGCCTCCCTTTGGATCGTTCATAAAGCCTGGAGCCAGTAGAAGGAAAGAAGTCCAAGAATGGGGGTACCTGCCACAGAGAACCTCCAGAAAGTAGAGATTTGGGGTGCTGGGCCATCTGGTAGATATGACTGTAGGGCAGGAGCCCCACAAGCCCTGCTAACTGTATTACTCTGGAGGCAGTGGGCAGCCATGGACAGTTCTAAAGCACAGCTTCACCTGCTGGTCTAAGGGACAGCTGATGATCCTGAAGGCAAGGGGAAGGCAACCTAGCAGGGAGAGACTGTTGCAAGTTTCTCTTTACCAAGCCCTCTGCTAGCTGAGTGGAAGACTGGGGAGCTGAGAGATCCCAAGTAGAGATCCCAAGCAGCATCTCTGTGTTTGCCTAGTTAAGGCCACAGGCTCACACTTTGCAAGATCCCGAGCTGAGGCTGGAGGCCAGGTGGCAGTGATGAGGCTGTCACCATGGTGGGTGCAATGGAAGACGATGCAGCACAGGGCTGAGCAGTTGTGGTGGAGCAAAAAGGATAGATGGCTCCTCCTTGTGTGCTTAGCAGCGGGGGAAAGTAGGAGACATGCAGGCCTTCGACGTTTCGAGGCTGAGAGACTGGAGCTGGTTCCCATTTCTGTTCCTCAGCTTTGCTTTGGCATCTGCGCTAGGGTTCAGCTCTGGCGGTTGCAGCCATCTGGGGAGTGAACCAGCAGATGGAAGACCTCTCTCTCTCTCTCTCTCTCTCTCTTTCTGCCAATCCTTCTCTCTCTGTGTAACTTTGACTTTCAAATAAGTAAAACAAATCTTTAAAAAAAGCAATATTTTTAAAAAAGTAACATGCTGGCCGGCGCCGTGGCTCAACAGGCTAATCCTCCGCCTTGCGGCGCCGGCACACCAGGTTCTAGTCCCGGTCGGGGCGCCGGATTCTGTCCCGGTTGCCCCTCTTCCAGGCCAACCCTCTGCTGTGGCCCGGGAGTGCAGTGGAGGATGGCCCAAGTGCTTGGGCCCTGCACCCCATGGGAGACCAGGAAAAAGCACCTAGCACCTGGCTCCTGCCATCGGATGAGCGCGGTGCGCCGGCCATAGCGCACCATCCGCGGCGGCCATTGGAGGGTGAACCAACGGCAAAGGAAGACCTTTCTCTCTGTCTCTCTCTCTCTCACTGTCCACTCTGCCTGTCAAAAAAAAAAAAAAGTAACATGCTTATAACAGAAAAATTGAAAAAATTGCACCTTAATATCAGTACTGAGAAATAACTGCTGTATCATTTTGGTTTTTTTTTTTTTCCATTCTTTTTTTTTTTTTGATGCTTAAAACAATTTGTTTAAACAAATTTGAGATCATAGCAGATGTAAAATTTTATACTCTTCTTTTTTCTGTTTTAAATGAAAAGTCTATGATCAGCATTTTCTCCATACTAAAAATTCAGCCAAAGACATCATTAAAAAACTGAAAAACACTCTAAACAATTATCTCATAATTCCCGTTTCATATAATTGTTTCCAAACTTTCACTATTGTAAATTATACTGTGATAAACACACATACAACTTTGTATTTCTTTGTACTTGTATTTTTGTATATTTAGATTGAACTATTATACGTGCACTTAAATGACTAAGAAGTCTTGTATTCATTCATCCCACAAGTATTTAATAAGGACCTACTAGGTGTGAACATCATTCTAACCTGGGAAAGAAGTAAAAAAAAAAAAAACTGACAATATCCCTGCTTTTGTGAAATTTCCCTTCTGGAGAACTATGGACAATTTTAAATCTCTTTAGATATGCATTGCCAAATCACTTTTAGGGAGGCTGGAATAATTTACAGCCCCACTATCACTGCTTAAGTAGCAGTCTCACTGCATTTTCACTGGCACTCAGTACTGTGATTTACATTTTTTGTGTGAATTTCATAACACTTAATGGCAATGTGGCATTCCTAAAGGGCGTTTCCCCTTTGTGCTGTATTCACCCACTCAAAAACACAAGTAAATTGAAGACATACTTAAGTTCTCATCCAAAGTTTGCTCTCTAAATGGCAAGTTTCAAAGTCCCACCCACTCACTCCAGTGGGGGAACAATCTCAGGTCCAGAGCGAGGATGGCAGCAGTGACATCACCTCCCGTGCTGTGTAAGGCAGCCCGTGAAGGTGGCAGGAAATGCTGAAGACAAATCTGAGCTCTGTTAGAGCCTGGCAAGTCTGGGAGCCAAGTCAGCAGTGTCTCCAGCCAAGCACCAGGCTTCCTTGGAGGATATATCAGAACAACTCAGATGGGGTCTTCATGGTGTGGGATGGCATGGTGGAGGTGGTTTGAGGTCAGGATCAAATTAAGCTATTTGCAAGAGTTCAGTAAGCTGTAAAGCACTGAACAGTAGAAGGGAATATTGCTCTTTTTCTTGGAAGAAAGACCTTGATAGCAATTTATAATGAAGGAGAAAGAATAAATATATGTAGGAGCAGGAATTTAGCCTAATGGTGAAGACACAGGGAGGACACCTGCCTCTCCTTTACCCGCTATGCCACAGTGCCAGCGCCACATCTCATATCTGGATTCTGTGCATACGTCCAGCTTCTGACACCAACTTCCTGCTAACGTAGATCCTGGGAGGCAACAGTGATTGCTCAAGAAATGGTCTCCCTGCCACTCATGTGGGAGACCTGGACTGAGTTTCCATCTCTGGGCTTCAGCCTAGTCCAGTCCTGGCCATAGCAGGCATTTAAGGAGTGAACCAGTGAATGGGAGCTCATTGTCTCTCTGATCCTCAAATTTAAAAATATAACAAATTTAAATAAGTAAATAAAATACTAACAAATAAATAAAATAAAACTAAGTAGAAATATTGTTTATAATATTTTGGAGAGTTTATCACAGCTTAGACATTTTCAGGATTTTCTAAAAATCTCTATTTTTCCTTATTTTAAATATATACATATATAAAATGTGTTTGTACACATATGGTGCTTATTATGTAGTACCAAGTATACTGTTTTATGCATATTTTACTTATGTAATTATAAATCATAATAAGGATATGAAGGTAACACTATCATTTTCTGCATTTGACAGATTAGGAAACTGAAGCACAGAAAGTTAGGCATGTGTAAATTCAGGATCTGAGTCCCAGTTACTCTGCCTTTAGAATCTATACCCTTGAACACAACCCTATCAGAAGTAAACTGGGGGCTGGCATAGTGGGTTAAGCCACGGCCTGCAGTGCTGGCATCCCATATAGGCTATGGTTGGAATCCTGGCTGCTACACTTCCAAACCAGCTCCCTGCTAATGTTCCCAGAAAAGCAACAGAGGATGACCCAATTACTTGGGCCCCTGCTCCCACGTGGGAGACCTGGAACAAGCTTTGGCCTGGCCAAGCTCCTGCCATTGCAGCCACTTGGGATAGACAATCTCTCTCTCTCTCTCTCTCTCTCTCTCTCTCTCTCTGCCTTCAAAATAAATAAAATAAATACTTTTTTTTTTTTAAAAAAGAAGGAAACTGATGATCAGATCCAATAAGCAATTGTCCCAGTTCAATAGGTCAAGAGGAGCTATTGAGTGTCTCCTGTGGGACAGGTATTGCCCTTTTAGAGTCAAAGCTCATGCATGGGAGGACTGGGAGCTTAGATCTGGCTCAAGATCTCTCTGAATCCAGGCCCTCACTCTTTCTACTACAGCCTGCTTGGGGGAAAATACGTTCTCATTGGGTTTATGTGTGAGAGAAAGACTAGCACAGGGCAAAGCACTCTTGCAGCACAATGCCACGGCTTGAGAACAGGAGCTCTCAGGTGTGCTGTGCTTTGGGAGAGCAGTTGTGTTAAACGCACTTCTGGGCAGGCTGCTTGCCATACCTAAGCCCCAGACACCCTAATATGGTCCAGATGGTTCACAATTTACCTCTTAGATTCAGATGCCTCTGCATAAAGAGTCAGAATCTTTAGGAATTCCATGAGGTGTTCTTACAGTCCTAGGCTTTGGTCTTAGAGTCTGTTGAACCTCCAGTTATTGAAAATTCTTTAACACTTTTCCCTTGATAACTCATACTGCACTTCAGATTTCTTTGATAGCTCCCTTAGCGGTTGCTTTCATATTTCAGAGCCTATGAAATTACATATTTGAAGGGATTATTCATTTTTTTCCAATGGAAACACGCATACCCCACAAGGCTTCAATAATGATAACCAGATGGATTGGGAGGATTTCGACAAGGGGTTTCTTCAGCTAATTTGAGAACATACTGAATTTTAGTCTCTTTAGTGCAAAACTGGACAGAATGTAAAATGCACTATAAATTTTCCACTTGTGCAATTTTAATACTTTCATCATGGTCAGATAAAATATACTTAAAGCCAACTTTACTCTTCCTCCATTTTGAAAGTATAGGTTCCAAGTTTTAATCAACAAAGTGCAGAATAATGTTTAATCAAAAGGACTAGGTATTCCTAAGCAGTTCCCATCCAAAATTCCTTCAAAACACTTCCCAGTCAGTGCTTGTACCCTGGCTGCCTTCTCTCTAACTCTCTAAAGAGCCTAAAAGACTTTGAAAAGGTTTCTCACCTACATGTAGAATCCTAAGGTGCAGGGCTGTACAGGACATTAATGATCACCTTATCTCCTTCTTTCATGCAATAGAAGAAACCAAAATCTCAGAAAGATTCAGTGACTTGGTCTAAGTGAGGAGGGTTAGGCCTGAGCCTCATTATCTGTGTACTGTTCACTCATTACAGCACTTTGCACCTCTTCTGCTTTCCTTTTCTGTCCCTCCTTGTTCTTAATTCTTTTCATTTCCCTGCCAGAACCAGGTTTTGGATGGTGATGGAATGAGACAAACCAGAGTGTCCCAGATTGTTTCTCAACAAAACAAGCAATTATCACATGCAGAGAGCCCTGGTTTTATGGAGGAAATGCCTCGGTTCTTTCTATTTTTAGGAGATAGCCGCTATGTGACAAGATATACTTTCTTATTTCTTATTTCCCATGTAGCTAACAAGTTCTCAGGTTAAAAAGCCATGCCGTGTCTAAGGCTGCATATGTTCCAGAGTACACATTGCAGAGTTGGGGTAGGGTGAACAAGGAGCTGACAATAGGTTTGTTCTCTCTCTCTTTTTAAGTATTTTATTTGTTTATTTATTTGAGAGATAGAGTTACAGACATTGCAAGGGAGATAGAGAGAGAAAGATCTTCCATCCGCTGGTTCACTCCACAAATGATTGCAATGCCGGAGCTGCTCCGATCCAAAGCCAGGAGCCAGGAGCTTCTTCCAGGTCTCCCACGTGGGTTCAGGGGCCCAAGGACTTGGGTCATCCTCTACTGTTTTCCCAGGTTATAGCAGAAAGCTGGATTGGAAGTGTAGCAGCCAGGACTTGAACCTGTGCCCTTATGGGATGCTGGTACTGTAGGTGGAGGATTAACCCAATGTGCCATGGTGCCAGCCCTGCTTTGTTCTTAAAGACTGCTGGTGTCCCCTTCCCAACATGTTGTGTCACTGCCATAGTCTCTACTTCTATTCACAGTACTTGGACTGGAAATAAGTCACACGGTCCTAATCCAGCTACCAAGAAGGCTAAGATATGGACATATGTGGACTACTTGATGAGCTACAAACTGTCACTACCCTAACTCTTCTGGGACAATTTAAGGAATTCTAGGCCAGCAGTTCACTTTTGTTGAGAAAGAACGAAAAACATGCAAAAGTATTAAATTTATAAAATATATGCATATATTAGGCATTAAGTATGATGTGATATATTATATATTGCTTATTAGACCCTATATATACATTCATATATAGACATATATAAAAATATGATGTAAATGTAAACAGATTTTCATGGATGTGAATTTGAATGAACAGATTTATATGGATTTAGATATATTTACATCTGTAACTCATTTAATCTCAACAAATGAGTGAAATGGATAATATTATTATTCTCATTTTACAGATCAGAAAACTGAGACACAGACAGGAAGTGAGAGTAATTGAGAGACAGCTGACAAAAGTAGTTTGAGTACATAAACATCTGGGTAAACAGATAAGCAGATATCTAAGAAAAATATTGTTGAAAATTTATGTAACAGCTACTGTAATTTAAGTTGAATCAATCGTGTCTTATCTAACTAGCCATTTTAAACTAAACAATTCCATAACATCCAGTGCATTCACCTTGTTGTACAATCACCACCTTATCTAGTTCCAAAATGTTTCATCACACAAAAATAAACTCCCCATTCTTTTAGCTACTACCCATTTTTCCTGTTCCCTAAGGCCTGAGCAACTCCCAGCCCTAAGCAATCACTAATATACTTCTTATATCCATAGATTTCTCTATTCTGGGTGTTTCACATAAATGGAAGCCTACAAAAAAAAACCCCTATTTCTCCCCTGTACCCCTTTTCTAGAAGCTGACTTGTTTCCCTCCAGTGAAGGATCTGAAAGTTTACTTCATGCTTCAAAGAGAAAGCCTCACCTTTCTCCCCTCCCAGTGCTGTCTGAGTTCATTTGACAATCCCAATAACACTATCTTGCGATCCTTACCTAGCAATGATCAATTTATCACTACCCCGCATTATCACATGGGGCGCTGACAGCAATCCCATACATTGGGCGAGGACTAATTTCATAGATGAGTAGCCTGAGGTTCAGGGAAGTCATTTACCCATGATTACATACCTGGCTTCAAGTCACCATTTCGTTTCTGGGCCTTGGACCTGCTGTACTGAACTGGAATCTGGCTAAAAATCTCAAGGACATGTCTCTCTAAGGTTCTTAGCAATGAGAGGAGATGTCTCTAGCTATGTATAACCACACACAAAAGTGCCGCTTGGAGCACTGGCCTGACCTTGAACAGTCCATCAGTGGCTGCCTCTAAAGAAACTATTTTCAGGGCCCTGTAAGTGCTCTCACATTCCACTACATAGGCACCCCCCTCTGTCCTATGACCTTGACAGTCCCCCAAAATATCCCTGACAAGCCCAGTGACTGATGTTCACCAACAGTGCTTAGACCTCCTGTAATGGAAAATCCTCCATCACATGCTGAATGATGATGGTCCCCAGTGCTGATGTCTCCCTGTATAGAGAAGTGGAAGAATCTGCCATGGTGTGCTTGGTGCCTTGGGTTGGCTGACAGGTGTTCATTTGGAGATCATTTGTCTGGAAAATCTGGCTTTGGATTAACTGATGCTTACCCTTGCCGTCTTAATCACCCCCCTTTTCTTTTCCTAATCCATGTGTTACTGGAAGAAAGAAATGTAAACATGAGAGGTGGTTGTTTTCAGCAAATTCACTCAGCAGTCAATGCGAGACCAGGCTTTGCCTTAAAACCAGTCTGGCACCACCAGCAGGAGAAGGAGATAGGGTTACATTTCTTGTAAATGAACAGCCTGGTTTTCATTCTGGCGCTTCATGGGTCTTGTTGTTATTATTATTGCCCTGGACTGAGGAACGGGCTCATTTTCATAGCTGGGCTTATGATTAAATATAGCACTGCTTCTTGAAACAACTTGCTGAATAAATTTTATTCACAGCCATTAAGAAATAGAGCAATATATCCTCCCCTCAGCACGATCTTTCTGAATTGCAAATATGATTGTGTTATTCCATATTTCAGATCTGCTGGTCATGAATTACTTTTCAGACTTACAGGCACAGCTGATATTTACCTGGAATTCCATCAGCACTCTGCATTGGCTGGCCTCCATCTTGGTTGGTTAAGATCTATGCCACACTGGTAGCTACATTAGGTAGCTCAAATATCACCCCTACTTATTAACCTCTGCTTCTCCTCTTACCTTTGTGGCACCAGGTCAAGACACTCCAGAAAATAAGCACATCATGGGTGGAATGAACAAAGCTTCTTTATCTTTCCATGCCCTTGCCTTGAGAATCCTCAACTTTCTCTAACCCTTTTCATTCTTCAGTGCTCCCAGGTCTGTGAAATCTCTAACCCCATGCTCTCACCCTTTTCCCACGCGTGCATTGTTAGTCATTCTGTCCTCTTTCATTCCAAAGTATCACCCACATTCCCACAAATTAAAGGGCACAGATTTTTCACTACAGGAGGAAGGTATCGAAAAGAGCCAAGTTAAAATCACTGCAAAAAAGGCAAAGTAAGGAAGTAACTCCTTCTTATGCTAAATTTAAAGAATCTTAGAGTCAGAAGGGATTTATTAGGGTACTTCCTACTCTCTACAGCAGTATCACTGATAGATGCTTTTTCAGCTTCCAACTGAGCATGAAAAATACAGGGAAGTCAATGCTTTATTTTGTCTTTAAGAAAGACTTAAAAACGAACAAAAATTGATCTCACAGTAAACATTCCTTATATGTCCTTGGTCTGCCATCGAGCTTTGCAGAGTAAGTTCACTCCCTATTCTGCTCAAAGCCCTTCAGATATCTGGGGCCCTGGAAAGAGAATGGGGCCCTGGAATCACTCTTTGTGACACACTAGGAGGTCATGCCCTGACTCTCCCTAAGTCAATTGTACCTACTGGAAACTCTCCAAGTATGTGGCCTCAGGCTGTTGTTTGAGAAGAGAGTAACTACTGGAAAGTCAAATTAAAAGATAAGTTTATTTTGATACACAAACCTTGAAATCCACGCACAGCTTTTTCAGAATATGAATTTCCACAATGTTTTTGAAGACCTTCTTGATACTTAAATATCAGGTTACAATGCAAAAACACAAGCAAAAATCAGACATCTCCCCCAAAGACCTAGAACATGTAAGCATTTCTTAGAAAAATAGGGAATGAAGGTTCCAAACATTCTGGATCCAGCAGATTCAAGTTCAGCTGAAGCTCATTATTTGTGAAATGTCATTTCTGTTTGTTGCAGAGGGACAAAGAGGCAGCCAAAAGATAAGTATGTATCTCTTGAAGTCCACACTTCCTTGCTTAATTTAGGAAAAATTCCTAGGAGGGGCCACTGCGGGGAGCTGGAGACTCAGCAATGAAACCCAATTCTAGGAAAACTAAGTATGCAGGAGATGGTCGCCATGTGGGCAGTATCTAAATGCATTCTGGGAAATGATCCTGGACTTTTTCACCGAGGATCCACTCAACAACCGTGATGCTTTCAAATAGGGTTTAAATGCAATTTTGCTAAGAGTCAGAGCAATGGACTCAGATGCCCTCAAAGCTCCCCCTAGAAGTATGTAGCTGCCAGTAGAACTCCTGGACTTGGAAACCTGCTGGTGTACAGCGAGGATTCAAGATGAACACAGGACTTGATGGCAAAGTCTGTTTGTTGAAAAAATTAAGATGTTTACAGAGTATAAAGGGCCCTGGGAGATAGCCCATGTCATTTAATCTTCTCATCTTGTTACCTGACCTAGAAGTGGTCTATACAAGGTGCTCACTGAACATTTGCTAAGTGAATAATTTAGTTACATTAAGTCTCTTCAAGGAACTTACAAACTACTAAGAATGATCAGATTTGTGCACAAAAATGCTCCTCACCCCCATATAACATGAGTTAAAATATCTGAAGCATATCCAAGAGGTCTTCAAAGAGTTCTTGGGAAAAAATATTATGAAGAAACTATGCATAGATTTCACCAATTTTTTGGACCAAAATAACTCGTATTAACTTGTTACAACATGACTGGACAAGATCTAGGTTTGAGGCATTAAGACAGATAAGCTATTCATTTGAAAAGACTGCTTATCAGAGCAATCTGAATTCTGCTAAAATTGAAGAAACAGCAAAGATAAAATTGATGGTGTTGCTTGGGTGGAGGAATGATGAAATCATTGGGGCTTTATGAAATGCTTGTGGGGCAATCCTTGCCATAAATCAGCAATTTACAAATGGGTAACTTATTTTAAGAAAGGATAAGACGATGTTAAAGATGAAGCCCACAGCAGTAGACCATCCACGTTGATTTGCAATGAAAAAAATTCATCTTGCTCATGCCTAGATTGAAGAGGACTATCAATTAATAGAAACAGTTGGCAACATCATTGACATTGGTTCAGCCTCACAATTCTGACCAAAAAATAAAGAAAGAAAGAAGAGCAGCCTTTCTGCTCAAAAAGTGTCAAAACTGTTGCACTCAGATCAGATGCAAAAAAAGCTGAGCTGTCAATGGAAATTTTAAACAAATGGGATCGAGATCCTGAAGCATTTCTTCAAAGAATTGTAACAAGAGATGAAACATGGAGAGGAGGAGATTAAACATTTACAGACATGATCCTAAGGGGAAAGCACCATCAGAGTTATGGCTATCCAAGGGTAGAAGTGGTCCAGTCAAAGCAAAAGTAGATCAGTCATGGCAATATTCTTTGGGTGTCTAAGGTATTTTGTTTACATAATACATTATTATTAACATAATAATAGTATCTGCTTATTATGAAGTATCTGCTCATTAAAAAGTTTTGGGGGGGCCAGTGCTGTGGTATAGTGAGTAAAACCATCACCTGCAGTCCTGGCATTCCATATGGGCACCGATTCTAGTCCTAGCTGCTCCACTTCTGATCCAGCTCTCTGTTATGGTCTGGGAATGCAGTAGAAGTTGGCCCAAGCATTTGGACCCCTTTACCTACCTACATGGGAGACCCAGAAGAAGCTCCTGGCTCCTGGCTTCAGATTGGTCCAGCTCTGGCCATTGCCACCATTTGGGGAGTGAACCAGCAGATGGAAGACCTCTCTCTCTCTCTTTCTCTCTCTCTTCCTCTTCTTCTCTGTAATTCTGCCTTTCAAATAAGTAAATAAATCCAACTCCTTGCTAGTCCTGGGAAAAGCAGTAGAATATGGCTCAAGTAGTTGGTCCCATGCCTCCCACGTGGAAGACCCAGAAGCAGCCCCTGGCTCCTGGCTTTGCCTGGGCTCAGCCCTGGCTAATGCAGCTACCTGGAGAGTGAACCAGCATATGGAAGATCTCTCTGTCTCTCTTTTTAACTCTGACTTTCAAATAAATAAATAAATCTTTTTCTTTAAATTTTTCTAGTTATTTCGCTTTGAGAATCCAGTTGGGAAATAAAAAAGTAACAGCTCTTGCCCAAAGGCCCTGGTGAAGTGGCCCAGGCTCTGAGTTATACCATTCCAGATTTTCTGGTCAAGCCAGAACAGTTCAGCAATGTGATCAGTCATGGTGAGCACCCATTGTGGCCATTTGGGGATGTGTTGTTAGATTTGATTAGCCAATATTTTGTTGAGGCTGGATGAATGGTGAGAAATTCTTTCAATTTCTGTTTGTTATGGAAGATCTTCATTTCACCTTCATTCATAAATGAAAGCTTTGCAGGGTACAGAATTCTGGGTTGACAATATTTTTTTCTCTTAAGGCTTGGACTATGTCTTTCCATTCTCTCCTGGCCTGAAGAGTTTCTGATGAGAAGTCAGCTGAGATTCTAATTAGAAATCATCTGAAAGTAATCTGGTGTTTTGCTTGTGCACATTTTAGAATCTTTTCATTATGTTTTACTGTGGATTTTTTATTACAATGTGTCATGGTGAAGATCTTTTCTGGTCATGTCTATTAGGAGTTCTATGTGCTTCCTGTACTTGGATGTCCTTTTCTTTCTCCCAATTAGCGAAGTTTTCTGTTATTATTTAACTAAAAAAGGCCTTCCAATCCTTTCTCTCTTTTCATGCCTTCAGGAATTCCTAGAACTCATATGTTGGATGGTTTCATAGTATTCTTTACTAACAGTGTCTTTTAGTCTTCTAATTTCTTCTTTTTGTATTTGGTCTGACTGTATAATTTCCTGTGCTTGTCTTCTAAGATATTCTTTCTTCTGTTTCACTGATTCTGTTGTCAAGGCTTTTCACTGCATTTTTTATTTATTCTATTGAATTTTTGATTTCTCTTTAAGATCTCAATTTCATAGGAGAAACTTTCTTTCGTGTCATGTATGAATTTTAATAGTTCAATCCTACAATCTATTTTTTGAATTCTGTTTCTGGCATTCAATCTCTTCACCTTCACAATCTAGTATTGAAGTGTTGTTGTGTTCTTTTGGGGAGCATCATGTTGTTTTCATTATTCTTGTTTCTCGAAGTGCTGTATTTTATTAAGTATTTGTGGAGATACTTATTGATTCTTTGTTTTCACTGTGATGGCTTTTATCTTTGGACTATTCCTATGTGGCTTAGTGGAGTGTCCACTCTTTCAGTGAATACCCAGAGGTGTGTGCTGGGTGTGATCAGTGTTCCAGGGTGAGGGGGGTGTCCAAGGTGACACCCAGGTTGGGCGTGGTAAATTTCTCTTTCTCTTTTTTTAATCAGATGGGAGGTTTGTTCAGCTCTGTTGGTGTAGTCTTATGATCACTTCCTCTCCTCCAGGGAGATCAATGCAAGGACACTAGCCCCAGTGGGTATAATATTCATCTGTGCCACTACAAGAACCACACAAAGTATCCATGCAGTCCTCAGTTTGAGCACAGCTCCTGCAACAATGACCCTCACCAGGTAATCAGGGAGCCTGGAGCATGTGAATCCACCCACAGTGACTGCCCAAAGATCCAGCCACACCCTATGTCCCCCTCACAGCCACAGTGGTTTCACAGTGCCAGCACACAAGGCTCCCACAGTCACGAGCACTCAGCCCCCTGTCAATTCTCCCAGCCAGACTCAGGTGCTGAGTGTGCGGACATGAACTGGCACAGCTGTTACATATGTCCAAAATGGTGCCTGCCCTCTCTCAGCTAGTTACAGTACACCAGTGACGGGTGGTCGAGGAGAGAGAAATGTGCCCACTTCGTTTCCTCTAGGATGGTAGGTACACTGTCCCACACAAGGCTCCAAGTCAGACTCACACAAGGCTCTTCCTGAAACTTTATTGCCAGTGGCTTGGGCTGCTTGCAGTCTGGTCTCACCTCTCTCTCCAAAGCTGCTGCTGAGGCTCTCGGCTGCTGGGATCCTGAGTTGTGCATATACACACCCTCCACATAGGTCTACAGTGTTCCTCTAATTTGTGTGGAGTTTCCTCTGCTATGTTCTCCTTAACTCTTCCCTGAAATGCACCTTCTCCACTTTTTTTTTTTTTTAAACTATCTTCCCCTACACTAGAGCAGTAAGCTCTTTCCCTATTCTGCCATCTTGGAAACCCTCCATAGCATTTCATAATTAAACACACATCAAATCACATTGTACACCTTAAATGAAATTTCTATTTGTCAATCATACCCTAATAAAGCTAGAGAAAGGAAAAGAAAAGAAATGAATATCTGGTTAGCACTTTATTCAAAGGAAGTCTGGGTTTAGTCATGGAATGGGAGGACCTAGAAATTCAGTCTGACACAGGACTTTGATTGTAAGTCTTCCTTTGGTTCTACATCTGTGATCTTGGACAACTCACTTGGTCTCCATCAACCTCAGATTATCCATCTGTACAATGGAAGCAACAAAATGGATGCAAATGGGAAGTAAGCCTGTCCCAAAAACAAATATCATGTTTTCCCTGATCTGTGGTAACTAATACAGTACCTAAAGTGTAATGTATTTGAGTGAAATTGACATTTTGAGATTCGATGACTGTTTACTCTCTCTACTGTTGAGGAACAGTGTTTTATTCTTCATACTATTTGTTGAACCCCTTACTCAGTGTAGGGTCAACCTTATGAGTATACAGTAAACTGAAAATAGATCTTTGTAAAAATTAAGAGTGGGAATAGGAGAGCGAGGAGGTAGAAGTGTGGCAGCATGGGTGGGAGGGAGGGTAGAGTGGGAAGTATCACTAGGTTCACAAATATGTTTATATGAAATACATGAAATTTGTATATCTTAAAAAAGATTTTAAAAAGAATAAGGTCCATTTTCAGCACAGGCTTTGTGGTGTAGCAGTTAAATCCACCACCTACAATCCTAGAATCCCTTATAGGTGCCAGTTCCAGACCCAGCTGCTTCATTTCTGATCCAGCTCCCCTGTTAATGTGCTTAGAAAAGCAGTGGAACTTGCCCTAGTGATTTGGCCCCTGGACCCAGGCAGGGAATCCTGAAGAAGCTCCTGACTCCTGGCTTCAGTCTGGTACAGCCACGGCTGTTGCATCCATTTGAGAAGTGAACCAGTGAATGGAAAAATCTTTCTCTCTCTCTCTCTCTCTCTGTGTGTGTGTGTGTGTGTGTGTTTCTTCCTCTCTCTGTGTGACTCTGATTTTCAAATAAATACATAGATCTTTTTTTTTTAATGAAGGTAATAGTGGAAACCACCTTAGAGGGTTGCTGTGATAAAATAGGACAATATATCAACATCGACCATCTGTGCCCAGTTCTATGTCCAACACTTTGAAATAGAATCTCACGTAATCTTCCAACCACTCACAAGAAGGATCTGGGGAAGAGAAGGTTTAAGGGTTTGCCCATCATACAGCTAATACATTGTGGAGCTGGAATTTAAACGTAGGTATGCTTGGCTATAAGATTACTATAGCACTGAAGGCTGCACAGTGCTTTAATATGTTATTTTCAGTACTCATGTAGAAACTACGATCTTGCCTCAACTAGCTGAAACATTCTTTCTTGGGTGACCTGGTTTGGAATTTACTTAAACTCAAAATACACGGGCTGATTTATGCCTGTCCTGTGAGTCCACTATGTCCCTTTTGTCCCTATGGGCAGACTGGGGACCTGTGTTTCTTTCTGTCTGGGACATTAAGGGCTCTCTGAAGCAAGGGCAACATTCTTTGGGGAAACCAGTTCTCCTGATTACTAGGATGGTGTTCTAACCTTAGATCTCAGTTCCTTATCTTCTCAACTTGGCAAAGCCCACCAACCAGGTACTTACAATTTTTTTTTTTTCGGTGATCTCCCAAAGCTAAGTCCTTACCTCATCTGCCAAACACTAGGTTATAAATGGGTGAAGTCATTTCTCTGATACTGGTATTATTAATATAGAATTAAATATTAATATAGTATTTAATGTTAAGCATTTGGCATTCTAATTCCATGCCACTTACCGATTCAAATAAATTAATGAGCTGCTTATTTATAAAATGTTTAAAATGTTAACTCATGTCATACGTGGCCACAAGAGGACTTTCAAGGTTTCTGGCTATAAGAAAACACCCATTCTGACAGAAACACATACTTTTTTTTTTTCTTAATTGTCCAGCACGAAAAACCCAGAGCTATGTCCTTCAACCGGAGGTCCTTTTGAGACACTCCTTTTTGGCTTTCAGAAATCAAAGCAGTTATTTATGAATTATTATTCCACATGAATATGTGTTAGTTTCTGGCCACATTTGAACCCCACAAATATTTTTCAGGGTCAAGGTTTGAGCAGCTATAGGCCCTGCATAATTGGAATTATGCCATTTTAGTGCTGGAAGTTGCCTGAGAAATCAGAAATCACTTAGTACAGGATTCTCAGATTCCTGGTCAATAGGAATTGACTATTCAGTCATAAACCACAATATTATATACCATTCACTGACAACCTACTTCATGCCAGGAATCGTTCTAAGCAGTTTATATGTACTTAAATATACTCCAAATATCATAAGGCACACACTCTTGCTATTTTCATTTTATAGATGAATAAATGGGGACACAGAGGGTTAAGTGACATGACCAAGTTTCAAATCCAGGTGGTGACACTCTTTATACTGCCACTTAATTGAGGTAGAAATAGAGGCTTTGAGGTGCAATGAGTCATTCAAGATCACGAAGCTAGTGCAGTCTACCTCTGTTTGAGCATACACCTTGCCTTTTGAGGGCTGTTGTGGTGTGGGAGGACACATACGTGGGTGTTGGAAGGAGGTGAGTAGTCGTAGAACACCTCCTTCCTCTTTTCAATTCCTCATCATCAGAGAATGTTAGCATCATGATCTTGAGGAGGCAGAATGAGGCCCAATTCATGAGTCTTGCTCTCAAGAATTCTTTTGTATAACCACTGCTTGAAGTCACAAAATATTCTTGCAGTGGCTTAAGAGCAAGTCCTTTGAAAAGACTTAAAAACAACACAAGAAAACAAAAATTATTGTAATCGAATGAAATGTATGGAAAAGTAGAAAGAAGAAAAGCTTAAATCTCACCACCCAAGTGGCATTGACATTTTCTTTTGGTTACTTTTAGACAATTCATATACTGTTAGCTGCAAATCTAAAAAAATCACAGTGTTATATCCTGCTTATTTCAATTAAATACTGACTATATTATGACTTACTTTTGCAGACACTTTTTACTTATTTTTCCTGTAGATTTATTTATTAATTGAAAGGCAGAGTTGAGAGAGAGAGAGAGAGAGAGAGAGAGAGAGAGAGAGAGTCTTCCATTAACTAGTTCAATCCCCAAATGGCCCCAACAGCCATGACTGGGCCAGGCCAAAGCCCGGAGCCTGGTACTCCAACTGGGTCTCCCACATGGTTAGCAGGGCCCAAGTACTTGGGCCATCTTTCCCTGCTTTCACAGACACATTAGCTGGGGAAAGGATTGGAAGTGGAGCTACTGGGACTTGAACCAACACCCAAATGGGATAGAATGAGTTTCGGGTAGAAGCTTAATCTGCTGCACCACAACGCCAGCCCCAAACATCTTTTTAAGGGCTATAAAATATACCATTAAATTCATATACCATAATTTATTAGTCATTCTTCTGTTGTTAAGTTTTTATGCTATTTTTAAATGCTTCATTATTATAAATTACAGTAAAGAGGGTTTTTTCAATAATAAAATTCCTTTTGTGATATTTAGGCTTACTTTTCTATTTTTTCAACATTGAAACTACTAGAACTTTTCATCTGACACATCACTTCATTAGAAACTGCTCAGTGCTGACATTAATTCTCAACTGTCAATATGGAAATAAGTAAGTCACCATGAGATCTTAAATTATACTATCTTCTTAAATTAACTACAATTTCCTAAATTATACAAGAACTGTAGTTTATCTTTTGGAGGAATGGCAACTAGAATGGAAAACAAAAACATCCTGCTTATTTGCAATTTAGACATGTCCGAAAGTGGGACAGCAACCGTGAGCGGTTAACAGCAGGGTTCTGCCTCTACAACCTACCTTCAAAAAACTTACAGCCCCAGGCCTAGTCCAGAGAGACACTGGAGAAATCCAGTTGGTCTGGGGGAAGGGATATTTTACAGGATTCCTGGCCAGTACTACTCAAAGAGTGTCAAGGTCATGAAAAATAAGGAGATACTGAGACAGTGTCATAGACCAAAGGAAGTAGACAGACATGACAACTACACACAATGTGGTAGCCTCAATAAGATCCTAAAACAGAAAAGAGAAAAATGGCATTGGGAGGGGGCGGGACTGGTGAAATGCTAATTAATTCTGGAACTTTTTGATAAGAATGTATTATGATAGTTTCTTAGTTTTGACAAGTGTGCCATGGAAATGTCAACAAGTAGGGAAACAGGGTAAAGCATATACATCAATCCTCCTCACTACCTATACAACTTTTTTTCTATAAATCTAAGTGCTCCAAAATAAGTTTACTTAAAAAAATGAAAATCAAGGGTTCTGGAGCAAGTCTAATCTGTTTTTGATTCCTGGATCTGGCATATATTACAGTGGAGCAATCTATTATAAATGAATAAAATTACCTACTACACAGTGTTTTAGGTTCTTAACTATAATGATGCAGATAAAGCATTTAGCGTTATTTCTGGCACAAGGTGAGTGCTCAACAAATAGAAACCATATGCTTTTCTAATTTAGTTTGAGGAATCTTTCAGATTCATAGTTTTCTCTAATTAAGAATTTTATAAAACAGAAATCTACAGCGATGTATAAAAGTAAAAATTAAATAAGCTCGTTGAAATTTTAAACTCAACCAAAAGAACACAAAGCTGGAAATGGAAACTGATATGAGCTTTTGGGCCATTGCTATTGTTTTCCAGTGGTTTTGGGGTCATTTCTTAAGAGTAGGTATAGTGAAAAGATGCAAGATTTTGTAGAGACTCTACATTCTAACATTTTTTTGGCCAAAGTAACCAAATTACCAATGCCCATTGCAGAGAATGGGAATCCTTTCATGTGAGCTGCTTAGAAAAACAATCTCATAGAGAATTGAAAATGGACTGTGCTTGGCCTCTACCCAAAGACAAATTATTTGCGTATGAAAGTCTAAGGAAAATAATTTAGACACAAACTAAATGGATAGGAAAGGAAAAATAACCAAAGGATAAAGAAAAATACATTCCAGCTCTTTCATATATAAAATTTCCTTTTTGGGTGTTAAACACCAGCACAGATATGCAACATGATCTACAAGTTACGGTCTAAATGACAAAGGGAAAATAAATAATCTAAATCTAAAAATATTCTGCAGTGATATTAAACTGCAGTCAAAGACTGTGAATCGGCATGGCTCAAACCCATTTTTCAATACCACTAGACTTTAAGTTATCTGGGACCTGAGTTCAAATCCACTTACTAGATGTAGGGTCATAAGTTATCTAACGTAAGTCATGTCACCTAGGTTCAGTTTCCCCCCTCCGAAAATTGTGGAAACATCTACATCACTAGATTGTTGTAGTGCTAATACAAGGATTAAATGAGGTATATATGAAAAACAGCTTGCAGAGGGCTCACAAAAAGCAGGCAATGAAGAAATATTATCTGAATTTAAGTCTATCCATGCATAGCACTTAGCTGGCCACAAAATAGGACTTTTTAGTTGGTGAAAGAAGAGTCACATGAAAAATTGTAGAATGATACTGGGAACAGCACAATAAAGTGTTAAGCTGATGATTAAAAATATGGTGCTAACTTCCATTTCCTGTTGGCTGCCAAATTCAACCTTACATGTCAACATGATACTCTTTGGAAATGAAGAGAAAAGAGGGTTTGGATTAAATAGCATACATTAATTAGGGCATCAAATTCATCCCCTGAGTGTGAGCCTGGTTAGCTGGTTAAGTTCTTCCAACTATGGAATTCACAATAACTCAACACCAAGCTTATCCAGGGAATGAGCTCTTTTATATAAGCAAATGTTCTATGTAAATAATCTTACCCTCTTACATGCTAAAATTCCAATATTTTTGAACAAAAATGAAAAATTGAATTGTTTCCATTGTGGGTTTCACATTCCAGACTACAAACCCTTGTCTTAACTTTTCTTTAATTGCTAAGTGTTAGCACAGATCCTGGCACCTACTCAATGTTCACTATATGTTTCATTAAACTGAAGTATCTGATGCATATTCCTACTTCTTACAAATAGAGTTGATGAATGTGATTCAACCTTAGCTTAATACCTACAGTCACTATTCCCAATACAGAAACTGCATGCCATTTCACGTGAGTGAAGTCCTCTGATGCACTTTACTTTAATAAAATGACCTCAAACGCCTGATATTTGACCAGCTCATTCTAAAAGTTTTTACCGAGACTCTTATTGAAAAAGCATCAGCCCTCACTGCTAACTGTTGCCATATTTCCTCCTTTTAGAAATTTCCAATATATTGTGTCCTAGAAAATCAGAGTCAATTCATTAGGATGGTATTAAAAAATAAGAGTAAATAGGCTTTATACAAGGAATTTCATAGTTGTGTCGGAACAGATCCTTGAATTGCAAATATACTCCTGTCCTACCATTTCATGCAGCTGTAGAGAGAATGCCACCACATGTAAGAGAACAGTCATCCAAGGGTGGTTCTCACAGGATGCATTTGCCCATTCATTCTGTTGCTTACAAAGGAGTTACTTTAATTCCTTCCAGAAGCTACAGATCCCTCTCCTAGGTAACCTACTTTAAGGTGTTAGTTTCAACTACTTGTATACCTTTACACAATACATATTTCTCTTCTTTTCAAGAAGATTTTATTTATTTGAAAGTCAGAGTTAGAAAGATAGAGAGAGGAAGAGACAGAGAGAAAGGTCTTTCATCTGTTGGTTCACTCCTCAAGTGGTTCTAACAGCCAGGCACAAGCCAAGCCAAGGCCAGGATCCAGAAGCCAGGAGCCAGAAACCAGGAGCTTCATCTGGGTCTCCCACATCAGTGGCAGGGGCTCAAGCACTTGGGCCATCTTCTACTGCTTTTCCCAGACCATAGCAGGGAGCTGCATGGGAAATGGGGCAGCTGGGCAAGAACCAGGATCCATATGGGATGCTGCATTGGAGGCGGTGGCTTTAGCTATTACACCACAAAGCTGGCCCCATTATATCTTTTTCCTTTCCAATATCTTAAAATTCAGACATTTTGCTAAATCAGCCAATCTCTCTGCCTTCCAGGGCCTTAGTCCAATGTCCCGAGGTTTTACAAAATGGGCTCCATCTGACCTATGGCCACTTCTCTTGGTGCATTTTCCCGTCAGAGTTTAAGGTTTCTTGTGGCTGTGATTGGTTAAATAATAAACATGGTCTAAGCTCCTGACCCAGCCTCACTGAAGTAGAGTCTGGGTTTGGATCCAGAGGACAATTGATGTTGAGGGAACTCTTCCAGGCCTCACAGGGAAGTGTCCAGACCAAAATATTTCTGTTTTGAGTCCAGATCAGAAATCACAACCCACCTATTCATGCCATCTCCAAACTTCTCTGGGAAAATTGTTTGCGTACTTGAAATACTCATTTCCCATCCTGACACTATGTTCTTTGAGGTTAATAAGAGAGAAAACCACCATTTTCAGCAAATTCAACCCAGGTCTAAGGCCAAAGAAAAGAAAGCATTGTTTTTATTGGCAAAGAATTCATGGGGTTTAAGAATAATAGTGGTCAAATGCACCATATTTTTTGAACTTTTTCTTGACTTATTTTGACTAATTTGTGAGCATGATTCCAAGATTCTGAAAGAAAAGAAAAATGTAAAACTTTGAATTATTTACAATTGGCCTGAGAATTTCTCCTGAGTAATCAACAGGCCAGAACCAGTTTCATCACTTCAGAAAGTTTTAATTTATGTTTTATTTTTTTCTAAAGTATTTTTAAATTCAGAAAGTACTTTAAACTTCTTTATTTTTCTTTCTTTAAATTTCTTTCCTTCTTTCCTCCTTCCTTCCCTCCCTGCTTTCATTCTTAGAAAATTCTCAAACTTGAAATTTGTTTCTGTAAATAGGGCTGTTTTCATATTCAAGCTAATCTTGTAATTTAAGGTAACATTAGATCAACTTCATAGCATAATTTAATAATGAAGATTTAGAGGCTTTTGAGGACAAGCAACACTTAAATCATAATTAAAATCTAGATTGCAATAATAGAGATGGGGATTGTTTTCATGATACTCAAAATAAATCAGAACATACAAATAGTTGTTGAATAAATTTGAGTGATATACGTGAAAATGAAAGCTGAAGCAAAAAATAAAATTACTGTTTTCCTTTAAGAGAGCCACATGTTTTTAGATATCACATGAGCTTTATGGGATCACAAGAAAATTTCAACTGGCAGCCAACTTCACACAATTGTTAGGGGGTGCCTGGGATGCCGTGGTAAATGTTGTATTGGGAAGCTACATCAAAGCTCAGCAGAGAGTATCATGACTGATTAGCAATGTCTGCCACGTCAGGCCATGATGGGAGTAGCTGCAGGACTTGTGCAAGGACATGAGCAGAAGCACATGTTCCAGCTAACTGTCACTGGTCCAGTCTGAACTACAACCTCAGCGGAGGGGAAATCTCAGACCGTGAAGAATTTAAGTATCTGCCAATGCTCACAAAGTTTGTGACTGAGCTAGAATTAAAACTCAGAAGTTGGGTCCTTGTTTCAGATCTTCCTATCAATGAAATCACTAAGAAACACATTATACACTTCTCTATGATAGATGGATTAAAGGAACACACGCCATACCCAGTGAGGATCAAGGGACTAAGGGAGTATATTATTTAAAGGCTGTTTGCTGCTCACTCAGTCCTCTTTTGGGATGAGAATGCCTAATAGCATTTGTTAAAACATGTGACCCTCTGGCAGATGTGAGACAGCTCTGGTTCAGTCCAGGGTGGGGACTCAAAGACTGTATTTCTCCCAAGAGTTCAGAAGGTCTATGGGCCAGTGTTTGAAAAACACATGAAGGTGGTGTCACTTTTCTTCCTGGTATTCTATAGTTTTCCCATTTCACAATGTCCTTCCCATCACCTGGTCTCTCTCCCAGTCTCTTTCTTCTTTTGTCCATAGTTGTAGGTGTTTCCTTGTCTTTCCTCTCACCTCTTAGTGCAGCTTCTATTTTGCCTGGCTCGGGCTTCCATCATCAGGCAATGAGCGAAAGTCTTATTCATTTGGTGAATGGATAAGCCTAGAGCATGTTTGCCGTTCGGTCTTTGGAGTCCTTCAGTTATTTCCAACCACTCCTGCTAGAAGCTTGTTTTATGTACTGTTAAGAGTAGGTACCCTGGGAGTGGCATTGTGGCATAGCAGGTAAAGCTGTCACCTGTGACGTCGGCATCCCATAAGGGCACCTGTTCATGTCCCGGCTGCTCAATTTATGATCCAACTCCCTGCTAAAGGCCTGGTAAAGCAGTGGAAGATGGCCCAAGTATCTAGGCCACTGCCACCCCTATGGGAGACCCAGTTGAAGCTTCTGGTTTCTGGCTTTGGTTTGGCCCAGTCCTAGCTGTTGGGGCCATCTGGAGTATGAACTAGCAGATGGACATAATTTTCTCTGTCTCTCCCTCTCTCTCTGTAACTCTGACTTTCAAAATAAATAAATTAAATATTTTATTTTAAAAAGTAGATACCCTAAAAGTAGACAGCTTGAGTTAAAATTCTGCCTCTACCTCTTATTGACAAGGTAAACTTGAATAAATGACTTCACGTCTGTGTGTCAGTTACCACATCTGTAAAATGGAAATAATGATAGTAATTTTGATGTGTCAACTTGATCTTATCAGCTAGCAAGTAAGACATTCCTGGGTGTGTTTCTGATGGTGTGTCTGGAAGAGATTAGTGTTTATATCAGTAAACTGAGTTAGGAAGGTCTGCCTTCAACAATGTGGGCAGGCAACATCCAATCCAACGAGGAGTCACCCACATAGCAGAAAAAGGGAGAAGAAAAGCAAATTGTCTCTTTTCTCAAGCTGGGACATCCATCTTCTATCCTCTGATATTGAAGCTTCAGGTATGTGGGCCCTCAAACTCCAGGACTTCAAACTCCATTGGTTCCCTTAGTGTGCACTTGGGCTAAATTACACCACCGCTTTCCTGGGGCTTCGGCCTGCAGCCTTTGTGCCCTCTACAGTCACATGAGCCAATTGCCCTAACAAATCTCACCTGAAATATCTATGTATGTCCTGTTGGTTCCATATCTCTGGATAGTCCTAATATGCTACCTTATGGCACTATGGTGAGGATTTACTTAAGTGAATAAAAAAAAAAAATTAGAACTGAGTCTAGTGTAGTAAGGTGTTATGTAAGCATTTGCTGGTTTTTGTTTGTTTGCTTGTTTGTTTGTTTTTTAGTTTCGTACTGTTTGAGGGTACCAGACAGTCAAGGGTGAAATAACCAAGGCATGGGGGCTGGCGTCATGGCTCATTTGGTTAATCCTCTGCCTGCGGCACTGGCAACCCATATGGGCACCAAGTTCTAGTCCTCGTTGCTCCTCTTCCAATCCAGCTCTTTGCTGTGGCCCAGAGGGCAATGGAGGATGGCCCAAGGGCTTAGGCCCCTGTACCTGCATGGGAGACCAGCAAGAGGCACCTGGCTCCTGGCTTTGGATTGGCGCAGCGCCCGCCGTAAAGGCCATTTGGGGAGTGAACCAACAGAAGGAAGACCTTTCTCTCTGCCTCTCTCTCTCTCTCACTGTCTAAAACTCTACCTGTCAAATAAATAATAAAAAATAAGACATAACCAAGGCATTTTACAAGAATAGCATCATAATATATATAACAGCTTCATTAATGGCCCAGACAATGACTCATTTCACAGACCCTTCTAATTCAGCAGCAAGCAGTTATCATGCGTATTGTGTATGCCCAGATGTGTTAACGGAATACACATTTCCCTCTGAGGGTTACAAATGCCTTTTCTTACTACTGTGCACATCTTTGGGATGTCTTCCCAGCTCAAACTCACCACCACCACCCTCACCCATACACGTCTAGCCTCCAGCAGCAATGATGATGCATACTGTGATTCCTTCACCCCAGCCACTGATTGGGCTGGAAGTGCTAGCTAAAGCACATCCAAACCATTCTTTCTCTCATAATTTAATTCTGGGACCAACAGACAGTGGAACCGGAATGTCTTTGAAGCTGGAAGCTCAACCCAAACTGTGGAGCTGTGGGGGCAGTCACGTCCCCTTCAATGAGAAATTGAGAAACAAAAGTTGGCTTGTTGGCAATGAGAGAAAAGCTAAAGGATTTTGAGAGCTGGTTAGCCCCAGGTTCCAGCATTTTTCTGGCCTGCCTGGATTCCACTCTCTGGGTTTGTCAGACAAACCCACAACCTCCCATTCCCAGTGTTTCTTAATCTGCAACTTGTTTCTGTTCTAACCAGGAGAGATTTAATGATTACAATATCTGTGGATTTCTGATTAATTACTCCAAGTCAACAAACAGAATCAAGTAAGACAATATGCTTGGCATACAAATAGGAATATAGCTTCAGACCACTCCTCATCCTCCTCCCCGATGCCCCATCTAACTACATGATTGCTGTAGGACACCCCCAACAGGGAATTTCTACAGCTGCTATTTTTCATAGGGAAATCTGAGATAAGTCACAGGAAACTGCCCAAGATTGATTTTTATTGATTGTGAAGCAGCCCATGCTGAAAACTTATCTATATACAATGAGAGGATTAGAGTTGATCAGTTGGGTAGAAGGTAAACTGAGAGAACAATTGTTGGTGAAACCCACCACCCTTCTGCCTTTCTCTGCCATTTTCCTCTAATTCCTCAGAACTTCCACTCTGGCATCAGCAGTGGGACAGAAAGGGCAAATGAGCTTCTTGATGGCCTCCATGGACTCGTACTGTTGTTGGGACACTGGCTTCACTCTGACAGCAAGAACATTGCAAAAGGCACAGAGAAAAAAATTAAGCACAGCCTGTGGAGCCCTGCACGTGTATGATGTGGTAGAGACAGGAGAACACCAGGGAGGGCGGGAGGAGTCAGAAGACGACATGTTAAACAGCATAATGCCCTGAAGTGATTGAGTGCCATTTATTGTTGTTCAAATCTGCTAGGAAAAAAAAACACTTATCTTGCAGCAGTTTAAATAGAACACCATTTTTAGTATGCTCTTTGTAAGACATTAAAATACTTGAACAGTGTTTATGGAATAACTGTATAACCCTTCCCACCCCCATTGCCAAACTCCTCGCCAGACGTTTATGGTAGTTAACACAGGGGGTCTCAGAAAGCTTTGCTGGAAGATCCAGTTCCTTGGAGTTGGGGCCCAT
This sequence comes from Sylvilagus floridanus, assembly GCA_949820135.1. Classification (NCBI taxonomy): domain Eukaryota; kingdom Metazoa; phylum Chordata; class Mammalia; order Lagomorpha; family Leporidae; genus Sylvilagus; species Sylvilagus floridanus. The sequence goes on along the minus strand of OX463224.1, from coordinate 51,246,395 downwards.
ATGGATAGCATACAGTGATTTTGTTTCATGCTGAATGATCAGGAAATGGAGAAGTATAGCTGATCACACATTCTGAGTAACTTGAAGACCATAATCGTTTGTTCAAAATCTACACAACAGTGAAGAATTGACAGTGCCTCCTCAAGGAAATCATCAAGTCTCTCGAGTATCACCAGATGGCAAATCCCTAACTTACCAGCTCATGTCTGGGAAAAATGTGGGCTCTGGAGTCCAACAGATTGGGTTTGAATTTCAGCTAGGACAGGTAACCAGTGGCCTAACCACTTGTGACTCAGATTCCTTCTCCACTTATTCAACCATTAAACAAATATATGTGTATTTGTTTAATATGTATATATTTGTTGAATGACTGAACACATGAATAATATATAATAATATATAATGTAACATATGTCTACATGTCAAGAGCATTCTATATGCCAGAACTTATGGCAGGCACAACAGATTCGATGGTCAGTAGAAAGAGACCCAGGCCCTGCAGTCATGAAGTCAGCCCAATGAGAGATGCAGACACTGAGTCAGGATTCAAAACTCAATACTAGAGGCAATATGGTTAGTGTTAAGAACACAGACCTTGGAACAAGGCAGTGTGAGTGTAAGGGCTGGTTCTTATACTTTCTAGATGAGTGTAACCTTAACTAACTTATTTTGTTTCTCAGTGTCAGCTTCATCACTCATCCAATGAGGGTACCATGAGGATTTATCACCACAGGGTCTTGGTGAGCATTAAACGTTGAAAAGTGCTTAGAATCTTTCGGGTGCACAATGCTTATTATTATTTTCATCCATTTTGTTGTGTGATGTGGAGAAAGATACATAGATGAGTAAAGATACGATGGGGGCATTGGCCATATCAGGAAATTCAGGAAGGGCTCCCTGTGCCAGTTGCTGCATTATTTTCTCTCTGCTACAAAGCTACTCAAGTAAAATGTGTACCGATTCTGGGGCCAGGACACTGCACACCACGTTTTTGCTTTGCAACTAGTCTTAATGTTTAGCTGTACCAAGAGGATACACCAAAAGGGGGTTGAAAGCTTGGGGAGAGTGGAAGAATGTATTCCTTTCCATCTAGTCCCTGAGTGCTTTCCATGGTGCTGGTACATGGAGTGGTACCAGGGCAGCGCTGCTTCTCCTGGGCAGCAGCAGCGGTTCTGAAGAACGCGCAGCTTTTCCACTGTTTGGGAACCCAGCTTCATCAGACCCTATTCCTTGGAGCCCCTTTCTCAGAGGTCTGTCTCAGGCACCTGGACTCCTTCTCTAAGTTTCTACATTTGAAGGATTCTTTTATTCCTACTGACCTAAAGGTAGCAGCCACTTCCTACAGTTGCTACTCCTGTTATAAATTAGAGCTGGAGTCAGTAAACTTTTTCTGTAAAGAGTCAGATGTGAAATATTTGAAACTTTTTGGGTCATGTGTGATAATTGTTGCATTTTTTTTTCTGACACCTGTACAAGTGCAAAAACCATCCTCAGGTCACTGGTTATACAAAATAGGCCATGAACTGAATTTGGTCCATAGGCTGTAGCTTGACAACCCCAGCTTAGAGTTTTCTTTCCTATGTCTGTTACATTTTGCACTTGTATTCACTGTCTGTGTGGGATTGGTTCTAGGAGCCTCTGCAGATACCAAAATTCTACAGATGTTCAAATCTCCTCTATAAAATTACACAGTATTTGCCTGTAACCTATATGATCTTCCTGTACACTTTAGATAATCTCTAGATAACTTATAATACCTAACAAAATGTAAATGTTATGTAAGTGGTTGTTTGTTGTTTAGGGAATCATGGCAAGAAAAAACAAGCTTGCACATGTTTAATACTGAAGCAATTTGTTTGCTTTTCCAAAGACTTTTGATCCAGGGATGTAGAACCCAGAGATATAGAGGGCTAACTTCTTGATGATTCATTGAATATGTCTCCTGTGTTCAGATAGCTTGCCTAGACCCTAACTGACACACTTTCCTTAGGATCTGAAGAAAGAGTTGAGACTAAGTAGGTTAAGGGTGACTGGGGTCTTTAGGGTAAGGTCCAACAATAGGGGATTCTCGAAGAGGAAAGCAGGCAAATAAACACCTGGCAGTGGGAGGAAGCAAGGCTCAGACAAGAATTGCTGTTGTCAGGGCATACAGAACCATGGTGGCTTGGGGCCAGCCTCTGCAAGACCTTGAGAGCCATATTAAGGATTTGATTTTCTATCTAAAAGCTCTGGAAAGCCACCAAAAGGCTGTAAGCATATGAGTTACAGACTCATCTATGTATTTTGAAAATATCTTCATGAGTAAAAGAGAGTGTGGGAAAGATGAAACAATGTAACACTTACAACACAACTTGCAAAAATCTAGTAGATGCTTAACAAATCTCTGTCTCCCACTCCTACCCCCTCTCCTGTACCACGGCTATAAGGACTAATGCTGGATTTTCTGACAATACTGTGACCACATTTGCTTACCATTTGTGGTTTTCAACTTTGGAAGAATGACTTTTCCAACAGTGACAGCCTCCATGCCCATATGCACACAAATATTAAGTGTGTTATTTCTTTATTGTTGCCTTGCCCAAGACCACAATATAATTTTTCAATCAGACCTACAGTGAAATTACCAAAGTTCTGAGAATCTTGTACACAGCCATTTGGCAAGCACATTCTTGGCAACTTTTCTGCTGACTTGTGAAGTCTGCCCCCCTCTTCTCACTTCGAAGGATTTAGTGTCAGCCTCAAAACCACAGCCCTCAAGACCCAGTGAATATCCTCATGGCTCCTCTGCCAAGGCCATTCCTACTAGAAACTTTACTGTATAACAGAAGTCTGTGCACCTGGATCAAGGAAAGAGCAGAGGAGGCTGAACGTGTGGCAGGAGTCCTAAACCCTCACAAGGAGAGGGTGGCTTCAGTTACTCCATGCATAAACACATTCCCAATTTCAGACGCAAATGAGAATGGCTTCTGGAATCAATTAACATGAAAATGTCACCCTTTCCAGGGATTTCTGTGCCTCAGGCTAACATTGCTTACCACCTCTCCTTGTACAGTGGCCATGTGCCAGGCTCTGTGCTGTGCAGCCTGGGAGACTGTGAAGAATAACTGTAGCTCCTGTCCTCCAGGGCATGCAGGTTAATGGGGAAGATGATAGACTTCTTTTGGGGACTGACATTTCAAACTCTGAGGGAGCTTCTAATTGATTTGGAGAGTAAAGATTTAAGTACACAAATTAATTATAAGACAATTTACAAAAGAGAGTCAACCTGGGGTGGGTGTTTGGCCTACTAGTTAAGACACTGCACCACCTATCAGACTGGCTGGTTTCAATACCCAGCTCCACCCTGATGCCAGCTTCCCCTGATGCAGGCTCTGTGAGAGTGATAGCTCCAATGGTTGCATCCCTGCCAACATGTGGGAGACCGGGGTTGAGTTTCCAGCTCTAAGCTCTGAACGTGACCCAGATCTGCCATTCAGGAGGGCATTTGGGGAAGTGAACCAGCAGATGGGATTTCTTTCTCTCTGTATCTCTCTCCCCATTCCTCGTTCTCTCCATCCCTCCCTCTGTACTAAATAAAATAAAAAGCCCATCCTTTGTCTCTTATAGTGGATACCATGGTCAATGAGTCTGGTTTTGGTCTTGGCTAACCTCTGTTGCTTGCCTCCATCTCCAGCCTCCTCTGAACACTGCAAGGACCACATGAGGCTGCAGATATTTATTGTCTTCAGCGAGCAATGGGTCTCAATTTTGGCTGAATATTTGGAGAGCTTTAAAAAACTCTAGTGTCCATGCCATAACTCAGACCATTTTGATTAGAATCCCCGAAGATGGGGCCCAAGCTTAATATTTTTTTAATTCCTCAAATGATTATAAAGTGCCATCAGAGTTTAAAATCTGGGTCCTACTGTGGTTCTGTCTTTAACTTTGTAGATTATTTGACAGTAAGGCCTACTGGATCCAGTCATCAGTCTTACCTGGAAGCTTTTAATAACAGTTCTATTCTGGTCACTTGTCTAGGAACCCAGTTCCTTTTTTATGTAATGGGTCAGGGAATCAAGTCAGGAAATGGAGATACAAACTTTGGATTTATGCAGTCCCATGTTCCAACCCTTCCACTGTGTGGAGCCTCTGAGACTCAGCTTCTCAGTCCCTCTTACATAAAATACTGTAAAGATAAAGGAGAAACTACACAAGAAGAACACGTCCAGATCTAGCATTTTCCATTAGTCTATAAGGAATGGAAAAGCAGAACATAAAAGGGGTGACTGTGGTCATCATGTGATTTTTTCCAAGCATGGGGTTCATGTGTTCTTCATCGTGCTGTCTTGCATTCAGATTCTCTCATCAGATTCTACAAAGAGCAGACTGGAAGCCACATGCATGGCACTTGTTGCTGCAAAGGCTAGCTGGCGATACAGAGAATTCAACTAGACTGACTGATGATTTGTCTTGTGAGAAAAGAAAACCCAGGCCTGGAAACTGGAGCCCCACTATCTTTCTCACTGGGGTCATGAGAATGTCTAGCATCTCAAGTTCATGTCCCTGGACTTGTGTTCCTTTGTCATAACATTTGGAGCAGCTGGACTATTCCCAGAGGCAAGGCTTTGTCTGTGGGGCTTCAAAACACATTTTGAGAGAAAGGCGCAGAGTTTGTACTCCTTTGTTTGTTTTCTTAAAAAATCCTTAGCTTTAATTTTTTTTAAAAAAAAAAACAGAGAAACAATCTACTCAGCTGAAGAAAGAAGGCAGACTAAATGCCAAGCTCTGGACAAGACCCTCCCCCTACCTACTCCAGGGACAGAAGATGCTGCCCTTCCTCTTCCCAGGACTAGTGTACTCACAGTGCTCCCAGCCTCCTTCATCACTTGGAGATTTGGGCACTGGATGAAGAAAAACAACCACAGAAAGTCTTCCTTTATGATAGGAAAATAGCAGCCGGACTACATTGTCTTCCAATAGGAAAGTCAACTCTCACTTTCTTCACTGCCTCCTGAGCCTTGGTGTTGCAACGTTTGTTTCCAGAGATAAAGAGTGGTCCTCCGTACAGGGGCCAGGATGTTGAGGTCCTGAGCAAAGCACTCCTTCTCACCTAATGAGGCAGCGCACGGCACTTACCAGGCTGGCCAGGATTACCAGCACCTGCTGCTGCTAGGTGGCTCCCTAGCCAGCATCGATGGGTGAGAAATTGTGATTGAAGCTGGATGTGATTAACAGTCTAAATTTGAAACGTGGAGGCTTAATTCTGCCAAGTCTGCACCATGACGATGAGACAGTCTGAAGCACACAGCAGAGCAAATGAGCCTGAATAAAGCCTAATGAGTACTGGTTCCTGAACTCCAGACCCAGAGGGACTTCAGAGGGCCTGAAAATAATGACTTCCTCGACACTAACAATAAGAACCTAAATCTCCCGATGAACTTTTCATTGCCTTGATCTGTTTCATATATAGGTTTCTCAAAAGAGATCTTTTGAAGAAGAGAGTTCATGGCCATGCTAATGGCATATGAGCAAAGGGCTTAAGTTCCTCTATTATCAATAAAGGAAAAAAGAGAAAACAGCAAGTATTGATTTCAATCAGAAGGCTTTGATGGACAATATTCGATGGAGGCATTCTGCAAAGGTACCCAGGCCTTGTAGGTGCAGTCTTTCACTCCAGTGAAAGCGGTCCGAGGCAGACACCTGAGTGGGCCTTGTCCCCCATGACTTTCCTGTGTCCCTCGCAATGTCATGTGTTTGCTGTCTCTTGAGTTTACACCAAACTGGTCACTGGAATGTGTTCCTGGCTTTTTCTTTGCTCTGGAGACAGTTAAACAGCAACTCAGTGCTTTACACACCAGTTTCCAAGCCCCAAAGCAACACTGTAATTTTAGGTAAAACCTTACCTCCTGTAGTGCTTGCCTCAAACAAGTCCAAACGCCAAGAGAAATCAACAGGATGAGGAGATTTGATCCAATCAGGCCCAGGGCCTGTGTTGCAGTTGAGTTTCTCAACAATGTTGCAGTGGATTTGTTTCTGAGAGGAGCAGCGTGGTGGGGGCAAGAGGCGCGGAGTCACCACACAGATCCCGGGAGTCGGGTGAAAGCAGGCTTGAGGCGAGCAGCCCGCAGACTCGTTTATTACAGTTGGTACAACTTCTTATATAGCCAAGACCAGCCAATCCAGTCAAGGGGCGGTCTATGCCCCAACCAATCACAGCCTGTTGCCAGGCAGTTTCCAAAGCCATCCAATCATAGCCTGTTGCCAGGCAGGCTCCATTGCCAGGTGAGTTTCAAAGCCATTCCTGAGTAACAGATGCTCGCTTGCCAGTGGCCACCTTGGCATGACCTTCTCATTCCACCACATTTCCCCCTTTTCGTTTATTTTTGAGCAACGGGAGGCATGATTCTTGGCCATACCATTGTTGACCCCGTTTCCATGTGGTCTCCGTACGCAGCTGTGCCTGTCTTAGGTTGTCCCCCAGGGGATCTTACCCGTCGTTGACTAACCAGCGCTCAAATCAAGAGACCACAGGATTGCTTGCTCAGATAGGGGTAGGAATGAGGAATAATTGTTATCAGGAATGGCATGACCGCACACAGGCTGTGGTGGAATGAGAAGGCCATGCCAAGGTGGCCACTGGCAAGCGAGCATCTGTTACTCAGGAATGGCTTTGAAACCCACCTGACAATGGAGCCTGCCTGGCAACAGGCTATGATTGGATGGATTTGAAACTGCCTGGTAACAGGCTGTGATTGGATGGCTTTGGAAACTGCCTGGCAACAGGCTGTGATTGGTTGGGGCATAGACCGCCCCTTGACTGGATTGGCTGGTCTTGGCTATATAAGATGTTGTACCAACTGTAATAAACGAGTCTGCGGACTGCTCGCCTCAAGCCTGCTTTCACCCGACTCCCGGGGTCTGTGTGTTGACTGGGCGCCTCTTGCCCCCACCACGCTGCTCCTCTCAGAAACGAATCCACTGCAACATTGTTGAGAAACTCAACTGCAACAGGCCTGGAGAAAACCCAGTCCTGGGCATCTTCTCGGAATACCCACCCCAGTATTTTCCTCGGACACTGCTGCTGCTTCTTGAATAACTGTGGTAATGAATGTGAGTAATGTGAGCTTGCAAGAGATCTGAGTTTGGATTTGAGAAGGCAGAGCTGGAGAGTGTGCAGTGCTGCGTGGAGTTTGTAGGCCACAAGGAGACAGCGCGGCTTGGAGAGAGGGCTGGAAAGGGTTAATCAGGAGCCCTTGGAGGAGACTGATCTGGGCTCCCAGAAAGGAGCAGGGACAGAGACAGCAAGCAGATAGGAAGTGTTCCTGGTAGTCTCATTTCCAACACCACAAAACAAGGATGATGGGAAGGGCATGAGTGGGGGAGATACTGGGTGGGAGGACTGAGTCACAGATGAGACCAGGTCTGGGGCCTGAGGCCCTGGGAAACGGGAGATTAGAGGAGGGGCAGGATGCTGTGTACTGAGTTGCAGGCATTGGGTAATGCAAAATACACTTAATAGGCAGTTAGAAAATGGGGGCCCTAGAGTGTGGCTTGGGGAGATTAAGCAATTTGCTGAAGGTCACATAGCCAGTAAACAACAGAGCTTGGATTTGCGATTCTGAAATACAGACTTCTCAATTCCTGTGCTCTCCTGCCTCCCTCTTGTCTGCACGTTGGTGTCCTGGGGGAATGTAGCTCATTAAGAGGGCTAGATAGATTAGAGACCTGAGTCAGGGTTTTCCAAAGCTAAGGTCAAGCCCACCTACAAAACTGCTTGAACTTGAAGGCAATTAAAACTAAAGAACTAGAGCCACACTCATGATACAGATACTGTGGGCAATGAGGGGGTTTAATGGTTTCTGAATACAAGCGCATATTAGGATCTCCTTGGGGAACTAAAATATCCCCTAGCTCTTTCCCAGAACTCCAATCAGACTGAATTGTTTACCACCACACATTTCAGGTAAACCTGATGCATCTGGAACCACTGGCACAATAGAGACATTCTGGGGGGAGCCTTAAAAATAATAGGCAATAATAATAATAACAGAGGCTTCACTGCCTATTCTGTGCCAGACACTGTTCTGGGGTGGGGTTGGGAGTTTGTGGCTGCAAGTCTTTTCTTTTAATCTTGATTGCTAAAGATTGTGGACTAAGAAACTGGATTCAAAGAGTCTGAGTCCATTCCCCATGGTCTGCAGTCCCAGCTCAGGCTGGGCTCACTTCAAGGTCTTTGTGGCAAGGGCTAGATACCCCAACAAGTGATGTGTTAGAGAGATGGTGGGAGCAAGAGTGCCCAGGCTCTGAGCCGAGGACCTCTCCAGGAACAGTGGGATCACCCAGGCTTGCTGCGGAAGTAGAAGGGATGCAGGCTGATCAGGGAGAGCAAAGGGAGTGAGGAAGTGAAACTAGTGAAGCTGGGCAGAGCAGGCTCTGCTAAGCTGTGTACCTGGGACTTCCTTTCCTGTGCCTGTCTCTACCTATTACTCAGTCCGTAGCCAAGTATATTCTCTCTCATTATACCGGGGTTTCCTGCAAAGAACACAGACTGGAGACCAGTCTTGAGGGTTCCAGCCCTGGCTGTACTGCTAACTACCCTGCTTCTCTTTGCACAGCCTCCGCATAGCTGCACAGTGAAGAGTGCTCTATACCCCAAGGTGCCTCCCAGCACCACAGGTACCAATTCTCTGACTGTGTGCTGAAGAGCTGGCCAGATCTGTGATGACCTGCTCACCTGCTGTGAAGGAGAACATCACAGAGGCAGAGCTACCCTCCTGAGGCCTTGGGTGGATGCAAGTGAAGCAGGCTGTTTCCTGCAGGTTAACCAGGGGTGCTGTGCAGTTGCATGAACCCCTCTGGGATGGTGCTCCTGCAGCAGAGCTATGTTGACAGGAAACCCACAGGGAGGAAGGGCTTTCAGAGTCTACGTGCCGCCACCCTCTCTTCCTGAGTCAGGCACCACAGCTTAGTCACACTGCCCCCGTGAGCACCACACGAGGAGCCCCCATGCCCTGAGTGCAGAATTGGGACATGAAGGAGTCCCACAGACCAATGCTGTGGGTCTCTGATACACACAGCACTTCATGACCACTGAGTCACCATCAAGCATGGTGTGGCCTGGCTCAGGGTCTGGCTTCTCAACCTCTGGCCACAGGGACTCCTCTCTGCCAAGTATGGGGCGACTCTGCTGTCTGAAGGCAGCTTGGACCAAGGGCAGAGCAAAGTGACAGGTGGACAGTCACTGACCCTGTGCCAGACAGGCACTGTTCTGAGCACTGGGAGTCTATTAACTCATGAAAATCCTCCTAATGTGAGGTTACTAGTGCTAATCCTATGTTACAGGTGAGGAAGTACTGTGCAGTATGCTTACATAACTTGCCCGCAGTCCCTGTGGCTGGGGAGGCAAAGCCCATAATTTGAACACAAGTCATGCTGGGTGTAGAGCCCCTGCTGGTAAATGCCATGTTGTTCTGTCTACATTAAAATAACTACAGAGGCCAGCACTATGGCATAGCAGGTAAAGCCATAGCCTGTGATGCCAGCATCCCATATGGGGGCCGGTTCAAGTCCCAGCTGCACCACTTCCAATCCAGCTCCCTGCTAATGTGGTTGGGAAAGCACAAGACTATAGCCCAAGTGTTTAGGGCTCTACAACCGCATGCGTGATCTGAATGACGCTCCTGGCTCCTGGCTTCAGCCTGGTCAAGCCTCAGACGCTGTGGTCATTTGGGGAGTGTACCAGCAGATGGAAGGTCTCTCTTTCTCTTCTGTATCTCCCCCCACCTGACCTTGTAATCTGCCTTTTGAATAAATAATAAATTTTAACAAAAGAAAGAAAAAGAAAAAATAGCTAGAAAGAAAATAAGAGAAACAAAAAGAGTCCAGGAAAGACACTGAAGGATGCTGAGACTTGATTGCCACGGGAGGAGTAGTGCAGAGAGGAGCATACTTGCACGGGTAACTTGTGGCAAATCTAGGTTGATCTAAAGCCCCAGTGCATGCTCTCCCCCAGGCCAGAGGGCGGCAGAAGCCAGCACCAGAGGAGGAAGCAATCATGAGGGTTCCATGGGGCAAAAGCACCTGCCAAAGGCTGTAAGATTTTCTAGGCACAGATGAAGATGGAGGTGACCTGGAGGTGCAGGAGGGGCTTGGGAGGCTTGAGAAAATGTGAAGAGGCAGAAGGTCAAGAGTGAGGAGAGGTGCTTTCCTGGGTTCCAGAGAGTTTGAAGAAGAGTAGGGGTTGGGGATGGAGTGGGGGTTGTGTGGAGCCAGGCTTGAGAGGTTAGATCACAGGAGACCTAAAGCCCATGGTAAAGAGGCTGGATTTTATTGATTAGGCAGAGGGTAGCTGAGAATCTTTCCCAACAGGTGGAGCTTGACAGAGCAAAGTCTTCAGGAACTGTCTTGTGGCAGGGTGTGTGACCACTGAAACAGGAGCAGAGCGGTAAACCAGGAGATGGATCAGGAGGGTGCTGGACTGACAGTGGCATGCAATGATACTGACATGACAGGGGCACCTGGACCCCAAAAATGAGAGGAACACTGGGAAGGAAGAATGGACAGGACTGTGGGCCAGAGGACACATGGGTAGTGGGCACGGAAGGAATCAATAGCTCAGAGCTGTTCCCTGGCCATCTAAGTGAGTAGGTAGGAAGAAGGTTCATTTCATTTGGGATATTCAGAATCTTGGGCATGGAGTAGATCCCACTGATGCAGCAAATAGAGTGGGTGTGTGGAGCCTGGGGGGCTCCCAGGAGAGAGAACTGAGGGCATCAAAAAAAAAAAAAAAAAGGAAGCCAAGGTACAGTGAGGACACTACCAGGACCCATCATCTTTCTCTTTGTGGACAGTGTTTGTAGGAGAGTATTTAAGAGCACAGTCTCCTGCTAGAGTGGGCTCATTCATTTTAATCCCAGCTCCACTTAAGCAAGTTACTTAACCTTCTATGCTTCAGTTCAGATTCTGTAAAGCGAGTGTAACTGTATCTACCTCCAAAAGATATTTTTTAGATACAATGCTAAGAATGGGACTTGACACACGGAAAGTGCTATATGTGTCTTCCTTGGTTATAGTTAATATCAGTTAACAATAATGATATGTTTTTCAAGACATATTCACCTCTGCCATTTGGTTGGGTCATCATGGCCATGCTGTGAGGTTATGTGGCCATACCTAAGCCAGGAACCTGGGCTCCAGGCAGCTAAATGACTGGACCACCATCAATGGCAGAGCTGAGATGACAGCAGAGCCATCAGCTCACAGCACCAGGTGGATTCTCTCACCTCACTGCCTTTTCAGTCCAGGAGGAAGGAAGGAAAAGAAACCAGAGTTTCCTTCATGCATTTACTCTCCCATGAGGTCCCAGCCTGCATCCTGACATCCTGACAGTGAGGACCTTGCCAGCTCATGGGCAGCATGCCCCTTGGGGCAGCCTCTTAGCTCTAGACGTCCCCGTCTTCTTAGCTCACGATCAGATCACAAGATTTTCTGTCTCACTTGCTGCTCAGCCTGCCTGTCTTAGCAAAGCTGTGGACTTCGGTTTGAGATAAATGATTATGCTTCCAAAAGAAAACCATCCCAAACAACAAAGACTGACTGGTAGCATTTTAGTTCTTTGCCTGAGGCATTATCTACTGTGCACGAAGGCTCAAGTGAGACAGAGGATCACGTTCACATGCTGTAAAATGGTCCTGGTTTTTTGCTAGGTTTTTTTGTTTGGTTATTTATTCTGAAAAATAAAAGAGGGCATAGACAGAGCTAGTCTGTCCATTGTCTTCTCTCTGGGAAATCTTTCGGCAGGTTCCTTTGAACACTATCCTTGGCTTGCTCTCTTAGGACAAACTGAAACTGTGATTGGTGATAAGGAGCAATAAAAGTTAATTTATACAGCATTCTCCATCTTTATTGATTTGTTATCATAGACTTAAAAAAAAATCAAACCCCCCAAAACCCCTGCAAGTGGCAATTCTGGGTATCACCAGACACTGTTAGAAAATTAGGAACTGCCCAAAGATCTGATGCAGGAGGGCTTTGCAAGTGAGTTCATTATGTCTCCAAAACAGGGGAGTCTCGGTGACAGGACCTACACTCCCCTCTGATTTCAGTCTTTCACCTCTACCCCCTCCTTGTTTGCGTCATAAGGATAGATATTGCCAGGCTGACAGCTATTATAAACTGACTGTTTGTCCCCATCCCCAAATTCATATGTTGGAGTCCTAACCCCCAGTGTGATGGTGTTTGGATGGTGTGAGGTCTTGGCAGATAATTAGGTTAAGATGGGATCAAGAAGGGAAGATCCTCATCATGGGATTTGCTCTTATAAGAAGAGGACAACACACTGGAGCTATCGTCTGCTTTCCCACACACCAAGGAAAGGCCATGTGAGGACACAGAGGGATGCTTCCTGCAAAGTTGGAAGACGGCTCTAACCCAACCATACTGGCACCCTGAGCTCAGGCTTCTAGCCGTCACGGTGGTGAGAATCAGAATCTGAAATTCAGGGTACGGAGTCTATGGTATTTTGTTGCGAAGCCTGAGCTGGCCTGGATGAGGGCTTTAGAGATTACAGTGAACCTGCCGTGTCCCAGAGGAACTGAGAGATGTTGTTTTACCCATCTTGCAGATGAGGAGATGGACTTACAGAGGTTGGGAGGCAAGCGCAGTTCAGTTAAATGGTGGCCCTAGGATTGCAAGGTGGTAGGTCTCTGGTTCTTTGTGGGCTGCTTTGTTTAACTGAGACTCCTGTGTCCTGTGAAAGCTCGAGAAGAAATGTCAGGGGCTACCTACCAGCCTGTAAAGGGTGGAGAAAAGACACCTGGGCCCTTGCAGAGCCCTGAGGCTTCTGAAGAGTTGAAGGGACAGGAGGTAGATCAATGAAGTGGGTGAGATCACGGGGGTGAGTGAGGGATGTCTGGCCTGAGACTCCCCAGGTTAAGACCCCTGCAAGTCCTCAGGGATGCCTATTCCATTCTCTGCCTTGGGAGGAGGGTGGTTCCGTGTAAATTGGGACTGGTTATGGTATTTGCCCGTTAGGGTTTTTATAAAGCATGAAACAAGGTAACGTCTGTGAAGTGTGGTTAAGGCATGGCTTGTCATGCAGTAAACATTCACAAAGAGAGGGAGCAAGGTCATGGTCTGGCCGGGAGAGCAGCAGATGAGCCCTATTGGGCCACTGCAGCCAGCACCGGCTCAGGAGGAGCAAGTCCAGACTGACAGCAGTCCCTACACCTAGGGACATGCGACAACCTGCACACCACTAACGCTGCCTCCTTTCCTTCCTTCCTGTTCCTGCACTCCTGGGATGATTAAAATGGAGGTTGAAATTCAGAAAGGGGCCGGTGCTGCAGCTCACTAGGCAAATCCTCCGCATGTGGCGCCGGCACCCTGGGTTCTAGTCATGGTCAGGGCGCCGGATTCTGTCCCGGTTGCCCCTCTTCCAGTCCAGCTCTCTGGAGTGGCCCAGGAGTGCAGTGGAGGATGGCCCAAGTGCTTGGGCCCTGCACCCACATGGGAGACCAGGAGAAGCACCTGGCTCCTGGCTTTGGATCAGCGTGGTGTGCTGGCTGCAGCGGCCATTAGGGGGGTGAATCAATGGAAAAGGAAGACCTTTCTCTCTGACTCTCTCTCACTGTCCACTCTGCCTGTCAAAAAAAAGAAAAGAAAAGAAAAGAAAAGAAAAGAAAAGAAAAGAAAAGAAAAGAAAAGAAAAGAAAAGAAAAGAAAAGAAAGAAAGGCAAAGCAGTCAAGCAGAGAACAGGCTCAAGTTTGGAGTCAGGGCTGCCTTTATGCTCTGGCTCTTCAGTTTGCTGTGTGTGGACTCTCAGGCAAGTGACTTAACTCTCAGATCCTCAGTTTCTTCCTCTTTTTTTTTTTTTAAACTTTTATTTAGAATATAAATTTCCAAGGTACAACTTATGGATTACAATGGCTTCCCCCCCACACTTTCCCTCTTCCCCTGCAACCCTCCCCCCTTACCTGCTCCCTCTCCCCTTTCATTCACATCCAGATTCCTTTTTCAATTCTCTTTGTATACAGGAGAGCAGTTTAGTATGTGTTAAGTAAAGATTTTGACCATTTGCCCTCATATAGCAACACGAAGTGAAATATACTATTTGAGTACTCGTTATAGCATTAAATCACATTGTACAGCAAATTAAGGACAGAGATCCTACATGATATTTTTTTAATTGATTGATTTTTTATGCAACTTCCAAATTAACACCGAGGTGTTTTTTTTTTTTCATTTTTGATTATCTTTATATACAGAAGATCGATTTAGTATGTATTAAGTAACAATTTCATCAGTTTGGACCCACACAGAAACACAAAGTGTAAAAATTCTGTTTCAGTACTAGTTACAGCATTACTTCACATTGGACAGCACATTAAGGACAGATCCCATATGGGACATAAGTACACAGTGACTCCTGATGTTGATTTAACAATTTGACACTCTTGTTTATGGCGTCAGGAATCTCCCTAGGCTCTAGTCATGAGTTGCCGAGGCTATAGAAGCCTTTAGGGTTTGCCGACTTCGATCTAATTCCGACAGGGTCATAGTCAAAGTGGAGGTTCTCTCCTCCCTTCGGAGAAAGGCACCTCCTTCTTTGGTGGCCCCGTTCCTTCCTCTGGGATCTCACTCGCAGAGATCTTTGATTTATGTCTTCTTCTTCTTTTTTTTTTTTTTTTCCTTTCCAGAGTGTCTTGGCTTTCCATGCCTAAAATACTCTTGTGGGCTCTTGAGCCAGATCTGAATGCCTTATGGGCTGATTCTGAGGCCAGAGTGTTATTTAGGACATCTGTCATTCTATGAGTCTGCTGTGACTCTGCTTCCCATGTTGGATCATTCTTTCCTTTTTTGGTTCTATCTGTTTGTATTGGCAGACACTAGTCTTGTTTGTGTGTTCCCTTTGACTCTTAGACCTATCAGTGTGATCAATTGTGAACTGAAATTGATCACTTGGACCATTGGGATGGCATTGGTACATGCCACCTTGATGGGGTTGTATTGGGATCCCCTGGCATGTTTCTAATTCCTTCATTTGGGGCTCAATCGGACGTGCCCCAAGTTTCTTCCTCCTAAAAGAAAGCAATTGACAAATGACTTCCCCAGAGGGCGTTATTAGCATAAATGAGAAAGCTGTGTGAAGGTGTCTCTCTAAATGTCTGTTTCTGGTTTTATTATTTATTTTTTTCAACCCTGCAGCTAGTGAATAGCAGAGTGGGTCCGAGATCTAGGATTTTGGAGGTTGTGGGGCCACAGGAATGGAGAACGTGAAAAGCTAATGATCTGGGTAAGGGTGGCTCAAGGATTTTGCTGTTCACCTACCTTCATTCTTGGATCTGTGCAAGGAATGAAAGTATAAAGTGGAGTAAAAACTGAGCAAACTAGTCTTGGTGCCTGAATCCAGAACCACCAGTGTGTTTCAAGAGTATCTGTGGTTGGGTCTTATACTGGTATGTACATATGGACAGTTGGTGAGGCTCCATTAACTCATTTGAAGAACAAGTATTACTAAGCATCTGCTATGTGTGTGTGAGGCCCCATGTGAGGCTCTTGGGCTACAGAAAATGACAGAGCAGGCACTGTCCTTGAGGATCATATGACAGTTCATAGGTTTAAAAGCAGCAGGAGGAGTGTGATAAGGGTGTGGCAGTGGAACGCACATGGAGACACAGTGGAAAATGCCCATATCTATTTGGTTTGGAGCTACCAGGGAAGATTTCCAGGAGAAGTGACACTGGAGTTGGCAATGCTAAGAGAAGCAAGGGATCAGTAGGGACAAAGATATGAAATGAGACAGCATGCAGAGAACACTTGAGAACTACGTGTTTGGAGCAGCTGGGCACAGCACACGTACTTGTGAATGGAGGTGATGGGGCTGGGTTGAGACACTCCCTGAGGAGGGCCTTGTGCATTGTGCTGGGGAGGCTGCACTTTGTGCTCCAGGTGCATGGAAGTCATATACAGCTTTTTATGGAGAGTTTAAGTTCTAAATTTTTCATCTGGTAGAGATTTAAGGAGAAATTGGACTGGGGTAAGGAGAAATTGGAGATGAGGAAATCAACAGAGGCGCAATGGAAATGTCCAGCTGGGAAAAGAGGGAGTCTTGAACTACACAATCATAGCGATATAGTCCCTAATGATGACAGGGACTCAAAATACAGAAAATACATTTATGGGTTTGTGTGTGAATACCTGAACATGTGTGTGTGTGCATACTACACACATACACACAGCCACCCACACACATAGTATTGGCTGATTCTATCTTGACTATGACACGTTGGCATGAATCCTACCTTTCTCCCAGCTACCCAGTGGAACCCCTGCTCTTGGCTTAGCTATGGCTCTCCCCTTCCACAGTTTCCTTAGATATGTCATATTCTCTTACTTTTCTGCTGTGGTAAACCCAAATGGCTTTTCATTTCCACACTAACCTCCAACCCAGAGTTTGAGGTGGTTAAATACTGCCTATGAGGTTGTGGTGCTGGAAACTTCTTCCCCAACAATGTAAGAGCAAGGAGCGCAGTGTGCCTGGACACACACACACAGTGTACCCAGGGCTGTGTGGCTAAAGAGCAGCTGCAATCAGACCTTTAAATAACATGCAATTACAGCTACCAAGGGAAGGGGAAATTAGCATTTACTGTGGATTTTTATAAACAAATGCAAAAAAGAAGAGATAAAGGTACACACTGAAAAAAAGTACTTAATGTGCCTTTGTTAAAACAAAAGCTCTTACTCAAGAAAACAGAGAAATTCTTGTGAAGTGTAGGGTGAATTTGGATGACACATCTTTCAAGTTTCTGAAACTCTTACTAATAGGATGTCAACATCTGTAAAGGGGTGAGGCAGTTAACTAGCATTTGCTGGTTACCTACTTTGTGTCAGATAAGGTGGGTAGAAAGCACTTAAAGTAGATATATTATCTCTTTTAATCCTCAAAATAACCTTAGGAGGTTGGAACTGTTATCCACTTTCCATATATAGGAAACTTTAGAAAAGCGAGATCACAGAACCTTCCCAAGATCAACAGCTGGTAAGTGGCAAGGTCAAGATGCAAGGCAGTGTCACTGGAATTCCAAAGCCTCAGCCTCTTCCATTGCACTGCCTTGTTTATCTCCTTATCAAAATGTGAAAGACTGCATTTCCAGATCTGAAAGGAAAGCCCTCAGGAAGTCACTGTCAGAGCCTGGTCCATGTCTCTAGATAATGTTAGATTGGAAGGGCCTGTGGAGTGATCAACACCAATGCCTCACAAACAGAAGACAAGTTCCCAGGTCACAGGGCTAAGAAGTAAGGCCACCCACTCTACCATTAATGTCTTTTTCTGTCCCTGGCTAACGTTTTTTCTTTTACACCAGACTAAGGGATCCTGTCTCAGGAGGTTTCCCACAAAAGTTTACTGTTATTTTATGGAATCATGATATTTCTATCCTTTCCTGTCTAAAAAAGAAGCTGGAGAAGTAATACTGCTTCCTTTTGCAGATTTATTCCATGGAAATGCATGAGCTGAGACTCCCTAATGCACGTAATGTACTTCCACAAGATCCTACCAGAGGATGAGTAAGAAGTGATTAAATCACAGCAAAGTGGCTTTATTTACAATTAGTGCTCAATGTCTTGAAACACAAACCTCCCACCCAAATATTTAAATCAAGAATAAACATCTCCCCCACATGTTGCCAAAAGCAGTTCCTGCTGGCATAAAAGCATACATCGAATCATCTGTGTTCAGGATACAAACAAGGACTCCCCACAACAAGGGCTCAGAAGATATCTCTGTGTGGTAGTGTCTGTCCAAGAACCCTGGACCTGAGCTTTATTCTGAGTTTGAATTCAAAGCCAATTTTCTCTCAAAGGAAAAAATAATCATAAATTCAGGTATGTGGGTCTCAATGATGTCTTGAACAGAAACCTCTTCTAGTTTTTCCACATTAAAGCAGATCACTTCAAGGTATAAAACCCTGAATATCCTTCCAAATTAAGGTACAGAGATATTTCTGCTCTAAGGGTTATGTAAATCAAAGTCTCCAAGATGGGGAGACAATTGGGAACATAATCCTCCAACATGTTTGTTGTTAGTGAGTGACTAGGGGCAGAGTGTGGTTGAGTGAAGGTGGGAGAGAAGTGAGTGAGCAGAGCTGGTGGGAACCAGATTCCACCTCTGAGTGTGGGAGCTTAACATCTGTTATGGGGCAGAAAGACTGGCTGTGAGGCCAGAGTTGCTCTTGGCAACTCACCACCCTCAGGTTTCCGACTCCAATTCCACCATTCCCTTACTAGTAAGAAAGGTATACAATTAAATGATAATTGGGTGAGAGTGAACTTTGACATAGGAAGAAAAGAAAACAAAAACACGGCTGTGTGGCACTCTTTTGGTGTTTAGGATGAATTCCTGCAAGAACATCTGGTGCATAGGATCCTATGATCCTAAGGAGAGCTCAAGTCTGGTGGAGAGCCACAGAGCATGTTAGCACAGGAAGCCTCCACAGTATCGACAGAAGGAGAGTGGGGGTTTTCTAAAGCTAAGAGGACTCAGGGTCTGATTTCCTTGAAGTTTAGTGGCCCTGAAGTTCTTTAAGGTGCAGCTATAATGGGTTGTGGCTGTGGTCTGTGGAGGTGAGTGGCTATGACACCAGTGTTTGAGTGACAGCTCTAGCACATGACTAACACTTGCTCAAAACATTACCTGGTACCACAGGTTCTCTCATTGACTTGGCAGGCCATGGTCATCCAGCCAGGTTTTTTTATTTTTATTTTTTTTAAGGAGCTGTTAAGATATAACCAAACTATAACGACCATAATGTATTCAGCAGCCATTCATCTGATCCTTAGGTACTCAGCAATCACTCATCTGATCCTGATCTACTACACCTTGCCCAACTGCAAACCTCCATCCTCACTCCTCTCTCACCTTTACCTCTAATTCTATCTGCCATGTTATTTCTTTATGTTCTCCAACATGATACACACTCCAATTCTTCTTGACCTTACCACTAGCCAACCTCTCTGTAGAGGTTCCTTTCTCCTTTGTTTGGTGTAGCCACCAGGGTACATCTCTCCTCTCAGCCCCCAGGATCTCATCTGCAGGATGCTGCCCTTTCTCCATCCTCTCAGAGGGAATGATAGGGAGCATTGTGCTTTCAGCTCCCTAGGGCCAACATCATCATGTTCAACAACCAGAAAGCCATTGAAGTACCCATAAATAAACTTCTCTCTATTTCACTGAGGTCAATAGAAAACATACATGAGTAGATCTCAAAACAGTGTGTATACAATATATATTTAAATCAAGTATAAATTTTAGTAACTCTTACAGAATTCTCTAGGCTCAGTACCATGTCCTGATAGTAAATAGAAAAGAAGAAAATGAGAGGAAAGTCTTCTTCTAACTTATTTGGTAAAGGTATTAAGAAAGCAACAACAAAATTAACAACATAAGTTAAGACAGAAATGGAATTATAACACAAAAACCAAAGAGAAGTGCCACAGAAAAGATTATCTGACCAAAAATGCTAGCGGAGCACTTCCTCCCTGAGTGAGTTGGTGGGAACTTGCACTTCAGAGGCAAACCAATGAAATAAATGCTTCCCCCTGGAAAGTAGAGACCCATGAGTTCCTCAGATCTATAAATCATCGTTAAATGGATGCAAATGTGTTTACAGACTTCCTTCTTTGAAGTTACAATATCATGAAATGTTTATAGTGTTAGATTCTATTATAAAAATTTGCTCTTTTGAAGAGGAAGTGAATTAAAGGAAATCACTGCAGTTACACTACACAGAGTAAGTTATACATGATCAAAGACTCAGGAAATCTATAGTATAAAACCAAGGATCTTTTATAATTGTGCAAAAACTGTAAGTCAATTATCTCCCAATAATTTCTCACTCTGGAAAACTTTTCATCATTGGACTTTCCATGATGGCTGTGGTATCATGCTTGGAGTCATACCATGTGACAGATAACCTCACCCAGGTGGTAACAAACAAAGAATGAAAAACAAGAGTAGGTTTACGATGGTATTCTTGTTGCTGCTTCTATAAAATTTCACCTCTTTTTAAAAATCTAAGGCCATCTCACTAGTCCAAGTGATCAACTGCAGTTCACAATTGATCACACTGATAGGTCTAAGAGTCAAAGGGATCACACAAACAAGACTAGTGTCTGCTAATCCTAACTGATAGAATCAAAAAGGGAGAGAATGATCCAGCATGGGAAACGAGATACACAGCAGACTCATAGAATGGCAGATGTCCTAAATAGCACTCTGGCCTCAGAATCAGCCCTTAAGGCATTCAGATCTGGCTCAAGAGCCCATGAGAGTATTTTATGCATGGAAAGCCAAGACACTGTGGCAAAAAAAAGAAGACCTAAATGAAAGATCTCTGCGAGTGAGATCCCAGTGGAACGCATGGGGCCATCAAAGAAGGAGGTACCTTTCTCTGAAGGGAGGAGAGAACCTCCACTTTGACTATGACCCTGTCAGAATAAGATTGAAGTCGGTGAACCCTAAAGGCTTCCATAGCCTTGGCAACTCATGACTAGACCCTAGGGAGATTCCTGACGCCATAAAAAAGAGTGTCAAATTGTTAAATCAACTTCAAGAGTCACTGTGTACTTACGTCTCATGTGGGATCTGTCCTTAATGTGTTGTCCAATGTGAAGTAATGCTATAACTAGTACTGAAACAGTATTTTTACACTTTGTGTTTCTGTGTGGGTGCAAACTGATGAAATCTTTACTTAGTATATACTGAATCGATCTTCTGTATATAAAGATAATTAAAAATGAAAAAAAAAACTTGGTGTTAAATTGGAAATTGCATAGAAAATTAATCAATTTAAAAATATATATCATGTAGAATCTCTGTCCTTAATGTGCTATACTTTGTGAATTAATACTATAACTAGTACTCCAACAATATTTTTCACTTTGTGTTGCTATGTGAGGGCAAACTGTTGAAATCTTTACTTAACATATACTAAACTGATCTTCTGTGTATAAAGAGAATTGAAAATGAATCTTGATGTGAATGCAAGGGGAGAGGGAGTGGGAAAGGGAAGGGTTGTGGGTGGGAGGGAAGTTATGGGGGGGAAGCCATTGTAATCTATAAGCTGTATTTTGAAAATTTATATTCTTTAAATAAAGCGTTATAAAAAAAAAAAAGAAAAAAAAAATCTAAAGAGTTTTTTGCTTAGACATGTGCCTGATACTGGGTTGAACTAGCCAAGAAAATCATTCCTGCAAGGTTCTGATTTTTCTATTTTTGTTCCTCAGAAATCACAGTTCATAAAGACAAACTAGGACTTGGCGAAGAGAAAGGCAAGCTAAATTTCAATCCAATGGAGAAAGTGACAGCACTTTGCCCATGGAGGGCCAAATCTGTAAAAGCTTCATATTGCATGAATTCCAAAACCATATTTTTAGTCTACCCAAGTTTTCTTTTAAAAAATAAGAGAAGGAAAGGAAAAATATCATAGGAAGGAAATGCTCATCTAGCAAATATACTTTCCAATGTATGAACATTCTTTTTTTATTTTCAGTGTAAGTGATTATTTTTTCTCCAAGGGTTTGGGGGAAACCACAAAAAAAAAAAAAGAAAAAGGAGGAAGTCTCTTGAGTTCCTATAGGTGTTAAAATAGTCTAATTTGTGGTACAGTGGGTTAAGCCACTGCATACAATGCCAGCATTCCATATGGGCACCAGTTCAAGTTATGGCTGCTCCACTTCCAATCCAGCTCCCTGCTAATGTACCTGAGAGGGAAGCAGAAGATGGCCCAAGTGCTTGGGCTCCTGCCACCCACCTGGAAGATCAGGATGAAATTCCTGGCTCCTGGCTCCTGGTTTCGGCCCAGCCCAACCATGGCTGTTGTGGGTATTTGGGGAGTGAACCAGTGGATGGAAGATCTCTTTCTCTGTCTCTGTCTCTTTCTCTGTCTTTCAAATAAATAAATAAAATAGAATTTCACTCATGACTTTTGTGTTCAGAGCAGTGATACTTGTTATTGCTTAGGAAGTTGGGCACTGTTCCATAATGTCAAAAACACCAGTTAACACAATCATGTACTCAGCAAGTCTGAGCCTTGTCTCCACTTTGGGAGATAAAATTATAACCAGACCATTGCTTTGAGAGAACAGAACCAGAACGTAAATGGTTAGCTAATAAATGTCTAGTTAATAAAGATCACTGACACCAATATTTATATTAAAATGTAAAAGTTTCCAAGAGAGCATTTCAGGCATGGAAAGCCAAGATACTGTGGCAAAACAAAACAAAAAAGAAAAGAGTTCTACATGAAGGATCTTTGTGAATGAGACCCCAGTGGAAAGAAGGAGGCCATCAAAGAGGATATACTTTTCTCTGAAGGGAGGAGAGAACTTACACTTTGCCTATGGCCTTGCCTAAATATTGACAGATACTGTGGACTCAAAAGGCTTCCATAGCTTGGGCAACTCATGGCAAAGAGCCTTGGGTGATCATTGACATCATACATAAGAATGTTAATTGTTAAATTAACAGCAGGAGTCACTGTACACTTACTTCCCAAGCAGGACCTCTGTCCTAAATGAATTGTACTATGAGATTTAACTGTAAAATTTGTTCTCAAACAGTTTTTTATATTTTGTGCGTGTGTGTGTGTGTGTGTGTGCGCACGCGCAAATAGCTGAAATCTTTACTTAGTATAGAGTTGGTTTTCTGTGTATAAAGTTAATTGAAAATGAATCTTAAAGGAGAATAGGACTGGGAATGGGAGAGGGCGGAGGAGGCAGGAAGGGAGTGAGGTTGGGAGGGTAGGTATGGTGGGGAGAATCATTATATTCCTAAAGATGTATTCATGAAATTTATCCTCATTAAATAAAAGATCTTTAAAAAAACAGGAAAAATATAAAGGGCCCAAGTCCAAAATCCTTCACAATTTCACAAGTTCCAAAGTATCCCTTAAGGAATTACATGTTTTGAAAAAAGTATGCATTCAATCATGTATTTATTTTCCAATTTTTAAAACACAGAAGTGCCAAGAACTTCTGATACTGGCATGAGATAACCAGTATTAATAGTTTTATTTTGCTTAATTCTGGGCAAAGACAAAAGAATGTGTAAAGCTGTGTAAATTTATGATGGATAAATATAAGGTTTCCATTAGGTGTTTTGGAATATTGACAATAGCTCTTGGATTCCTATTCTTGCTATTATGAAACTCAAGGAATTCTGGAAAGAACTCAGCCTCCTTCCCTAGCCGTCCCATATCCATGTCCTCCTCACTGTCAGTGCTATCAGGTCCTTCTTCCTCATCTCCCTCCTGAGAACTGAATAAATTTCTTACTAGTTTCCCTGACTCTGTTCCTGTCTCCTACCTGTCTAAAGCTCATAGCCCTTAGGGTCACTTTCCAGTGTTTCCTTCAACCTTCAGCACTAAAGTCAAACTCTATGTCCAGGCAGAGAGCATTCTCAACACTCGCACCCCGTGGCTTACAGCCCAGACCCATCACTCCACACCCTCTACTCTCCCTCCAGTATCACTCTCACTCTCCCACACCAGGCATTCTGGACATCATGGTGCTTCAGTATCCTTGGGGATTGGTTCCAGAATTCAGTATTCCCAACCACACACACACACACACACACACACACACCAGATACTAAAACCTGAGGATGCTCAAGTCCCTTTGATGAAATATCATTGTATTTATATAAAACCTATGTACACCATCCCATAAACTTTAAGTCATCTCTAGATTATTTATAATACATAAAACAGTATAAATGCTAATTAGTTGTTTCATTGTATGTCTAGGTAATTATGACAAGAACTAAAGTATATATATAGTATATATATATATATATATATATATATATATATATATTCAGTACAGAAACAGCTTTTTTTCCTCAAGTATTTTCAAGCTGCCACTGGCTAGATGTAGAACATATAGCTGGTAGGCCGGCGCCATGGCTCACTTGGCTAATCCTCCACCTTGTGGCGCCAGCACACCGGGTTCTAGTCCAGGTTGGGGTGCCAGATTCTGTCCCGGTTGCCCCTCACAGCTCTCTGCTGTGGCCTGGGAGTGCAGTGGAGGATGGCCCAAGTGCTTGGGCCCTGCACCCCTTGGGAGACCAGGAGAAGCACCTGGCTCCTGCCATTGGATCAGCGCTGTGCGCCGGCCGCAGTGCACCGGCCGCGGCAGCCATTGGAGGGTGAACCAACGGCAAAGGAAGACCTTTCTCTCTGTCTCTCTCTCTCACTGTCCACTCTGCCTGTCAAAAAATAAAAAAAAAATAAAAAAATAAAAAAAGAACATACAGCTGGTAAGGGTTGGCTGCATTTGCTAAGAACATCTTTCTCCTACCTTGTCTGCCAAGAGATTTCTGCTATTTGTATCTTTTTGGTCTTAGCACTAGCAAGCCACAAAAAAGAAGTCACCCTAGGAAAGAAATTAGAGTTATTTTGTGCAACACATTACTTACATAATTTAATATAGGGATTTAGTCACTCACTTTAAGAACTTTCCTACCTTTCTCTTCTCCCCTCCAGAGTAAAAATTACTTGAACACATTAGGAATCACTTGCCATATACACTAATATTCTGCTTTGCATGCATGAGTCTGTCCTTTCTCTGGACTTAAGTTCCTTGAGCACATGGATCATGAAACTGGCATGGTGTCTAGACACAGTAGATGCTTAGCTAGTGCTTGTTGAATAAATCAATCAATGGTCTCATGGAATCTGGGATTCAGTCTTGCTGCTGCCCCTCACTATCTGGGAGATCATGGGCAACTCAATTCTGAGGGCCCCTCTAGGACCCCTATAAAACAAAGGTAATAATACCTGACTCACAACATTTGTGTTTCGGTCAGATGAGATAGCCAATCAGGAAGTACTTTATAAAATCTAATGATAAAATGCAAGTATTTTATCTCCTTATTATCATGAAGTATGCTAATGACATGATCACAATAACCATAATTGGTCATGATTAGATTTCATTTGAGATTTATAACATATATTTTATATTTATCAAGTGCTTTTTGTGGGAGGTTTTATAGTGGTGGTAATTTCATGAGGAATAGAGAACATGGGGTGGAAAAATAAAGATCAAGTCCTGGTAAATCTGGGAGATTTCCATCCTCTCCCTGACACCCATCACCTCCCAGCCCCCATCTTCTCTTGCTCCTATGACTTCACTGGCTTCAAACGGGTCTTCCTGCTTCCACTTTTGCCCCCTGCCCCAAACCTGTTCTCCACACAGCTAATAGAAATATCTATTATTAATGTATGTGAGGTCAAACTACTTCTTTCTTAGAACCATTTAATAGTATCCAGTTTTACAGAGGATGAAACCCAGTGCAAATCTCACAAACTCACAGGCTGTATGTTCATCTCACCCCTGACCTCCCTGAGTTTTATGCAGTTCACTCCCTTAATCGTTACACGCTTGTTGGACTCTCTATTGTTAGTGCCTAGAACCTGTTGTGTTAAGCTATGTGTTGCCTTCAGACTCTACGTGAACTATTCCTATGCCCAAACATTTGTCCCAGTTTCTCCTCATATTGGATTCTCTTTCTTTAGATATATTCTTTAAAAAAAAAAACAACCACCTCTGTAAGAGGTCTTCCCTTACCATATGAAATAGAACCAATGTTATTCTGTCACACTCTACCATATTTATTCCTTCCCCACCACCAATAACCATGTTGATAATTTTGGTTTTTTATTTATTTGCTATCTTTCTCACCAAATTACATATTCAAAAAAGAGAAAGTACATAGCTGCAGGTTTACAATGTTATTTCCAATACCTAACAGTGCCTGGTATATAACAGGTGATCAATAAATACTAGATAGCTGGATGGCTGCATGGTTGGATCAATGGAGAGACAGGGAAAGAAGTAAAGAGATGAGATCTAGGACAGAAATCAGGACATCATAAGATGAACAAGTCTTCTTAGGTTGGCAGCGCTGGACAACTTAAGGGTACTTTGAAGACCCTTAGGATAGTAATGTGTTAGGAAGAATAGGCCATGGAAACAGGAGGTGGAAGAGCTATAGACAAAGCTTACTTTCTTCACAACACTTCCTCTCCTTGAAAATAATATATGTAACACAACAATAAGAGTACCTGGCAGGTTTGTGTTAGCCTGGTGTTTAAAATGCCAGCTTGTATACGGGCATCTCATGTTGGGGTGTCTGGGTTTGAGTCCAAATTGCATTCCCAATTATAGATTCCTACTAATATGCACCCTGGGAGGACGCAGGTGATGGCTCAAGTAGTTGGTTCACTGTATCCATGCTAGAGACTTGGGTTGAGTTCTTGGCTCCTACTTTTGGCCTGAGAGGCCCATGCTGTTGTGGACATTTAGGGAGTGATCCAGTCAGAGCAAATGTGTTTCTCTCTCTCTCTCTCTCTCGCTCGCTCTCTCTCTCAACTCCCTCCTCTCTTCCTTCTTCAATACACATTTTTTGAAAGAGTATCTGATATGGCTGGTATTATATAAGTGTTTGCTATTATTATTTCTTTTTTTCTTTTTCTTTTTTCTTTTTGGACAGGCAGAGTTAGACACAGAGAGAGATACAGAGAGAAGGGTCTTCCTTTTCCATTGGTTCACCCTCCAAATGGCTGCCATGGCCGGCACGCTGCGGCCAGTGTGTTGAACCGATCCGAAGCCAGGAGCCAGGTGCTTCCTCCTGGTCTCCCAGGCAGGTGCAGGGCCCAAGCACTTGGGCCATCCTCCCCTGCCTTCCCAGGCCACAGCAGAGAGCTGGACCAGAAGAGGAACAACCGGGACAGAATCTGGTGCCCCAACCAGGACTAGAACCCAGAGTGCTGGCACCGCAGGTGGAGGAGTAACCAAGTGAGCCGTGGCACGGGCATGCTATTAATATTTCTAATGCTATTGTCCTAGGGATTTTAAGTCCCAGACATAGCAGCTGGCTTTGTCCAATTAACTGGTAGAAAATCATAGAACATTGAACAGTTCAGTCCACAAGACAACAGCTAAGGCTGCACAGGACCCTGCAGGGCTGCAGCTGAGGCCGGTTACAGAAGGAAATCGGTTATTGGAGATAACTGGAGGTTCCAGGAGGATTGTCCCTGTGCTGGGTGGGTCCTCTTTCTTGGTGCTACCTATCTGGCTGCCCCACCAGGATCAACACCACCATCCCTTAGAAAAGGCTAGGCAGCTTCGGTGGCTCCTCGTATATAAGGATAGCTGCCACCAGGCTCTTGGAGTATGAAAATAGAGAAAATGTTTCAGCTTTGACAGGTGGAATCCAAAGCATGTTTCTAAAATTGGATTTCTAAAGTGGATTTTTTTTCTCCACACCAGTCATCTCTACTCCTGTTTCACCAAGCAATGACTGCATTACTATTCACTGTCCTTGGGGCCTCAAGTGATTTTCCCAGCCAAAACAAAACTGGACTAGAAGAGACCAAAAATAACATAAGGGAGGTTAGAAAGAAGAGGGTGACGTGAGGGCGAGCGTACCACGCCCCACTAGCTGCACTGCAGCAACCTTTTAACTTTCATGTTAAACTAGCGTGGCAGACCTTGTCTTATCTTGCCATCTTGCTAGATCATCTCATGAGACTTGACAGTGATATGCTGGGGATCAACAGAAAGACAGACTCAGCTAAATTTGTTTTGTTTTGTTTTTCAGAGTAAGTTTTGAAAACCTTGGTTAGAATGTGCCAAAACTTTGGGACAAAATTCTGAGGTTCTTGACGATGGCCCATCTTCAACACCAGGCTCAACTTCCAAAAGTACCAGCTCTTAAAAGGACACTTGAATTTCTCTTGCTAGAGATATTTTTATTTAAGGTTTTTCAAAGTCCAGGCTGAAGCTCCATCAAACACAGAACTTATCACTGAGGTCTCCACCTAACCCGCTGTTCTCCTGACACACTCCTTTTCTTCGAGTTTCTGTCCAAATCAGATACAGTCCATGCCCACGGAGAATGAGCTCTAACCCCTCAGGCTTCACCTCTTCCTTTGAAATGGAACCCTATAGGGACAGCACTGTGGTGCAGTGGCCTAGGCCTCTGCCTGTGGTGCCAGCATCCCATGTGGGCACCAGTTTGAATCCTGGCTGCTCCATTGCCAATCCAGCTCTCTGCTATGGTCTGGAAAGGCAGTGGAGGATGGGTCTGGTGCTTGGGCCCCTGTAACTGCATGGAGGGGAGCTGCAGGAAGCTCTTGGATCCTGGCTTCAGATAGGCTCAGCTCCAGCTGTTGAGGCCATTCGGAGAGTGGACCAGCGCATGGAAGACCTCTCCTCTCTCTCTTTCTCCTGTCTCTCTGCAGCTCTGCCTCTCAAATTAATGAGTGAATCTTGAAAGGAAGGAAGGAAAGGAGGGAGGGAGGGAGGGAGGAAGGGAGGGAACTCTAAGAGGGCGTGGAACAGATTCAATGCTGCTGTGTCTGTGGCTTCTGCAGGTCATACGAGGCTCACACTGTGTTAGGAGGGAGCAGGAGCTTTAGAGATGTGAACTACATGAGAATTAATCAGACACTCCCAATGTTCTTTACATACATTTTTCATCTCATTATTATAGCAATCTGTCACGTAGTTTCATTTTATTATCATCCCCACTCACATATGAGGAAACTGAGGCTCAGAGAAACAAAGTGCCCTTCCCAAGATCCCACAGCGAGGAAATCGCAGGGCTGGGATTGGAATCTTAGGCTTTTCTGATTCCAAATACCTAAATTTTAAGCAGTGTGTTCCGGCTCCAAATACCTGGTCTTAGGCTACGCCCACTGGTGGTCATGCACGAATGGTTCCAGCTGACTACTTTCCTTTTACTACCACCTCCACCTCAAAATCCTTAAGCTGTTGCTAGCTAGAACAGGTGTAATATCTGATGTCTTTGCAGGAGCCAAAGGATGAAAGTGTATGTTGTCATCATGATGACACTGTTCTTCAGAAGTATAACAAACTCTCTTAAGGAAATATATTTCCAAAATCCATATTGGTATAATGAACGAATCCCCTTGGATTTCAAATTTCTCCAAGTCCTAAGGACAGTTCTAAACATATTTTACATGACCACATAGAATCTTCCACCATCTTTTCAGAATAGATGGCAGGTGGGGTTGGTGTATTATCAGTCCTCCAGAGTGGTTTCTGGTCTGCTGAGGAGGGGGCAATGAGGAAGGAATTCACGTATCTAAGTTTTGCTGAGGGAGCTGTGAGGAAGTTATTGTGCTGGCTATAGTCTCCTGGACCCAAAGGAGGTATAAGCGATGGAGACAGACCCACACACTAATAAACGTGCTGTGAGGACGCATGTGGGAGACAGCCAAGGCTCCCTGCATGTGCTGAATGCCAATGCAATCCAGAGGAAGAACAAGCTGCATCCATGGGCATTACTGAGGAAGGCAGCATGGCAGAGGTGACCCTGGAGAGCCTGAAGTGCGCAACATACAGGCAAGGAAAAGTATCAGATCAAAGATGTTAAGGTTCCAATACTCTGTAGAACTGGGAATTTTAAAATATTATTTGCTTCCCTGTTAATGAGGTCTCTTATAGCTCTATTATTACTTAATTTCTCTGCATTCAACCACAAAAGTAATGGATGGCTATTCTGAGACAGAATGCCATTTTCTCTCTTAGTCTGGCCTAAACAGCTTCTCTGCCTCCACTTCTAGCACTGCTGTTGGAAGCATTTCTGCATTTGTCGTCCACAGCACTTACATGAATATCCTTCTCATTATAGCTACCCACTAAATTGAAACTGTCCTCTTACTAACTGATCCTCACCTTTATCCCTGATACTCCATAAGTTCTGCAAAGGCAGAAGAAGGCATATTGTATTCACCATGGTGTCTCCACTGCCTAAAACAGAATAGGAACTCAGCCAATAACCACTGAATAAATTTAATATATAAACAATGTGTCTTGGGATAATTACGTGTATTTAGAGCAGGGGTGGGGAAACTTTTTCCTGCCAAGGACCATTTGGATATTTATAACATCATTCACAGACCATACAAAATTACCAATTTAAAAATTATTCTACTATAGATTTATTGAATTTCTAATCCTGCCACAGTTGCCTTGGCAAGGCCAGACCAAATTATTTTATGGGCCTTATATGGCCCATGGGCCATTCCCTTTCCCTGATTTATAGGGTGAGGATGAGGCACCCAGTGATCCTTAAAATTCCTCTAACTCCAATGTTCTAGTAATCTAATAGAACCACAGCAGGGAGCAAGGAATGGCTTAGCTACTACCTAAGGTCACAGCACATCTAGCATCAGGCACTCATATCAAGTAAGAGGGAAGAACTTGCACATTCAGAAAAGGACTTGCACACTGGAAGTGGCAATACAGCAGAGAATGAGGGTGCAGTCTTAATACCAGATGGCCTAGATTCAAGACTTGGTTCTGCCAAGTATGCACTGCATGACTTTGGGCAAGTTACTTAGTATTCTCCTGCCTCTGTTTTTCTTTATTTATACCATCAGAATAATAACAATGTCTCCCTCAAAAGTTGTGCTAGTGTGTTAAATGGGTTAATGTATATAAACTACTTAGAACAATTCCTATCACATCACATGTCTTAAAAACTGTTAGTTGCAGGGCCAGTGCCATGGTTCATTTGGTTAATCCTCCACCTGCTGTGCTGGCATCCCATACGGGTGCTGGTTCTAGTCCCAGTTGCTCCTCTTCCAGTCCAGCTCTTTGCTGTGGCCCGGGAAGGCAGTGGAGGATGGCCCAAGTGCTTGGGCCCCTGCACCCGCATCCATCGCATCGGAGACCAGGAGGAAACACCTGGCTCCTGGCTTTGGATTGGTGCAGTGCCCCAGCTGTAGCGGCCATTTGAGGGGTGAACCAACAGAAGGAAGACCTTTCTCTCTGTCTCTCTCTCTCACTAACTCTGCCTGTCAAATAAAAAAAAAATCTGTTAGTTGCTATAATTAGTATTTGAGCTCCTTCAATAGTGCTATCAAAAGAAATTTAGTCTAATGGGGATCTGGGTTGGAATTCTCAAGAGTTTTTCAAAGCCAGAGAGAAGGAAAAGAGACTGTGTACTGACTGGAGACTAGTCCCATTATATACTTGGTGGCCCCTCTCCTGTGTGGAAGTCGCAGGATAGCCCCTTAACCTAAAGGAGATGTTAACTGATGGAGGTGTTTACTTCCTCCTTCTGTTTTCTGAAACAGTGAAGCAAAAGAAAACAAAACAAAGCAGTTAGCACAGACCACTTCTCCAGGATTCCATCTTATAGGACCAATGTATGTATGGTTCACAGCCAACAAGAAAGAACAAGACAAAATGTTTTCTAGAAAGTAATATTCTCAGGTTGCCAATCATTCAACTGTATCCTATCTGGTTCTCAATAGCTACTCTGAAGAACAAATGCAGCTTCCATTTTCTCTTTTTCAAGTTCCTCAAAAGATGATCTTTCCATCAAAAATCCTTCTCAAATGACTGGGTACAGTTTACTCTTTTACTGTGTCCTTTTGGTAGAAAATGTGTTTTAACCAGGCTGCCCAGCAACCCTTGGGTACAGAATGAATGCATGCTTTTAACCACTGACCTCGGCACCCCCAATTGTAGGGTATCAGTCAGATTTCCTTCACACAATCATAGAGAATTTTTTGTGCTCTGAAGCAAAAAGGCCGTTGGATACCACCCCAAAGGACTTCCCAGTGCACTTTCTACACATCAAAGTGAAGACTTTTGAGGCTGACTGTAACCCATGTTTTTTGCAGAAAAAAAAAAGTACTGTACATTAGTATCCATTCGCAATAATTATAAAGTCAAAGGACTTTTCCACATCTCACAGAATACAGAATTTGAAAGAAAAAAAGGCAGACTATAAAAGAAACCTCTGGTAGAAATGACAAAAATATAAACTAAAAGAAAGTCATAAACCTCACATCTTACAAGGGCCAAGGACACCAAGACAAGATAAACTATAAACAGGGAAAAAGAGTGAGCCTAAAAAGTGTCCAAAGAAAGTCTATATATAGAGTCCAGACTTATTAGATTGAATTAAGATGCCAGTTGGCCCAGGTCTGAGCCAATACCACATATTTCTGTATGAGATATGCCCTCCGGTGCTGCTGCTAACATGATCTAGATTTAGCTGTTTACAACTGCTTTTAGAACTGGCAGCAAGCAGATTCTTGTGTTAACATTTTGTTATTACATGAAGCTAAATGTATTGCCTCTAGAAGACAACTAATTGCAAAGCTTGAAATAAGACTGCTCCAGAGGGATGTCCATCTATGCATTACATATAGGTCAACTTCTCAAAGTCGGTCTGAATGTTATTTACTTGAATCTAGAAATTTATTTCCTAACAGAAGCTGTAACCTAAAATTTAAAAGACAATGGGGGCCAGTGCTGTGACATAGTGCATAGGGCCCCACTTTTAATCCAGCCCTCTGCTATGGCCTGGGAAAGCAGTAGAAGATGGCCCAAGTCCTTGGGCCCCTGCACCCACATTTGAGACTTGGAAGAGGCCCCTGGCTCCTGGCTTTGGATCAGCACAGCTCCGGCCATTGCAACCAATTGGGGAGTGAGCCAGCAGATGGAAGATTTCTCTCTCTCTCTCTCTCTCTCTCTCTCTCTCTTTCTGCCTCTCCTCTCTTTGTGTAACTCTGATTTTCAAATAAATAAATAAATCTTAAAAAAAGACAATGGAGTATTAAAGAAACTTACATAATGGGAAAGTAAACTCCCCATAATCTCATTTTCACATGTTTACTTCCTAGGCTTTTAACAGGGTTACATATTGTTGCAGCAAATTTATGTATATAGATTTCATTTAGTATTTTTCATTTTGAATTTAGCTTTTTGACATGAGCCAACAGTTCCGAAGTCTTCATAACAACCACCACACAAATGCTTTTTTAATACTCCATGTTATTTCTTTGGAGAACAATTCAGCTATGTATAACAACATGTTTGTGAGAAATATTTTCTGAGCATCAACTCAAGGTTCAAAAACTAGCAAATCTCTCCCTTTTCAACTCCTGTAACCCCAGCCCCAGTCTCCTCAGCTTTCAGATGCCTGGGAGAGGAAGTGTCCCTGATGGGCTTCCCTTGTCTTCCACAGTGCTGTTGCATCACAGGAGTGCATAAAGGGCTCAGAGCTGGGATGAAGGCACCAAGGGCTCAACACGGAGGGTGAGAGTTATGGGAAGCTGGGGGTGATGATGGGAGCTGGGGTCTCTTTCATCTGGCCCATGTTCTAGATATTGCCTTGTTTCTTCCTGTGGAACTCTGGTTCCAAGGCACCACCTGGGTTTTCTACCTAGGACCTCCTCCTTCTTCCCTGGGCTCTGTTTAATGCTGGGAAAGCAGGAAACAGAGTAAACTTCTCTGTGCTGCACTTCTCCAGCACTTCACTCTGTGGTGGGCCCCTAGGCACTCACAAGGCTAATGTGAGATGTAGCCACAGCCCAGGAGGACGTATCAACATCACAAATGTGAGAGGGCAGGCACCAGGCAGAGAGGAGGGGGCTTTAGTGAAAGGAGAGGTGAAGGAAAGGGATGAGAGAAGGAGCCGCAGCAGACAACTCTCAGAACTACTTACTCATTTCATGAATATCAGTTAAATATCTGGAATATAGTAATAAACAAATAGACAAAAATCCCCATCTAAATGGGGTTTAAATTACAGTGAAGGCATGTAAACAATAAACCAGAGATACAGTAAATTAGTTAAATAATGTGTTAGAAAGTGCCACGTCAGAGAAGGTAAAATACGTTAAAGAGGATCAAACATGTTGACTGGACTGCTTATGACTTCAAATGGGGTGCCCACAGTAGGTCTCCTTGAGAAATGAGAAGCCCGAAAGCAGGGAGAGAGTTAACCATGTGACTTTTTAGGAGATATAGGCTCTAGGAGGAAGGATCAGCCAGCACAAAGACACTGGGTAGGAGCAGCCTAGAGTGTTTGAGGAAAAGCAGGAAGGCCAGTGTGCTTGGGGCAGTAAGGAAGATGGGTAGCAAAAGATGAGTTCAGAGAGAAACAATCATGCATTCACATGAAACATAAGCCAGTGTTTCTGAAGTCTTCATCATGATCACACAAATGCTTATGCAACACACAATATGAAAGCATGACTGTGCCATTGTGTTGAGAATAAGCAAGAGGAGCTAAATTGGTAGGAAAAAGGCTAGTGGGGAGGTTTCAGTTACCCAGCAAAGACATGTTGGGGGCTCAAATCAGGATGGGGCTGTGGTGAGCAGGGGTTGGATTCCAGGTTTAGTCTGAAGGTAGAGCAACAGAGTTTTCTGGTGGGTTGGAAATGGCATCTGAAAGAAAGAGAAGGGCCAAGGATGTGTCCAAGGTCTTAGTATTCAAAGGGTGCATAATGGACTCAGTGGCAATGGTTGAAAAAAGCTGGAAATTGGGAAATCAGTTAGGAAGCTCCTCCATAATCTAGACGTGTGATGATGAGCAAGGGAACACAGCTGGTGGTAGTGAGGATGCAGAGAAATACATGGATTTTAAAGCCTAGGTAAAACTGACAGAGCAAAAGAATGAAAGTTTTAGATCACCATTTTGTGTCAGTATCCTCAATATCCACCCCCCTTCCTTTAATGGCATAGAATTTTTAGTTGAATACGTAAGCATCCAGCAGAAGATTCTATTTCCCAGATTGTCCTGCAGGTAGGAGCATCATGTGATGAACTTCTGGATACTTGGATACAAGTAAAAGTGATGCTTACGACTTCCAAATTGTACCCTTAAGAGGCATTTTCCTTTTCCTATGGTTGCTGTGTGGAACTGACAGGGCAAGTAAGAGTAACCATCTTGCACCACAAAATGTAAACTATGCACTGAAGTGACAAACAAAATCAAGCTATATCCCAAGCCCCAGGTGTCAGCTCAGAGTTGCTCATAAGAGAGAAATACACTTTTCTCTAGTTTAAGCTTCTGTGTTCAGGGTTTGCTTTGTTACAATTGCCTGTATTTTAGTTTCATACAGGTTCTTCAAGCTATTACCAACACAAAGCCCCAACACCACATGTTTACCAATCCCACAAACCTAGAATAATACTCAACTGGGAAGGATTTGATTCCAACCTGCCTCTGCTTGCTTGTTCCTAAAATATCTGAACAGTATGTGGGCTTCAGTGTCCTGAGTCACTGCACAAGATGCCAGGGCTGTAGGACACACTCCCCCTTACCAACAGGAGGCAAGATCACGTTCAACAGTGACACCAAACAAAAGCATAGAAACCTTATTTGAAGGGAAATTGTAGCTGGGGTTGGGGCTTTCTAATTAATCTCAGAAGGGCTACAGCTGAAACCTGCATGGTTCCAGATGTGCAGCCAGTGCTGCAGCAGTGGCCATCCAGTCTTCACAGGGTCACGGACCTCAACAGGGGCAGTCTGTGTGGACAGCCTCACCTGTGCTGCCTTGCAGTGTCTGAGGGCCCACTGCATGAAATGTTCTGGCCTACAGTCACAGAGATTTGCCTACAAATTCTCTTCATTAATTATTTCCCTGAATACCAAGTTTAAGAGATAAAAGAAAATTACAGAGAAGCAGGTAAGGGATTAGTGGAATTTTATGGCAAAACTCACTCTTGGCACATGGGCTGAAGGGGCAGAATTATGCAGTCTTGGAAATAACACATCCCTTCAGTGAATAGCCCAATGATTTGGGCCAAGTAGCCTGTATTTCCTCCAAAATGGGTCAAACATAGGCATTTGTCTAGGAAATGAGAGCACTGGCCTGAAGTCATGACATTAGATTAATACAGTTGAGAGGCAAGGTGCTATAAAATGATTGGGATCTTTTAAAGAGTGATTGTTTATTTGCTCAGGTCAGACAGTGTCATGTGCAAGGCAGAGCATCTGTGTTCACCATGTTCAGGGTCCTGTGTGGAAGACAAACCAATCAGCCCTTATAGCTCAGTGCCTGAAGAAGACAGACCTCTTAAGTTAATCACATCTCACAGTTTGTGGCTCTCAATCTGAGTAACTCCGCACTAGATCCTCTGTAAGGGTGCTTTCTACCCCAGTTCTGGAAGTCGTCCACATGATCACCTAATATTTAGCCTGTTTGAAAAGTGAGTTCACGAGGACTATCTCATATGATCCTCACAGAGAAGGGGTGACATGGGCAGAGGACTTTTTGAGATTCATCACGGATCACACAGCCAGCACATAATAGAGCTGGGACCAGGACCCAGTGACTGCACATCAACAGTGCTTGCCTTGTTCTGTAGCTCTTCTTCTCTCAGAAAATTCTGCCTCCTGACCTCCCTCTGACCTCAAACTTCACTTAAATGCCTCTCCTGAGCTGTCAAAAGTGGGTGGCAGATCTACTGACCCTATTCCAAGAATGTAATGCCGGTTGCTAGATCTTTCAGGAACTGCCCGTCACAGATGGAGGGCAATCATGGTGCATGAAGCCCAGTCCCTGACCCCGAAGAGCTCATATTCTAGCACAAAACAGTCCACCCACGGACCTGCCCACTAACTGCTACCCTGAAGACCCTACAAAGCTGCCCTTCTCTTTTCTTTCCTCATTGTATTGCTTAACCGCTGCAGAATCCTTGCATCTGGATGATGGAAAGCACCAAGTCTTGGGCTTTCCCTGGAGAGTCCCTGAGCACAGGAAGTCAACAGGACAGTCCGAGACGGGCAGTCCAGTGGGAGAAAAGGCGGCATGCACAGCTGCTCCCTGGCAGGGCTACTCCTTCCATGGCTTCCCTCTTTCCTCAGTGGTCAGTGAATGGGGGACAAGGACACCGTAGATGCCCTCACCAACCCACACTGGCATCCACTGACTTCGGGAATGTATAAACAATGCATAACTTCATAAAAAGATGGAGTCCCATAGATTTATGGATAGATTCCCATTTATGTTACTTGGGAGTCATTTACATTATGGATCAGAGTAGGGGTGGGTATGCTTTCAGAGGTCCAAAATCTAGAGTTTAAAACTGGCATTTGAGCTCTGCCTTTATTTTCTTAACTATTCACAATGAAATAAGTGCTGTTTGGTTAATATGCTGGCACGTCCAAGGGAGTTATTGTCAAAATGCTTAGAGCCTGTCGTGGGAATTTACTGTTTTGCTCTCCAGCATCCATCCGTCCTACCCTGCTAACAATACCCAGATTTATGGTGGGGAAGCCACATCCCCTTTATTCTAATCTAGATAGTGTAGGCAGCCCTACCTTAATCTCTGTCTTTAACTCCATGGGTAGGATACAACAGCATTAAGGTAACCATAATTAGTTTGGGAATGGGAAGAGAATGCACTCAGAGTCAATAAGAAAATTCACCTCCTTTCTCTTCTACAGGAGCTACCAGAAAAGATGAGTCTCTCTATTCCCAGAAAGTGTGGTGCAAGGACAGGAGATGGGTGGTTGTGGCAATGTTGGGATGAAAGGCTCCACTGGCTGGACCCCAAGGATAAAGCTGACATAGCAAAGGCAGAGCAGAGCGCCAGAGAGAACCCACATCTTTATGAATGCCATCTGGATTTCTGGGTCAAGCCTTGCCTGCAAGCCTTCCTCTAAATGTCTAGTTAAAGGAGCATTTTGTTTACTTAATCCAGTCTGCATTTTCTATCACTTTCTGCAAAGTAATTCAAAGCAGTGTAAACACATCGAATACTTTGGAGAGTAGTAGTATATGAGAAATTAAAGTCTTTAGGGTACAAAAAGAAGGAAGTCAATGTGATAGGTAGAAGCTGAGAAAAAGACTTATTTCCTTAGCTTAATAACATTTTTATTTGGCAGTAATTGCTTATTTATCCAGTACTTTATATAGTTGAAAGCCGAGTTTCAAATTTGGTGATTCCTTTGATTGTCACAATAATCAAATGAAGTAGGAATGGTGAGTCTACCAGAGCATCCATGTTAGGCTGAAGGAAGGGGAGCCTCAAGGAGGTGAAATGAGATGCTCATATAAATTTGTGGAGGAAAGGAGGAGGTGAGCCTCAAATCCAGTTCTGTTGCTTCTGTCTCTCTCTGCCCAATCCCCTAATTCAAAGACACTAACTCTATCCCCAGAAACAGACATGTGTGCTCTTATTTAACACTCATAGGTTAACAGTGGATTGAACTTGAACAGAGCATTGGAGATCTGGACCCAGAGGCAGAATCTGCACTATCTAGCTGGTGACCTTGGGCAAGTCCCCACTTGTCTTGTTTTCTGCAAAAGGAGATGTTTGAACTAGAATTTCTAATGCCCCTTCACACTCTAAAATCTCTGCCATTCTAGATCTTTCTGTGCTCACTCTGGAATTAATCTTTTCCCCAAAATAATAATCAAAGCTTTATCTGACATTTATTTTCTCAGAGGTGGCCAGGTACTGTGCTAAGAATCCCACCTCCATATCTCTGCAAATCTCACAACATTTCTAAAACACCTGCATCTCTTTAACAGATACAAAAACTTAGACCCATAAGGGCGATCCGGGTAAAATGAACTAAGACCAAAAGAACTAGTAAGCATCAAGGAGACATCAGACTGACCATGGTGATCTTACCCTGGTCTATATCGTTATTCCTGAATCAACTAGGCTCCCTGCCTTACTGGTCACCACTCTTCATGAGAAAGAGGAGAGGGGAAAGAGAAAATCAAACCAAATCACACCAAGCCCCTGCAAGGCCAAGCGGAAAACCGCTGGACGGGCGCCCGGGATGAGCCTTCCCAGGCCAGGGGGCGGGGCGCCCTTCCCCACCAGCCATAGGATCGCCGCGGGGAGCCTATCTCCCGGGCCCCTTACCTTGTTGAGATGCGGGTTCCTGGTGACATCGTATCCTCTCTTCTTCAGAGGCACAGGGCGCGCCGGGCCGGACTTGGAGTGGCAGGCTCGCGTGGGTGCACAGGGTGCCCAGCGCGCGAGGGTGCCGCAGGCCTGGCCCGGCCGAAGAGCCAGCCGCGCGTTAGTGCCCAGCGCCGCGCCCATGGTCCTTGCGCAGACCTGGCACCGGGGAGAGGGGAGAGACCAAGGTCAGGGGCGCCTTCTAGCCAGCCAGGACCGACGCGCGCAGCAGGGCACTGGGCCTGAGCCCAGAACGTGTCCTCCGGGAGAGAGCAAGGGCGCGCCAAGGGTTAAAGGCTCCAGCCCCCGCAGCCTGTCACCACCCCGCCTCCGTTCGAGGCCACCTGCTCAGCTCTCTCTGCTGCGGGGTGTCAGGCCTCAGCAAGTGCCAGGCAAAGAGAAAGCAAGCCCGAAAAAGCAGATCCGTGCGGGTGACAGCCCGCGCCACCCCCGCACTCAACCCGGAGAAGAAGCGGCTGCGCAGCGCGCGGGGGTGGGGGCTCCCTGCACTCCCAATCCTGCCCGGGAATTTGCCTCGGTGGCTCTTGTCCTGGCTTACCTGCGCTGGTCCTGGAGCTGATGTCTAGGCGGATCCGCTGCGGGGCAGGCGGGGCGAGACGCTGCGGTTCCTTGTTCCTCTCCTGCCAATGGCTGGACCGCTCCAGCGGCCTCCTGCTTGCGGGGTTGGTGCGTCCTGAATCCTTTCTTTGCAGTGCAGTGCGGGCTGCCTCTGAGGACGCGGCAAGTTGCCTCACAGCTGCGCGTGCACCTGCCTGCTCAGTGACAAGATGAAGCTCAGAATGGCCCCCTGGGACTCTGCACCTTGACAAGAGTGAAGGCATCTGGGGAGGCTGGCGTTCAGGGACCTCATGCTGCCTCGTGCTGTCCAACACAGCAGCTGTGAGCCGCATGCTATTGTGTGCCCTTAAGTAAATTGATTAACTTGGAAGAACATTTTAAAATGCAGTTCCCCGGTCACACTAGCCGCGTTTCTCGTGTTCCAGAGCCACCTGTACCCAGACACAGAGCGCTTCCATGTTCACAGTTACTAAGAGTGGTCCTGGGGACCCATTGAGTCTGCCATGGATTATTGGGGCCATGCTGGAATCTCAGGGCCCCTGTCGCCTTTAACTTCATTTTACGCTTTGTCCACAAAGTAATCAGGAGATAACTTTTACAGTAGACGTTTTATTCTTTGGGGGGCCTTCTGACTCCTGCTGACTGCTTCAAGTTCATCACACTGTGCTCTCCACCTTCTTCTAGCCTCACTCGCTCCTCCCTGCTTCCCTACCCGAATCAGGACCCTGCCACCCCAGGGCCCTGTGCTTACCATTGCCTCTATTGGAACACTTACACGCTGACCTTCCAAACGACTGCCTCATTTCCATCCATCTCCACGGATTCCTCAACTCAGACCTTTCCTCTGTACCATCCAAGGTTGGCCTCCACTAGGGAATATATAGGGAAGGGGGTTTCCTTCATAGAACTTAACACAGGTGGTAATTGGCTTGTTTCTCTGGTTGGTTATTGTCTGATCCTCCCCACACCCCTGCCCCAGAAAGCAGACTTCGTGACCAGAGGCTCCACGTGTAACTAACTCCTCATTGCCTGGCCTGCTGCCTGGCACACAGTTGCACAAGAAATAGTTGTCAGCTGAATGAAGGGAAGTGACAGCCTCCCTCAGGGATTGTGAGCCTTTGGACTGAGTGCCAGACAGGTGCCATGGCCTTCTGCTGACTCCTCTTCAAAACTCACCTGCCAAGGTGTTAGTTCTGCTCTCTGTCCAAAGTGGGGGTTCGGTAACGAGCTCAGGGCTGCTCCTGCCTGAGTTCAGGAGTCCTGCATCTCAGCCTCGATTTTCTCCTCACTCAGTCTCTCCCCGACTCTGGTCTCTACTCCTATTTGCAGTGTGAATGATTTGTGTAGCGCAGGGCTTTCTAAACAGAATCAGAATTACCTGATAGGGGGACAGAGGTGAGGGGGGAAAAATATCCCATCTATGGGTGTACTCTTGGACTGTCCATTTATTTCACATAAGCCTGTAAACAATCTTTTCATTTCCCTTAAGCCAGTTTGAGCTAGATTTTTGATCATCTGCAACAAAAAATGTTAAC
The DNA here is from genome assembly GCA_949820135.1 of Sylvilagus floridanus. Taxonomy (NCBI): domain Eukaryota; kingdom Metazoa; phylum Chordata; class Mammalia; order Lagomorpha; family Leporidae; genus Sylvilagus; species Sylvilagus floridanus. The sequence goes on along the minus strand of OX463224.1, from coordinate 51,205,541 downwards.
TAATTCCTTTCAACACTTTTTATATTTGCATATCTTCCACAACTCCACAAGCAACTTGAAAGCAGAGATTGTATTGTGTGTGTTTGTGTGCGTGTATGTGCGCACGCATGCATGTGCTTTTATCTTTGGAACCTGGCACATAGCAAATCATCCAAAATGATTTGTTGATCAAATCTGCCTGCTCTTGCTCAGTACAATGACCTTTCCTTCACCTCAGTCATTTGAAACTCAGCTAGAAACCAGGATGTAAATAGAGTTCTCCAAACAAGCATATATAATTTTTTATAACATCAATTTACTAAAGCTTGTGCAGTTTACATATGAGTCTCTTTCATGTCCTCACCTGCAGCCCATATTCCCTTAATCCAGACATAAATATAGCAATGCTGTTTTTTTTTCTTTTGTGTGTGTTTGTTCTTCAGCCACAATAAAGGAAAAGTGGGAAAGGCAGGTGCACCAGGTGCAGCATCAGAAGGAGGAGGGGCTTCTTGATTCTAGAGTTGCGCAGGGACCCAGGTTCCGCCTGTCTTGCTGCTCTCTCCTTCTCCAGACACTGTTGTCTTCCATAGAGAAGCACTGGCACCACATTGGCATCCTAGCCTGCAGGAAAGGAGGGCAAGTGACTCCTTTTAACAAAGTGATGTAGAAGTTGTACACATTACTCCACCTATGGTGTTTAGATAAAAACTGTCACATGGTCACATCAAGGGATAAGGAAGGCTGGGAAGCAATGTTGCCAATGGGATGGACATGTACTTGCCCTGCTAAAGCTCAGTAGGGGAGTCCATTACTAAAGGGCTGAAGGAGAAAATGGTTGCCAGGAACCAGTAACTAGAAGCCTAGATTATAATACTTCACTTTACCCTAAAGTGCTGTGCATGCAGTGGGTGCTCAGAAACTGTTAGCTAATATTAGTATTGACATCTGTGGTTTCCATCTCCAGTTTCAAGGCAATTTCCTTATTTTTAGAGCTGAACATAGGATTTCAGAGATCAGATTCAGAATGATGGAAATATTGCAGAATTTCTTCTTTCTTTTTCTTTTTTTTACAAACCCTTGTGTCGAGGGCTGACTTTCAGTAGCAGAATTTCTTCCAACTGCATACTAGCACTAAGTAAATGAATGAGTCTCTGTAATTTGTCTTGGCCCCTCTCCCTTCACATCTCATTTACTGAATTTTGCCATCATTGTAATGTTGTTCCCTAGGGTGACAGGGAAGGGATTCCATTCCATGCTCTCTTGGACAGAGGCTCCATATTCCAAAGTGCCCTTAGTACCTTTGCATTTTTGCTGTTCTTATGGAGATTTTCATCTCTACCTGTTGCCCTGCTGGGTTGTGAGTTCCTTAAGGACTGGAACCACCACTGACAATAATTTGCAACTCCTGTATCTGGGACAGTGCTTAGCACTACAATGCATTCACTTTATGGAATTAAATGAAATTCATGATTCAAATTTGTGCATAATTTCCCAAAGAGTGGACTTAATTGAAACTCAACTTCATACATTGTTAAAAAGATATCAAAAGAGCTACAAGTTAGAGGTTTAATTCAGTCTGCTAGCTTGAAAGAAGATCGTTTGCCTTCTGAATTCAGATTTTATGACCCTACACATAGATTTTTTTTTAAATTTATTTATTTGAAAGAGTTACAGAGAAAGGTAGAGAAAGAGAGAGATCTTCCATCCGCTGGTTCACTTCCCAGATGGCTGCAATGGCTGGAGCTGTGTCAATCTGAAGCCAGGAGTCAGGAGCTTCTTCCAGGTCTCCCACATGGGTGCAGGGGCCCAAAGACTTGGGCCATCTTCTACTGCTTTCCCAGGCCATAGCAGAGAGCTGGACTGGAAGAGGAGCAGCTGGGACTAGAACTGGCGCCCATATGGGATGCTGGTGCTTTAGGCCAGGGTGTTAACCCGCTGCACCACAGTACCAGCCCCCATACACATAGATTTTTTAGAAGGTCAGCTAAAAATTCACTATTGTTTAGCTAATTTCTTTTTATTATTATTATTATTATTATTATTATTATTTTTGACAGGCAGAGTGGACAGTGAGAGAGAGAGACAGAGAGAAAGGTCTTCCTTTTGCCATTGGTTCACCCTCCAATGGCCGCCGCGGATGGCGCGCTGCGGCCGGCGCACCGCGCTCATCCGATGGCAGGAGCCAGGTGCCGTTGAGCCACGGCGCCGGCCTGTTTAGCTAATTTCATTGCTTCATGCATTTATTCATAATATTCAAGATGGCCTTGAAGATAATTCCTTAATTCATATTGCTGCTGTCATTTTTGTGAATGTTTCAACTTAAACACTTGCTGTATCTCCCAGTGAAGTCTTGTTTTTCCTTCACAACTCCCTTCAAATAAGACCTCCTGACCCATCTTCCTAGCTTCCCCAGCCTGCAGCTCACCCTTCCTTCCTGCTGCTCCCCAAACTCTGTTGTGTTTCTCCTATTGTGGTTTTGTAATCTCTCTCTCTGTGAAGTGATTTATTAATGTATCTGTCTTCTCTGAGTCTCACAGGGGATCATGGAGGTAGAACAACAGCTTTGAGTTCAGATAGTCCAGACTCTCCCAGCGACTAGCTTGTGTGATGTTGAGTATTGTGTGTGTGACCCTTTTAAGTCTCACCATCCTTGTGACAAAAACCCAGATCTAATATGATTTTTCATATTGATTTTTGGTAGATCTATTTATTCAATTAAAGCATATTTTATTATTTTTCAAATTTGTTTGCTAGGCCGGCGCTGTGGCTCAACAGGCTAATCCTCTGCCTTGCGGTACCGGCACACTGGGTTCTAGACCCGGTCAGGGCGCCAGATTCTGTCCCGGTTGCCTCTCTTCCAGGCCAGCTCTCTACTGTGGCCCGAGAGTGCAGTGGAGGATGGCCCAAGTGCTTGGGCCCTGCACCCCATGGGAGACCAGGAAAAGCACCTGGCACCTGGCTCCTGCCATCGGATGAGCGTGGTGCGCCGGCCGCAGCTCGCCGGCCGAGGCGGCCATTGGAGAGTGAACCAACGGCAAAGGAAGACCTTTCTCTCTGTCTCTCTCTCTCTCACTGTCCACTCTGCCTGTCCAAAAAAAAATTTTTTTTGTTTGCTAAGCATAGACAGAGAGCTGCCATATGCTGTTTCATTCTTCAAATGCCCAGGACTGGGTTGAGACTAAGCCAGAAGTAGCTAGGAGATCAACTTAATTCAGGTATCCCATACATGGGTGACAAGAGTTCCTTGAGCCATCACTGCTGCCCACCAAGGTCTATACCAGCAGAAAGTGGGGCCATGTTTCAGTTGATTTCTCAACAATGTTGCAGTGGATTTGTTTCTGAGAGGAGGAGCATGGTTGGGGGCAAGAGGCGCAAAGTCACCACACAGACCTTGGGGAGTCGGGTGAAAGTGGCAAACTCGTTTATTTCAGTTGGTACAACAGCTTATATAGCCAAGACCAGCCAATCTGGTCAATGGGGTGGTCTATGCCCCAACCAAACTGTTGCCAGGCAGTTTCCAAAGCCATCCAATCACAGCCTGTTGCCAGGCAGGCTCCATTGCCAGGTGGGATTCAAAGCCATCCAATCACATCCTGTTGCCAGGCAGGCTCCATTGCCAGGTGGGATTCAAAGCCGTTCCTGAGTAACTGACGCTTGCTTGCCTGCGGCCACCTTGGAATGGCCTTCTCATTCCACCACAGGGCCAGGAGCCAGAGTTAGGCATTGAACCCAGGCACTTCGTTGTGGGATGCAAGCATCTTAATTGCTAGGACAAATGTCTGTTTCCTAGAGGGACATTTTAAGGTGCTTCTTCCATGCCAGACACTGGTCTAAGCACTTTATAAATACTAACACAACTTCATAATTTTTATAAAATACTGAGTGGTTAGTTCTTCCAATTCCAAATCTATATTTCTATATTTTGGTTTATGGCTTGAGTTTGAATCCTTCAAACTCTTTGGCAATAGGTTGCCTGCTAACTTCTGCCAGTAGGGGGCCATAGAGGGAGATTCAAGACTGGAGAAGGGAGATTTCCTGCTCTTGGTTCCTTTCAGGAAAGCCCAATAGCTGCCCTTCAATCAGCATCAGTTGTTGGTCCCAGAGTCCTCCACACCCTGGATCCATGCTCACCAGAACTCCTCCCCATCCCCAGAATGAGCAGTGGGTCTCTTGCTGCATACATCCAGCTTCTGAGGTCCCAGTCTTTCTTTTTGCTCCTTCAGCCTCAGAGATGGGGGCCCCTCCTTTGGTTGCCACCTGTGGCTGCCTCAACATTCCCTTCCTTCTCATCCCACCTTCTAGTGCCAGTGAAACCAGTCCTTTATATTAAATTCCTTTTCTGAGATATATCTTGTATGGTTCTGTTGTCTCTGCTGGCCTTGGTCTAACAAAAGTTGGCACAATTAACCCTACTTTATAAATGAGCAAACAAAGCCCAGAGAAGATAAAAGACTTGCCTGAAATGGATTGGGATTGAAAGCCAGGCTTCAGGTGCCATGGTGGTCCCAGAACAGGAAGGGGCCACATTTGTGAAGTGGTCAGCCAGCCTGGTATGCACTGAGCCCTGCAGGGACAGTGGCCCTCTGATCTTCACTCATCCTCCATGGTCCTTCCTTATCTCTCTTCAGCCTTGCATCTTACTGGACACCTAGCTTGGGGTTGTGTGAAATCAATGACTGCTGGACTGAGTTGGACTGCACTGACTGGGAAGGACAAAATAACTTACAAAGGACTTGAGTGAGGAAAGGACATGGGGAGATGGTGGGGACATGAAGCCACTCTATCCTACCCCTTTGATCTTCTGCCCTCTGGAGCTATTTCCTTTCTCTTTGGAGCATTCTCCTTCTCTCTTTGTTCCCCATTTTTCAAAATTTTGTTTTATTTTTAATTGGCATATAGTAATTACACAAACTAATGTGGTACAAGATGATGCTTCCATGCATGAATACATTCTGTAATGGTCAAATCAGGATAATTGGCATATCTGTCTACCTCTCTTATCCCTCTCCCCTCCTTCCTACCATTCTCCCCCTGTCCTGTTCTACCTTGGATTCTTGACTGCAGCTTTCTATTTGTTAAGCAATAATAAACAGTTTCCTGACATTATAAAAATACCACAAAGAGAAATGAAAGAACAATTTTCTTGGATAGCAGAAGAAGACTTATTTTTTTTTCTGTAGCATTGTATTCTGCTCTCTGTTCTGTTGCACTGTGGTAATTTTGCTTATTTACCTATTTATTTGAAGGAGAGACAGCACACTCTTGTCTCCTGGTTCTATCCCTTAATTCTCTCAAAAGCTGAGGCTGGGCCTGGCCAAAGCTGGGAGCCAGGAACTTGATCCACCCAACTACTTGAGCCATCACTGCTACCTCCCAGGGTCTGCTTTAGTAGAAAGTTGGAGTCAGGAGCTGGGGATGAAAATCAAACCCAGACACTCCAATGTGGGATGACAGGACCGTAATTAGCAGCTTACCAGCTACATCACCGTGTGCCAGCTCCATTGTTGTGATGTTTAATACCTAATGTTAACAAGAAAAAATATATTTTGCATTACTACATTTTGAATCAAGTGGCCCATTAGACTCAGTTATTCCTATATGCTGACATTGCAAAAACACCTTGAAATTCGTTTGGCCATCTACTCAAGTGTTAGATACATAGCTACAAAACTGCTTCCAGACAGAAGGGTGCAATATCCTCCTTTTGTGTTTCTTACCAGCCTCCCTGCCCGGCGCCTGGTTAGTCCTGCAGCCAGGTCTCAACAGGCCTGCTTCCATCCCTAGCCTGGCCTACAGGACCACCTCTTATTTTCCTGGCTGATCTGGGCACACGTTTCCATCCATTTCATATATGCGCCCACTTCCACCCTGCAGTAGGAGCTCCAAGGACAAAGTCACGTCCTTGGCGGCAATGGCAAGGAGAGAACTAATAGGCAATACTTTTGTGTACTTTCTAGGTCTTCAACTTCCTGGAGGTTGTTTCAAAAATCTATTTTCCGCCCTCCTGAAACACTCTATTCAGACGCTCCGTCCTCGGACAACCGCTGCACCGTTTCTCCATTATGCTCTGGGCTCCTCCGCCTCCTCCTTCCTTACACAAAAGTTGGACAAAAAGGCAACTGTTGGAAAAAGGAAAGACACGGAAGCAGGAACCCATTGCAGCAGCTGCTGAGCCAAGCAGCTGATAAAGGGGAACAAATTTGTGCCCTGAGCTCTTATTTGGAGGTCAGGGCGGAGCCCAGCAGGATGAGGCCACAGTGTATTGTCTGCGGTGGGATTTGCCCATCTGGGCCGTTCAGCATCCCCTGGACCAGCTGACCCCTGCCGCCGGCTGCTTCACGGGCTCCTCCCAGGGCTCCGGGCTTGTTAAACTGTAATGAGCATATCCTCCAGTTTCCTAATTGACTTTGCAACAGTCTCGACACACTTCCATAAGGGTAAAATCGTTCTTCCTGCTGATGGTCTCAGGTCTTGTTTCATAGTAGGACAAAAATCATTGACCATCTGCAAGAGTACTGTCTGACGCTCTCACTTTAAGTGTTTTCTAAAGCGTGCCTTTTTTATGTGTATGACTGACAAGGAAAGGGCAGGCTATGCCTAGTGAACCTGTGTTCTCTTCAGCTTTTTATCACTTCAGTGGTTTTTTGTTTTCCCTTCTCACAAGGTTTAGCCACTCAACCCCTCCTCTCAGCTCCTATTCAGCCTCAAATCCCTTTGCCTGATTCAAGAGATCTTTCCCATAAAGAGAAGTAATTTGTTTCCTTTGTGGATTCACAGGCTCAGAGCCTGCTTGTGTGGTTTATTATTGTAATGGATGTTATCTGTGTCATCAGGCAACCCACAGAGCAGGCATTCACTGGGCTGTGAATCTGAATGTGGATTCACACCAAAAAGCCAATATTTCTCTCTCCAATTGTTCACCAAAGGCACTTCAGTATCAGGAATTACTCATGCATCTAAGAGCAGGTGGGTTTGCTTTTCCTTAGCTTCCACTTTGGGCTTGGCTTCCAATCTCAAAACCTGGCTCAGCACAGGTGAAAGGGGAGACGGATCAAGCCGCAGTCTATGATAGGAGCCACATCATAATTTCAAGCATTATAATTAACCACACACCTTACTGCCCATCTTTTTCTTTTTTCTTTTTTTAAGGTTTGAGGCTGTTGTTTCAAAGCAGGTTTTGAGAGGAGCTCCATCAGCATGCTCTTTAACACTAATTTGCACAATAACATAAAGGATATGAGCCAAGGTTGCCATTTCAGGCTGTCATCTCTGAGCTTTGCCAACATAAATTCCAAGTTCTTTGTGCAGTGGTTAGCAGTTTTCTCTTTGAAGTCAGACTATCTGAGTTTACATCCCATCTCTGCCACTCACTAGCAGAGTGATCCTGGGGGATTTACTTGATTTTTCTGAAGCTCAGCTGTATCTATAAAATGAGAATGAGAATAACAACATTTAGCTAATAGGGGGATTGTGAGGATTAAATATCTGGAACACAATGAATCTTCCATAAGTATTCAGTATTACAATTTCAATACTATCTCTGTATTCCCTCAACGCAATTCTGCACATGTTGTAATAACTGAAAAAAACATTAAATTTCATCTAACCGAATTTTCAAACACCCGGCTTTCAAAGGCTCAGTGTGAGACATCAGTATATCCCCAAAGTAAGATATGGCCAGAGGTAGAGGCTCAGTGTTGAGTCTGAGTTTGGTTATATTTAAATTATCATAGAACACACATATACACATATAAATGCCATGTTAGATATTCTATTAGGTTCTATTAAAATGGCAGTCATGTGACGGTCCCCTGGACCTCACCTATTTCTCATTGCAGGTAAGTTTACTTGCACCACTAGCTTCTAGTTTGCTAGGCCTACCCTCCCACACACATCTATCAAATATCAGGACCTCAGCTCACCCCAATTTTGTACACTAAGCAGAGAGGTATTTTATATAACCTGAGCAACAGCTCTGGCTCCTTTGTTCCACTTCTGCTATTGGACCTGTGGCCACATGTTCCAGTCCCCAGCACTGTCAAAATCCTGCTCAGATCTCCACTTATATCATTGGCCACTGTAACTGCTGAAGCCCCCTGGGTGGGTGCTATCTTAGGCCATGCTGTTGGAAACCGTGCTGTTTTCTTCCTGTCTCTGCATTTCCAAGACTCTTCTATTTTTTTTTTCTCCTGCTATGGCAGGAATCTAAAGGTGAAAGTCCTCTCAACATGGCTCTTCCTCACCTTCTACCTTCTTGGAAGAGGGCAGATCCACAACAGAAGGCATGGGACTCCATGGATTCGGTTATTATATCTTTCCTTTTCCCAGAGATCACAAATGGTCCTGAGATGGAACCAGGCCAAAGTGAGTCCCAGGACAACCTCAAACCATGCTCTGAATGTCTGCTTCCTTCTGCTCCAGTCCCTGGCTCTGCTGCCAGCCTATGCTGATGATACTTTTTGTTATTCTGTTACTTTGTTATTCTGAGGAGAGGCATTTCTCTGTCTGTATTTGAGTTGCAATAGGCTAACCATGTTTAATAGACACAAATATGTAGGAATATGTCAGCCATTTGGAACTAGGCTCAAGTTTCTCTTCATGAGGTTCCAAGGCCCCAAGTAAATCAGCAATGTGCCCAGACAGCTATGTAAACATCCCGGAGCACCCTGTCACATGAAAGACATTTGTCTGCCTATTATATACAGGGGCCTCCAGAGGAAGCTATGTAATTCTGCAGGCCCAGCTGAGATGCCCTGTCACATAGTTTCCAAAACATTTGCTGGAACAAGATGTGTGTGACAGAGATGTAGGGAAGATTGAAATTTTTTTTTATAAATCAGAAGTATTGCAGTTGAGTTGGAACTTTCTAAAACTCCTGGTAATTACAGAGTGCATAAGATTACATAATTCTAAAGTTGGAAGAGACCTGAGAACTCATCTAGGTTGTATAATAAATCAGAGATGCTGCCAGAATAGAAACTTTCCTCTCTGGAAAGAGTTTGCTGGATACAAGAAGAGACTCAGCAGCCCTGCCGTGGTAGGATACCCAATGAGACAAACACCTTCTCTTTTGAGGGAGAATTCTTCCTTACGATTAAATCAGGAGGGTCACATTGAGTAACCTGGCTTTTCTCCTCTTGTTTTTCTGCTTTTATGAAGCTTCACATGACAGATAGGCATTTTCTCCTTTTTAGAGGAAAGTGAGAGGATTGATAAGTAATCCAGACCCTGAGCTCTGGCGCTAACATAGAGAGTTTCAGGCAATTAACGTACTCTAAGTTTGGAATTTTAAAAGTAATCATGAATCTTGATAAGCTGCTACCAAGCCAAGAAGATGAAAATCTTGGATGGAATAAAAATCATGGATAATAGATGAGAGTTAGGAGAAAATCTATCAAATTGGAACAGTATGTTTGCATTTTTAAAGTCTTGCTTGCTGTTCTATATAGTGCATGACAGGATATTGAGTGGGATTTTTCTTATTAATTCAGGATTTTAGTGAAATCCCCAAGCTAAGGTCAATAGGTAGTACTCCCATACTTTATAAAGAAACTGAGGAGCCACCAGCCATGGCCTCTAGTGCTCTAAGGAGCGGCCAAGGAGGCCTTCACGTTCTTAACTCCCTTTCCAATACCCTGTTAGCTAAAGACTAGAGTCCACAGCTGGGGGGTGTTGATAGACAAAGAAGTCTCCTGAGTGGCCATGCATGGAGATGAGAACTGTAGTAAGAGGGCCACCTGGTGTCCCAGTCTTTGGATAGATGCTTAGCACCTTGCTCAACTCAGTGGGACTGCCAGAGTGGACTTGCCATGTGGACCACCATAAGGTAGCTTATAAGAGAGCCTGAACAGGTGCCCTAGGAAGTGGAAACTCCTGAAGACAGAGGCTGACTGGAGTACTCAGTGGAAGAGATCAGTTGCAGGTGTAATGACATAATGGCCTGGATGAGTGGAGATTCTTGAAGGCCAAGGTTTACCACAGAAAGTGGCTGGCCTGAGTCATTTGGAGGTCTGCACTAGGTGAGCTATTTGAGAGGAGAAAGAACTATACCAGCAAGAGGCTATGGAGTTCATCTCCCCACCTAGGAACTGAGCTGGTTATGAGAGTTCAACCAGGGAGCTCCTCACCTAAGTAGGTCTCCTGTAAAGGTTTCCAGGAAAGCCTGTTCTCACATAGGACGACACAGCCAGATTTGGGGTGCTTGCCACAGAAAGGACCTGGGCAACCATGAAAGAATCACAAAGAGAATAATCTGAATAAAAAGGCTTTCTGCCCCTTCCCTCCTTGGACTAATTTCCTGGGGCTTCCATAACAAATTACTATAAATTTGGTATCTTAAAATATCAGAAATTTATTTTCTCACAGTTCTGGAGTCCAGAAGTCCAACACCAAGGTGTCAACAGAGCTTCTCTCCCTGTCAAGGCCCTAGGGGACCTTCTATCCTGTCTCTTCCCACTTCTGATAACTCCAGGTGATCCTTGGCTTCTGGTTGCTCCACTCCAGTTTGTTCCCATGGTCCCACTGACTCTTCTGTTTCTTTTTTGTTTTTCTTACGATGTTAGGCAGGATTTTTTTTTAGCTTTTATTTAGAATATAAATTTCCAAGGTACAACTTGTGGATTACAATGGCTTCCCCACCCATACCTTCCCTCCCCCCCGCTACCCTCCCCCCTTACCCACTCCCTCTCCCCTTTCATTCACATCCAGATTCATTTTCAATTCCCTTTGTATACAGGAGCTCAGTTTAGTATGTGTTAAGTAAAGATTTTAAACCATTTGCCCTCACATAGCAATACAAAGTGAAATATACTCTTTGAGTACTAGTTATAGCATTAAATCACATTGTACAGCACATTAAGGACAGAGATCCTACATGATATTTTTTTAATTGATTGATTTTTTATGCAACTTCCAAATTAACACCGAGTTTTTTTTAATCATTTTCAATTATCTTTATATACAGAAGATCAATTCAGTATATACTAAGTAAAGATTTCATTAGTTTGCACCCACACAGACACAAAGTATAAAAATACTGTTTCAGTACTAGTTATTGCATTACTTCATATTGGACAACACATTAAGGACAGATCCCACATGGGCCATAAGTACACAGTGACTACTGTTGTTGATTTAACAATTTGACACTCTTGTTTATGGCGTCAGGAATCTCCCTAGGCTGTAGTCATGAGTTGCTGAGGCTATGGAAGCCTTTAGTGTTCGCCGACTTCGATCTTATTCCGACAGGGTCATAGTCAAAGTGGAGGTTCTCTCCTCCCTTTGGAGAAAGGTACCTCCTTCTTTGGTGGCCCTGTTCCTTCCACTGGGATCTCACTCGCAGAGATCTTTCATTTATGTCTTCTTCTTCTTCTTTTTTTTTTTGTCCAGAGTGTCTTGGCTTCCCATGCCTAAAATACTCTCATGGGTTCTTGAGCCAGATCTGAATGCCTTAAGGGCTGATTCTGAGGCCAGAGTGATTTATTAGGGCATCTGCCATTCTATGAGTCTGCTGTGTATCCTACTTCCCATGTTGGATCATTCTCTCCCTTTTTAGTTCTGTTAGTATTAGCAGTCATTAGTCTTGTTTGTGTGATTCCTTTGACTCTTAGACCTATCAGTGTGATCAATTGTGAACTGAAATTAATCACTTGGACCAGTGAGATGGCTTGGTACATGCCACCTTGCTGGGATTGTTTTGGGGTCCCCTAGCACATTTCTAACTCCATCATTTGGGGCAAGTCCGATTGAGCTTGCCCAAATTGTACGTATCCTCCCTTTCTTTTTCCCTCTCTCATAATTAACAGGGATCACTTTTCATTTGAAATTTAAACACCTAGGAATAATTGTGTGTTAATTGCAGAGTTCAACCAATAGTACTAGAACAAAAACAAACAACAACAAGAAATACTAAAATGGGAAAAGATTTACATTGTATATCAACCATCTAGACAAGATTTGATCCAGTCATAGTTTCTCATAGAGTTCGTTTCACTTCAACAGGTTTCCCCTTTGGTGCTCAGATAGTTGTCGCCAATCAGGGAAAACAAATGATATTTGTCTCTTTGGGACTGGCTTAATTCACTCAGCATGATGTTTTCCAGATTCCTCCATTTTGTTGCAAATGACCGGATTTCATTGTTTTTGACTGCTGTATAGTATTCTATAGAGTACATGTCCCATAATTTCTTTATCCAGTCTACTATTGATGGGCATTTGGGTTGGTTCCAGGTCTTAGCTATTGTGAATTGAGCTGCAATAAACATTAGTGTGCAGACGGCTTTTTTGTTTGCCAATTTGACTTCCTTTGGGTAAATTCCAAGGAGTGGGATGGCTGGGTTGTATGGTAGGGTTATATTCAGGTTTCTGAGGAATCTCCAGACTGCTTCCATAGTGTTTTAACCAGTTTGCATTCCCACCAACAGTGGGTTAGTGTCCCTTTTTCCCCACATCCTCTCCAGCATCTATTGTTGGTAGATTTCTGAATGTGAGCCATTCTCACCGGGGTGAGGTGAAACCTCATTGTGGCTTTGATTTGCATTTCCCTGATTGCTAGTGATCTTGAGCATTTTTTCATGTGTCTGTTGGCCATTTGGATTTCCTCTTTTGAAAAATGTCTATTGAGGTCCTTGGCCCATCTCTTAAGTGGGTTGTTTGTTTTGATGTTGTGGCATTTCTTGATTTCTTTGTAGATTCTGGTTATCAACCCTTTATCTGTTGCATAGTTTGCAAATATTTTTTCCCATTCTGTTGGTTGCCTATTCACTTTCCTGACTGTTTCTTTTGAAGTACAGAAACTTCTCAGTTTGATGTGATCCCAGTAGTTAATTTTGGCTTTGAGTGCCTGTGCTTCTGGGGTCTTTTCCAAGAAGTCATTGCCAGTACCTATATCTTGCAGGGTTTCTCCAATGCTCTCTAATAATTTGATAGTGTCGGGTCATAGGTTTAAATTTTTAATCCATGTTGAATGGATTTTTGTGTAAGGTGAAAGGTGTGGATCTTGCTTCATGGTTCTGCACATGGAAATCCAGTTTTCCCGGCACCATTTATTAAATAGACTGTCTTTACTCCAGGGATTAGTTTTGGATCCTTGATCGAATATAAGTTGGCTGTAGATGTTTGGATTGATTTCTGGTGTTTCTATTTTGTTCCATTGGTCTATCCATCTGTTTCTGTACCAGTAACATGCTGTTTTGGTAACTACTTAGGCAGGATATTTAACTTAATTATATATGCAAAGGTCCTTTTTCCCCAGATAAATTCACAATCATAGGTTCTGGGGATTAGGATATGGACAAATACTTTTGGGGATTACAATTCAACTTGCTACATCTCTTGTTTTCTTTTCCTCTGGTTAGGTAGGGACTAACAGGTGAGGTTATATCACATCAGGGTAACTCTGAAGTTTTGATATTTGCTTGAGATTTTCTCAAGGATTGTGAAGAGACGGTCTGAACAGACATAACTGAAGGCAATGGTAGAAGGGATAAGAGGGTGTTTCCTGTTGTATTCCATCAGTTTCAACATACTTGATATAACGAGTTACACTACTATTAGTAGTTATACACTTCTAACATGAGAGCTCTGGTTTGTTTTTAAAATAACAATTTAAAAATGAAACATGTTGATATATGTTTTCTATGAACACCATATTAAGAAGGGGCTACCTATTTGGGATAAATACCCATAGAAATCCAGATTTCAAAAAATGTCACTGAAGCAAGAAGACTGAGAGAACAAGCAGTTCTCTTTACAGCAGATGTTCTTGTCCACTTGCTTAACTACCAACTCCAGATATGAGTGAACAGGAAAATACAGAAGGATTATTACCTTCAAAATTCTAGGAATCCAGCCTTTTACCACTTCAGAGTTATAAGAGTTCTGTCACACTACTGGCCACATTGAATTGTTATTAATGGAAACTCAAAGATCAAATGAACTGCTAAAGAGACAGTTATCTTCTTAAAAAGTTGATTTTTTTTGAGATTACAGAATATTTCAAACTTAAATACCTTTATGTTCTTCCATGCCTTTTAACTGTAATTGTTCATTTCAGCTAATGTTTTCAGCTTGTTGCAATCTTTGTTGTGTTGATTCAGCTTTCATTCATAGTTTTGCATCATGAATACATTTAGTAAACTGGCCTTCTGGGACTGCATGAATGGGAACTTTGGGGACAGGACAGATTCAGAGACAGAACCCTGTCATGAGCCAGTGGAGACAATTGATCTAATATTTGGTCAGCTGAAATATCAACACTCAGAAGCTCTTATTAAGTAGTTTTAGAGCATTGAAATACGAGCAAAGTAAGCTAAAATCAAAGTCATTAAGAAAAGCTTACATGGTAAGGTAGGGCTCAACTGCATTCTGCCCAATCCCCTTTCCCTTCTATTCCTATAATTGCAGGCCTGCAAAGTGAAGATTCACTTTCATTTTAACGACTTTCAATAGTTGTAAGTCAAAAATAAAAAAATAGAGTAATGTATTTTCAAAAGGATATAAAATCTCCAAAAGACCAATTAACCCTAGGCTAACTGGAAAAATCATTGGTTCAGATGCCCCTGTCTCTGATTGTTGGTATAATTAGCCTTCTTTTCTTTGTCCTCAATGATGGTTGAGGGTATGGTGGAAAGGGGACCAGAGAGCAATGAGAATTTAGTAAGAAGGAGAATTGACAAAAGTAGGTAATACATGGAGCTTTGAAATGAAGCAACTCTGGAGCACCTGAAGGTAGCTCATGGGCCACACAACATCCATAAGTGAGGACCTCATCAAAACAAAGAATGCCATCCAATTAGATGCCACTGAACTGGAATGCCAGGGTTCTGTAACCACCTGTCAGACTTCCCACTGTGTAGAAGTGTCACTCCAGCAAGCCTGGATCAATTGATTAGTCATTACGAAGAAAGTGAATGCTATTGCCTAATTTCGAAGTAGTACCATTTAATTCTATTAATGCTATATCATGATACCAGGGAATAAAGAAGGATAACAAGATGGGAAACATAGATTTGATTGTTTTCTGTGCATATTTTTCATGCTTATATCACACTTAGCTATCCATGCCAGGAGTGCATGCTCTTGACTCACCATTGTTGTTGGTAAATCATTGCGCAGACACATGAAAATACGCGGATGCCTCTGCCCTGGGTATCCTGACATTCCTGCGATCCTGGACCACATAGCATTTTCCAGGCAGTCATGGTTCCTTGGGAATTTGATCAGAATCCTGCTTGACTCACAAAGCCAAAAATTGGTGTGTCCCACACGCAGAATCACCCAAATGCTAAAATTGGAAAGTAATAAAGATGGGTATATAATACCCTTAAACTAAAGCTTTGGTTGTCACAATGGAAGGGAATACAGGTTTTCTATGCTGAAAATCATAGACAACAGTGAACTTCTGAGATTAAATGTTAATCTCTGGTTTTTAAACGCTATAAAAGCATAAACCAAACTTTAACACTGGATATATTTAACCCAAATTTATCTCTCACAATGGGATTACAACTTGGTTATTTCCTGAAGCAAATATAAACAACAGAACTTTGGAGAACAGATACCTAAAAGCTAATGAATATATATGTGTGTGTGTGTGTGTGCAAAATATGTACATAAATAAATGGTACATAAACAAGTTGGTGTTTTATTCCTTTTTACTGGTCTGTCTGTAGGTATAGCTTTTATTGTTGGCAGCCAAATTAGCAGATACCTTACAAACAGGCAGAATATACTTATTTCCTTATTGTGTTATTAACAGTTTTATAATTATCTTTCAAGATGTCTACAGTTTGGGTTCATTAAGAAGGGATGTGTCAAAAAACGAATGCCATGGAGCTTCTTCTCTGAGGCAGGAACATGGGACTCATAGCTACTGGCTTCTCCCACTTTGGGGACCTGAGGGTTGCTGCTCAGATCTCCCAGCAGTGCTCTCACCTCTCTCTTCCTTGCTGTTGCACAAGCATTTACCTCCTCCTGGGCACCCTTTCCTCACTGTTGTCTGAATCATAGACATTGTGCGTGTCCGGTTTAAATATGCCACTGTACCCTCTAAGCTTTGCTTGAGATGCCTTTCCTCTCAGAACCCCCCTACCACTCATCATCTTGGTCTTTCTTCAAGTGAATGAGTTTGCAAATCTTGGCTCCCATTCCCCAAAGGTCCCTTCTCCCTTCTACAAATTCCATGTTTTGAAAATGTGCCACCCAAGTAAATAAATTTATTTTTAAAAATTTATTCGATAAATGATTTTTGTTTAGGCAGTTATTGTATAATTACCGATAATGTTATTTTGGGAGGTGATGTTTGGCACAGCAGTTAAAACATTGCTGGGTCAGTTTCCCTAACCAGAGCACCTGGTTCAAACACTGGCTCCGCTTCCAACTCCAACTTCCTGCTAATGGGTACCCTGGCAGGCAGCAGATGATGACTCAAGCAGTTGGATCCCTGCCACCCATGCAGGAGACCAAATTGAGTACCCAGCTCCTGGTTTCAGTCTGGCATAGCCCTGGCTTTTGGGGGTACTTGGGTAGTGAATCAGCAGATGAGAAAGATACCTCTCTCTCTCTCCTCCTCTCTCTTTCTCTTTCTCTCCCCTTTCTCCCTCATTTCTCTTTCAAGTAAGTAAAAATATAATAAATAAAATATTCAATTATATCTTTTTAGTTTATAATTATGAATTTCATAATCCCACGAGTCATTTTCTTCTTTGTGGCACTAATTACAATAACAAGGGAAACAAAGAATCAGCAGTTACTGTTCTAACTCCAGCTGTTTGCTATACTTGTATCCAAGGTTGTGCCTGTTCTGGACATGTTCCCTTGCAGTACTAAAACCACCAAATGTGTGTCAGTAAAACCATGGCACTCCACCCATCGTATCCTAGAAATTCCAACTATGTCATCGGCAAGTAATCAAAGTTGCAGATGAGCATAAACCAAGCAGTGTTAACACAGAGCCAATAGTATTTCAACTTAAAGAAGCCTAACCTTTTATTTCAGCAGGTGTGACATGCTTTCAGTTTCTGCAAAGCTGAAATCACTTTCAACCTAAACCTTTGCTTTCTAAAATGAGTTCCTGGATCCTGGCTTCAGCCTGCACTAGCCGGCCACGGCAGTCATTTGGGGAGTTAACCAGGAAATGGAAGATTCTCTCTCTCTCTTCCCTTCCCTCCCTCCCTCCCTGCCTTCCTTCCTTCCTTCTTTCTTCCCTTCTTCCCTGCCTCCCTTCCTCTCTCCTTCCCTGCCCCTCCACTCCTCTCCTCTCCTCTTCCTTTCCTTTCCTTCTCTCTGCCTTTCAATTAAGATAAATGTTGAAAAAAGTGAAGTAATCAATAAGTTTTGTCATCTTTTTTTAAATAATTTTTTATTTATACAAAGTGAACAAGTGTCATGTATTTCATATATACAGATTTAGGAGCACAGTGACTCTTCTCTCTCACTCACTCTCCATTTCCCCCAACGAGACATACCAGGATTTTGATACTGGCGTGCAGAATCTTATTTAAATATCAACCCTTCAATGAATGTATAATGACATATTCATTTCTATGATGAATTTTAATATCAGTATCCTATCAGCTTAACATCTGATTCACACAACTGATTTGTCACAGTAGGTGATGAGTGTCTAGAGAGATGAGAAGAGGAATCGCTAACTGAAGATTTTGTAGATTGCTCAATAGACTTACATGTTTCAGAACTCAATGATTCTGAAAGTAATGATGACCATGCAGCAGACATAACCTTTGGTGGTTACTGACAGCACTCCAGCTCATGAAACAAATTCATTAGATGAGATAAGGAGACACTTTCGGACCCAGAACAGGCAGGGCCTGCACCCCTGATAAGCAGGAGGTGCCTATAGAAGATATGATGAATCCATGCCATTCATCATTGCTTTAAGATTAAGAGTCTGGAATCTCTGAGGAGGGAGTGATATGGGCAGGAAGATAGGATTAAATTAATTAGATGCATGAGCTGGAAGACCACACTCCTCTTGCTCCAGCATGATCTCACACCCCTACCTGATCCCACCTGTATATGTCCGCCTGTTCATCAGACTATGTAACCACTCCCCTTTTGGGAGTGAATAAAAAACATAGAATGCACTGGGCCCTCCTTGGCTCTCCCATGCCTCCAGGTGTATGGCCTTTTGGCCACCCCTCACCTGTTTTGCCCACGCGCCACGAAGTTTTGCAGTCATTCCTGACTGTGTGGTTTCTCCTCTCCACGTGGCTCTGGCCTGTGAATGCCTGCACATGGATCTTTGTCTGCTCTCTGCCTAGTACAGAACTCTTCTCTCTCTTAAATAAAAACCTCATGTTTTGGTGTATTTCTCCCACTTCCCCAAATAAATTCTAAACTTTGGGAAAAAAAAAGAGCTCATAGGAAGCATTGTGAAGAGGTCAAAGTTTGAGTGAAGATGGATAGACCTCAATAAACAGTGAAGTAGGTGGGAGATTCCAGTAGGAAAGTTAAGTATAAGCAGAACAATCAAGTCCAAACATTGAAGAGTATTTATAAAATGGAAGAAAGGCTGCTAGAGTAGAATGAAGAATCATGAGAAATAACATTGGAGAATACCCAGAAGACTACAAAGGTCTAGAAATGCTCAGCTGAGAAATTTACAGTTTATTCTTTCTGCACAGGCAAGCCTGGGAAAGTGACAATGGAGTGGAAAGACAACAACATGTTGGAGCCATTTCTCTGATGCAAGAGAAATACAATGAGGCTGGGGCATGACAGTGGCAATGGGATTGAGGATGTGTAGACCCTGGCAAAGGGAATTCAAACATAGAAAGTTGATAACCAGTTGAAGGTGAAGGATAAGAAAAAGTGGAAAGTTGAAAATAGCTTTTAAGTTTGATCCTGGATTAAAATTCAAAGAATGTGGCTGGCGCCTTGGCTCAATAGGCTAACCCTCTGCCTGCGACGCTGGCACACCGGGTTCTAGTCCTGGTCAGAGCGCCAGATTCTGTCCCAGCTGCCCCTCTTCCAGTCCAGCTCTCTGCTGTGGCCCGGGAGTACAGTGGAGGATGGCCCAAGTGCTTGTACTCTGCACCCCATGCGAGACCAGGAGAAGCACCTGGCTCCTGGCGGATCAGCGCGGTGCGCCAGCCACTGCACGCCGGCTGCAGCGGCCATTGGAGGGTGAACCAATGGAAAAAGGAAGACCTTTCTCTCTGTCTCTCTCTGACTGTCCACTCTACCTGTCAAAAAAGAAAATTCAAAGAATATTGGTCCATGGTTTTACACATAGCTACAGGCTAAATTTTGTGTTTTCAAGAACAGTCAGTATGAGCTGCCATTGTGTTGCAGCAGGTGATGCTGCCATCTGTGACTCCAGCATCCCATATGAGCACCAGTTCAAGTCCTGGCTGTTCCAGCTCCAATCCAGCTCCTTGCTAATGCATATGGGAAAGCACCATAAGGTCGTCCACATACTTGGGCCCCTACCACCCACATAAGAGACCAGGATGAAGCTCCTGGCTTCATCCTGGGCCAGCCCTGGCCATTGCAGCCATGAGCCAGCAGATGGAAGTTTCTCTCTCTCTCTCTCTCTCTCTCTCTCACCTCTCACCTCTCACCTCTCTCTCTCTCTCTCCTCACACTCTTTCTCTCTCTCTCTCCCTCCCCCACTCTCCCTCCAGAGGCAGAGGTTAATTCCATGTAAATTACTCCGATCTTCCATGCGAGCAAAACAGAGGTAGAACTTCTGAATTTTGCCAACTATTCAAATAGTGTATTCTTTTTCCTGTTTCAGGATTTCATCCAGAGAACCACATTGCGTTTACTCAATGCATCTCTTTAATCTCCTTTTGAAAAGTGTCAATGTCATCAAAAACAGTTTTTGAGTTTTTCTTTATGTTTAATGACATTGGCAGTTTTCAGGAGTACTTGTCAGGGAGTGGCATTGTGGCATAGCAAGTAAAGCCATTGCCTGCAATGCTGGCATCCCATATGGGTGCCTGTTCCTGTCCCTGCTGCTCCACTTACTATTCAGCTCCCTGCTAATGGGCTGGGAAAAGCAACAGAACATGGCCCAAGTGTTTAGGTCCCACCACCCCGTGGGAGACCCAGATGAAGCTCCTGGTTCCTGGCTGTGGCTTGGCCCAGAGTTGGCTGTTGCAACCACTGGGGGAGTGAACCAGCAGATGGAAGGTTCTCTCTCTCTCACGCTCTTGATCCCCTCATTCTCTCACTGAAACTCTGAGTTTCAAAATAAATAAGTAAATTCTTCTTTAAAAAATAGAAGAATACTTAACAGGTATTTTGTAGAATGTCTGTCACTCTATTTGGGCATTTCTATTGACTTCCTCATGTTCAGACTATTGGTAACCTAGACCATAGGTTTTTGGAGACAAAAATAACAATGAGGAGATGCCCTTCTCATCCCATCCTTTCAGGAGTACTTTAAACATGAATCATCTTGGTGGTGTTAACCTTAATCACTTATTTATGGTGTGTCCTCCAGGTTTCTCTGCTGTAAAATTACTCCTTTTCCTATTCCATAATCTATTCTTTGGAAGTGAGTCACCAAGTATGCCCATACTCACAAGGAGAGGATTAATCTCCATGTCCTTGAAGGTGGAATATTTACATATGTTATTTGCAATTCTGTAATCTACTTTCCCCCCATTTGTATATTTATCTCAAATAGTGACAGTTGGACTTTCTGTGGGGCAGATGGGTTGCAAGTGGGTAGAATAAGTGAGAACAACAGTCCAGTTCCTATGGGAGTGGCACAACAATAAAGGTATTAGCTTGACTGCCACATCCCTGTTAAGCTTTGGAAAGTAAACTCCAGAGTTGTCCTTCTCATGGAAGAGTGACAAGACTCATGCCTTCTCATGGCATGAGCATGTTTCCTGGGAGGAAGATGTTTTCCACACTGGTACTCCATGATGAACATGGAAATACTGCAGATAACTCTGAAATGTCTGTGAACAATGTTTTGATACCTTTGAAGCATCCTGGCTTCAGTTTTCTGTAGGAGACTCTCAGGTTGCAGAAGGTGGTACTGAGGGAAACCTAGGCTGTCTACAATGTTAGCCAAGAGGGGTTCAGCTTAGGGTTTGGTGAAGTTCTACCTCTGACTCTGTTTTGCTTAGAAGATCGGAGTAATAAACATGGACTTAACCTCTGCCTCTGGGCAGGAACTTCCATTTAGTGGCAGACTAGAAGCGTGGGAATGAACTGTTTTTATAAAACCTTCCTCTGCTTGACCCAATGTACATTAAATCATGTGTGTTAGCAACAATGATTTCCTGTCATGTAATTGGTGTATTGGTGCTTCCATAACTTCTTGTTTGAAGCTTAGATGTGGTATTTGGCAATACTAAACATCTATATTAGTCTCAAAAACTCTAATGTTTTTCATTATCTATACAGAACAATCTCAGGTTTTCAGATTTGCAACACGAAAAATAGAATTATGTAAAGTTGAAACCCAGTAACATTCATATAGGAACTTCTACATACTTTTCATTTTCTTATTTATATAAAGTGAATAAGTTTCATGTATTTCATATATACAGATTTAAGAACATAGTGATACTTCCCACCTTACTTATCCTCTTGAGTCTACAGCCTCTGGTAGATGGAGTGATGGGTTTTAGGTTTATATACACCTATTAACTAATTATTTATTGACTATCTTTTTGTGCCAGGTTATTATATCTTTATATTAAATTCCCCCTTTATATATATCATCTCATTTAATCCTCATAACTATTTTACAGATGAGAAAGCTGAGCTCAGGGAAGTAAGACACTGTTCGCATAGTGCTTTCTCTCTCTCTTTCTCTCTCTCCCTCTCTCTCTCTGTCTCTCCCTCTCTGGAATTGAGCCACCATACATAGGAGCTGGTCTATGGAAGCTACTTTTAGACATAGCCTAGCCTCCCTGGTCATTATTGAATGGGGCCAGTAATGATCATATCATCCAAACTGAGATAAGCATGTTCTTTATCTTAGAAATTAGAAATTTGAATCCAGAGATTGTAAGTCTCTACTTGTGGCTGAAAAACATACGTAGACAGGCTTGGGGAGGCCGATGCCAATAATGTGGTTGGAGAAGTGTAGGAGGCAGAGAAAGTAACACTGAAGCTGCTGTAAAGAGAGACAGAGCGATGCAGAACAGTCATGACAGCCGTCCAACTCCTAATTTCCATTCCTTGTCATGCTCAGGCTCAAGGAATTTCCAAGTCTGAATTCCACAAGTTATTCCTATATCCTTATAATAAATTCCTCTTTTTGGCATAAAGTAGATCAAGTTTGCCTTTATTATTTGCACTAAATAAATCCAGCTATTCTAAGACAATTTGGACCCAGATATCATTCCAAGCTATGTTGGTAGTCACAGGACTATATTGCCTTTCTTGACAAAGAGTTGATTAACTCATGGACAGTATGCTGATTCTGGGTAAGAATATGAGAATAATGCTAGTGACCACTGATCATCCACTTATTTCAATGGTAAAGGAAGGTTTTCACCAATTTCTAAAGCCACTCAAAAAGAGGCATGATTACTAAAGAAATTTTGGTGGTGAGTTCACTGGCTTGCCAGGAGCAGTTTACTCCATCACTAATCCTAATCCTACTCTCACTATCATTAGTCACACATTCAGCAAGCTAGGCCATGTGTGATAATGTACCCTAGAAGATCTCCAAATGATTCACAATGGCATCTGTTATCTTAGACCTTTGCTGTGCAGTGACTTCAGGGACTATGACAGATGCTATAGAACACTCACCAAACTTGCTCTTCATCATGGGCACAACGCTTTATCATATTTTCCAGACACTCTTGAAATTAGTGTTTGATGAGCCCAGGTTTTACAACGGAATATGATCAGACTTACTGGTAGACCTGGCCCATAAAAACACCCAGTTACTACCCTCTATGCTCTTTTTCCCTAGGTCAACAATCCCGGGATCCATTTGATGTAAACAAAGGAGCTCCAAGATGGAGGGAGCCTGGGCTTTAAAATTACACCTTAGAACAGGAGCAATCACTAAGAAGGAACTCCCACTTAAGTGAGTACAAGCCACATTTCAATTTGTTTATGCTATTAATATCCTGGAATTTATGTGTTGCAGCAGTTAGCGTTACCTTTATAGGTTTTATCTCTTCAGTATATGCCTGGTTAGAACATATCCCAAGACAGGAGGGCCTCTTCAATAGATAAATGTTATAAAAAGAGACAGTTCTTCTCTGCTTACAGGTTATGTTTAGAATTTCTCCTTTTAAGTCCTGAGTATGTGCCAGGTCTGCCACAGAAATAGAATGACTCTGGATGATTGACATCCTGAACATTTGGAGTTAGGGAAGACGGCTGTTTCCTTCCTGTAAATTGATGAATCACATCTCCAGATATTAGCATAGCAAGAAAAACTTGTTCTTCAGTTTCCAGCACACATTGTCACCCTAAGAAGAGAAACTTTCTCATTCCAGCACCCTATTCATTGTTTTTACAAAGATGGGTTTGCTTTCAGACTTGATTCAGAGGTCAGGCGATAACTGATTAAGCAGAGAACCAAATGTGACCAGTGCCGATGAAATACACAGATATGTAGCTGTAGGCCAATACTTCAGGTAATTTAGTCTACATAACAGATTATTGTTATTGCTGTTATTGTTATTGATTTATATTTTATACATTGAGGACAGAAGAGCTCAAATAGAATAGGCTATCAACCTAGCAAGAAACACCTCTTCTCTCTGTCTACTGTATGTACGTGACTGGTTGGCTGTGCAGTGGTGAAAAGGTATAACTTTCCTCACTCATCATAAGGGTCCTGACTGACACCCCTATAACAAAAGACCAATTAACAAGAGACAAGCATAACAGATTTAATCAAAGTTTTATGTGACACAGGAACCTTTAGAAAGGAAGACCCAAAAACAGTTTAGGGAGGACTGTCCATTTTTATGATTAGATTCAATGAAGATTCATGCAGAAGGGTGGTTGGACTAAAGGGGTCTGATCTAATAGTAATAGGCTGATAAGGGAAACTCAGCAAGACCTATTTGTTCTGTTTCTTCCTGGTCCTTCTGTTGTAATTTTTTCCTCCTTGGGCAGGAGCCCCTCCTGAATGAGGGTCTTATGATCTACAATCAGACAAAGTAGGTCAAAGGATTTCTTTATGGCCAGCTTCTAGACATAACTGTAGTGAAAAGTTAGAGTCATATTTCTATATTTTATCATTGGCTTTGGGAGATGGAGTTCTGGATTCCATGACTGGCCTTTGGGAAGAAGAATTCTGGTTTGTGGTTTGTATGGCCTGCCTTGGAGAAAGGGCAGGAGAAGGCAGATAGACAATTTCCTCTTGAGGCTGTTCTAGTGTCCTTTGGCTCACAGGACTCAGTGTGCCAAGTGCCATATTTTTCAGTCTTATTTTCTGAGCCTCGACAACTGCATAGCACCAGCTGGCTGGAGAAAGCACAACTCTCTTCTGCTTTGCTCCTAACATCCTTGCTCTGAGAAGGAAACTAAGCAAAAATGGGGAGAAACAGTGGGCCTCAAATATTGAAAAACAGTATGTTGGGTAGCATTGAATGGTCAAGACCGAAGTAGAAGTAGGACTAGACTAAGAGTTGAGGTGACCTGCAGTGGGACAGAGCAGATGACTGGGGTGAAAACCATTGTTCCAATGCCTCTTGTTAGATCTCTAAGCTTAGGTTAAAGAATAAAATTCCAGGAAATACGCAAGTAGACTTTAAGGATGCAACAACTCAGCCACAGGGAGTGTGTATGCAGGGAAGTGGACAGCCTCTTCAGCTTCCTCAGTACCCTGTGCACACCCTGTGCATAGCCCTGTCCTAACTTTTCTCTTCAGGTGCTTTTGTGTTTTTCCTGTGGTGATTGTGAGCTATGAGGATATCAATCACAACTTTCATGAAAGCCAATTTTAAAATATGTCAATTGATGGGACAGACATTTAACCAAGTTCAGCTTCTTTCACCTGCATTCCATAAAAGGCAACCTGGTTTTACTTTCTAGCTCCACTTCTAATTCCATCTCTCCGCTAATGTACACCCTGGGATGTACCAGGTGATAACCCAAGTAGCTGGGTCCCTGCCACCCACATGGAAGACCCCAGTTGAATTCTTGGCTCTGTGATTTGGTTTGTCCTAGCCCTGGCTACTGGGGACATTTGGGATGTAAGCAAGCACATGAGAGTGCACGCTCTCTCTCTCTCTTTCTCTCTCTCTTTTGCCGTCTCTGAATTTCACTCTTACTCTTGTGCTTGGGCATGCTCTCTCTCTGTGCCTCTCAAATATATATATAAAAAAAAAACCAAAATTTAAAAAATGTAAAGTGTTTTTGAATAAAAAGTAAGGTATATCAATTGCTGATACAAAACAGCTCAATATCTTCCCAACTAATGGTGCTATAACAATTGGAAAAAATGTACTCAACCTAAATCTCATATCATATATAAAAATTAAGTGAAAAATAGAAAGTGGAATCGAATGTAAAATAAAACTATAAAATTTGAGGAAAAAATAGGAGAGCATCTTCAAGATCTGGGACTAGGTAAAGTGTTACTAGACATTATACCAAAAGCACAATCCTAAAAGAAAAACAGATAAATTTACTTTCATGAACATTAAAAACCTCATTCTGCAAAAGAACCTCTTAAGAGAGGATGAGAAGACAGGCTAGTGAGTGGAAACAAACATTTGAAAATCACCTGACAAAGACTTTCTGTCTCAATATATTAAAAAAGAAGCCCCTAAAACTCAACATTTCAAATAAAATAAAGGGCTGGCGCCGAGGCTCAATAGGCTAATCCTCCGTCTTGCGGCGCCAGCACACCGGGTTCTAGTCCTGGTTTAGGGCGCCGGATTCTGACCCGGTTGCCCCTGTTCCAGGCCAGCTCTCTACTGTGGCCCAGGAGTGCAGTGGAGGATGGCCCAAGTGCTTGGGCCCTGCACCCCTTGGGAGACCAGGAGAAGCACCTGGCTCCTTGCTTCGGATCAGCGCGGTGCGCCGGCCATAGTGCGCCAGCTGCGGCGGCCATTGGAGGGTGAACCAACAGCAAAGGAAGACCTTTCTCTCTGTCTCTCTCTCTCACTGGCCACTCTGCCTGTCAAAAAAAAAAATAAATAAATAAAATAAAACAAAAACAATTAGGAAATGGAAAAAGGGAAATATGAATGGCAAAAATAGGACATGTGTTCCATTAGGGAAATTAAATTTGAAGTATGCGATATCACCAAAAATCCTACAAGAATGGCTATAATAAAATATAGTAAGGATACCCTAAGCTGGGTCATACATCAATGGCGAGAGTGCAAAATGGTACATGCACTCTGGAAAATATTTTGGCATTTCCCTACCAAACTAAGCATGCTGTTGCTGTAAAACCTAGCAATCACACACTTGGCATTTATCCCAGAGAAATGTAAATTTTTAATCAAACTGAAAATTATACACAAATATTCATAGAAGTTTTGTTCATAATAGAAAAAATGAAAAAAATAGTCATTCAATGAATGACTGGTTGAACAAACCCTGGTACATCTGTACAATGTAATTCTACTCAGCAATAATGAAAAGAATGAACTATTGATATATGAGCAATATTTTTTAAAGATGTCAGCTTTTTTTAAAAAAAGAAATTTATTCATTTATTTGAAAGTCAGAGTTACACAGAGAGAGGAGAGGCAGACAGAGAGAGAGAGAGAGAGAGAGAGAGAGAGAGAGGTCTTCCATCTGCTGGTTCAGTCCCCAAATGGCCACAATGGCAGGATTTGCACCAATCCAAACCAGGAGCCAGGAGCTTCTTCCAGTCTCTCACATAGGTGCAGGGACCCAAAATTTAAAAAATTAAGTGGTCCTCTTCCTCTGCTTTCTCAGACCATAGAAGAGAGCTAGATCAGAAGTGGAGCAGCCAGGACTCGAACTGGCACCCATATGGGAGGCCAGCACTGCAGGTGATGGCTTTATGCCACAACACCAGCCCCGAACAATTTTTACGGACTTCATGAGAAATATAGAAAGTTAAGGGACTTTACACTGAAAGATCATGCAGTTTGACCTCCTTGAGAAAGTGATGTTTAAATTAAGTTTTACTTTCCTTACCCCTAACAAAGTGTCTCAATTTTGTTGAAGGAATGAATGAAATATAAGGAGACTGAGGTGACTTCAAGCTAATAGCATGAGTGACAACTTGCTGAGATAGAGAACCATTGCCAGGGGCTTTTCACATTACTCTAAATCAGGGAACTAATTGAAGTGGTTGGAGCTACAAGCAAATGAATGCCACTGGATTCACTTGGAAAAGTTGGAGAAGACTGAGTTCATGGAGGAGCTGGAAGCCAGGCAAAGAATGCAGGATTATCGTTTTTCACACTATTTTTTGTAATACAACTAGCACTTTTTTATACAATGGATCTTCAGAAATTTCACAGAAAATGCGTATTATGAAAAGTCTGGGTGTGGGTTTCAGATTTTTTTGAGGTGCCTTAGTGGCTCAGTCTGTTAGCATGCAATTTAGTTCCTGATGACCTATTGCCTATTTTATGAGCAAATCATTGAGAGCTGCTCAGAGGCTCCAAAGATGAAGTAATAACAAGGACAGGGTAATGTTATGTGCCCTGATTTGATAGTACAGCTGTATATACTTGTCAACATGGCAGAGTGTACCCA
The DNA here is from genome assembly GCA_949820135.1 of Sylvilagus floridanus. NCBI lineage: Eukaryota > Metazoa > Chordata > Mammalia > Lagomorpha > Leporidae > Sylvilagus > Sylvilagus floridanus. The sequence goes on along the minus strand of OX463224.1, from coordinate 51,177,908 downwards.
TAAATATCTACAATTAGTAAGCATTAGTCATAAATAATTCTAATGTTTGAGATGGAAATACTAATCTGATTCAATCTTCACACACTGACTACATGTATTGAATTGTCACTGTGTACCCCACAAATATGTGCAATTAAAATAACAGAAGATTAAATTTGTAAAAATCTTTGCACCAGAGTAAACTTACTTTTTAATTCCATTTTTCTCAGCCTTTTTTAATTGGATTTTCAAACTTTTTTTTACTTCTATCAACCTGTTTCAAATAATCACTTATCAAATTGACACATATGAGATTGTCAGATTCTTGTTCACAAATTATTTGATATTGGCCAGTGCCGTGGCTCACTAGGCAAATCCTCCGCCTGTGGTGCCCGTACCCAGGGTTCTAGTCCTGGTTGGGGCGTCGGATTCTGTCCCGGCTGCTCCTCTTCCAGTCCAGCTCTCTGCTATGGCCCGGGAAGGCAGTGGAGGATGTTCCAAGTGCTTGGGCCCTGCACCGGCATGGGAGACCAGGAGGAAGCACCTGGCTCCTGGCTTCAGATCGGCACAGCGCGCAGGCCGCAATGCGCTGGCTGTGGCGGCCCCTTGGGGGGTGAACCAACGGAAAAGGAAAACCTTTCTCTCTGTCTCTCTCACTGTCTAACTCTGCCTGTCAAAAAATAAATTAATTAATTAAAAATAAATAAATTAATTAGTTAAAAAACCCAAATTATTTGATAATGTGTGTGTGTGTGTGTGTGTGTGTGTGTAAATCTTTTTCTCACTAGCTAAATTGGAACTCTCTTTGGGGCAGAAGTTTATTGTTTTTGTTCTTATAATTTTTTTTGTCCACAGCTTCTAGCATGGTGCTCACTTTCTTTTTCTTTCTTTTTTTTTTTAAAGATTTATTTTATTTATTTGAAAGTCAGAGTTACAGAGATAGGTAGAGACAGAGAGAGGTCTTCCATCCACTGGTTCACTCCCCAGATGGCCGCAACAGCTGGAGCTGTGCTGATCTGGAGCCAGGAGCCAGGAGCCTCTTCCAGGTCTCCCACATGGGTGCAGGGGCCCAAGGACTTGGGCCATCTTCTACTGCTGTCCCAGGCCATACCAGAGAGCTGGATCGGAAGAGGAACAGCCGAAACTAAAAACGGTGCCCATATGGGATGCTGGCCAGGCCAGGACTTTAACCCGCTGCGCCACAGCGCCGGCACCAGTGCTCGCTTTCTTAAAATGGGCATACGTAGGAATCTGGACTCAACCTTAGGACACAATTTTAATTCTCTCTGTTCCCATTCATTTTACAAGTGATAAAACCAAGACCCAGAGCCAGGAAATATCTTTATTAGTCTCTCTGTTTTGTAAACTGTTCTTTTTTGAAGATGTTGATCATGGATTTTGAAGGTGTTCCTATCAGAGAATATTAGACCTGGAAGGAGTCTTCAAGGCCAAGGTTGCATAAATAATTGATGAAGGAATCATGGAAAGAACTGCCTCCCAACTCCCAGTCTGGTTTCTGTGACCTCACACTCTCTGTGGTTTGCTTCATAGTCACTATTGATTGTTGATTGGTTTGCAATGGGTGACAGTTGTTCCTGGCAAGACAAAATTCCTGCTCCAAATGGGGAAGCCAGATGCTATCCCCCCAAGGCCACTTGTTGACTTTCCATTTTCAAGATGTTATTCCTACTGATGGGAACTTTAAAATGGATGTTTAGAAGTTTGATAGACCTGGGCTGTTCTCCTTGCTACACAATGGAGTAGTATTCAGCCATGAGAAAGAATGCAATTCTGACATTGCAGTTAAATGGACAGAACTAGGAATCATTATGTGCAGTGAAATAACCCAGACCTAGAAAGAAAAATACCATTATGTCCTCTTCCATATATAGAAGTTCTATTTTATAAAAAGGCAGTCAATCTGAACTTAGAACAGTGATTATTTGAGGTTGAAGAGGATGGGAGAAGGAGGCAAGAGGGAGGTTGGATAACAGGCACTGAAATACAGGTAAAAATAACAAGTTCTGGAGATCCACAGCACAGTGGGGACGACCATACACACTAATATATTAGACATTGCATGAAGAACTGGAAGAGGAGCTGATAGGCTCCAACCACAAAGCAAAGATAAGGAAACAAATGGCTAGTTGCCACACTTGAACTGCTAATGTTGTGTATAATGCATTGAAATATTACACTGCACTCCATACAATGTACATGTATTACATATTAATAAAAATAAGAAAATAATTTATTAAAACCCAGGCAAGTTTCAGCAGCAATCATTTCTGGGATTACTGGCTGCTGGAACTCTGGCCTGGCGTGTTGTGAAAGCCATGTGTACACATGTCCACAGCTGCATGGCGGGTGGCATGTGGGACTCCTTTCCTGTGGAATAAAGAGAAATTCATTAGTGTTGCATTTACCAATGTGCCTGACTACAGGCCCCATCATGACATTTCCCCTAGAGGTTTGTTTTCCAGGTTTTACTGGTAAGAGAGAGGAGAGGCTAAGTACTCACAGGATTTAGAATGTGCCAGACTTTCACTGGTGCCGAGATGCTTTTATGCAATTCTGTTTTCCATTTGCCTAGGGCTTAAAGCTCTTCCTTCGTGGAACAAGCTCTTGCCAAAGGCACTCAGATCGAAAGATCAGTTTAATTAAAATGAAAAAAACTAAACATTAAAGGGTCCTGTGTGTGTGTGTGTGCGTGTTACATACAGTTAGTCAATTTGCTAAGGGTAGTCAAAAGCAACTTTGTATTGGCTAAGATGTGTAAACAGTTAATTCTAGCAAATTAATCAAATGTGAACAGTTTAATTGGGCAGGTAAATCAAATCAGCTACGATCTCAAGTTTACGTTATGTTTAGCTCACACCAATGTCAGACCAAAGAAATGAGTTGCAAATAAAAACCTTCTCAACCCGCCCCATTTCACCCAAAGTGGGTAGGGGGAAAGGGTAAGCGGAGGGGGAATGACAGAACAGGAAGAAGGACTCAACCAGAGAGATTAAATTGATTCATATAGCATAAGATTCAGATACAGAAAGTAGAGGAGATACAAGAGCGTGAATGACTGAATTGGGGAAGATTTTAGAGAGCATGGAAAGGGGGAAAGGAGAAACTCTGTGGAACAAGTTATCATGCACAAGATGGCAAAAGTGCATGAAATGGGAAAAGATATGTCAAATAATTTGTAGTTTTCAGTACTTCCCATTTAGTGATTTCTGATAGACTTCAAATAAAATTTTAATTTCTCTTGGATTATTTTGGATACAGGACTAAATTGCTTCCAGTGTCAAACTGTACAAAGATGCAGTCAATAGGTAGTTGAGACTTGAGTGTTTTACATATTGAATAATAAATTTCAGACTTTTTTTACAATAACTATCAGGTACACATCCATAGGCTTTCATGTACACACACATTGTTTAGCCTGATCAGTTACCTAATTTCTGATATTCCAGGGTAACTGATAGATGAGAATGATTGTGTTGGAGCAAGTCCATTGTCTCTACTAGAAGAAAAAATTCAAAATACCCTCACTCCATTATATTTCAGCAAACAAAAGACAATTCTTACACAAAGAGTTTAGATGGGATGTTGATGACAAAGGGTAGGTGAAATAACCTACAGAGAGCCTTACAAAGAGAAAAAAATGTTACTAAAAACATGGATCACTGGGCTGGTGCTGTGGCATGGTAAGCTAAGGTTCCACCTGCAATACTAGCATCCCATATGGGTGCTGCTCCTCTTCTGATCCAGCTCTCTGCTGATGGCCTGGGAAAGCAGTGGAAGGTGGCCTCAGTGCTTGAGCCCCTGTACCCATAGGGGAGACTTGGAGGAAACTCCCGGCTCCAGATCTGCTCAGCTCTGGTTGTTGTGGCCATTTGAGGAATGAACCAGGGATGGAAGACACCTCTCCCTCCCCCCTCTGCCTCTCAAATGAATAATTTCTTTTAAAAAAAAATAAAATAAAAGAGTATGGACCATGTAACTCATTTCACACTTTTGAAAATGAGGAGTGCAATGTTGCAATTACATATAATTAGTACAATGAGTCTTTCTGTTCTGTGTATTTGCATAGTTATCCCTCTAGAAAGTTCTACAACTGTGATCTTAATCATTGGCTGAGTCAAAACACCTTTGAGCCTCAAATGAAAGTTGTGGACTATTCTGAGAAAAATGCACATGCACAATAAATATATATCTCTTGTAATTTTACAAAATATTAAGAACCTTATGGAGGCTGGCTTAAAATCTCTTAAATCTTTCTAGTCTCAAAAGCCTACAACATAGGCAATCTTGTGCTGCCATGAGTTTAAGCTGGCAAAGCCTGGGATTCTTCCTTCTTTACAAGAATACTCTTATACACAAAACAGAGGGTGAAGTTCTTGGATGAAAATGCTGCTCACCCAGTCCTCACAAATGTTACTACAACATGTAAATTAAAGTTCAATTTTTCAGTGCTGTAACATCTTGAGGCAAAGGAAGACTACTTAGTACTCTTAAGTAATTGTAAAAGAAAAATATGGAATCCTACCCACACACGAAGAGAAAGCAGGCCAAAAATCATGAACTAGTATATGCACTTCTTTAGGGTTGCAATTAATTATTTCACTGAAGTTTTAAAATGCTTATCTCTTTGTTCCATACCCTTAGGGAAAACTTAACCAAACTATGGGGTTAGAAGATCAAACGACAAATCAGCAGCAGGAATAGATTTTTTTTTTAATTGAATTTAAACACAGAAGATTTTTTAATGGAAAATTTTTAAGTTTATAAAAACTACAAGTTTATAAAAACTACAAGTTTATAAAAACTTATAGAATGTACTCCTTGAGTTCAGTTATGGAGTCATGACTGTAATTTATTATCTACCTACCAGCTGTGCTACCAGAAAATATTTGTCATGGAATTTAAATAGGAGAAGGCAAGCCTGTAGCCTAAGGGTTAAAGACCCTAATTAAGATGCCCTAAGTTCTACATCAAAGTGCCCAGGTACCTCAGTCCAGCTTCCTGCTAATGCAGACACTGGGGGGCAGTGATGACGGCTCAAGTAGTTGGGTTTCTGCCACCCATTTGGGAGACCTGGATTGAATTACTAGCTCCCAGCTTCATCCCAGCCCATTTCGCCATATAGGCATTTGGGGAATGAACCAGAGGGTGGCAGCTCTCTTTTTCTGTCTCTGCTCCTGAAATAAGTAAGTAAAAAAAAATTAAAAGAGAAAGTAAATGAGTTATATACAAAGTTTCAGCCCAGGATTTTGCATGCATTAATAAAAATCCGTGTTAGGAGGCTCTCCTAAGGCAGCTTCCCTCAACCCCACTCCTTTTGCCATCATTCTGCAGATGGAGCTACCACTGCTAATGACTTTTGGTGGCCTGGCTGCCCAATACAACCTCTGATCCATGGCTGAAGCAAAGAAATCACTGAATTCCAGTGCTTGATGTATTCATACTTTTGGTGTCTGGTCATACAAAATAGCACCAATATCATATAGCTCCTCATCTCTAATGGAGAGAACAGATATATATATATATATATATATATATATATATATACCCTCCTTAAGAGTTCCTGCTATATATATTTTACCTGGCAAATTTCACGTTCAGTCCCTTGGAAGCAGGCAAAAGACCGCTCAAGGAGATAGTCCGAGCACAGTGTGATCATATTCACTGGTTGTGGTTCCTCTTCCTTTTCCTTTCAAAGTGGGCACAGTGGAAGGGAATTGACAGGTATATAGACATCTAGGAGACTGCAGCTTGGGCAAGCCAGCTCAGAAAGCTCATAGCCTTAGGCACTTATTCCCAACTCTGTGTGCTGACACACCTACTCTGGTTCAGCAGCTAAACTGGTCATTTCTTCCTCTTCCTCCTCCTCCTTCTCCTCTTCAAGGCTTAGGATGTGCTTTTCTATTTGAAGTCCTTCTACATATTAGCCTGATCTACATTTGCAGACTCATTTTCTACTACTATCTTCCTCATACCTTGCAGCTAATTTAAATATCTGTTTTCCCGAAGTTTAGCTTGAGTCTCAGCTTCCCTCCTGAATTCCAGACATGTATATCCAACTGCCTAAACAATTTCACTTGGTTGGAGAATAGGCAATCTCAAACTAATCACATACAATTTTTCACATATAATTTTTCTTTTTTTTTTATGAAGTTTCTCTTATTGTCTGAAAAAGTGAAGTATCTGTTACATCTTAGTAATTTCCCATGCAGGTGGGTATGTGTGACTCTAGACCTGCAGTGGGGGTCTTGTTCAGCATAAGAGGTTTCCCCAGTTGGAACAAGTGGATTTGTCTCCACTCAGCATCACTTCCCTGGAAGGTGTTTCTTTCATTGCCTGGCCAAATCTGGCTTGTTCATTATGTCGCAGGTTATTTTAATGTCATTTCATTCAGTCAGTCCTCAAATACTTTAGTGCCTTCTCTGCTCTAAGGGCTGAGTGAGAAGCTGGGGATGTACCTGGGAACAAGGGTCCAGTCCTTCAGAAACTGTGAACACAAAAGTAGAAGTTTCTACAACAAAAAGTAAACTAATATATGGAATCATTCTAGATCATGAAAAGCAATAAGAAGTAAGGGTCAATACCAGAAATCTGTGTGTTTCTGGAGGTGGAACTACCATTCTCTTCCATTCCTTTAGATACCTTATATCCAGGGGCACCACTCAATCAAATTTAATAAATTTCCTATCCCCACTCCCATCAACAAAAAATATACAATTGAGCATGCCTTATTTTTATTTATTTGAAGAATCTTGGCAGTAAGGAAGTACCTATGTAATGTGCAGTCATCATTTGTGAAGTCATAGGTTTCTCATAGATTTATTCTCTTGGACAACTTCTTCCAGCTATTTCTGCTTCCATTTGAATGAATCTCCTTAAAAATCCTCCTTGAGTCACAGTGCAAGTTTTTGCCCATCTCTGACCTCTAACACATCATCATAATTATTTGTTGAGTTGTTTTATGTGGTTTATGAATTCCGTGTTGTTGTTCCAGGCTATTGGACATCCTTTTCTGTCTTCCTGGAATAACATTACTTCTAGTTAATCTTTTCCTGAATGTGTAAGTCTGACCTAGTAGTCTTGTTTCTTCATGGTGTCTCTTCCTAGTGTAAGTACATTTGGCTTGTCCTAGGACCCCTAGGCTAGCACTAGGCTTTTCTACCCTAGATGTTTCTGCCACTATGTACTAATTGCCTGTATGTATGTGTGTGTGTGTGTGTATCTGGAAATGTTACACTCCATAAGAAAAAGTCATTTGAGTGTAAATCACTCTTAAATATACATTATTCTGAATGTGGTGATAAACTTCTACTCTTTGTCGATGTCAGGAGTTTAATTTGGGGGTATAGGATGCCATCACATTACTTGTACCCTCATGTTACTCTTGATTTGCCACAAGGATTTGCCATGGTTGAATTCCTCCAGCTTCTTACATCTAATCATTTAATCATAGCTTCGTCAACAAGGCCTCTCTGACTCTCACCCCATAATCATACACTCCTCTAGTACCGTGTACTTGTCCTTCACTGTGCTTTGCCCATTTGAAGTCATCTAATTTGTTATTGTGTGTATAATCATTTGTCTAAAGCCTGTCACCACTGCTAGACTCTAATCCTAGTAAGGATAAGGATTGTGTGAGCAAGTGCAAGTCCAGGATCAAATAAAATACCCGAGGCTAAGTAAATACCAGGAAATACAAGCTTACTGACTAACTGATTGCCTTAAGTTTTGTGTCATGAAATAGTGAACAGAGCTGGTGGCCTTGGCCAGGACAAAGGTACACTGCTATTCTGCAGATCATGTCTGTAAATTCTGCAATGACCTTTCATTTAAACTTTCATCAACTGCTAAAATCCAATTATTTGGAAGACCAGACACACACACTAGCTTCCAATAAGTACAGTTTGTAGAGTTTCCATGGCTAGATACCACACTTTTGTCACTGTTAATTTTTTTGGCTACTTCACTCAAATTCTCTTTTCAAAAGAACACTGTTCCTGTCTTCTCCCGTGTTTACAAGAGTGCCTATCATCTGCTATAGCTATAATTAGTGCCAAGACTTGGGATTTTTTTTTTTTTGGAATTCCTCCAACCAAGTAGAACACAAAGAACAGATTTATATTCCTGCCTTGGGCAAAACTGTGAAGGTGGAAAAACTTCATTGTTGATGCTGCCTTTCAACCCCACCCTGTCAGCTGTCTCTCTTTTCTGGATTCTCCCTACCCACTTAGGCCATATTCTCCACTGTCACCCTCAGGTGACCAGCTCCCCCATTCTGCACCCTGCATCCCTCCTTTCTCCACAGCACCAGTTTTAATGCATCACCTGGAGCTCTCTGCTCCAGAGAGCACCAAGCTGTCCATGACCACCAAGCACAAGCTGTTGCTCATACCATTCTTCATCAAGATTCATTTTCAATTATCTTTATATACAGAAGATCGACTTAGTATATATTAAGTAAAGATTTCAACAGACTGCACCCACACAGACACACAAAGTATAGAGCACTGTTTGAGTAGTAGTTTTCTGTTAATTCATACAGTACAACACACTCACTGTGCAGATAACTTTTACAACATCCTCCTCTATCTGAAAAAGAAGATGACTTCCAGTAAACAACTTTAGGATAACTCATTGAATTACTCTACCATAAACATTTTGCCCATGGAAGTTAATTCAGAGAACTCCTTGCAGTGTCCTAACAATTCAGAATCCCTTGGGCACACTTTGGTTGCAGCGTATGTTTCCAAACCCAATAAAAGTGCAGTGGTCTCCCCATCCCACCATTCACAATTTCACTTTCTGTAGTTTCAGTTACTCTCTGTCAATCACTGAGAGCATCAATTGGAAAAATCCAGAAATGATGTACCACTCTGAGTAGTGTGATGACATCATATCCATCTCCATACACCCCACTCACTACATGAATCACCCGCTTTGTCCAGTGTATCCACTACCAACCCATTAGCCACTAGTAACTGTCTCAGTTATCAGCTCAACTATGGCAAATCACTGTGCTTGTGTTCACGTAACAGATAGGGTTTGACACCACCTGAGGTTTCAGGCATTCACTGGGGGTCTTGGAACACAGGACCTATGGATAAGGGTGGGGGACTGCGATACATATTTGCTCTTTGAGACGATAGATTCAGAATAAACAATGATAGCACCATGATTTGAAAAGACAAAAAAACACAAGCCACTTGCGTTCTGTCACCCAGTGTGTTTATTTGGAATGTTTATCTGTTGAAAATTTACAGAGACAGAGTCAGCCTAGTGGGACCCAGGAAGACCTCTCTGGTTCTTAATGTACATGAGAGGCCACTGCAGTTTTCACACATATTATGTAAAACTCAAGATTAACCATGCAGCAATTGTTTATAAATTCTTAGAGCAACAAAAGATGTTTGGAGGAGGAGTATTTTATCACTGACATTGTTTGGAATTCTCTAAGCTTGACAATAATAAAAAGCAGACCATCATTTATTCAGTTCTGCTGTACTTTTTAAATTCTTCACTGCCCATGCACCCCTTCCTTGCCAGCTTTCAGGGAAGGTCACTCCTATGTCACCCTGGGAAGTCACTGCAGATGAGGTCAGAGTCAAATCATGATATGGCCAAGCAAGTCCCTCCCCAAATGACTTTCACTGCCCAGATTGTAGGTTAGGCCAAAATTAGTTCAGTGATTGCTCAAATGAAATAGATCTGGGTTTCCCAGAATCCTCCTGTATCTCTCCAGGGAACCAGATGTCCAGGCTGATAGACCTCTGTGTGCAGTAGGCAGACTTTTTCCAGTCTCATTCCTTCTTCATCCAATTGCCATGTTTGTTTTGCTATGTTTGTTGTTAAAACTCTATGTATTGAACAAACTTTGCAGCCTGTGTAAGCCTGTGGGTGGATTTGTCCTGTTCTATTTCATACTGAAAGGCTATTTACATTCTGGCCTTCAGCACTTCTAGGGGACTAGAAATGGATATGAGTCCTGAGCCTCTGGGCTGCAGAAGCTGGAATTTTCTGTGGTCAGAAAATGCAGCAATTCTTATGGACCAGAGTCAACATGAAAGCATCTAAGAAATTCTGGGTTTGCAATGTGGTCTTCTCCTGGAGAGCAGCAAGGTACCCTGAGACCCTGGGATCAGACACTTCTCAAAATAACCATAACAATGGGCCTCATCAATTCCAAAGCAAAGAGCCTGTCAATGCTCATATAATATCTTCTGCACCACACATGCTAGACTCCTGGTTCAACTGTTTGCATGTTCCTGAATCTCTCTGCGCTTCATCTTTTTTTCCTCTAAAATGGAGCTAATAATATTCCCTTTTGGGGCGGTTGTGGCTAGCAAATTAATCAAAACAGGTAAAACACTTAGCGGAACACCTGACATGTAGTGAATAATTAAAGTATAGCCAATGTTATGCTATGGGCTCTGTTGTTTATGATTTAAGATTTCTCTTTAGCACTCAAGTTGTTTTCTTCTTTCTTTCTAGTATTCTTCTGCTATAGCAGTGATCAGTTGGCTATTTAGAACACAAAAGCCTCTTTAATATATTGCAAAAAAAGATTTGATCTTATAATCTTGAGTATGCAATAAATATACCAAATTATAGCAAATTTCTGGCAATTCTCTTTATGAGATGTCTTTGTTATATATAGTCAGTCATATAATCATATTTATTATATATTATATAATCATATTTATTATATATATGAGAGAGAGAAATACAACTGATATCATGAGAAAACTGTGCATGGCTTTCAAAAAAATGTTTGCACCAAAATAAACTGTTCTTTAGATTTCATTTTCTCACAAACTTTCTGAAGTGCCCTTCTGTATAAAAACCTCTGAGATCAGTGATAGGCATATAGTTAACTCTTCATGTGAGCATGCTATTACAATTCTCATGTGACACAAATGATCCCTTGCCAGCAACAAGAGATTGCTGTTTTCCTCTATACAAGAGGAAAGAAGGTCACTTGGGATCTTTATTTGGCATACTGTTTATTGTTGAATACTATTAAATATTGAATATATGGAAAGTAAAAAGAGGGTTTTTACTTATCTGGGCAATTGACATTGGTTTGCATATTGCATGTAAAGATGGAAATATTTCTTCTGATTTTCAGAATTGGATAGCAAGGATAAAGGGACTAAGAGAGCAGTGGGTGAGAAACTTTGTAAAAATATGAAGAAGACCCCTATTCCTGCCCCCAACTTGCAGTGAGGATACAGGGACCTAGAAAGGGTAATCCTAAGTTTTAGTTTTGCAAGATAAAGAGTTCTGAATATAGATGGTGGTAATGGCTACATCATAGTATGAAAGAACGTCATACAACTGAATTTTGCACTTAAAATTATTTAGATGATCAATTTTATGTTGTGAACATTTTACTACAATTTAACATCTACAACAGCAGACTTAAGTTTCTGATTATTATAACATTACTATAATGCTCTTGTTTACCAATAGACTTTCTTGAGGCAAAAGAGAAGGGCTCTGGGGACTAGCAGAGTAGCATAGCAGGTAGGGCCATCGCCTGCAGTGCCAGCATCCCATATGGGCGCAGGTTTGAGTCCCAGCTGCCCGACTTCCGATCCAGCTCTCTGCTGTGGCCTGGGAAAGCAGTGGAAGATGGCCCAAATCCCTGGGCACCTGCACCCGTGTGGGAGACCCGGAAGAAGCTCCTGGCTCCTGGCTTCAGATTGGCACAGCTCTGGCCGTTGCAGTGACCTGGGGTAATGAACTAGCTGATGGAAAACCTCTCTCTCTGCTCCCTGCTCTCTGTAACTCTGCCTTTCAAATAAAAAGAGAGAGAGAGGGACCCTGCCACAGCTAGCACACTGTATATAACCCTATGCATACCAAAGGGAGTGAAGGGGTAAAAGAGCAACACCTTTCCCACACCCATCACAGAAGTCATGACTGACACTCCTAATACAAATAACAGGTTACCAAGAGAAAAGTGTAACAAATTTATGAGCCAAAATTTTACATGGTGTGGGAGCCTTCAGAAATGAAGATTCAAAGACCCTGGGGAAATTGTATTTTGATTCTTGCATTCAATGGACAGCTGTGTAGAAATGGGATAGGGCAAAAGGCAGGTGATCTAAGGGTAATAGACTCAGGGGAGAATCCAGGAAGACCTGTTTGTTCAGATTCCTCCTGGTCTCTGGGTAAAGGGCAGGGTATCTGTCACATGAGGGGCTTCAGGGGAGAAGGGAGAAGGTCAGGAAGTGACATTTCTAGGCTTTATGAGCTTGCTCTGGGGAAGAATTCTTTCTATAACCTGCTTTTAGAGAAGTATGGTAAGGGAAAAGGGGCGCAGGAGAGATAAACCAGAGAGAGCTTGCTTCTGAGGCCCTTCTAATTCTCTTCAACTCAAAGTACCCACACACCCATACCATACACTGTCCCAAAACCACCTGGCAGTCTCCACAACTGCCAATGCCTGCCCTGACTACCCTGGCTATCTGTCATAGAATCCTGATGTGTTTCACTGTTCCAGAGTCACATCGTGTAGGTTGTACAGAACTGGAAAAAGAACCCTCACGCCAGCACTCTGTCCCACCTTGTCCATCCTCTGGATGACATGGAAGGCAGTAATACATAAAAACAGACAGAACAAGAGACACTGGGCTAACTTCTCTCTGCTCCATTCTACCATTAGCTTCCAATATGCTTCCAACAAACTACACAACAATCCCCTCATCCATTCATCTTTTTTTTTTTTTAAAGATTGATTTATTTACTTGAAAGGCAGAGCTACAGAGAGGCAGAAGCAGAGGAAGATAGAGAGCTTTCATCCACTGGATCATTCCCCAAATAGCCACAATGGCTGTAACTGGACTGATCCAAAGCCAGAAGCCAGGAGCTTCTTCCAGATCTGCCATGTAGGTGCAGGGGCCCAAGCAGGTGGGCCATCCTCTACTGCTTTCCCAGGCAGTAGCATAGAGCTGGATCAGAAGTGGAGCAGCTGGGTCTCGAACTGGTGCCCATATAGGATACTAGCACTGCAGGTGGTGGTTTTACCTGCTATACCACAGCACTGGCCCTCATTCATCTGTCTTGACATCCACCTCAAACCACATCCTGATCCCCAGCTTCTACACACAAATCTTCCTTCTCTCCCATTTCCTTGAGCTCCCTTTGCCCTTGAAAATTCCTTTGCGACTCAAATGCTCCTGATATGAGATATATGCATTATATCTTACTATATACTTTATATATAGTATTTCTTGTAACTTTGCAACAATTTATTGAGGTAAATACTCTCCTTAATCTCCTTGGATCAGCATGGAAATGGGCTCATAGCCACCATGCAGTTTGCTCCCTGTCACACTGGTGTTTAATGACAAAACTAGGATTACAGTTTGGATACATGCTAATTTCTCTAAATCTAGAGCCCTTAATCTCCACATAATCCTACTTCTCTAAGGGAAAAAAAAATCATATTGTCAGATAACTGCACTTTTACTTTTTCCTAAGCCATGAGCTCATTTGATTTAATTCACTATTACTCATATTAGTGACATTTATTAAGTGCCTCTCTTGGTCAGATTATTGTCTGGACAGTCCTTAAAAGGCAAGACCTATTTTTTCGTCTTCTATGTAGTCCCAACTGTCATCAGTGCTTGGAATTTTTAGTGTCTTTGATTGACGCATGACAAAATGACTAAGCACATGCAGTACCAGCTAAAATTCCTAGACAAAGAAGGAAATCAAATAGAAGTGGAGATGTAAGTAAATGGGCAGTTCACTTTTTCTTTCAGACATTCCTTCCCTGCTGGTCATCATAGGTCTCCTCCTTCTTAATAAGGTTTAACCCTGCTTTCTTTGGTGAGAAAGAAAAACATGCTTCTGATATATCAGTTTTTTCTTCTAAATTTAGCAAAGTGTTGGGTTCCAACTAGGCCGTCTACCACAGCACCAACAGCACAGTCTGTCCTCGAGGTAATTCACTCCCTTACACAGATTTTGAAATGATTAACACATGAATATACCTGGGAATGTGCCTGATACTCCAGAGCAAAGCAGCTTGCTCTGCACTGAACAGAACCACAGAGATGGCCCTGGTGGTTCAGAGCACACAAAGGATCCAAAAGGAATGACAATGCTTTTTTTCTCTGAGGACTAGCAACCATCCCAGAAAAGAGATTTGTGTATAAAATTCCCTGTAATACCCAAACACACACTCCTTTTGATCGCTTGCTTGGATCCAGCATCCCAAAACTTTGGTGCCTAATAGGGTGGAGTGGAATTGATACTAAAGACTGTGTCTTTTTTTTTTTTTTTTCACCTTAGGCTGTGGCTTTAACTCACTGCAGCCCCAGGAATTCATTCTTTTTTTTTTTTTTTTTTGGACAGGCAGAGTGGACAGTGAGAGAGACAGAGAGAAAGGTCTTCCTTTGCCGTCAGTTCACCCTCCAATGGCCGCCGCAGCCGGCGTGCTGCTGCCGGAGCACTGCGCTGATCCGATGGCAGGAGCCAGGTGACAGGTGCTTTTTCCTGGTCTCCCATGGGGTGCAGGGCCCAAGCACTTGGGCCATCCTCCACTGCACTCCCGGGCCACAGCAGAGAGCTGGCCTGGAAGAGGGGCAACCAGGACAGAATCCGGTGCTCCGACCGGGACTAGAACACGGGGTGCTGGCGCCGCAAGGCGGAGGATTAGCCTAGTGAGCCGCGGCTCCGGCCAAGACTGTGTCTTCTAGGTATCTGGGAGGTATCTTGCTATGTCAAGGTGCTAACAAAAGCAGACCCCAGAATCTTCATGGCCTAAATACACTTGAAGGACCTAAATATCTCCCTCCTTCCAATAGATGAAGCTCTGATTAGAAGATTTACCAAGAAGCTAATGAAATGAAAGTTTCAGGGCACCTTCCGAGGCTTCTACCTTTCAATTTTCAGTTTTGCATTGTCTTACAAAAGCTCTCCCCCACCCAAATTGTGTAATTATCAGGTCCTAAAGATCTTAGGTCTGCCTAACTTTAGGCAGGATTTTTCTACGTAGAAAAGCAATGTTGGATTTAGAGGATTGTGACTCAGTCTTTCCAGGAGATCCATGAGTTGATGACTCAGCACCATCCCTTGCCACATTTGTGTTTGCCCTCTTTGGTGCTTCTGACACTGATCTCAGAAACCACCCCCAAAGACTGAGATGAATTCCAAGCAGACAGGTTTTTCCCAACTAGAGCGTCATTGAAGAATGAATTTACCAAAATTTCCTCAGTAGAGACTTTGTTGTGCTCTCTTTGTAATCACTTAGTACTACTAAGTCATCCAGACATATTAGACAAGACGAATGGAAGAAAGAGAAGAATTCTGTATTTTTCATTCTCTTTAGAATTTTCCCTTTTGTATAAAATTTCTGCTATTAATCCATTTAGAACAAGCTCTTACATCTTGGAGGGAAAGAAGTACCTTTTGCTCATCTTTGTATCATCAATACCTGTCATTTCTATAGGCATTCAAAAAATGTTTACTACATCAGCAAAAGAACAAATGAGTTACTCAGTGAGAGGCACACAAAATATTAGGAAAAGAAAATGAACCAGATGTGAGTAGAGAAAAAAAGGAGAAATAAAAAGTTAGGACACAGGAACAATATGTTGAGCTGTGGAAATGAAATCTACGTAGATGTAAGAACATACTACTTTCCCTTTTGACTTACTGGAAATCACACAGATTTTTCATGCATCTTGATTAGAAAAGATACTTGAGCCCTTGTGGGAGGCGGTCACATTGTGTCCTTTATCTTACCTTGCAGCTTTTTGTACATTCAGAGGGCTTCAGTGCATAACAGAAACTTTGCAAATAGGGAAAAGTCAATATTGATCTTAAGATAAATGTATGCACTTCCTTTTCCCTGGAAATTCATCCAGTCACATTTAACTCAAAAATAAAGCTAAAGCTTTGAGAATTAGTTCGAATGATTTGTTTAATAGAACTATAATGAACATAAACACAAACAGAATCTAAAACTTTTATTTTAAAAAACTAAAGTCTTAACTCCATTATAAAAGTAAGAATTATTTAGGTCAGAGATTGATAAAATCAACAGATAATTTATATTGTAGGACTTGTACCCCCATTCAGCCTCTGCTGTAACTCCTCAATCGTAAAAGTAGCCATAAACAATGGGGGAATGAATGGGCTTAATTATCTTCAAATAAAACTTTATTTACAAAGAATAGTGGTAGCCAGGATTTGGCCCAATGTTTAGAGTTTGTCTGCTCCTGTCTAGGTTATGCTGTGCTAAGACAGAGTTTCCAAATCTTAGTGGCTTATAAAAATAAAGATTTATTTTTCATTGAGTCACTGCTCACCTTAGTTGGTCTCACTCTGGGATCCAAGCTTATAGAGCAGGAATCACCTGAAACAGTGCCAATAGTAGTGACTTGACAAAGCACAAAGCAACTCATAAGTCCTTGCCTAGAAAGGACACAATGTCAAGTCCACTTGCATTTTATGAACCAAAACAAATTACATGGCCAAGAGGAACTTCAAGGGGGCAGGGAAACTTAACCCTGAGAGGAGAACTGCAATCTGCCAAATGTTTATACTAAAATTCTTCCCTTCTGGAGATGCAAATTTTAACCTTTCATTTTGTTATGAGTTGAATCCTGTTCTCTCAAAATTTCCATGTTAAAGTCCTAAGTTCCAGTACTTCAGGACCCTATTTGGAGACTGCATCCTTATAGAGGTAATTAAATTAAAGCGAGGTCATGAGGGTAGGCCTTAATCCTATATGACTTGTGTCTGTATAAGATGGGAAAATGTGAAGACAGACTCACACATAGGAGGACAGGTGAAGAGACGAGAGAGGAGAGTTGCCTGGAACAAATCCTTCCCTCTGAACCTCAGAAGGAATCAACACTGTAGCAACTTGATTTTCCTAGAAAGTCACAAACTACCAACTCAAATATTCTTAAAAAATTATTTATTTATTTGAAAGGCAGAGTTACAGAGAGGCATAGGGAGAGAGAGCGAGAGCGAGAGAGAGAGAGAGCTCTTCATCCACTGGTTCACTCGCCAAATGGCTGCAATGGCCAGCCAGAGCTGGACCAACCTGAAGCCACAGCCAGAAAGTTCTTCCAGATCTCCCAGCAGATGCAAGGGCTCAAGGATCTGGGCTATCTACTATTGTTTCCCAGGCCATAGCAGAGATCTGGATCCGAAGTGGAGCAGCCAGGACTGAAACCAGCACGCATATGAGATGCTGGCACTGCAGGTGGCAGCTTGACCCACCACACCACAGCTCCAGTCCCCAAAACATTCTTTATAGGAGAATTAACAATAATTCTTCACAAACTCTTCAAAATTCTCAGGAAAGAGTTTTCTCAAGAATCCTGAACAAAATATTAGCAAACCCAAACTAGTAGTATATGTGGCATCTTCAAAATGTTTATGGAAAATGTGTAACATGAAAAAAGATATGTATAATTTAAAATAGCTTTGTACCAAAATAAGCATTTTTTAAAGATTTATTTATTTATTTGAGAGGCAGAGTTATTGAGAGAGAGAGGTCTTCCATCCACTGGTTCACTCCCCAAATGACTGCAACAGCTGGAGCTGGGCTGATCCAAAACCAGGAGCAAGGAGTTTCTTCCAGATATCACATATGCGTGCATGGGCCAAGCACTTGGGCAATCATACACTGCTTTCCCAGGCCATTAGCAGGGAGTTGAAACAGAATTGGAGCAGCTGGGACTTGAACCGGCATTCATATGGGATTCCAAACCCACAGTCAGAGGCTTAACATACTATGCCACAGAACCAGCCCCTAAAATAAGCCTTTTTAAAAATGTACTTTTCCATTACCTTGTTGAAGTTGCCAAATATAAAGAGGCACATACACCAAGACCAATTTGGGATTCTTCCCAAGAATACAAGTTTGATTCAACATATAAAAATTAAACAATGTGAAAAATAGTTAAACAATATAATACACTATATAAGTAGAATAAAGACTTTTTAAAACTACATGAACTTCAGCATGTGGAGATCCAGTTTTTTCAACATAATTTGTTGAAGAGACTATCCTTGTTCCAGGGATTGACTTTAGCTCCTTTGTCAAAAATAAGTTGGTTGTAGATACATGGATTAATTTCTTGAGTTTCTATTCTTTTCCATTGGTATACTTATTTGGTTTTTTGTTGTTGTTGTGTTTTTTTTTTTTTTTTGCCAGTACCAGGATGTTTTGATTATAACTGCCCTGTAGTATGTCTTGAAATCTGTTATTATGACGCCTCTGGCTTTGTATTTGTTGTATAAGATTGCTTTAGTTATTCAGGGTCTTCTGTATTTCCATATTAATTTCAGCATCATTTTTTCTAAATCAGAAGAATGTCATTGGTATTTTGATTGGGATTGCATTGACTCTGTATATTACTTTCAGTAGTATGGACATTTTGATGATATTGATTCTCTCAATCCATGGACATGGAAGATTCTTCCATTTTTTTGTGTGTGTCTTCTTCTATTTCCTTCTTTAATGTTTTATAATTCTCACCATAGAGATCTTTTATGTCCTTCATTACAAATCCACTCAAAATGGATCAAAGACTTAAATCTTTGACCCAATACTACCAAATTATTAGAGAACATTAGAGAAATCCTGCAAGACATTGGCATAGGCAAAGACTTCTTGTAAAACATCCCTGAAGCACAGGTAATAAAAGCCAAAATTGACGAATGGGGTTACATCAAATTGAGAAGCTTCTGTACTGCAAAAGAAACACTCAGCAAAGTGAAGAAGCAACTAAAATGATGGGAGAAAATATTTGCAAATTATGCAACCAATAAAGGGTTAATAATCAGAATCTATAAAGAGCTCAAGAAATTCAACAACAAAACAAACAACCCAGCTAAGAAATGGGCAAAGGATGTAAACAGACATTTTTCAAAAGAGGAAATCCAAGTGGCCAACAGACACATGCAAAAATGTTCAGACACATGCAAAAATGCCCTGGCCTGAAGTGCCGGCATCCCATAGGGGTGTCGGTTCTAGTCCCAGCTGCTCCTCTTCCAATCCAGCTCTCTGCTAGGGCCTGGGAAAGCAGTAGAAGATGGCCCAAGTCTTTGGGCCCCTGCACCCATGTGGGAGACCCAGAAGAAGCTCCTGGATCCTGGCTTCGGATTGGCACAGCTCCAGCCATTGTGGCCAATTGGGGAGTGAACCATCGGATGGAAGACCTTTCTCTCTTCCTCTCTTCTCTCTGTGTAACTCTGACTTTCAAATAAATAAAGAAAATCTTAAAAAAAAAAAAGTGTATCTATGTAATACATGCAATCTTTTCTATTTATATTAAGAAAAAATTGAAAAATACAAAAAACCAAAATCCTAAAAAAAAAAAATGACCCAATCTCTCTTCCCTCAAACAACTATTATAGCTAAAACAAAGCATAAGAAGGCTTCAGGGTGCAAGATCAACCTATATTAGCAATGAACAAATTTTAAATTAAAGTAAGAAAACTCTATTTATAATAGCAAAAAAAGAATAAAGTGTTTAGGAATAAATATAAACAAAAATATAAAATATAATATTAAAAGCTACAAAATATTAGAATAATTGAAAGAAATTTTAAATTAAAAAATTCCCCATATCGATGGGTAAGAAGACTTAATATTGGGGCCAGCATTGTGGTATAGCAGGTTAAGCAATGCCAGTATCCCATACAGGTCCTTGTTTGAGTCCTGGCTGCTTCACTTCCAATCCAGCTCGTGCTAATGTGCATAGGAAAGCAGCAGAGGATGGCCCAAGTGCTTGGGCCCCTGCACCCATGTGGGAGACCTGGATGAAGCTCCTGGCTCCTGGATTCTGACTGCCCCAGCCCCAGCCATCGCAACCATTTTGGAGTGAACTAGTAGATGAAAGATCCCTCTCTCTCTCTCTCTCTCTCTGTCTGTCTGTCTATCTATCTATCTCTATTATCTCTATCTCTTCCTCTCTTTCTGGTACTCTCTGATTTTCAAATAAATAAAAATAAGATAATCTTTTTTAAAAAGAAGACTCACTATTGTTAAGATGACAACATTTCGAAACTGATCTGTGCAATCTCAGCTACATGTTTTCTACATAATTTGACAAGTTGATTTAAAATCCAGATGGAAGTGCAAGGATCTGGAAAAGGCAAAACAATCTTGAGTAAACCAGAACAAAATAGACAATTTCATACCTTCTTATTTCAAACTTACTGCAGAGCTACTGCAATCAAGACCATGTGGAAAGGGCATAGGACTAGATATATAGATCCATGGAATAGAATTAGGAGTCCAGAAATAAATTCTCTTCAACTGATTTTTAACCAGGATGCCAACATACACAACAAAGAAATGAGTCATTTCAACCAGTGGTCCTGAGACAATTGGATATCTGCATGCAAAATAAACTTGGACTCTTTATATCATACACAAAAATTAATTCAAAGCCACTGAAAAATCAAAATGTAAGACCTAAAACTATGAAGCTATTAGAATAAAACATAAATGTAAATCACTGTCACTTTGAATTATACAGTAGTTTCTAGATATGCAAATAGGCAGTTGACAAAAAATTAAATTGGATTTTATCTATTAAAAGCTTTGAGCCTAATAGATCACTATTAAGGAAATAAGAAGCACAAAATTATATAAAATATATGCAAATCATGTATCTGATAAGATACTAATATTCAAAATATAAAAATAACTATTACAACTCAACAACAGAGACAAATAACCCAAATAAGAGTGGGAAAATGATTTATATTGACATTTCTTTTTAAAGATTTACTTGTTTGTTTGAAAGTCAGAGAGAGAGAGATTTTCCATCTGCTGGTTCACTCCCAGAATGTCTACAATGGCTGGGGCTGGGCCAGGCTGAATCCAGGAGCTAGGAGCTTATTCCAGGTCTCCCACATGATTGCCTTTCTCAGGCACATCAACAGAAAGCTGGATTGGAAGTGAACAGCTAAGACTTGAACTGGAGCCCAAATGGGATGCTGACATTGTAGGTGGAGGCTTAACCTTCTAAGCCACAGCGCTGGCCCCTATATGTTGGCATTTCTCCAAAGGAGATACTCACTTCCATTCACATTTCTTTGTGAGAACTCATCCACACAGCCCTACTTAATGCTAAAGGACTGAAGGCACAACCTCTCCCTGCCTAAGCCACAACTCTCTATAGCGGAAGGAGGAATCAGATTTTTGGTGGAAAATTAAGCAGGGGTGTCCCAGTAAGTTTACCATCTCACACTGCCATCATTCAAAGCAGAAAACATGTCCTTCTGGATCTCCCACATGGGTATCAGCAGCACAAGTATGTGGGCCATCTTTCTGCAGCTTTTCCCAGGCCATTAGCAAGGAGCTGAATCAGAAGTGGAGCCCAGGGACATGAACTGGCACCTATATGGGATACCAGCATCATAGGCAGATGCTTTTCCTGCTATGCCACAACACTGGCCCCTTAAATTTCAGTTTTAACATTTTCATTTTTTTCAATGGCTAAAAATCTACTCAATCTGAAGGTCACTCCATTTGGTGAGGCTCACCTTTGTGTCCTTGTGTTTGTGCTGTTATTCCATCCTGGAAGCCTGGAAATTTTCTCATCCAAGCTTCCTGGTACAGAGGTGACACAGGTTTTCTTTTATCTCATATGGCATATGTAAACTCAGAGTAAGAAAAATATGCTTTATGTCATTTGTACATAAAGCATTTCCTCTCTTGGCTAATAAATGGGATTTTCTTTTCTCTCTAAATATTCTTCATGCTTCGTGAACCATGATGAAAGGAAATGACATACTCTGACTCCATCTGATTTAGGTGCATGTATATTGAATGTCTTGTCATTAATTATGCTTTTGGATTTGTGGTTACCGATGTGATAACAGCATTTCTCTTATGATAGAAATAAAAGCTGAAGGGAAGAAGGGAAAGCAATGTGAAATCTCCCAGTGCAATTTGATTACATTGGGATTAGCCATGTATGTGATGATGCCAGTAACAAAGGAGTGACCCAAATCCTAAGCAGGCAGATACTCACGGTTATTTTCAGGATTAGGTGATCCCAAACATATTTGATACCTAACCCTGAAAGTGACAAATATGATTCTCTGAAGTCAACAAAAAGATAATTATTACAGTTGCAAAGAAAGTTATTTTTTGCAAATAACTGTTGGTTCTCCTATTACAATGAAGCAGGGCATGTTTAATGAATATTTAGTGAAGCACCTACAAGTGCAGTGCACTGTCTTAGGCACTGGGTTTCTATTTCTCTATTATTTATGAGGCAGCTGGGGCTCAGAGATGTAAAGTAGTTTAACCATGTCATAGTCTATGAGATTAGAATCTACTTTTCTTAACCGTGATTCTCTTAGATCAATACTAGGTCCCATGCAGCTGTTGATTACTTGTGTCAGCCAAGGATAGGAACTTTATATACTCAATCTCACCTAATCTTCTCATCCACCTTGTGAATAGGTATTATTTTCCCTAGTTTTATAGATTAAGAGACTGGGCTTAGACAAGCCAGGAGCCTTCCTGAAGTCACAACAACTAAGCCAGAATCCATAACTGGGTCTATCTCCCAAGAACACTCCTTTGACTGAGTTTTGCCTTTACTACTCTCCTACCTAATGACTGGCTCTGCCCATGAAGCCCTGACCCCGTGGGCACAGCTGATTGGAGAATGTTTGGCACCTACTACAAGGGCAGGTTTCCTGACTAAGGCCAGTGCCCTGCAGTACAGCACTCCAAGCAGACTTCAGGACACAGCCCCTACTGGAAGTGTCAGCTGCTTCCATGATCTTTGCCCATTCAAGATACAAGGATACTGATAAATGTCATGAAAATTTTTAATTAAAAGATAAGTTTATTTTAGTAAATTTTTTTAAATCCATGTGCAGTATTCTCATAATGTGCATTTTCCACAAACTTTCTGAAGACCCCTTGTATGCATAGATTTAGAACTTTTTGTACCATAATAAAAATCTTTTAATTCCACTTGCAATTAATTTTTGGAAGTACTTCATAGGTCATTGACCTTTTCCTGCTAGGCTCCAAAATTACTTGATGGCTTCCCTTGTCCCCTACCCTGACAACCCAGAAGGACCACGCCTCTTTCCTCCCCTCCTTCTTCCTTCCAGCTTTAATTTCTAGAAATGAGTCTTGGTCAATTTTCTACCAGTCTTAGCATTATAATTTTGGGGGCCAAGTAAAAAATTAAGATCCAGAGTTTCTTGTTCAAAAATTATTAACAATTTCAAAATGGTAGCAACGGAGCACTAAATGTAGCATAAGGTTCTTCTTAGTGTGGGATCCTGTACATCATAAGGCCCATGAAGGTAGTTCAGGCCCTCAAACAGTTTTCACTGGTATAGTTGAAATGATCCCTATTCCCATCACAGACTCTCCCTCTGTTTTTGTACAATACTTTCCTCCTCTCCCCTAGAACAGGGTAGCCTTCATCATTGCAGTGTTAGGACTTTTTCTCAATCTGTTGGCTCCTCCCATATTTGTAACTCTCCACCTGATTTCCTGAGTTCCTTCTAACCTACCTCCGCTCAGGCAGTTCTCCACCCTGACATTCTCATGCATGTCTCATCCAGTCAGCTTCACAGGCAGTGACTTTGCAATGTGTACAGAGAGGGACTGATAGCTCAAGAAGACTGTGTATGTTTGGCAAAGTATTTGTTTATAACAATTTATGGCATCTGGTGTGACTTTTGCTTTTTATTAAATATATCTCTGTATTCTGTAGCTGACCCTCAACTTGTCCTGAGCTTCTTGAGGGAAATTCAAGAATTTTTGCCAAACAATAACAGAGCTGCATAATTATGTTATAAAACCCAGCAGTGTCATCATAGACAACTTCTTTCCTTGGTTGGAACAATTTTAAAAGGCACAGATCACAGCATCCCTCAGTATAGTAAACCACACCCTCCACCACTTTAATGTTATTGACAATAGTGGAGTAGAGTATGAAAGTCACATCCAAATGGAAAACATTGGCTCCCATGCATCCTATTGTGAAATACTCAAGCCTTGGGTTATAGTACTGACAACAAGGGAAAAATTAAGAAACATCAAGAGGAGAAATGGAAAAAAAAAAGATTCCAAATGGAGAAGGGTCAAAAAAAAAAAAAAAAAACAGAAATTCGAAAGACTGTAGGCCAGAATATCCTGCGAATGGTCAAGACTGGTTCTCATAAATCTATACTAGTTGATAATAGCAATCATTGATTAAGTATATGCCATAGAAAAGGTATAAGTTCATTAGATATCTATTAATCTGATCTTTTTGACAACCTTTTGAAGCAAGTGTTATTTCCTTGATTTTACAGATAAGGAATATAAGGTTCAGAGAAGAAAGGAGCCTTGACCAAAGTCTTGAGCCCTGTAAATAGGTAAGCTGGACTATATCTCTGTAGTCTGTTCTTAACCCACTTTCTGCTGATTGGGATGTGTCCTGGGGATGCTACCCCTATGGCCACAGCTGATTAGATAAGGGTTGAACACTGTACGCAGGGGACAGCTAACCCATTGGATGGCTAGTAGGCTGTGACTTGGATGGCCAGGCTCAAAAATGTAATCTGGGCCAATTAGATTCCTCTCTTATGATTTTAGAATGTACAGAATCACAGCCAGTTAACTACAGAAGCTCAACTGAAATCTAGTGAGGAAGACTCAATCAGGGTAGCCATCCGAGGCCATGTGTAGACTAAAGTGAGTAGAGCTACAGGAAGCAGAGAAGTGAAGAGAGTGGACACGTAGAGCAAAGCAGAGATGTCAAGAGGAAGTGAGTATAAATATTAGACCCACCTCCTTTGCTGACAGTCTTGATTTTAGCCGCAGGGGTCCTCAATGCACTGTGAGAACTATGGCTGTGTTCCTGTGAGGTCTTTGTATGCTCAGAATAATCCTTTTCTCCCATGCTTATATGAATGGGCCTCTGCTGCAATTCTGATCTCAACAGCTTGGTGTCCAAGTTGTCTCAGAACTTGACTACCTACTGCTCTTAATTTACAATAATGTACCAACTATGCTCCCTAAGGGCAGTCAGTAAAGCCAGTTTTCACAGGCTGAGCTCCTTGTCTTTGTTGCTTTGGTTAACCTGTCACTGCCACATGTCTGAGTGAGTCACTCTCTGCCAGTCCTACCTTCTCTGCATGAGGAACTATCTCCAGACCTCTCACTTCCACGGCTGTGGCAGCCACTTTCTCGGGTCACCAGCTCACAGCTCAAGGCAGGCTAAGGAACAGGTGGTCAGTCCTGACCATTACCACTATTCTCATTCCTAAAGGTCCCAAAACAATGACTCCTCCAACAGCCTAAAGTGATTTAGTGGAATCCAGTGTTTAATCCAGACATACAATAAATGAAGGCAGAGGCTGTTTAGTGAAGAGATTAAGATATAAACAGACATTGGCTTCTTGTCTAGATTTTCTTCCTAACCAGCTGTATTATCTTTGGCAGGTTGGCTGAGTCTTGGATTTCTTATCTATGGTGACATGGAGGGCTAAATGACACGAGTTGAACCCTGACATTCTAAGATCAGATTCAAATGCCATACCCTACAGAAGGGGACCCCGAATTCTTTCTCAGACCTGTGCATTGCTGTCATTCCTGTTCTGGCTGCATGTGTCTAGAAAGCAGCTCTAGCTGTGCTGACTAAACGTGGAAAAGGAACTACACTAGCAGAGAATTATGGAAACACACTAACTGAAGCTTTAGAGGGGGAGGGGGAGTCTCATCTGCAAGAGGAGAGTTGTCACCATCAGCCTCAACTGTGTGATGGACAGCTGAGGGTCAAGAGCATGTACACTGCTGAATTAGCAAGTTTTTAATTCATGGATCACAGCAGGCTGGGTTCTCAGGCTTTATTTAGGTAAAACTCCCATTGAGCTTCAGCACCCAGAGCTCAGTCTGACTCAGAGCTTCAGAATCTTGGCCTGTGATGTGATGAGTCATGGTGATGAAATTTCAAGAGAAAAGGACATTCTTAAAATTAGCTTTGAGACAGCAACTGGCTATGTTTTTGCACTGTAAGCGCCTTTACCAGGTTATTTTCGTTGGTCTCCTTTTTAAGGGGACATCAATCTGCTGGGTAAATTTTTCCCTCATTTGCCTACCCTCAGCCTCTCAGATTCCCAAAACTCTAGAGACTTTCTGTGCCAAGGACTGGGGCACTGACCCATGGGCCTGGTCTGACCTTCATGCTTCCGCCTGTGATCTTGTTGTGGTTGCAAGAAGAGATTCACAGAACAGTCAAGGCTAAGGCTGGGCAGGGTTGATCACCCTGAAGCAGAAGTTCCACCACTGCACAAAGATGGAGTGTGAGGGTCTCCCCTTACCCCACCTAATTCCTCTAACTCTGCACAGGCCCACTTTGTGCCTTTTGACCAAGTTTCCACTGAGGGCAGGAAATCAAAGCTGACACTGACTTTACAGTCAGAATATTTCCATCAGGCATGAGATGTGGATGAACAATTTCTCCACTGTTCTCCGTACAACAGAGGGTTCTGTTGAAGTGGGGCAGGCATGGCTCAGTTCCCATTTTTCATTTACCCTGATGGAGAATTTGTTCTCTTCAATGTCTCCACACCTCCTCAGGGACATGCTGTCTCATCGGTATAATTGGGATTCCCCTCTACAAATCCAAATGAGCAAAGAATTACCCAGATTTCTAAGGAACATGATTGTATTGACAAGCAGGAATTATGGGTACAGCCCAGCTGTTGAAATTCTAGAAGCTCCAAAAGTTCTGAATGTATCTTTCCTTCGCCAAATTCTTCCTATCAACATGCATATATTCATTTTGTCATTCATTTATTATGAATTGATTGCATACCAATGATATGCCATCATCATGCTGGGTAAGGAAATATTTTCTTGGATAAGACAGAGCTGCTTCCACAAGAAACTCACGTTTAATATGGGAATACCAGTAAACAACCATTTATGGTACAAAGTAGTATGCTTTCCTAGAAGCCTATACAGAGTACAAGGTACAGAAGAAAGGAATGGAAAGGTGGGGATGTGATCAGGTACATGAGACAGGTCAAGTGTTTGTTAGCAGTTAAGAAGCAAGTAAAGAAAAAAAAGTAAAACTTTCCCAGTTTGCATAACCATTAGGTCGAACAAGCATGATGCCTGACATAGTAAGTTTATTGTTGACTCCTCCTAGGTGTTTCTCCCCCACCCAATTCTCCTTGCTGATTCAGATACATTATGGTTAAAGCCATGGGAGGGTGGATAGGTAAGAGGACAGGATAGCTCTGACTGGATCCTGGACTTTGCCCAAAGAAATTACCCCTTGAGTGGACCAGAAAAGACCTCTTCTTATGGAGCCATTCCATTGGAACTTCCAAGGTCCCCCTTCTGGTCCTACAGTTCCTTAGACCCTGAGAGTCACATTCCTATTTCTGCTGCCACTTAGGTTATTGATGAGCAGCACATCACCAGTCTTCCTGCCAAAGCCCCCTTACTCCTCCAGTAGATATATGTTTTCAGACAGGATCTAAGATGACCTAGCCACAGGTGGCTGAGTGGTAGAGGTGATGGACTGCTAAGATGACCCAACCAGAGGATGGTCTTCTTTCCAGGGTGGCCTACAACCAGTACACAGAACCTTACCCTGAAAAGCTCTACAAGTGCCACCCACCCCCAACCAGTAAGGCTGCTGCTTCTTGTACCTAGATAGCAAATCACCTCTGTTTAATCCTCTACCTTTTGGAACCAGACACCACGTCTCAGTCGTGGTCTACTCTCTCAGGCATGGCTGGCACAGGGGACATCTTTCTACATTCTTCAGCTCCTCTGCCCTTTCCACTAGGAAAAGAGCAAAAACAGCCCTCCAAGGAACCTGGTCTCTCTATTTTTTATCTGACTGATGAGCCCTTGTTGAAAATCTGCATGTTGGGGTATGCTGTCATATTCACTTTTGAATCATGATATTTACCATATTGACTTCTCAGGTGAGCTAGTGACAAAAATCCCATTCCAAACATCTTATTATGTCACCCTGTTAACAGCCCATACTGAGAATGGCATCTCCTGGGATGTTCAACTGAGTTATATACTACTTGCAAGCAAACAGAGGCTGAATACCTCTGGAAGACCCAAATATTCCAAAAATCTAGTCTTTTGACCTCCTGGCTCACATCCCATGTGATTTGTTCATCCCAGAGTTTACCTAGAGGACTGTGAGTAGGGTTTGTCCTGTGTTGACAAGTAGAAACTGTACTAATTTTCTCAGTATAGCTGAAAAAAGGCAGGTTAAAAGTGAATCCATGTTTCCTCCCACAAAAGATTTATTTATCTATATAGTATGCCCCCCTTGCAGAGAGCTCAGTGCCACAGAGGGACACCTCTGTGTCCTCAGTGTGGAGGACCCACACTGAGCATCTGAATGGAGGCCGTACCCATTGGTGAGGCTACTTCTGTTTCCTTGTTCTTGGCCACCCCTGAGCACCTCCTCCAGGTTTAAAGCTGAAGGAGAGAAGTAGAGTCTGGGATTCCAGCACATCCTGAGCCTTGTGACACCTCCATTTAAAGCCACCCCAAGATTCCAACAGTCAACTCTGAGCCCTGCGTAGGCAGTGAAGACTGAGTCACAGGTTGGTGACTCACTGGCTTGAGACCACACAATGAGTCAGGCAGAGGAAGCATGGGGACAAACGTTTTTTGAAATTGAAATCCTCCAGAGTTCCCCTAGAGAATCACCCTGGAAGGAGAGAAGGCTCCAGGGCAGAAGGGTGTGGGGAGAACACTAGTGGAGATGCTAAGTCCCTCCTCTGAGAAGAATGACATATCTGAGCTTTTGCATAGCTTCATGAGAGCTCAGAGGTTTGTGCAAATATTTTACTGTTTTGCAATCCCTGACCCCTTATACTGACAGCAAATTGATCCCCTCAGCTCTGCTGCTCTTGGTGACTCCTCACTGTTTAGTACACTCTGGCAACTCCATGAGCTTCCTCACCTAGGAAACCCTGATGCCAAGAGGCTGCCAGCAATAGTTAAGGGCACAGGCTTGGTTATTATACAAACCTGGGTTTGAAACCCAGTGCTGCATTTGATGAAATCTTGAGCAAGTCACTGGCTTCATTTCATCTACCATTAAAACAGGAATAACAGTGCACATGAAGTGCTGTGTAGAGGAATAAAAGCTATATAATTTATAAATGGCTCAGAATGTACAATGTGCCCAATAATAGAATAAACATATTATTCATGATAAATGTTATTTATTTCCATTATTGTTATTCCTTAAAATTTTGATTATAACATTAAATATTTACTACAGAATAAAAAAAGGTTAAGTTTATGCCAATCTATAAAAAGAAATCAAATAGCAGAGATATAACTACCCATGATACACAAATTCCTTGAGAGAAGGGCCACATTTGATTTTCAAGATCCAACACAAAGTACTCAGTAGTGATTATGAATTAATAAAAGGCTGAGCTATGTATATTTACACACTAAAATTTTGGGGTTTGTGTCATCCATATTTGGACAAATGCATTCATCAAGCAAGAAACTCTTTGTACAGCTCTGGGCCAGATATTATGTGTGGACACAGCTTTGCCATCCAAACACAGAACAGCATAGAAACTCGCAGCCATGAAAGTATGGAAAATATCCAAGGCCAAAAAGTGACCTGTACTGATGGAATGGTCCTGGAAGATGTTTTGAAGCACAATCGCTATGTTGGTTCATTTTGACTGTTACAGCAAAAATACCAGAAGCTGGTGGCTTATGAGCAATAATTTATCTCTTAAGGTCTGGAGTTTGGGAAGCCTAAGGCAAGGCACCAGGAGACTCAGCACCAGGAGGGGAAGACCCACTTCCTGGTTCATACATAATGCTTCCTGACTGAATCCCTGCATGATGGCTTCATGATGGAAGAGCCGAAGAGTTCTCTCTGGCCTCTTTTACAAGGCGCTAACCCCACCCACGGCCATATCACCCTCTTAACCTTATTAACTCCCAAAGGACTTGTTATATCACTAGGCAATTAGGTTTCAGTCTATGAATTTGGGGGAACACATTGAGTCCACAGCAGCAGGGAACTGGGACTCAGGAGAATGGATGGTGTCTACCAATAGGCAGAATGGGGCAGAGGGGACATCAGGAGGCAGAAGTGCTGGCTGAGGCCCAGTGTCAGGAAACACGGGACCCAGACAGAGGTCAGTGAAGGGACTGGCTGGCCAGCCTGAGCTGGGGAGTTGTGAGAGATAGAAAGTGAGTAGTAGAAGCATTGCAGAGAACATTTTCACCCACTGGAGACCATTCCTTGCTGACATGCTGAGGGTCTTGTGGTCTTCATCAGTGAGTTCCACCAAAGAGGAGTAGCCTGTTTTGCCTCTCATTGGGCTTAATAAGGACAAGGTGGGGGAGAGATGAGGTTTGGTTCTCCATGTGTCTTATGACCCCGGTCCAATCACTTGCATTCTCTCATCTGTGGAAGGGCTCTACACTGTAGATGAAGCACAGGGAGAGGGAACCCAAAATGCAGGTGCCTGGGTTCCACTGCTAGATAAGGACAACTAGATCTGAGGTGCGTCTTACAACCACTCCCCACCCCAAATGATTCTAGGAAATTGATTCCTAGAGCAAAGCTTCATAAGATATCCTTTTTTATGTCAAAAAATTTCTGAAACCACCTCTATATAAATGTAGAGGGATTTTTTTATTGGATGTTTGAGAAAGCACCTAATAATTAAAATCTATCATGAGTATAGAAACATTTTGAGATGGATGTGTAGTTTATTAAGCTCAACAGGGACACATACATTTGAAAAGTAATATTATTGTATGTGTGGGAGGAGTAAGGTGTACTATCTTTTCATTGTCTACATAATGTTTGACATACGCACATTAGTACATTACAATCCTCAGATTCCTGAGTATGCAGCTCACAAGTTAGAAACAGAACTACACTCTCTGCCAACTTCCACCTAAAAACTAAAATCTATTATTCTAATCAGGCCTTGTGGCTAGCTGGTCTAGCACTGATTCACTTGTTTGTGTTCAAAATAAAATTAAGAATCCTGAGCAAGAGCTGTTGTGTCAGGTAATCCTAGCACAAAGATGGGCTGGGTGTTGGGTGCACAGTTCCCTTACCCATATATTCATTTTTATCCACTGATTTTCAAGAGGGCTGGAGAGTCTACTTAGAGAAGGAAAAAAGGAGGTGGGACAGGTGTTTGGCACAGTGCTTAAGTTACCACTTGGGACAATTGTCCCATATCATACTGCCTGGTTCAAGTTCTCACTACTCCACTTTGGATCCAGCTTCCTGCTAATGTACATTCTGGAACACAGCAGGTGAGGACTCAAGTACTTGGATCATTGCCAACCATGTGGGAGATATGGCCTAGCCCAACAGGTGTTTGGAAAGTAAAGCAGCAAAGGCAAGATCTCTCTGTGTCTGTCCCACTCCATTTCTCTATTTTTTTTAAGTAAAGCAAAAATAAATACATTCAAAATTAAATTCAAACCACATTAATGGCCTGTTTAAAAAAAGAGAGGGCTTGGGATGTGTGTTGTGGTACAGAGGGTTAATCTGACACTTGAGACACCAGCATCCCTTATTGGATTGCTGGTTACTGCCAGCTGCTCTGCTTCTGTTCCAGCTCTCTGCCAATGTTGCAGAAGATCACCCAAGTACTTGGGACTTCTACCACCCCTGTGGGAGACCATTATGAAATTCCTGGCTCCTAGCTTTGGCCTGGCTCAGACCTGACTTTTGTAGCCATCTGAGGAAGATTTCTCTCTCTCTCTCTCTCTCTCTCTGCATTTCAAACAAATAAATCTTTAAAAATAATGCAATGAAACTTTTTTTTTTATTTTTGACAGGCAGAGTGGCCAGTGAGAGAGAGAGACAGAGAGAGGTCTTCCTTTTCTGTTGGTTCACCCCCCCAATGGCCACTCCGGCCACTGCACTGCGGCCAGCGCACCGCGCTGATCTGAAGCCAGGAGCCAGGTGCTTCTTCTGGTCTACCATGTGGGTGCAGGGCCCAGGCACTTGGGCCATCCTCCACTGTATTCCCGGGCCACAGCAGAGAGCTGGACAGGAAGAGGAGCGACCAGGACAGAATCCGGCGCCCCGACCAGGACTTGAACCCAATGTGCCAGTGCCACAGGCAGAGGATTAGCCTATTGAGCCGCGGCGCCGGCCATAAAACTTTTTAAAAAGCTTAAAATTTAAGTCTCTGTACTAGTGGAGTTTAAATACAATTCATGCTATATTAATTACCAGGTAAGAGCCAGTTTTGCCAAGAAGAACTATGGGTTCT
The DNA here is from genome assembly GCA_949820135.1 of Sylvilagus floridanus. Lineage (NCBI taxonomy): Eukaryota > Metazoa > Chordata > Mammalia > Lagomorpha > Leporidae > Sylvilagus > Sylvilagus floridanus. The sequence goes on along the minus strand of OX463224.1, from coordinate 51,145,634 downwards.
CCTGTAATTTAATCACACATCAGGGAAAAAAGGGTCCAGGTGGCAACCAGACCTAGCACAGCTGAGTCTAGAGGGGAGCTGTGTTTCCAGATCTGCTTCATTACCCAACAATTGGCTATGGCCTGTCCCAGTCACCATACACACCTGGAAAGGGAGTTTGTGTATGTACTTAGATAGCTCTGCCACCAAATACACCAACCGCATTGACTGAAGATGTGAACTACTGGGGGAGGGTGACTTACAAGGCACTCTCCCTTTTCCCTTCATTAATGTGGTGGCAGCACCCAGCCTCAGGCACCAGCTGTGGTGTTGGGCAAGAAACCACCAGCACTGATTCTTGGACATGTGTAAGCTTCCCTGGGGCTTCTCAGGAATGTTTGAGATGGGTTTCTGTCAAAGACTGGTCTTCCAACAGCCAAGTAAGTAAAGGCTCAGTGCCCTAGAGATGTGGATATTACATGTCAACATGATTGCCTTTGCAATGCCTGAGATGTTCGGGTCCTAGAAATGTAAGGTCAGGAAGGATATCCATGAAATAGATATTCATTGGCTGTGAGTTTGGTATTTAGGTTTCTGTTAGTTTAATTCTTGCTCACTGTAGTGGTAAATGGTCTTACAAACAAAAGCCTGGTTCTCACTTCAGCTGTTGAGCTAACCACAGCTGTCATCTCTTTCCATCATTCAATCCCAGGGTGATGAACGTAATGGTATATCCAAGCAAACCTCTCTGCAAAGCCCTTATCTTCTGCAGCAGCTTCTGGTTTCCTGGGGAAAGGCTGGTGTTTAGCTTCAGACTTGCAGGAGAGACCTTGGGAATTGGACTGAAACGGACTCCTCTGGGCTCAAAAGCATTCTCGCTTTTGCTCTGCCAACTGGGGTCCACCCATGCTTTCACAGGCAGCTGCGAAATATGCGCTGTGGCTGCATGGAGCGTATTACATCTCTGCCACAGAGACATCAGGGAGACAGGGTAGCATTGTTGAAATAATGCAGGTTTTAGAATCTGAAAGACATGACTGAATTCTGTATAGCTTGCATAGTTCACGTAACCTCTCTGAGCCTCAGTTGCGACATCTGCACAGTGGACTTGATAACCCCACCCCTTAGGATGAGGATTAGCAATGGTACATGTAAAATGCCAGCGTGGTTGCTGCTCAGGCAATGTAGTAGAGATAGGACACAGAGCCTGCCTCTTGGGACTCCACGTGCACTCCTGCATTCCCAGTGGGCCAGGCACCATACTGGGCACTGGGTTCCCAACACCAGGAGCTCAGTCCAGTGACTGTCCAATGTCCTTCCACAATGGACTCTCACTGCCTCTGGGCTAGGGCCTGTTGTGAACACCCCTGCGTGGGGTTATATTGGGAATGAAGGGTAAGATGGCTACAGGATGTAAACAACAGACCAGTGTGGGGCTGGAAAGCTATCAACAGCAATGTGAAAACAAGATCTTGGTGGAATCCCTGTATTAATATGCCAGGAACATTCCTCCTGTGTTCTGCAGTTCTGAAGGAGGAGTTTTCACCCCAGATTGTGGGAGTGGAAAAATCTGCTCTTCACTAGAAAGACACAGTGTGCAGAAGGGTCAGCCCTTCCAGGTGGCCCAATAGGCACTATCTGGGTGCTAACTGGCTGAGGCCAACTCTCCCCAGCACTCAGAACCAAGTTCCAAGTATTGGAGGGGCTGCTAATTGTCAGCAGGAATTGTTAGGTCATTCTGCTCTTCTACTCCAGTCATTACATTCTCTGTGGCAGAAAGGCAAGAATCCTGCTCATCACAGCCAAAATTTATTGAACACCTGCTAACCAGACACTGTGCTAAGAACTCTCGACATCTCCCACCAGCCTTCTCTGTGTTCTTCTAACCTCTACCACCTTCTTTTGCCTGATAGCTTATATTAACTGTTCATTGAGAAAATAGTTCTATCAGGCAAGTGCATTTCACAGACTGCAATGGTCTTGGTCAAAGAATGAAAACAGAACCATCTTTAGTTATTTCAAACAGACAGAATAAAATACGAGGAAATAGCTAAAGCAAAGATGGAAGATGGGAGAAGCCAAACAGTTGGTAATGAGGCAGCCTGGTGTTTAATCTCAGCAGAAAGCTGTTGATACCTTAGGCTAAATGGAAAAGGGGAGGTTGTGGGATTTCGTGGTAGACATGTCCGCAGGAAGCTGGCCTCATGGAGAAGAAACAGTGGCTGCTGGAGATTTTATCTGAAGAAGGGAGGAGCGAAATTGCTCTCTGCTGTTCCCTTCCTCACACCCTAAGTTCCCACTGGGCTTTCCATTGACTGTACCCCAAACAGTAGCCCCAAACACAAAAGCTGAGAAATGCAGCCTGCAGCCCATGACATAGCCTCAAGCAAGGCAAGGGCATGGAATACCTCCAAGGATAAGCACACTGGGACATCAGCACTCACAGCACTCTATTTAGTCCATATGCAATCATGCTCTCAAGTAAGCATTATTGTTACCCATTCTTCTGAGGAAGACTGAGGTTTAGGAGGGTTCAAAAAAATCACCCAGGAGCTGGTGCTGTGGCATAGTAGGCTATATCTCTGCCTGTGGTGCCAGCATCCCATATGGGCACTGGTTCATGTCTCGGCTGCTTCTCTTCTGATCCAGCTCTCTGATAATGGCCTAGGAAAGCAGTAGAAGATGGCCCAAGTGATTGGGCCCCTGCAACCTGCTGGTCCTTAAAAAATGCCAGTACACTCTTTTTTTTTTTTTTTTGACAGGCAGAGTGGCCAGTGAGAGGGAGAGACAGAGAAAAAGGTCTTCCTTTGCCATTGGTTCAACCTCCAATAGCCACCGCGGCCGGCGCGCTGCAGCCAGCGCACCGCACTGATCCGATGGCAGGTGCCAGGTGCCTATCCTGGTCTCCCATGGGGTGCAGGGCCCAAGCACTTGGGCCATCGTCCACTGCACTCCAGGGCCACACCAGAGAGCTGGCCTGGAAGAGGGGCAACCGGGACAGAATCCGGCGCCCCAACCGGGACTAGAACCTGGTGTGCCAGCGCAGCAAGGCAGAGGATTAGCCTAGTGAGCTGCGGCGCGGCCTAATACACTCTTAAAGTTAAGATATTTTGGTATCTTACCTAATTTAAACTCTGTTTGAACTTGAGATATGCTCTTGTTTTTTCTTTCCTGATGGGAGAGATGGTTAAGCTTTAATGCAAATTAACCAAATCTATCTTTAAAATAAATCAAAGGCTTTTAATTTAATTCTGAAAGCTACAATTAATGGGAAGCACATTAGTTGCAAAGAGCCAACAACTAAATAGAACAAGTCTGTGTCCTCCTACAACTTGACTGCCTGTCAGCTTTGGAGAACAAACACAGCTGCACTGTGGCTTGGCAGTGTGGACAGAACACTATCAGGGTAAACTGTGTCCCTACAAGGCTGCCTGAAGTCTGACTGAGTCCCATGAGCATTGTGCCAGTGCCCTTTTCTGACAACATTGCTCTGGTGTCCCCAAGCCTGTGTCAGTGACCAGTGAAGAGCATGGCTATCCCATGCCACCACCATGAGCCCCTATGTCTCTGCATTATTATTTTGACACTCTGGGCCTATGTCCATCACTGGCTGTTCGTCAGACTAATCAGCGAATCTATAGCTACTGTTTATTACTTGTCCCTGCTTCTCTCCAATAGAGCAAGCATGTGTACTTACTAAGGGCACCTTCTGTCTTCAAGCCCTGTTGCTTGAACCTCAACTCTGGCCTTGCAATCAAACTATCAACAGGAAAGGTTGATGTAACAGAGAGGAGAAACAGGGCATATGAAACCCCAGCATGCAGGCAGTCATTGCATCCAATCACAACCTATCTCAGAATGCTATCATGTCTTATATCTTTCCTCTTGTTTGTCATTCTTAATTGATTTTCATACTCCATGTGATTTGAGTACTTAAATTTGATTAGTAAGCTGTTCTGCTCTGGGACCTCTGATAGGAAGTACCAGCCTTTCTGGGAGTGACCTTGGAGACTACCATTGCATCAGCGTAATTTCCCACTTAACAAATCTTGGGAATCAGATAAGGATCATGATCTCCTCTTTATAGATATGAAACTTAAGAAATATAAATGGTATGTGACTTGTCAAAGGCCATACAGCTATTAATTGGATTAACTGGGATTCACACACAGGTTTCTCTAACCCTAAGGTGAGTTCTGCTTTCCAACTTTTTTTTTTTCTGATTTTTTTTTTTATATATAAAGCTTTTATTTAAAGAATATAAATTTCCAAAGAACAGCTTATGGATTACAATGGCTCCCCCCCCCCCACAACTTCTCTCCCTCCCCCTACCCTCCCCTTTCCCGCTCCCTCTCCCCTTCTGTTCACATCAAGATTCATTTTCAATTCTCTTTATACACAGAAGATCAATTTAGTACATATTACGTAAAGATCTTTCCAACTTTTGTAAACAAGATGCTCATGCTCAGAGGGTATCATAAAATAATGGTGTTTTTTTTTTTTTTTTTTTTTTTTGTGAGGCCGTAAAGACAGGTTGCGAAGAAAAATCCAAGGCTGTTCTAAGCAGTGGTATCCAAGCTGAGCTAGACATTGCCCTGGCAAAGGCCTCACCCTGATGGAGCCACATTTACTTGGCATGCTTACACTGGGTATATCTTTTAAAAAGACTCTTGTTTCAGATTACAGCCACCCTTCATCTGTTCCCTGTTGGTTCTGTAAACACAGACTCCTCATGGGCAAGGACCTCAGCCAACAGACACGTTGAGGCCCAGATGCTGTTAAGAATTCAGTCCAGAAAAGGGGAGGCTTGAGCTGCAAAGGGTTCCGTTGTCTTCAGATCCTTACCAAAGCTGGATTCTTTGCCAGACAGCATCAGCCTTGGATATTTGGCCTGTGTGTTTGATCTGGCTTCTTTAACTGTTGACTTTTGGATCAACTCTAGGTTGGCTTGGGTATGAAAATTACTTCCTCCAAATTAATAGTTGACTTGAATAAGCAGTTTTTGGTCTTCCTTCCACTCTTCCTCACTATCTTTGAAATCACATGCAAATAAATGTTTCTGAAAAGGTTCTTCAGGCTGTGGCCAAGTTCTTTCTAGAGAGAGAAGGTTCTATAGGGGAGCAGAACTGACATCTCTTCTACATCCATGTCAGTTCACAAGCTCTTGTGGGAAACATCTGTCCTCGCATGAGAGAGTTGGTATGCTTCAATGGAACCTTGTAAGTAGCTTTAAGGAATAATTAAGCTTGAAAATGATGTGATTTTTCTGTACATGATTTTTTCTGTATATTTTAACTGACTTTGCTATTTTCATTTCTTCCTATTCATCTGACATCTAATTGCTCACTAAATCACTAGGCTAGAAAAACATCACAATAACTACAACTCATGGTTTCTGAGAACTACAGTTGTTGACATTTAAGGTGAGCACAATACAATCCTGTATTTGTCTTAAAAAAATGTTTGTTCGTGTGTGTTTGTGTATGCTAGTACAAATGCATACAACAAAGGGAACCAATGGAGGAGGAAACAACAAAATACTTAAGCCACTTATGGAGAAATTATTGGTCATTTTTACTTGATTTTTTTCCTTATAACTTGGTTTTGCATAAATTCTGATCATTGAATTTCACTGCTTTTTCCCCTTTTGATTAAAAATTATCTATTTGTATGGAATAAGAGTGACAGGGAGAGAGATAGAGAGAGAGAGAGAGAGAGAGAGAGAGAGAGAGAAACATCCCATCCACTGGTTCACTCACCAGATGCCTACATCCACTAGGGATGGGCAAAAGCCAGGATCCAGGAATTTAAAACAGGTGCCTCATGTAGGTGAAAGGAGCATGATCACTTGACCCAACACTGCTGCCTCCAAGGTGTACTTTAGCCAGAATCAGAGCCAGGTCTGAAACTCAGGTACTCTGATGTGGGACAAGAAATCTTAACCTCTAACGTTATATGCTTGCTTTTTGTGTTTTTTTTTTTTTACAGCTACTCTATTTCCATTTTGAATAGGAATAGTGATATTTGACAAGGTCTTTACTGTTACCAAGAATATATTCTGTAGCTAAATAATCTTAACTGGGCCTCACAACATCCCTGGAAAGTCAATGTCATCTTCCTATTCATTTTATAGATGGCTCTCAGAGACTGTTGTGTGCAAGGTTACACAGCTACTCAATGGCAAGACTGAGAGGAGTCTACCCTGCTATATCTGCTCTCTATGGTACTTTCAGACATGTGTCCCTGGTTTCAATCAACAATTAATCTGTCACATGGTCCAAGAGTTAGGGGGAATGGAAAAGCAAAAATTCTGAATTCTAGGAAATCACAATCTAAAGTAGAGGTTCTTAATTCCAGTTTCTCATTAGATTAAATCTAGGCAGGTTTTTGACAGTTATTTATTTTTACTTTATTTGAAAGGTAGAGAGACAAAGAAAGAGAGACAGAGAGATCTTTCATCTGCTGGTTCACTCCCCAAATGCCCCCAACAACCAGGACTGTTTAGTTCTCCCACATGAGTGTCAGGGACCCAAGTATTTGAGCCACATCATCTATTTCCCCCTAGGGTATCCATTAGCAGGAAGCTGGATGGGAATCAGAGTAGCTGGAACTCTTATAGGATACAGGTGTCCCAAGCAGCAACTCAGCCATTGCACCACCACGCAACCTCGCCTATGCAGAATTTAAAACTCCTGATTCCTGGGCCATTCTTCAGATGTTCTTTCAAACCTCCCAGATGATACCTGATCTGATGAACAGCTAAGATGAGCCAAAATGAAAACAACTTAACTACTGGGGTGGTGGCACAGCCATAAATGCATAGAACCTGTGAGAACAACATACACTAACTTATGACAATTTGCTGTCTGGTTTTCAGTAGTAGTTTCTTCCCAGCATTTTATGGGTCCTTAGTGTATTAATTTCTATTTGTAAATATTTACTTTATTTATTTTAAAGGCAGAGTTGAGGGACAGAGAGAGAGAGAGAGAGAGAGAGAGATCTTCTATCAGCTGGATTATTCTCCAAATGGCTGCAACCTCTGAGCCTAGGCCAGACTGAAGCCAGGAGCCTAGAACTCCATCTGGGTCTCCCACATGGGTGGCTGGGGCCCAAGCATAGGCCATCATCCACTGTGTTCCTAGACACATTAACAGGGAGCTGGATCTGAAGTGGAGCAGCCTCGACTAGAAACAACACTCGTATAGGATTCCAGTGTCACAGGTAGGAGCTTAACCCTCTGTGCCACACCATCTGCCCCTGTGTATTAATCTCTTTACATAGATATCATTAGACTTTAACACCCTAAACATCTTTTAGATTTGATCCTTGAAATTAGCTGGAGCCAGCGCCACAGCTCAATAGGCTAATCCTCCACCTGCGTCCCCTGCACACCAGGGACTAGTCCTGGTCAGGGTGCCGGATTCTGTCCCGGTTGCCCCTCTTCCAGGCCAGCTCTCTGCTGTGGCCAGGGAGTGCAGTGGAGGATGGCCCAAGTGCTTGGGCCCTGCACCCCATGGTAGGCCAGGATAAGCACCTGGCTCCTGCCTTTGGATCAGCGCGATGCAGCAGCCATTGGAGAGTGAACCAACAGCAAAGGAAGACCTTTCTCTCTGTCTCTCTCTCTCACTGTCCACTCTGCCTGTCAAATAAAAAAAAAATAAAAAAGAAATTAGCTGGAGACAACTTTTTCTTCTCCTTACTGTGTGAACATTTAGGCAGGACAATGTAGCAAAGGAGAATGCTCCACACATGGAACACAGAAAACTCAGGTTTAGCCCTGGCTCAGGCTATAAGGAACTGTGGTTTGGGATAAGTCATCTCTCTTTTCTGGGTCTTTGTTTCTTCCTGTATAAAATAAAATAATCTAATTAGATGTTGCCTTAAAGTCCCTCTAGCTCAAGGAGCAGATGCTGTGCATAGCAGGTTAAGCAAACACTTGGGATGTCACCATTCTGTATTGGAACACCGGTTCAACATGGTTGCTTTGCTTGTGGTACAGCTCCTTGATAATGTGGCTAGGAAAGCAGCAGATGATGATACAAGTACTTGGATCCCTGTCACCTACATAGGAGACCCAGATGGAGTTCCTGATTCCTGGGTTCAGGTTGATCCAGCCCCAGTGCTTGCAGCCATCTGGGGAGTGAACAAGTAGATAGAAGATCTCTCTCTCTCCCCCCTCCACTCTGTGTGTGTGTCTGTGTGTGTATGAGAGAAAGAGAGAATGAAAGAGAGAGAAAGGGAGAGAGGGAGGGAAGGGGGGACTCTGCCTTTCAAATAAATAATTTTTCAAGTCCTTGTAACTCGTATTTCATGTTATATGGCATTTAATAATGCAGAGCATTAGATAGCTAAAAAGCAAATAGTCCATGATAGATAATTAATTTATGACCTATATATTGTAAATTATCTATTGCTAAATAACAAATCATCCCAAAATCTAGTGACTTTGTTATTTTTTTATGATTCTGTGCATTGACTGGGGTTTCTTCTGCTGGTCTTGTCTGGGCTCACAGGTGCAGATGCAGGGGGAGGGAGCTCAGTTGAAATTGGAACATTCGAGATATTTCTACTGAATTTGCAGTTTGTGCTGGTTGTTGGCTGTAGAGTCTTGGTTCTTCACATGTACTCTTATTTCTCGGAAGATAGCCTGGACTTCTTCATAGCATGGAAGTTTCAGCTTTCAGGGTGAGAATGAAGCTTGCAAAGCTTTTTGTCATCTAGACTCTAGAATCTCCACAATTCAAACATAACCTATTAGTCAAAGTAAGTCACAAGATCATCCCAATTTTAAAATGGTGGAGAAACTAGACTCCACATCTTCATAATAGGCACAGCAATGATACATTGCAAGGGGGTATGGAGACAAGTTTGTACAATTCATGGGTGGCCAATTTTTAAAATTTTTTATTTATTTTAATTTTATTTGTGAGAGAGAGATAATCTTCCATCTGCTGTTTCATTTCCTAAATACTTGCAACAGCCAGGGCTGTGCCAGGCCAAAGATAGGAGCCTAGAACTCCATCCAAGTCTCCCATATAAGTGGCAGAGATTCAAGTACCTGAGCTATCATCTGCTACCTACCAGGCTGTGTATTAGCAGGAAGTTGTATTAGAAGTGCAGTAGCCAGGACTGGAACCAGGCACTCTGATACAGGATGCAGGCATCCCAGGTAGTGACTAAACCACTGCAGCAAATGTCCACCCTATGAGTGGTGTTATTATAATGTTCCTCCATGTTATTTTACCTGACGATACCATATAACATAGTGGTTAAGAACACATCTATGGTTCAAATAGTCTAATATCAAATCCTACCACTAGCATTTACCAGTGTTGCAATGTTGATCAGTCTACACTTTAACTCAGTCTACACCTCACAGGTACATCAGGAAAGATAACGGTGCCCACCTCAAATGAAACTATGATAATTAAATGCCATCATGTTGTAAAGTCCTGCCACACAGTGAGTTGTCCTTAAAGGTCTCTCATTTTATTACTTTAGACCTCAGCTAAAGGCAACAACATTGACCTTTCTGTTTGCAAGCACCAGCATTAGTTAGACTAATTCTGCCTCCTAAGGGTTTGATATGGAGCCGCTCAGCCTTCTGTTGAGTTCCATTGTACTTGCTATCATTTAACTCACTTGCATACACAGCACTGCTTCAGTGGGAACCCCAATCTGAAAGCAAGGAATGTGATTTATGCTGTAAGTAGGGGGAATATGCTTCAGCACAAATGATTCCTGTTGATCCCTGGAAAGCACTGGGTCCTACTACCAGGTTGAATGTTCTAGGTTAGAGCATCCCACCACCCCCTGGGAACCTCGGCCCCCTCTGCACACACTCACTTCCATGATTTGGCTCCCATCTAGACTCACATAACCAAGAATCTGAGAGAGCCTAAGGTCACTAGCCTAGACAAGCCTGCTTTTGAGTGCTAGAAGTACACAGACACCCAAAATCAAAACCTGCCTATGACTTTCCAGCAATATATGACCTTGGCTTTCTCCAAGCCACTTAAAATGTATTCAGCAGCCTGACTCAGGGCTTTGGAGTCAGGCAGATGTGGGTCAAGTCACTTACAGCATCATTACTTAGGGCAGGTAGGATAACCTCATTGAGCCTTACTTGTTTCATCTGTAGAATCTGACAGTGTTATTGACCTTGTAAGTTTGCTTTAAAGGTTAAAAATAAATATATAAGGCATCTTGCATGGAATGTGGCTATTAAGAGGTTCAAACAAAACAAATTGCATAAAGTGACCAAGACTGTAAAATACATAGTAGGTCTTCCAAAAAATTACTTTCCTTTCAGTATTGCGGTGAATCTAAGCCTGGGGCTTTTTACTCATTTACTAATTTATTCAACAAGCCACTGCTAACTCTCTGGGATATAAGAAAGGTAAAAAATTCTAAAGTTCCATGAAAACATGATGTTTTCATTTTAGTCCCTTAATGTCGAGAAAGTGTCTAGTACAGTGCCTAAAATACAGCAGATACAGAATAAGTGCTTGTTTTAAAAAAATCTAGTCTCTACCACAACTGAGTTTGGATTTAAAGACAAAATGAGGAATATGCACAAATAACTGTAGTTCCAGGTTGATGCAAGTGGTCAGAGAATTGTGACAGATGTAGAAGAAATTATGCCTTGCTGGGTGCTAAGACAAGACTTCAAGAGGAAGCTAGATTTTGAATGAGCTTTAAGCAATGGATAGGATTCTTAATATGGGAAAGAGGATCGAAGGCAGAGTAAGACAAAGCTCAATCCTGGTTGAAATTTTAGAATTAAAGCTGCAAGCATCTCTTTCTATGTCTGTACATTTGAAAGTCTGTAATTCAGAAAGGCCTCCAGAAAACTGTCATTATGTGAGTGGGCAGTATTTTCCTATCTTTGGGTAGAATTACCAAATAAACATAAAATCCCTTAAAAGACTTCACTGTATTCTAATTGGCTTAGAGATAAATAAGTTCACATGTAAATTGAATATAAAATGACTTCAAAAATTTTGTAGAAAAAATGGAATTAAAAGATAAGTTTATTTTTTAGCAAAATATTGAAATCATTCATATTTTTCACAATATGCATTTTACATGAACTTATTGAGGGTCCTTCAGGTTCCAAACTCCAAAAAATAAAGAAAACTGAGCCTCAACTATTTCTAATAGTACTGGAAGCACAGACTCACTGCTGTTGCTATTGCTACCATGTGACTGGGTTGACAGAGTCCTGGTGGCCACAGCTGGTGTGAGCCTGACCCTGGTTGTAAATGACAGCCTTAGCCTTCAACTTTAATGACAACTAGACCTGTGAAATTTTTCCATGAAATACAGGGATGAGACAAGAATGTAGGGAAAGTTTTAGTCACTTGTGGCTTATTTGTTGTATTTGAGACCAAATTCCTCCAGGGTGAGTGATGTCTTTCTATTTCTTATTGATTTTCTTCTTTCATGGAATACTTTTGAGTAGTTTTTTTGCAGCTCAAAAAAGAAAGCTATTTCTCTCTCTCTCTCTCTCTCTGAGGGAACTGGAACGGTAAAGAGTAGAGCCACAGTTTAATATTGGCCAAATTGAAACACAAACTCCTCGTGGATAAGGTTCTGATTTTTTTCTCTTGCAATTTGAACTGTGCTGCTGGAATCAGTGCAAAGATTCTTCCTGGGCAGCATTATTACAACTGACTCTTATGGATCATGAGTCTCTGGAGGCCAAGTAAAAGCCAGGGGATTCAGTACTCACAGAGATACAAAAGACTCTATCCTTCCTTCCCTTCCTCTCTGTCTACAACAACCAATGTTCCATTTGAAGGAGAAGACACACATGATGGCAGTGTACTAAAAACAGAACTTAGAAAATAAGAAAAGGTTAGCCGGCGCCCTGGCTCAACAGGCTAATCCTCCACCTTGCGGCGCTGGTACACCAGGTTCTAGTTCCAGTCGGGGCGCCGGATTTTGTCCCGGTTGCCCCTCTTTCAGGCTAGCTCTCTGCTATGGCCCGGGAGTGCAGTGGAGGATGGCCCAAGTGCTTGGGCCCTGCACCCCATGGTAGACCAGGATAAGCACCTGGCTCCTGCCTTCAGAGCAGCGCAGTGCAACGGCCACAGCGCAACGGCCGTTTGGCCACTGGAGGGTGAACCAATGGCAAAAAGGAAGACCTTTCTCTCTGTCTCTCTCTCACTGTCTACTCTGCCTGTCAAAAAAAAAAAAAAAAAAAAAAAAAGAAAGAAAGAAAAGAAGAAAAGGCAACTTAGCCTCCTCCTATGACTTAGAGAACATCTGCCGAAAGCCTGACAAGGGAGAGAAAATCAAAAGAAGGCCAGAAAAGACATCCTAGCAGATTCTGCATCAGTTCTCCACCATGACCTAAATGAAAGAAGAGAGGAGAGGAAGAGATCACTTATTCAGTCTTCCTCAAGAGCTCTTCACAGACAGTAAGATGCAAAAGCCTCGCCCAAAAACCTTAAGGTCATCATACACAGAACCTGAACCACAGTTCCCACAACTCAGCCTCCTAGTCACCTTTCCCAGGAGCTTCAGTCTTACTACAAAAGGATATTTCAAAAGCTTATTCATACACAGTCTCCAGACTCCTGAAGGGAGGAATTGGAAGGTGGCTGTCTGTAGTGGTGATCTTCATCTGAACCCTTTTAGCCTCTAGAGTTCCTTATGAATGAGGGGAGAGGCCAATAGAGATGGATATGCTTCCAATCCCAAGTCCAAATTCAACCAATCTAATTTTATTTGATTCGTATTTTTGAACTTGCAGGTAAAGGTCTATTTGCAAACATATTCTAATGCTAGGAAAAACTATTTTTAAACCTCTGAGCTGGATAATGCCTCTCAATACCCCTAACCCATCCCTGCACATGGAAAGACTGAGGAGGGAGTACCTGGTAGAGGCTGGAAGTGAGCATTGGGCACCCAAGTTTCAGGTCCCTCTCTAATGTAAAGATCTGTCTTTACTAAAAGTCAGGAATAGGAGATGTCCTGCCTCAGTTTATAGCAACCATGTCTTTTTTTTTTTTTTTTTTTAGCAGCCATGTTTTGATAGGAAATGTATTGCTACCTACCCTGTCCTAGTAAAATAAAACTCAGACTCTCCAGTATTTGGCCTGTAAAGAGAATGCCCAGGTGGAGAATGGTTATTGAACCTAGAATCCTTCTTCTGTCCCTGAGGTTTCCGACTCTCACCTTCCTCTTTGGGTTTTCTCAGTTTGCTCAGATCTTCTGCTCACAATGTCATGCACTACCAGGGGGGCTGCTGCTCCCCAACATTCTTCACTCTTCTTTAAACATTGTCTCATTTTTACATAGAATGGCAACAGGTCACATCCACAGATTCCTCAACTGAGACAAGACTGAAACTATCAAAACAATTCAGTGCTAGGTAAAAGCAGAGGGGAAAAAAAATCAGAGTACAAATCATTTAAATGATACAACCTCCACAAAAAGTAGGCTCTGATTCTAGCAAAACTGAGATGTTCTCAGAGATTTTTATCTCTTCCTGTTTCTACAACCTATGAATGGCTGTGAGCTAATATCTAAACAGCTGGCTCCACTTCCCAGGGTCTTAGCCAAGGCTCTCACCTCCAAGCTCCCATCCAGTTGCCACATCTACCACCCAGGACTTTCTCTTAAACATTGCGAACTTCCCACTGACAAGGCCAAAAGAAATCCCCCTCTCCTTTCTATCTAACCTTGATTCTGAGACACATTTCTTGCCAGGAATTGATGAAGATGATGTCATTCTCCAAGGGAGATTTCCCACTATAAACACTAGTGTGGTTTTATGCTTTTAGTTCAAAGAGCCTACCATTATCTTGATCCTTTTCGAACCAGTTGAGGGAAATTATATACCAGAACTCCCCTTATAAAAAGGATTATATTTGGCTTAAAAGTTGTGGGAGGTGTACTTCAAGAGAGAGGAAGAACAAGAGTAAGATATCTTCCATCTACTGGTTCACTCTGCAAATGGCCACAACAGACGGAGCTGGGCCAGGCTGAAGCTAGGAGCCTGTAACTCCATCTGGGTCACCCACATGGGTGGCAGGGGCCCAAGCACTTGGGCCATATTGTGCTTCTTTCCCCGGTGCCTTAGCAGGGAGCTAGATCAGAAGTAGAGCAGCCAGGACTTGAACTGGTGCTCAAATGGGATGCTGGCATCACAAGTAGCAACTAAACCCATGGCACCACAATGCCACCCCCTTGAATGCTTGAGTCTTGAAGTTTATCTTAATCCCTGACCCTTAATCTAAGTCTGTTTCTGGACAATAGATGAATTTTTCAGTAATAGGAGAACTTGCAGGTCTAAAGGGCAATCCAGGGAATGAAGAGAGATGCCTTTGGTTGGTTGCTTCATGATGGAAAATTTGGAGAGATTAGCAGTATCTAAAAATGGACCTTGCCATGATGGTTATAAATCCTTCCTACAACTGCCCTACAAAATATTTAGTAAAGTCTTCAATGCTCATTTGTGCTTCTGTGTGAATGAATTCTTTTTGGGGATTGACTTACATATCTGACTGGGTCATATTTGGTACAACACAAAGCACCACTGGAAGAAAACAAAATATGGGAGTACATAGGCCAGGGAGAACAGATCCTCAGAAAACAAGTGTTGGGAAATATAGGTGGGGGATGGGCTTTTTACAGCCTGTGAGAATGGAGATAAGGGGCAAGTTTAGCTGGATCTTATGGGTGAAGGAGACCCTAGCTGAGTTCAGAGCTATAGCACAATAAACTAGAAATACAGTCTTTCAGTAGCTTCCCATTGTCTAACACACACACTCCTTGGTGGAGAAATGCTTCTACTCCAAACACTTTGCATCTTTCTTCAAACATCTTTCCATTTCCCTCCTAAAATGGTAACAATTCCCTACCACAGACTCTATAGCTAAGACTAGAATTTTCAAGGCAACTAAATATTAGGACAGAGTAAAAAGGGAAAAACATAAAAGCATAAATCATTGAAATGATGCCTCTTCCAAAACACAGCCCCTTAAAATCTGGCCTTGGGGCAGGCATTTGATGTAGCAGTTAAGATGCTGCTTGATAAGTCCACATCCTATATCAGAGTGCCCAGATTCAAGACCCAGCTCCACTCATTCCAGCTTCCTGCTAATGTACACCCTGGAAGGCAACAGGTGATGACACAAGTACTTGGGTCCCTGACACCCACATGGTAGACCTGGATTGAGTTCCTCATTCCTGGCTTTGGTCTGGCCCAGCCCTGGTTGTTGCAGGTATTTGGAATGTGACCCAGAAGATGGAAGATCTCTTCTCTATATGTGAATACATCTGTATCTCTGCTTTTAAATAAATAATTAATAAAAGAAAATATTTCCATAAATAAATAAGTAAATCAAATACAGCCTCCTCAGCTTTCCCTTGCTGTCTCCCTCAGCACTGCTATTCTTCATGTTACATTGTAGCATCATCACCTGTAAGAAGCCTGGATGGCCATGTTCTCACCCACCATGTAGGACTACCACTTTTTCCTTTTTGTCTCATTAGAGAATAATGCTGCAACCATTTTGTAAGCATCTATGTACACATGTGTCTCTCCCAATAGCTTGTGTGAATTGCTAACTTCAGAACCTAGTAAGTGCTTAGAGAGTAGTAGAATCTTGAAAAATGTTTGTTAGGGTTTAAATCATTCCAGAGCTAGTTGTTAAAATGGAAGAGAAGCAGAAAGGTTGAGTTGAAATGCCAATCCTCCACTACTGGCAAGACAATTCTGGGAAGGTTCCTCAATCTCCCAGGATCATCCTTCAGTGATGGCTATTTTGGGAGCTGAAATTTAAAGTGTGTGAAGTATCTGGTCCACAGTAGGTGCATAGCAAGTTAGTTATTGCTGTCATTGGTATCCCAATGGCTTTTGAGATTCTTCTTTTTCAGCAGTGTAACCATTCAAAAGGTGAAATATTTCAAAGAAATAGGTGAGAGGAGAGCTACTATAACTTAGAGGTACAACCTCAGAGCCCCATCACCTTAACTACTTTCCCATATAAACCCAGACCATTACTATCCCAGAAGAACCTCAGGCCTTCCAGAGCATTGGGTAACATCTACTGCCTTAAACCAGGTAGGAGGCCTAAAATTGGTGGCCTGGGTAGTGTAAAGTAGCATAAAGACAGAGAATTAAATAACACCAAGGCTTATAGTTTAAAAAGCTATTTCCTCTCCAATTATTTTTTTTAATTTTTCCAATTCTTTAGGAGGAAAGTCTGTTTGAGACCACTACATCTTCATTTCTTCTCTTACTCTTCCTATGCACCAACATTAAAAGGCAGCACGCCATGGGCTCAGATCCTTCAGCAGAAAATAGTACCTGATTAGAATTAATGCTATGGGGCTGGTGCCGTGGCTCACTTGGTTAATCCTCCGCCTGCAGGCCAGAATCCCATATGGGTGCCGGGTTCTAGTCTCAGTTGCTCTTCTTCCAGTCTGGTTATTTGCTGTGGCCCGGGAAGGCAGTGGAGGATGGCCCAGGTGCTTGGGCACCTGCACCTGCGTGGGAGACCAGGAGTAAGTACCTGGCTCCTGGCTTTGGATCAGCGTAGCTCTGGCTATAGCAGCAATTTGTGGTGGTGAACCAATGGAAGGAAGACCTTTCTCTCTGTCTCTCTCTCACACTGTCTATACCTCTACCTGTCAAAAAATAAAAAATTAAAAAATTAAAAATGGAATTAATGCTATGGATTTGTTCAGTTCCTATCTCTACCTGTATCATGCTCTGTTAAGTTTGAACAAATTATCTGATGTTTCAATGTTTAAAGATTTGTTTATTTATTTGAAAGGCAGAGTTACAAAGAGGCAGAGACAGGGAGAGGGAAAGAGAGAGAGAGAGGTCTTCCATCTGCTGGTTCACTCCCCAAATGGTCACAGTGGTGGGAGCTGAGCTGATCTGAAGCCACAAGCCTTGAGCTTCTTCCAGGTCTCCCACATGGGTGCAGGGGCCCAGGGACTTGGGTCATCTGTGGCCGCTTTCTCAGGTACATTAACAGGGAGCTGAATCTGAAGGGGAGCAGCTGGGACTCAAGCCAGAGCCCATATGGGATGCGGCACTGCAAGTGGCTGCTTTATCCACTATGCCACAGCGCCAGTCCCAAGTTTCATGTTTTTTATTTGTGAAATGAAATTAACATTGATTACTTCACTTGTGAGGATAAACACAGATTCATTCTAAAAGTTTACTAAGAGTCCTCTAAGTCTCCTTTAGTCAGGTGGATTAAAGTAAGAATCAGTTAGATGAGATAGCCATCCTCATGGACATTCCAGTCTAGAGAGAGATGCAGATAAACAAAGAGACAATTCATGTATACCCATGTAGTCTGATAAGTGCCTCTGGGGGCACACAGAATGCTGAGGACACACTCAGGAGGAATGTTCAACAAGGACTTGGGAGTGAAGATAGTTAAAGAAGACATCTTGGGGAAAATGGTAGTACAGTTGAGTTGTGAAATAGAGTATTGGAAACAGAAGAGGAACCAAATGTACAAAAGATCCACAGGTGAAGAACACTGAAATAAAATATGCTGAGTTCTATTATAATGTCTGGAACAGAGCTGCTAATCAATGGGTGGCAGCCTAGAGTTACTATAATGCCCTTGGCTTCAAGAAGTGTCAGATTTATCTCTATAGCCTCACTATCAAGCAGTTTCTGGTACATAGTGGATATTCACCAAGTGTTGCAAAGTGGACTACCAAATAAGCAAATGGGTGAATGAATGAATGAATAATTTTAGTAATTTCTGTTTGCTGCTGGGGACCAGTCCCTACCATAGGCATATTCTTACTCAAATGTTACCTAGGATAATCTATCCCCAATACTGCAGAGAAAGCAGCACTGTATCCTAGTTCTAGACTTAGAGATCACTGGATTCTGCTGGAATCACATGCCCCTCCCCATCACCTCTAGCCCAGCAGGGGCTGTGCTTTCCCTCCTTAGGACAATAAGCTACTAATGAGATCCACAGTGCTGATTTTTCATGGAAAATCTGTGGGAATGACATCTATTTATTATCACAGAGAGTTTGGCAATTTTCTATATTGTGAAAAAGCGTGACTGGGGCTGCCTTATCTCCTGGAGCCATATCTGAGTGTGCCTCATGGACCAATGGAGCTAATTAGCAGGTAGGAAGTTATTAAAAATATGAGAACTAATTAAAGAGAAGTCTGAGGCTAATACTAATACAAGGAGCAACAGTGAGCATGTTCTTTTCACCAAACATCCTGCTCAGTGCTATAAACGCATAACCTCATCCTCACACAGACCCTTGTAAATGCATACTGATACAGTTCATGTTTTACAGATAAGAAAACTGAGGCTTAGAAAGTGAAGTGGCTTGTTGAGGTCTGAGGTGGCTGGAATCAAAACCTGTTAGTGCCATAGCACTAACAACTGGGACTCTTAACCTCTTAACCACTGTGTCATGGGCAAAAATAGGAGGAGGAGGAGGAGAGTGATTCAGCATGATGCTGCACCTGGAACATCCAACAAAATCAGGGACTTGCTAAGAAAATGTGTGCCAGACTTTGTTTTTGTTGTCTTTGGGAGCCTCTTAGACCACTGGACAAATGTTTATTCAGAAATTGTAGAAAAGATAAGCAACAGAGTGGAGTAGAGCTAAACACTCAACTAATCTCAACAATATAATTTTTTTTTCTATTTGAATCACATCATCTGAGACTGCAGTGTGGCATCACCTTTACCTTGATCTACAGTAAATCAGCTGCCACTGTAGCCATAGGGTCAGTCTCTTAAAGTGGCTGAGCTAGAGTTTTTTTTTTTTTTTTGCCTCTGGAATTATAACACAGCGCCTTACTTTGTAATTTTTGTCTTATTTGGCAGAACTAACTCTTCTTTCCAAATATTACCCAGATACTTCTTTCCAAATCTTACCTAAACACTAGAAAGCCATGTAAAAACTACCAAGAAAATCTTTTCTTCGACACGTGCTTTCCAATCCCTACATACAATTGGCCTTCAGATCCATCCCTGCACCATCTAGCGCTTGGCCCCTTTGAACATAGTTGGGCTGTAAATTATTCCCTCAAAATTCATCTTGAGCATAAATAACCTCTGTCACTCACTGATGGCCTAATCAACGTGTATGGAGCAGATTGAACCAAGTTGGGAAGTTCGTGTGGAGCCACTGGGGTCCTGTGAGAGCTCCAGACCCAGAGTGCGAAGCCACAGTGCAGCCAGGCTGTACTCCCTTCTCTTTGCCAGCTTCACTCTCTATTTCCAAGCTGCCTGGTGTCACTGGAAAAAGTCACCTTCTGTGATTAGTGTGACTCAGCTGGGCCCTCAGTGCCACTCAGAAATCCTGACTGATCCTGGTTGACTCCCTGTCACAGTCGTCAGAGCACATTTTCCAACTGCTTCCACTTGTCCTAAGCCCCTAACCTGTGACAGCATCCTTGCCTGTATCTCTTTCTTTGCTTAGAAGACAAGTCATAGGGGCCAACACTGTGGTGCAGCAGGATAACGCCCTGGCCTGAAGTGCCGGCATCCCACATGGGCACTGGTTCTATTCCCGGCTGGTCCTCTTCCAATCCAGCTTTCTGCTGTGGCCTGGGAAAGCAGTAGAAGATGGCCCAAGACCTTGGGCCCCTGCACCCGCATTGGAGACCTGGAGGAAGCTCCTGGTTCCTGGCTTCAGATCGGCGCGGCTCCAGCCGTGTGGCCAGTTGGGGAGTGAGTGAACCATCAGATGGAAGACCTCTCTCTCTCGCTCTCTCACTTCTCTCTCTTTCTCTCTCTCTCTCCCTCTTTCTCTCTCTCTCTCTCTCTCTGCCTCTCTTCTCTCTGTGTAGCTCTGACTTTCAAATAAATAAATCAATCTTAGAGAGAAAGGAAGGAAGGGAAGGAGGAAGGGAAGAAGGAAGGGAGGGAGGGAGGGGCAGGGGCCGGCACCTTGGCGCACTAGGTTAATCCTCCGCCTGCAGTGTGGTACCCATATGGGTGCCAGTTCTAGTCCCGGTTGCTTTTCTTCCAATCCAGCTCTCTGCTGTGGCCTGGGATAGCAGTGGAATATGGCCCAAGTGCTTGGGCCCCTGAAACCACATGGGAGACCAAGAGGAGGCACCTGGCTCCTGGCTTTGGATCGGCATAGTTCTGGCTGTTGTGGCCATTTGGAGAGGAAGACCTTTCTCTCTGTCTCTCTCTCTCTCTCTCTTTCACTGTCTGTAACTCTACCTGTCAAGTAAATAATCTTAAAAAAAAAAAAAAAAAAAAAGGACAGGTCATATTGACTTCCTTCCTCCCTGTCCTTTAAAACCCCTCTGTTACTTCCAAGCCTTTCCTCTTTCCTTGCGGGGAAATTAGGAACACGAGGCAATTCAAAGATGGTGCCCAAAGCAAGTAAGGTAGGCAGTACCCAAAGTCATTTACCACAAAAGCTGATTGGTTGTGCAGCATCATGGGAGGTAACAACAACTGATGATGAGTGTACAGTAATTGGTTGGTCCTTACGTCCTGCCCCAATAATCCTGCGGTCTTGTGCTTTAAAAGGCTCTGCTATGCATACAATAAATGAGGTTATTGCTTGCTTGGCTCCCCACTGCATCTGTCTCCGGGATCGGGAGGCTGGGGGAACGGGCGAGCGGCGTGCTTACCTTTCTTCAGACCTAGTCCATCCTCGTTCAGGTGGACTAAGACCTGCATTTCCTCCCTGTCCTTTCAGAGAGGCTCATTTCCTGGCTTTGTGAGGTACTTCTTACCATTTAGAGAGAGCCTGTCTAAAAATTAAGCTAGGCCAGAGGAGAGGAGAGTTGAGAAATACAGTGGAGAGTGGATATCAGAAAACATTATGTGAGCGTTTGGTTCCAGATCTGCCTAAACCCACTTGACTTTTGGAGTATTTTTTTAAAAGATTTATTTATTTGAAAGTTAGAGTTACACAGGGAGAAGGAGAGGCAGAGAGAGAGAGATAGAGAGAGGTCTTCCATCCTCTTGTTCACTCCCCAATTGGCGGCAACAGCTGGATCTGTGCTGATCTGAAGTCAGGAGCCAGGAGATTGTTCCAGGTCTCCCGTGCTGGTGCTGCGGCCCAAGGACTTGGGCCATCTTCTACTGCTTTCCCAGGCCATTAGCAGAGAGCGTATTGGAATTGGAGCATCCGGGACTCAAACTGGCGCCCATATGGGATGCTGGCATGTCAGGCAGTGGCTTTACCCACTACACCACAGTGCTGGCCACAGACTTCTGGAATCTTAATTGCATTAGCTGTTCAATTCCTGCTTTCTTTGCTGAACTAGTTTAAAATAAAGGGTCCTTCCTGCTTTCTTTGCTGAAATAGTTTAAAATAAAGGGTCCTTACCAATATAATGTTACTTTATAATATGAGTGTATTAAAATTAAAATTAACTGGGCCCCGTGGCTCAACAGGTTAATCCTCTGCCTTACGGTGCTGGCACACCGGGTTCTAGTCCCGGTCGGGGCACCGGATTCTGTCCCGGTTGCCCCTCTTCCAGGCTAGCTCTCTGTTGTGGCCCGGGAGTGCAGTGGAGGATGGCCCAAGTGCTTGGGCCCTGCACCCCATGGAAGACCAGGAGAAGCACCTGGCACCTGCCATTGGATCAGCGCGGTGCGCCGGCCGCAGCACACTGGCCTCAGCGGCCATTGGAGGGTAAACCAATGGCAAAGGAAGACATTTCTCCCTGTCTCTCTCTCTCACTGTCCACTCTGCATGTAAAAAAAAAAAATTACTGAATCCCCAGTATTAAACCTTTAAACTGTTTCAATTTGTCCTATCTTAACAATAGAATAGTAAACCTCTGTACATATAATCCTATGTGCATGACTGGTAGTTTAGAACCCAAAGAAGTACATTTAGATTACATTCTAATGTATTCTTTAGAATGTATTAAAGAACCCCACCAATTTAACCCAGTGCAGTCTTGCTGCAACTCTATAGCTCTGCTAAACTGCCTTTTCCTAGGTCACTAAACATCTTCTAATTGCCTGTTCCTATGACTCCTTTTTGATTCCCTGTCCTGTTCAGCCCTTATTCATTCCTTTCACTTGGAAAACATACTTAGACTTCAATGAATCTCTCTCCTAGCTTCTTGTGCTTCTTCCAGGATTAAACTTGGGTACCAATTCTAAAGAATTGGTAGGACTATGAGAAATTCATTGAGATGGATTTTTAAAACCACAACCAAGCTCAGCAGAAGAGTATATGATCAATTAGAGATGAAAAAGGAAATGTAGCCAGCGCTGTGGCTCAACAGGCTAATCCTCCGCCTTGCGGCGCCGGCACACCAGGTTCTAGTCCCGGTTGGGGCGCCGGATTCTGTCCCGGTTGCCCCTCTTCCAGGCCAGCCCTCTGCTGTGGCCTGGGAGTGCAGTGGAGGATGGCCCAAGTGCTTGGGCCCTGCACCCCATGGGAGACCAGGAAAAAGCACCTGTCACCTGGCTCCTGGCTTTGGATCAGCGCAGTGCGCCGGCCGCAGTGCGCCGTCTGCGGCAGCCATTGGAGGGTGAACCAACGGCAAAAAGGAAGACCTTTCTCTCTGTCTCTCTCTCTCACTGTCCACTCTGCCTGTCAAAAAAAAAAAAAAAAGGAAATGTAGCAACAGACACCACAGAAATAAAAAGAATCATCAGAAATTATTACAAAGAGCTGTACGCCAACAAAACGAGAAACCTAGAAGAAATGGATAGATTCTTGGACACATACAACCTATGTAAATTGAGCCATGAAGACATAGAAAACCTAAACAGACCCCTAACCAAGATGGAAGTTGAATCAGTAATAAAGGCCCTCCCAAAAAAGAAAAGCCCAGGACTGGACGGCTTCACTGCTGAATTCTAAATGCTAGTTCTTTAGTGAGTCTCCTAACCCATGTTTTCCTCAAGGGGTTTTTGGAGCTCACAGTTTCAAGGAGAAAGTCATATTAAGTCAGTAATTAACCAACCTGATACATGCAATGACATCATAAAGATACAGGAAGTTCCTGAGAGACTCATCAGGGAGAAACATGGTGTACTCTTCCACAGCTCTTCGGGCTGGTCCAGCATGACTCCCTGCTCACTGGGGAGGGAGGGCCACCAAGTTGCGAGGAAGTGCAGCTGCTCTCCAAAGTGCATTTCACCCTTTAACTGTGTTCTTCCAGCTCTCCCCTATGATGTTTTGTCTCAGCTGCTCTCAAATCCATTCCTTTCTCTCCAGCACCCAGTAAGCCAGCACAGTGCATGACAAAAGGCCTCCCTCCAACTGTGTCCCAAAACACAGAAGTCTATGACATCTGGAAATTTGCACATTTGCAAAAGAGTATTTGGGCTAACTACCACATTTCACTCAATATTATTTGCCTCTGCCTTCCTGTCTACTGTGGGCCTCTTTAATTACTGTGGCTCCATCCAGAACTCCTTATCTTAATGACTATCAATGTTTTGAATTCCTTGCTTTTTTACCCCCCAAGTTTAATGGGCAATGTTTCCTGTCAACTTTTCTTCTGTCTTCTCTGCTGCTTGTAACTCCAGCCATTTGGTAATCTTCAGTGAATGCATTAATAAGGACGAATATTTCTTGTTTCAGGATCACAGTGGAGGTGAAATAAGATTGAGCCACAGGTTCCAGCACATAAATTTGAGCCCTCCCATAACACAGCCTAGGAAGTGTAGTTGTATCTGTTCCATGTTATATTTCCACTCTGTGTCTTCACAGACCATATTGGATATCTTCCAAGAATATAATTTGGGGGTTCAGCATTGTGGTATATCAGGTAATGCCTCTGCCTACAACACCAGCATCCCATATTAGGTGTCTGTGTCCTGGCTGTTCCATATTCAACCCAGCTCCCTGCTAATGGCCTGGAAAAAGCAGCAGAAGATGGCCAAGTGTTTGGACCCTTGCCACCTGCATAGGAGAACCAGATGAAGCTCCTGGCTCCTGGCTTCAGCCTGGCCCAGCTCTGGTTGTTGTGGCTACCTGGGAGTAAATCAGTGGATGGAAGATCTCTCTCTTTCTCTCTCTCTCTCTCCATCTCTTTAAGTAACTCTGGATTTCAATTACATTAATAAATATGTAAAAATATACAACATACAATATGTAATATATAATTTGATGAGTCCAATTCAATGTTCCACTAACATCTCAGCCCTTCTCTTGTTACCCAGTGAAAATTTCTAACCCATGCTTTCCATGGGTTATCTAAAGTTTAGATACTTCTGTCCCTACCCATGTGATTACAGAGCATCAATGCACCGCCAAAAACTCCATGCATCTCATCCTAGCATTCAAGGCCCTACAGTTTGATGACCTTTCCTTCTGAGACATGTGTTCCAGACTCAGGTGATTTGAGTTCAAATTCTGGCTCTTACACTTCCTAACAACGTGACTTTGAGCAGGATAATTAATATCTATGTGTTTTGGTTTCCTGTTGAGTGAATGATAGAAATTGCATGAAGTCATTGAGAGAATTAAATGAGATAGCACATAGAAAGCATTTAGCTGAGTGCCTGACCCGTAGGAAGGGCTTATGGTAGGCAGAATGGTCACTCTAAGATATTCACCTCCTAATGGGAGAGGGAGCGAGAGATGGGAGGGTTGCGGGTGGGAGGGAAGTTATGGGGGGGGGGGGAGCCATTGTAATCCATAAACTGTACTTTGGAAATTTATATTTATTAAAGTTAAAAAAAATTCATACAAAAAAAAAAAAGATGTTCCTAATCCCCAGAACCTGAGAAAGGAATAGCTCAGCTATAACTAAGGTTAAAACCTTCAAATGGAGAATTTATCCTGGATTATCAGAGGTCAAATCTAATCACATGAACCCTTAAAAGTAAAGAATTTTCTCTAGTTAGAAGTAGAAGAGATATAGCAGAAGGAGAAGTGAGAAAGGTTCAAAATATGAGAAAGATGGACTGTTGTGGTCTGAAGAATGGAGTGGGCCACTTATAAGAACTGCGTATAGGCATCTAAGGGGCTAAGGGCAAACCCCAACTACCAGCCAGAGCAGAGACTTAGTCCTAAACGTGTAAAGAACTGACTTGACCAACAACCTGAATGAGCTTGGAATACAATTCTTCCCCAGACCCTCCAGTAAGAAATACATCCTGGTTGACACTTTGATTTCAGCCTGGAAAGACTCTTGTTAGACTTATCTCATGCAGAAATCTAAGACAAATTTGTGTTGTTTTCACTGCTAGCTTATGGTACTTTGTGATGACAGCAATAGAAAGTTAACACATTGATCAATATCGGCTATTATTTACCAGACACATTCAAGATGCTCCAACTCACCAGCATTCTTCTTCCAGTCTCAGGGAAGTTACTTTCCTCAGTCACCTTGAAGGCCTTGTTCAAGTCCACCTCGTCCATACCAACTTTGACGATCCTTCTGAGAGAATAACTCAGCTTTGAGCTTCCAGAGAACAATAGCATGAGTTTTACTTCTTCCAAAGTTGTTTTCTGTTAGAGCTGCTTACTACTAAGCAGCTCTGTATTTTTGCTCTGCATATGAGGGTACTTCAAAAAGTCTGTGGCAAATGGAATTTTTTAGTGCAAAAATATTTTGAAGAGCTGGCATTGTGACACAGCAGGTAAAGCCACCACCTGCGATACCAGCATCCTGTATGGCACCATTTTGAGTCTTGACTGCTCCACTTCCAATCCAACTCCCTGCTAATGGCCTGAGAAAGCAGTGGATGATGGCCCAAGTGCTTGGGGCCACACATCCATGTGGGATACCCTGACAAAGCTCCTGGCTCCATGCTTCAGACTGGCTCAGCCCTTACCATTGAGGCCATTTTGGAGTGAATGAGCAGATGGAAGATCTCCATCTCTCTCTCTCTCTCTGGCTTTCAAATAAATAAATCTTCAAAAACATTTCTTTGAGACCCATGCATCATTTTTGCATAATACACATTTTCCATGAATGTTTTGATGGCCCTTTGTATGCATGGATTTCAACCTTTTTTTTTCTCCACCAAAATAAGCCTATCTTTTAATTCTATTTTCCTTCCACAAATAATTTTGAACTACTCTCATATTTATCACATATTCCATTCAGAGATAGCTGGGAGGGGGAAGGAAAACTAACTTTCACTTGTAGTTTTCTGTTTCAGGTGCTATGCATATAGATTATTTTATTCAATCCTTATAAAGGCTCTGAAGCATATATACACATATTTAATACTCATGAGTGGCTCATTAAGACAAATTTGTTCAAAGCTCCACAGCCTGTAAAATGAAAAGAGATGATTTGACTTCTGGTGAATTCAGGTCTGCCTGATCCCAAATGTGCTGTTCTTTCCATAGTATTATGCTATTTCTAATAAACAATGTCTTGGGCATCACACATTGGACATTTATATAGCTCTTGAGTAAGCAGCTCGTGCTAACAGTTACCCTTTGTTTTATTATCCTAATTTTAAAGTTCAGTAACCGGGAGACACAATTAGATTTGAGCTCTGGATTTCTGACTGCAAAATCACTTTTGCATTCTTCCCACCATACCGCATCTAGTTCTAACCAATATTGACAAATTAAATGGGAAGCATCAGGCTTGTGCATGTACTCTCCCTTTCCTAAAATTACTGCAAGGCAGTAAGTATTTCTAGCATCTCTGAGTCAGATTTCAGTTATTTTTCTGTCTTGATTATACACACCACACCTTCCATTGCTGGCTCAAATTAACTGCAAATTGCATTTGTGTCATGCTGACTTCCAGATTACCACACCCAGCTTCTAACACTAGCTTCTGCAATGTTAGGGCCTCAACACATAACCAGCTCCAGTTCCCTTTGTTTGGGCTCTTTTGGTCAGTTTTAATCAATATGACTTTTTGAAAATTGAGGTAAAATATACACAACATAAAATTTACCATTTTAAATATTTTTAGTATACAGTTCAGAGGTACTAGTATATGCACACTATTCATATAACTATTCACCTCTAAAATGCTTTCATCTTTCCTTGTCTGAAACCCCACATCCATCAAACAGTAATTCCCCTCCCCACTTCCTCCCAGCCCCTGGCTCCCACGTTTTACTTTCTGTCTTTTTGAACTTGACTGTGCTAAGTACCTCATTTAAGTTGAATCACACAATATTTATCCTTTTGTGACTGGTTTGTGTCACTTCACATAGTGTTTTCCAGGTTCATCCATGCTGGAGCACGCATCCTTTTTGAGACTGAATAATATTCTGTTGTATGTTTTCACCATATTGTAGTTATCCATTCACTTGTTGATGGACACTTGAGTTGTTTCCAACTTTTGTTACTGTGAAAGTGCTGCCCTGGACATAGGCATTCAAATATAACTTTTTTTTAAAGATTTTATTTATTTATTTGACAGAGTTACAGAGAGAGAGAGAGAGAGATGGAGAGAAAGGTCTTCCTTCTGTTGGTTCACTCCCCAAATGGCCACAACGGCTGGAGCTGCGCTGATCCAAAGCCAGGAGCCAGGTGCTTCTTCCTGGTCTCCCATGCAGGTGCACGGAACCAAGCACTTGGGCCATCCTCCACTGCCCTCCCAGGCCACAGCAGAGAGTTGGACTGGAAGAGGAGCAACTGAGACTAGAACTGGTGGTGCCCATATGGGATGCTGGCACTGGAGGTGGAGGATTAACTTTTTGTTCCAATGGCTCTGGCCCCAAGTCTCTACTTTCAATTATTGGATATACTCCCAAAAGTGGAATTGTTAGATTGTATGGTAATTCTGCACTTAACTGCCCTATAGCATGGGCCAATTAAATAAGATAAAGGCAAAAATCTTGATACTATGACTTCATTCAACTAATTAAAAAAAACACTTATTGGGCACCTACTTTGTGTCAGTCATCATTCTTGGTACTGGTGGCTAAAGAATTGCTACATCATGGAATGCATTATTGAGAAAAATTATGAAATTATTTTCAAGAACTTCAGAAATAGGACAATTTACATTTAGATGTGTACAGAGGCAGACAGGGAGAGATAATGATTATTGCACCTAATGATACCAAGGTGTCCACAACGAAAGACATATCAGAGCCCACTCTGTTGTCCCATTGAGGCAAGCAGGAAGGAGTCATTAAGTCACCTCAGGAACTCACAGAAGTTCAGGGTTGGTGCTGTGTGCTTTTCATCATCCCACCCAATCCCCAAACACTTTTTCAGAACTGTGTCTGTCATCAACAAACTCCTCTTTATCCTCCTTGCTCCAACTCTCCTTCTCCTCCTGGCCTCGTTGAAACTTGCCTCTTCCAGAGACCACTACTTCCCCCATATAACCTCTCAAGGCCACGTTCTCTCTCACACCAAGTACATCTTAGGGCTAGGAAGTGGGGTGAGGGCTAGGGGGTGGGGTGAGTACTCTTTCTCCCATTACTGTTTTAAACCATTTGTCCCTCATCCTCTCTCAAACACTACAGCTCCTTTGAAGCCCTTGTCTTCTGATCATAAATATGCCTGTAGTTGTCAAATATCTGCCCCTCCAATCTCTGGTTACTCATCCTCTGTCTAGCACTCGAGGCTTTAGGTCTATTCTCTTCCCCTAGTTCTGACATCTCAGGGTACCTTCAACACACACATGAACAGACTCTCCAAATCCCTGGCCTCTCTGTTCCTTGCCTTTCTCACCTTCCCGGACACAAACATCTACTCCTATGGTCACACCCTAGACCCCACCCTGATTTCAAACACCCTACTCCCTGACAACCACCCTTATCAAAACTGCTGGGCTACTGACCCTATTGCTTTTCTATTATCCTTCACCTCTGTCCTCACATCCTTCCTTACCTGGTTAAACAACCTCTCATTTGCAATCACCCTCAACCTCTTTCTTCTCATTTTCTCCCCTCACCTTTGTTTCTCCCCCTTGCCTGCTCCCCATCATTCTCACACAGAAAAACTTCTGCAGACATTGAATCAAGTTATCTGCCTGTCTGTGCCTATACCCAAGCAGCTGAATGTTCTTGGCAGGGGGTGGAGCACAAAACAAATTGCCTATGTTTCATACCCACAAACCTGAAGTGAGCACTGCCTAAAAAGCCGACTAAACTCCCCAGGAAAAACTCCTTTCCCACTCCCAAGCCAACTCATTCATGCTTTTTCTTTCTCCTTAATCATCTCACTTCCATCCTGCCCACTTTTCCCTCTCAATTGAAGACCCTGACTCGTACTTCTCTGAGAAATTGCATGCTATCATGGAGGAACTTCTTCAAGTCACCTCCAATACAATGTATACTCTTCCTGTTAAAGTGAAAAAACTATCACTTTTCTGTTAATACTCAATCTCCTTGCTTGTGCTCTGCACTTTATTTCCTCTGGGCTTCTTAAGAACCACACCCAGGGGCCAGCGTTAATGGCCCAGAGCTAGGCTTCCACCTGCAATGCTGACATCTCATATCAGAGTGCTGGTTCAAGTCCCAGCTGCTCCCTGCAGCTTTCCCTGGGAAAGCAGCAGCAGATGGTCCAACTATCTCCAGAGGAAAGGCCCTGAAAGCCGTGGGGTTCTTTTCTTCACACAATAAAGAATTCAGGCATGAGACAGAGAGCAGAGTGATAAGGCTTTTTTGGGGCAGGGCATCGGTCAGAACAGAAGGGACAGAGTACCCAGTCGCTCGGACTAGGGGAGAGCGAGGTTACATGGTTGAATGGAGAGAGTACGCCTGGGCGGCTCAGCAGAAAGACAGAGGGCTGAGCCCACAGTCTGTTTGGACTCCCTAGGTTTTTTTTTTCTGTTTTTTTTTTAATTTAACTTTTATTTAATAAATATAAATTTCCAAAGTACAGTTTATGGATTACAATGGCTTCCCCCCCATAATTTCCCTCCCACCCGCAACCCTCCCATCTCCCGCTCCCTCTCCCATTCCATTTGCATCAAGATTCATTTTCAATTCTCTTTATATACAGAAGATCAATTTAGTATATATTAAGTAAGGGAGTCTGTTTACCCACTCCCCCTTTCCTCTAGGACAAAAGATGGGAAGGGTTTGTTGGGTGAAAATTAGCAAATTCCTCCCCATGTTTGCTGGTGCTGGGCAGAGCACAGGGCTTCCCTTAGGTCGTGTCTGTGAAGGTTTTATTGCCCCGTGTTATCAGGTCAGGTAACCCGTTTGGTCCTGAAGAGAAAATCTCTTGGGAGCTTTCCTTGGAGGAAGGGCTGGGACCACCTGGGAGGTTATCAGGGTCTGAGCAGGACTTTGAAGTGCAAGATGCTGGGCTTCTGGAGCTTCCGCAGTAGGTGCTGGTCTTCAGACCTGTCTCCACACACACATAGGCTAAATTTCTGACTTGCTACCTAACACAACTACTTGGATCCCTGTCACCCACCTGGGTGAGAGACCTGGATGGAGTTCCAGGCTCCTGGCTTTGGCTTGGCCCTGCCTTGGCCATTGCAAACATTAGGGAAACAAACCAGCAGATGAGAGATTTCTTTCTCTCTCTCCCTCCCTTTCAAATAAATAAATCTTCTTTTAAAAGATTTATTTATTTATTTAAAAGGCAGAGTTACCGAGAGGCAGAGGCAGAGAAAGATCTTCCATCCACTGGTTCACTCCCCAATGGCCGCAATGGCCAGAGCTGTGCCAATCCAGAGCCAGGAGCCAGGGCTTCCTCTTAGTCTCCCACACAGGTGAAGGGGCCCAAGGACTTGGGCAATCTTCTACAGCCTTCACAGGCCATAGCAGAGAACTGGATCAGAGTGGAGCAGGTGGGGCTCAAACCAGCACCCATGTGGGATGCCAGCACTGCAGGCAGCAGCTTTGCCCACTATGCCACAGCACCAACCACCAATAAATAAATAAATATTTTAAAAATACAAAACAAGAAACACAGCTCTTTGGTTATTTCCTGCACCTCTTGTATCAGCAGTTCTCAAAGTGTGATCTGAGAATGTCTGGCAGCCCTCAGTCTCCCAAAGCTGTTCTTCCCCAGCCTTCCCCCAGCCTCTGTCAGAAAGTGTTACCAAGCTGGGGCTGGCTCCACCAGTGGCACTGGCATCCAATGTGGGCACCGGTTTGTGTCCCGGCTGCTCCTCTTCCAATCCAGCTCTCTGCTATGGCCTGGGAAAGCAGTAGAAGATGATCCAAGTCCTTGGGCCCCTGCACCCACATGGGAGACTGGGTGTGGGGACCCATGGATAGGCTTGCCATGGGACCCCCCCCCCCCATGCTGGGCTTGGCTTATAGCAGTAATGCGGATGTAGCAGCTGACTGAATTTTCCATCTAGCTGAGGATCGTGGTAAACAGCAAGATGGTGTTGATGCTCTGCTCACTGCGTGACTCCAGCTGATTGATATAGCCACTGCATGACTCCACAGCTGAGCGTGATCAAGTGCCGGATTGGAGAACTCTGTGCATGGACTGTGATTGAATGACTGTGATTGGTTGAATTCGGTATATAAGCAGACCGCGGGAGAAGGAACGCGCACGCCAGCTTTCCCCCTTAAGGAACGCGCGCGCCATCTCTCTCCCTTCTCCCGGTCCCCCACTCTTTTTCCTACTCCTTCTAAGTAAAAGTCTTTTGAAGACCAATTAACTGCGAGCAGCGTCGTTCCTTTTGCGGCCGAAGGAGCGACAACTAGGGAAGAAACTCCTAGTTCCTGGGTTCAGATCAGCCCAGCCCCAGCCATTGCAACCATTTAGAAAGTGAACTAGCAAATGGAAGATCTCTCTCTCTCTCTCTCCCTCTGTATGTAACTCTCTTATATAAATAAGTAAAATCTTAAAAAAAGAAGGAAGTATGGAAGGAAAGAAAATGGTACCAAGCTAAAGCCTGGAAGTCATCCTTGACTTGACCTTTTCCTTCATCCTAATTTTAAATCCATCACAAAGTCCTGTCAAATTTCTTTACATTGTAAACTGACCTCTGCACTCTCCTCCCTATCCCTGGTCTCAGTCACTATTATCTCTCCCCTGAACTGGTATAATCGTCACCTAACAACAACTCTCACTGCCTCAGCTCATGTCCCGCAGTAGCCATGCTCCACACCACAGCCAGGGCAGTCTCTAAAACCTCATTTTAGACATGTCATTCCCCCATCTCAATCAGTTGACTACTGTCCATGGCTCATTGTAAAAAGCCTCAGGTGTGGCACACTCTGGCTCACGGCATCTGCTCACAGAGCCCAGCCACTTTCCTTCTCTTCTCCGAAGCACTCAAAGTCCTTCCCTGCTCCTGGTTTTCATGCTCACTTTCTCCACCTGGAATGCCTACCCGCCAACTCCTTAGATAATAATCTTCATTAGCAAGATCTCCCTGACCATGGTATCCTGAGCAGCCTGCCTCTGCAGATGACTTTGCACTTATCACTTGATTATTTCCTTTATTATTACAATCCACAATTATCTCATTTCTTTCTTTATCTCTTGGTCATCCCTGAATCTCCAGCACCCAGAATAATGCTTCCTCAGCCAACATTGCTTAAATAAATGGGTGACTGAATGCATTGTTAAATATTTGTTATATGCCATGTTCCTCACATGCATTATCTCATTTAATCAACATAACCATCTTATCAAGAACTGTTGCTATTATCTTCACTTGACAGAAGAGAGAACAGAGGTTCAGAAGAATTACCTGCTCCGTCACATCACTAGGACTATCTTAGCTCAAGCTGCTATCACAAAATACCATAGATTGAGAGGCTCACACAATGAAAATTTGTTTCTCAAAATTCTGGAGGCTGTAAGTTCAAGATCAAGGTTCTAGCTAATTTTGGGTGCAGGCTCTCCTCCCAGCTTGCAGACAGCTACCTTCTTGCTACATCACATGGCCTCTTCACAATGCATGCATGTGAAGATAATGAGAGAAGTAGTTACCTGATATTTCCTCTTAAAAGGACACTAACCCTATTAGATCAAGACCCCCACCTTCATGACTTTACTTAACCTTACTGATTTCTTTGAGGCACCATCTCTAAGTACAGCTGCACTAGAGCACATATGAATTTGAGAGGGGACACAATATTGAGTCTTTAATACCTACAGAGCCAGGATTCAAGCCCAGACTTATCCACCCCCAAAGTGCATATTCTTAAGCACTGAATCATGAGGCCATATTGCCTCTGGGTTCTCTAATTCTATTCCTGTCCTGAGCCTCTATGTTGCATACATTGTCAGGAGTTGCTTGTCTGGTTTTCTCAAGGTGCACACCTTCTTGGGAGTTAGGAATTAATGGTAGAAAGCCTGGCTTCACTCTTCGCTTCCTGGAGGCAAGAACTTATCAACTCTGGCTGTGCTTTGGTTTCTCCACAAAGAGAATACGGCCAGTAACAGAAAATATTTCTAGGAATTCCTTTCAGGTGATGAAACAGAAGAAAGTAGTCCTCAGGGAAGCCCACTAAATGTTTTAGAGCAAAAACATTGCGTGATTTTAATGTCTTGTTGTGGTGAATATATCCCTGAGTAACACTAACAGCTGCACGGATAAGGGTGGGAGAAAGCCATTACAACCCTCAAATGGTGACACAGCCTGTGGGAAAGGCCCTCACATGGCTGTGACCAATATTTTCCCCTTCTTCCTCATGTTGACTCATCATGCTTTTGTCCTGGTCTGTTTATTTTGCTTTTTGCTCATTTGCTCTATAGGCTGGGAGAAATTACGTAAGGGAATCATTGCAGCAGAACGCTGATCCTGGTGAGGTTAATGTTACCCTGTCTGTAAGTTCTCAGGAATGTAATTCATCCACCTAAGATCAATGGACATCTGAAGTTAGCTTAAAAATTTAATAATAACAGCTAACATTTAGAACTGTGTACCAGGCACTGTTCCAAGTACTACAGGTATATTAATGTCCTTGACCTCTACAACAACCACCTAGAAGCTGATGATTCCCCCAGGTAGATGCTATCAAGTCATTTCCACAGCTACTGAAGGAGCCAAGCTGGGATTCGAATGAAGGGTCTTTGGCACTGCAGCCTGTGCTCTGAACCATGACAATACAAGGTCTCTCCTGACAACACAGAACTCTGCTTATCCCATAGTCCCAAGTGCTGACAGATCCTAGAGTACAGGGAAAGGGAGTGCAGGAGTCCATGGAAAGGGGAAAAGTCAGGGAGCACTGTTCTAGGAAGAGAAATCTGTGGGATCTCCAATTACCACCAAAGAGGGTTGGGATTGGTCCTGACCCAGGGCTCCCACATTACCTGTGCTGTCCACCCTCTCATAGTACTAACCATTCTGCATTACAAATATTGCTCAATTAACTCCTGCAAGGCAATGAGTCCCTCCAGGACTGCTCAATGCTCCCTCAGCACACACTCACCTGGAGCAGGATAGGCACCTGGACCATCACTGCACTACTGAGATCCTGGGGCCTAGAATAATGCACTTCAGAACAGGTGCTCATAAATGAGTAAATGTTGAGGAGATAAACTTGGGAAGGTGAAGTTACCAAGTTCCCATGCCTTTGCCCTTGCCCCTTTATCGCTGTGCACCCGTAGCTCTGTGCCTCTATGGTAACTGGTATCATGGTAACTGCAGGTCCACTTGCTTGGCTAGCTACCCACAAATCTGTTACGTAATGGTTTGGCTTTGGGCCACTTTTGCCTTTAGGTATATAAAAGCAACTGGAGGGCATAGCTAAGTGCAGCTGCATGTGGATGGATGTGGACACATATGCAGCTATTGGTGGATATGAGGCTGTGTGTGACTAGGAGTGGATGTATATAGATATCTGTGTGTGCGTCTGACCACTGCCATGGACACAAAGGTGGATATCTCCTGTGGTCCCAATGCTGTCAAGGGCTAGTGGCTGTTCCTTGTGTATTTCTTACCGCCATTGTGCGTAAGGAAATATTACCCCACAGACAGTTCTGCATTGTTCTCTGACCTGTAGGAATCTAAATCTGATTGTTTTGGGCCCTCAGCCCAGAGGCCAGGACACACTACAAAAAACACTGGAACAATATTTTTTGAATGCTCCTAATTTCTTTACCTTTCTTGCGTTTCCCCTTAGCACAAGGCCCCCTTGCTATGCTTTGGTTTTGGTTTTCTTCCTTATTGGGGTTTGAATGTGCCCCCCAAAGTTCATCTGTTGAAAAATTTGAATATTTATTTATGTAACTCATTGAGAGGGGGAGGGAAAGTGAAAGGGAGAAAGAGAGGATGTGAGAGAACTCCTACCTACTGGTTCATTCTCCTAAATGTCGTAACAACTGAGGCCGGGGCAGGGCCTTAGGTTTGCTACATGGGTTCAGGAACCAGCTGCCTCAGCTATCACTGCTTCCTCTCAGGTCTGCATTAGCAGGAAACAGTCAGGAACCAGAGCGAGGAAACAAGCCCCCGTACTCCAATATGGGACAATTGCTAAGCCAAATGCCCACATCCATGTGTAGAGATTTAATACCCAATGCATCAGTAGGATCTTTCTAGTTCATGAAGGCCCAGCCCCAATGAATGGATTAAAATAGTTGCCCAGGAGTGGGTTAGTTGTATGAAGAGTAGACTTACTATACAACAACAGAGGCCTCTCTTGCTCTCTCTCACATGTCATGTGATGCCCTCCACCGTGTTATGACAAAGCAAGAAGGCCCTCACTGGATGTGGTCTGTTTATCTTGGGTTCCCCAAACTCCAGAACTATGAGAAATAAATTTCTTTTATAAGTAGTATTCTGCTACAGCAGCAGAACATAGACCAGAACAGTCTTCTAGCAAGACTTACATGTGGGGTCTGATCAGAAAGCTTGTTCTAAGGCCCCAAATCACTGAGATTCCGAGTCTGTTCACAGGGTTTTAGACTGGAATATAAAGTACAACCAGGAAAGTACACATGTAAGTGTACAGCTTACGGATACTATACAAGCTGGATATACAATGCACCTAGTACCTAGGACGACAGCAACAAAAACCCTCAGAATATGATTAAAGCATTCTGGGAAGTTTTAAATAAATAAGCATATGTAGGCCTCCTGAACACTGAGAAAGACTGTAGGAGCGAATAGCAGGAGAGATTTTAGAATGTAAATCTCTCACATGTGTGTGTGGATAACAAGGACAAGAGAACTGGGGAGAGAGTAGTTCTGTGTCCCGTGGGAACCCCAAGGACAGAATAGGTAACATTGGTTTTGGGGTGGGGAGTGGAGAAGGCCAACAGTCACCAATTGGCCTTCTGGGTACAAGGGAAGCAGAGCTTGCAAACTCCCAGCAGCTGCAGAGGAACCCTGATGACTCAATGGAAGGAAAGCCCATGGATGCCGGCGCAGGCCTTCAGGTTATTAAATGTTAAAGCAAACAAGCTTCCAGAGCAAACCTGACCCTTAGGCAGATTCCGGTTTCCAATAAGACACATGGCCCTAATACAGGTTCCATCTGAACCAGCCTAGATCTAAGCCTTCAGAGATCCTTCTTGTCTCTTCCTCCCTCTGTTCCTGCCCCTCCCCCAACACACACACACACACACACACACACACACACACACACACACCACCCAAGACTTACCTTGGATTGTTCTTTCCCGTGCTCTGACTAAAGTCTTGAACTATGTGTCAGACCTACTTCGATTCTTGAAATGCCTCTTTTTTCCTCCTACTTTCTCACTCTACAATTTTTTATCCCAATGTTCAAGCTTAATGACAAAATCAGAAGTTGTGAACCTGACCTTCTCCAAAAAAAATTAAAATACTGAGCAATGAATGGGGGAAGAAGAGGCTGAGTTATCCTGATTAACTTTTAGTCATCTGTTAGCAGATTCCCAACGGCTTCTCTATTTTCCCTCTTACATTGCAAGTCCTCTGGAGCCTCATCTTTTTACAAGGTTATTGATAGGGGGAGTCTACCCTGGTTCAGATGAAACCTATAGGAGGAACAGATGTCCTGTTGCAAACAGATGACTCTGATTAAGGCCCATAGGGCCCTCTCTCTTTGCTCTGGAAGCTTGTTTGTTTTAGTGGTTTAATAACCTGAGGGCCGGCACCTGGCACCCATGAGCTTTTCTCCCATGGAGTCATCAGGGTCTCTCTTTCTTTTTTATTTGACAGACAGACAGTGAGAGAGGTCTTCCTTCCATTGGTTCACCCCCCAAATGGCCAATACGGCCGGTGCTGCACTGATCCAAAGCCAGGAGCCAGGTGCTTCCTCCCGGGCTCCCATGTGGGTGCAGGGGCACAAGCACTTGGGCCATCCTCCACTGCCCTCCCAGGCCACAGCAGAGAGCTGGGCTGGAAGAGGGGCAACTGGGACTAGAACCCGGCGCCCATATGGGATGCTGGCACCGCAGGTAGAGGATTAGCCAAGTGAGCCATGGCACCAGCAGGGTCTCTCTTTAGGAGTTGGAAGTTTATGAGCTCTGCTTCTCTTACACCCAGAAGGCCAGAATGGGGAAATAGGGAAGTAATTTTGGCATTGGATTTTTTTTTTAGATTTTTAATTTTGTTTACTTTTAAAATTTTTAGTTCTTAACATATTCAATATAGTTTGTAGATACAATTCTAAGAATATAATGACATTCCCTTCCTCCTTCCTTCCCTGAAATTGGATCTTAAACGGTTTCTCTAGTTTTGTAATGTTAAGTCACTAACAATTCCTCTCTTTTTTTTTTTTTTTAAGTACTGTATACACAACAGAGGATTGGAAATTTTTCTGTTTACTGAGTTTGGCTCCTGAATTCTTCTCCAAGAATTTGTTTTCTGTGGGAAAAGAATTGGAAGCATTTCACAATGAGTTTGGGAAAGACTTTCTTAGGCCACGTAAAGATTTCAGATGAGAAAGTTTCTGCGTAACTACTTGGTCTCCTAGCCAATCAGGAACCCAAATGACAGTCTCCATCCTGTGGTCCTGCAGAGAGCTCAAGCAAAGCCACTGCCAGACAGTCACACGGAGGTAATTTTCACATTCTACTATTCACTTACTCATTCATTTATTTGACAAGCTGTTATTGCCTTTGTACTATACATCAGGCACTATGGGAGATGAAAAATCACCAAATGCAAGCTCCCTTCCTAATGTCTCCTTTCTGTCTCTTGGTAGGGACACTCTGATAAAAGAAAGGAATGCAGACTTCTAAAATTATCTTTCCATTCTACCTGTCCTCTGTCTCCCCAGTGTCCAGTTAGAAAGCTTCCTGTTTAAGGAAAAGGTGATTCTTTCCATCCTGGGTCTTCTATCAGTGTCATTGTTAACATCTATACTTGTTTTTAGGATGACTCTTATGGGCCTAATGGGGTGAAGAGGCTCCCTGGGCTTTGCAAATCATATGACATATTGAAGCAAGCCCCCAGCCTCACAGGAACTGTGGATTACAGAACCTGTTTATTTTATCAGAACAACCAGCTCAAGCTAACCCGCCTGCTTTGCAGAATCAAATAATCAAGGGCTCCACCCAGATTGTTCTTTCTAGTTTTCCAACTTTTGATCTCACTCCAAATTAAATGTTGTAGCAGTTCACATCAGCAAGACTGTGGTCATTCTGGAAAATCAAAGAATGGCTCTGCCATGTGTTGAAAAATAGGCACACAGCCCTGTGGATTTTGCTAACAACTTGATTCAGTCTGCACTGTGCCTTTAAACTTTTCACACTGACATTTTCTCCAACACAAACATACCTCAAATTTAAATACTCATGAGATTCAACATCACTCTTTAATGCAGCTCAGGTGTGCATACCTGGTTTTAAAGCAAATCCAGTATGTGAAAGTGGATGTGCACCCACCAGTCAGGAGCAAGAGATGTACTTTATAAAGGAAGTCTCTACCAAAGGAATTTTCATAGGATTCTCTAAAGGGGATAAGCTTTCCTAGTGTACTTACACATTTTGTAAGATTTTAAATTTACTTTCTGTCTCTCTCACTGTCCACTCTGCCTGTCAAAAAAAATTTTTAAATTTACTGTTTAGACATCATATTACTACATAAAAAGAAATATCAGCTCAAATCAGGCTTTTTTGAGCCTTTACCCATTTCTAATGGAAACCAATGACTTGTCAACATCTGGCTGGCACTCAGTGCCCTGCCTAGATGCTTCTGAAGCAAATTGGCTTTAAGACTTAGGTCAATAGTTACTCATTTGTCCAGCCCTCTCAGACAACCCCTGCCTCTTTCCCAGACTTGAAATCTTTCTAGAATTTCTGCAGTGTTTGTACTGCCCAATTCCAACTCTGTCCTAGAAATGGTCTTGGTTTTCTTCACTGTATAAGTTCATTTATGTGCCAGGCCCTCAAGAAACTTCCTAAAATTATTGCCATTGATGAGTGGAATGAGAAGGAGTTGTCATTGTTGTGAATCAGTGTCTTTAAGTCAGCAAGGATTCATTAGAATAAGATCTGATTGGGGTCATAGGGCAGTGTTTTGTAGCAGCCTATAGTTAGGGTGTCTTCATGGGTTTATTATCAAAATAACAGTAGGAAGTAAAACACCAGATTTAGGTCTAGACCAGAGGGATTGCCCTATGAATGTGCAGGTCAATGAGAATCAGGACA
Source organism: Sylvilagus floridanus (assembly GCA_949820135.1). Taxonomy (NCBI): domain Eukaryota; kingdom Metazoa; phylum Chordata; class Mammalia; order Lagomorpha; family Leporidae; genus Sylvilagus; species Sylvilagus floridanus. The sequence continues at coordinate 51,106,305 of OX463224.1, read as the reverse complement.
TTCTCCCCCTTCTGCTGGACTTCATCCTCAGAAAACATGGTAGTAGCTCCTGAGGGTTGCCTCCAAGTGAAGCCAACACAGAAGAAACATTAAGTGATAGAGAAGTCCAAGTCCTGATGACACTTCTTGAGCCTTGGGCAAGATCTATTTGTAGGACTTTTCAGTTAAGGAATAGGTAAATCCAATTCATCATTCAAACAGTTTAGGTAACTTTATTATTTGCAACAGAAAGGTCTCCCCCTCTCAACTGTTTTTTAGTTTTTTTTTGCTTCACATATCAAAATCTATGGTTACTTCCTCCATAATATCTCAGATCCATTGGTCTTGTCCATATCAAACTCCATAATCTGGTTCTGGTTCTCATAAACCTATTGCTTGAATGTTCAATCTCAGTTTGTATCTCAGCCTCTGTGTTCTTCCCTCCTGTATACCTTCATGGAAGCAGCCCAATTCATCCTATTAGCCATAGATATAATTAAGGCACTCACTACACTGCCCCAAAACTTTCACTTACTGCCCACTGCTTACTGGATAAAGTTAAAATTCCTTCCTCTAACATTCTAGCCTTCCATAATCCAACCACGGTTTCTATTTTTCCAAATTTTATTTTCTGCTATAGCTTCCACGCAATTTATACCCAAGTGTTTCTTATTCTGGTTGGGTATTCAAGTCCTCAAAACAAGTTTTATATAGAACCCAGATGAACCTGCCATTCTCACATCCAAATATTCCAACTCCCAACTTCAATGACATCTGTCCATGAAGCCTTCCCATATCCCATAACTTGAAACTATCTCCATACTCTGAACTCTTCTATCCCTTGAGTGCTTCACTTCTAAGGATTTTACCCTATTACTTCCTCTTATCTTCCTACATTTTATGATAGCTCCTTATGCATATGCTCCACCTAGTCTATTTTCTGTCATTCTCCCCCTCCCCAGACAGCCACTGTCCAGATTCAGCAGTCTGTTTCAGATTCACTTGCACATGTTCCCTATTCCCTTCCCCAATGCCTAGAATTTCATATATATTTATTAGATTGGTAAAAATAAGCAGATGAAGAGATTGCTTAATATATTTTTAGGAAATCTGCTTTGCAATAAATACAAAAAATAACTCAAACAACCTATCCTAACATAAACTAGCTTCTTATTAAACTCAGGATGATTCTTGAAAATTGGCATTTATAGTACTAAATTTCATACTTCCCCCATTATTTTGCATTATAAATTTGCCAGCACAAAAGTAAATTTTAAGTAAATCTTTGGCATAGTTCTTGCAAATTCTAAAATTGTCATCTTGATGAGATCAAGTGCCATTAGAGTGTAACTGGAAAAGTATCTCATGACCAATAGTTCTCTTTGAATCATGTTAATAGAAGCAATGACATGCATTTAAGCAGTGAGTTACAGTTTACAAAATGCTCCTACAGACATGACTTCATTTCTGTTTCACAACAACCCTATGAGATCAGAAGGGTAGGAACCGTCAGTCCCGTCTTACCAGTGAGGGAAAGGTAAGATCTAACAGAGGCTGAGCAGGTGGCAAGTTCCCATAACTAAGCAGACAACAGAACTAGGACTAAAACCCAAGACTTCTGACCCTAGTCCAGAGCACTTGCAACTATTCCATGCTATTTACTTCAGGCTTAACAAGGTAACTTTGTTCCCTTGACAGTAATTGATCTAGCATAAGACTTGTGACCATTGAATTCTAACATCGCAATACAAGGTGAGGTCTGGAGAGTGGTGTAGTTTTTCTTGCTCCTAAGAGACATAAAAAAGAGAACCCCCTTTTTGACTTCTCATGAATGCAGTCATACAAAGGTCTGCTTATTTCTACTTCCATCATGCCACAGTCGGCACAGAAGAAGGAAAAGTCGACAGACACAGATGGAGCCTTGAGTGCCTCTCACCTAGAGGCACCCTGTTCTTGAACTTCTTTGTATGTGAAATATTTATTTCCTTATTGTTTAACCCAGTGTGAGCTGGAGTTTCCCATTACTTGCATATATAAGCGTGACAGCAGAAATTATATGGAAGAATCTATGACATGGATTTCTGATAGAGAGTCCTGGGTTTCAGTACCCTCTCCAACACTTCAAGCTGGGAACATTATTTAACTGTTCTTACTAGGAAGAAGACAGACTTGAGTGGCTACTGCTCAGGGCTATTTGATGAAATGTAATAAGCAGGGAGTAGACATTTGACCTGGTGGTTAAGACACTGCGACACTTGCATCAGGCATAAGACTGCCTGGCATTAAGTTTCAGTTTTGCTTCTGATTCCAGCCTCCTGCTCATTCATACCCTGGGAAGCAGCAGTGATGACTCAAATTCTTGGGTCCTTGCCACCCACATGAGAGACCCAGAATGAATTCCCAGCTCCTGGCTTCAACCTGGCCCTTTCCCACAGCTGTTGCACACATTTGGGGAATGAATCTGGGAAGATCTCTCCCTCCCTCCCTCTCTCTCGCTCGCGCTCGCTCTCACTCTCTCTCTCTTTCTCTCCCTCCTTATCTTTCTGTATCTGTCTCTCTGCCTTTCAAATAAAATAAATAAGTTTTTAAAATGAGTAGTGGGAAATATTTGGCACATGCTAGATTATATGAGAGGGTCTTCAAAACATTGAAGGAAAATAGCTATTGTGAAAAAAAAATCTATGCTCAGAGTTCGAAGCTTTTGAAGGTGCACATTGTGGCACCATCGGTTAGGCTACTGTTTGGGATGCAGCATCCCGTATTGGAGTGTTGCTTCAAATTCTGGCTCCTCTCTTCTGATTTAGTATCCTGCATTAGCCTCTGGGAAAGCAGCACATGATGTCAAAAGTACTTGAATCCCTGCCACCCACATGTGATATCCTGAATGAAGTTTTGGGCTCCTAGGTCTTGCAGGCATTGGGGAAGTGAATAGAACATATCTATATGTGTATCACTGTGGTTTTCAAGCAAATGAAAATAAAAAATAAATATTTTTGCATCAAATAAATGCATTATTTCATTCCATTTTTCTGTTAGCTCTTTGAAGCCTCCTCATAAATGACCATAGTTATTAAGATGCACTCCAGTGATACCAATGCCATAAATACTTTAAAAAATATTTCTTAACCTATAACCTTACACAAAACAATTTTATTGGCTTATTCATTCTCTATCATCTAGTCAGGCAGGGATGAGAGTAAATACAAGGGGTGATCCTATCAAGTTTAGATCAAGAACACTGAACCTCTGAATGAATTTCATCTCCCTAAAACTCAGATCATTGGGCAGGGTTGGCCAGGGATGAAAGAGTTGATAGTAAAATTATGCAGCTGGACTTGGGAGCTGCTACCAAGCCTGGAATTTGCCTTGATGTCAGCAAACAACCCTGCAAGGAATAATCTTACAAATCAAAGACTTCCCCATTTAGTTGCTGTTACTTTTCCCACAGAAAAGTTTTTAAAGACTTAACAGTTCAATTTTATTGCATTGTAAAAGAGAGAGCATAGATAATCTTACTTACTAGTATGCTATTTACAATAGTTGCCTCTTATCTGTGAGGGATGAATTCCAAGGCCACAGTGCATGCCTGAAACTACAGATAGCACCAACCCCTCTATAAAATCATCTTTTTTCCTATACATCCATCCATACAATAGAGTTTAATTTATCAAGGAGTTGCAGTAATAGATTAGCAACACTAATAAATTAGAACAACTAAAACAATATACTATAATAAAAGTATGTGAGGGTGCTCTCTGTTTCTCCCTTTTACCTTTTCACTTGAAAGCAGCATTTGATGGATTCTCTGGTATATTCGAGTTGTCAGCATCACTACTCTTGCACTTTGGGGCCACTATTAAGTGAACTAAGGGTTATTTGGCCACAAACACTGTGATGGCTGAGACAGTTGATCTGATAACATAGACGGCCACTAAGTGACTAACGGGTAGATAGCTCATATAGTGTAGATACACCAGACAAAGAGACGATTCACATCCTAGGCAAGGTAGAGCAAGATGGTATGAGATTTCATCATGCTGCATAGGACAGTGTTTAATTTAAACTTATGGGATGTTTACTTCAGGAATTTCCCATTCAATAATTTTGGACTGTTAGTAACTATGGCTAGCTGAAACCACCAAAAAGAAAACCTCAGATAAGCAGGCAGGGGTAGGGGCACTACCTGTGCAACTGTGAGGTCATCATAGTTTAAGCCATGTAGGTATCCTGAGTCTTCCTGGATGGGCTATAAGTGACTTTTAAAAATTTTTTTTGACAGGCAGAGTGGACAGTGAGAGAGACAGAGAGAAAGGTCTTCCTTTTTGCCATTGGTCCACCCTCCAATGGCCACCACAGCCGGCGCACTGTGGCCCACGCACCACGCTGATCCGATGGCAGGATCCAGGTGCTTCTCCTGGTCTCCCATGGGGTGCAGAGCCCAAGCACTTGGGCCATCCTCCACTGCACTCCCGGGCCACAGCAGAGAGCTGTCCTGGAAGAGGGGCAACCGGGACAGAATCCGGTGCCCTGACCGGGACTAGAACCTGGTGTGCCAGCGCCGCAAGGTGGAGGATTAGCCTAGTGAGCCACGGCGCCGGCTTATAAGTGACTTTTTCATTCTAACATTAAAACAAAAAAATCATTTTGTTGCTAAGAAGAATGTATTTTTATTATTAGAGGCACAATCCTCACTGTGATGGGGTGGGCCCACTGGAGACACAGTTAACAGGGCCTCTGCCTGTACTGAATAGACACAAAATGCCTGTGTGCTCCGGGAAAAGCCAGGGGACCCAGGAGAGTGTCCACTTAGAGTGTGAGGCTCATGGACTTAGCGGCTTCAGAGCTGATGGTTAACAGCTTGGCGTTGTGTCTTGGTTTCTCAATGGTAGGGACTTTTGGAGCCCACAAGATCTAGGGCCCAGTGTGTATTTCATTCATTTTTGTCTGCCAGAAACTCAAAAAAAAAAATCACTCCTCCTTGATGAAAGTCCCCACCTGCTTGTGTCAGTATTGGGATCTCCTTCCAGTGTGATCTTCATTGCTTCTGCCTTGGTGACAGAACCTCCTCTTCTCCAGGAGCACAGGCACGCAGCTCCAGTGGAGGGCACCTGTACAGCCACCAGGGCTGACATCATCTTGCCTTGATGGGGTAAGTCCCTCCCCCCCACCCCCAGAGCCTAGGGAAGGGCTTTCTCTTAGATCAGCACAGCCTGAGTAGGGCCTCTTTCGTATCCAGCAGGAGAGCTAGCCCTCTGTGGTGCTTCTACGCGGCTTTCAAGTGGAAAGAAGTTGAATGATTATTCTTGTGGTTTCCCTAATCTGTGTGCTAAGGGCAGCGGGAGCCAGGTGATCCTGTGTTTGAAATAAAACAGGTTACTTGTCTGAAAGAGCAGGAAGCATTGCCTCTCCCTGGGCAGGCCACCTTTAGCTTGCTTCCAAAGGTGACAAGTGGCTGCCCTTTCTAATGATGGCAGTGGGGTGCTCATCAGAGCAAACTGCCTGGCTTCTCAGCAACTCATGTCTTCGAAGACAAAGCAAAGAGGCCTCTGCGTCTAAGAAGCACTGGGACAATCTGCTGAAAACTACAAATAAGATTCCAATTTATCTCATTGTTGTCTGTTTGCAAGACTGAATAGACAGATGATTTCCCAAATCAGTCAAATTAGCTCCCCTCTTGCCTTGGTCAAAATGTTTCCCATTGCTTATAGCATGATGTCCATTTTCAGCCCTTCTTGTCCTGGGGTTTTGTGTTGCATATGGAAGGGCTACCAAATGTGCAATACATGATACTTTCCTCAATTAGCCTTCATACCACTAACTATCCATAGAGTTCTTATAGTGGCTAAAGTAAAAATACTGCGTAGCTAAAATAATATGAGAATCTGATACTGTGCAACATGTTAGTATTTTTATGTATTTGCTCATTTAATCATGATGGCCCTGTGACAAGGGTATGTTGACTACTCTGAGTTTACAAATGAGGAAGCAGGCTTTCCAAATGTGCTGGTTGTTCTCTGTCTGCCTCTGTCCCGTTAATTTGCCACCCTTCACTGCCCTGCTGTGTCCCAGGAGGCTAATCCTTATGGACAACACAACTGGCTCCCTCAAGAGATCAGAGGTTAGGAGGAAAAGAGGTCAGAGTGTTTATTTCCCCTCTCTCGGCAATTGCAAGCAGGCTTCTTGCCTTGGTGCTCATGTTCCTGGGACCCAGCAACAGCATTCCTGCTCTAGCTAGACCTTGGGTGCCCCCTCCACCCCTGTTTATTCTCTCAGCCCTGGCCTCACCTCCACATGTAGCCATTTCATTAAAGTCTCTTCATTGGAACACACGGTCTAGGGTGGATTGTGTTCCTACCAAGACCCAAACAAGAAAGGCACAAGCCAGAGATGCAAACTTATAGTATTCAAAAGTAGCAGAGAAAAATTGTAAACTGATAATAAAAGAAATAAAAGTATAAGAGCCAGGAGGACTTTGAAGAAAGTGTTATGAAAAATTAAAGAGCAACAAACTTATTTTGTACAGGATGTGACCCTGTGTTAGGCCTTTAAAACATGGGTAGGATGTGGAAAGTAGATGTGAAGGAAAGAGTTTCAAATATGAACAAAGATAGTGAGGCAATAAAATGCAAACCGCATCTTGGGAATAGAAATGGTTCAGTTCAGTTCCAGAAATGAAGTAAGCATATGGATGGGGTTTCTCAAACATCGTTCTTCAGAACTCGACTGTCCTATGGAATGTTACTACCATGTTGGAAAAAAGATTCTATCATCGGATGAGATTGGATCACTTTGAGAAAAATGAGCTTCACCAGATTTCCTTAAAGGACTTCTGAAAGCATTTGAAATGTTCATATGCATATGTATCTGCCTCTGTTTCAGGAACAATGTTTTAACACCTTCCAGAAGTATGGCAGGGAATAGTTAGCGGATCCCATATTGTCCAGTAGGATTCTAGTATCCCACTGAGCAATTTAGAGCACACGGCAGAGGCCACATTCAGTCTACTCTAAAGGGTTCTACTGAAAGTTGACTGAAATGTCACAACTCATGGGCAAATGACACCAAAAATGCCATCATGTAGCCACAGCATAAGTGGTGAAATGTAATTAGCCAAGTAGAAATTGAATTTGTTATCTTGACCTTAAGGAAATATTGATGAACAGATATCAAACAGAAGTTCAGATGTATATCCTAGAAAATAGCAGAGGCCCAGTGGGAACATTTCCTGTGCAGTGTGCCCTGCTCCAAGTGTCTGGCAAGCCAGACTACTTCAGAACTGATACTTTAAACTGATTTGAATTTTATCAATGAATTCATCCAGTCATTTATTAAATAAAAACCAATTTAGCCTTTACTTAAATCCAGGATCTCTGCTAGGCCATAGAGGAAAAACAACAAAGGAAATCAAGATGGAGTTCCTGCTCCAACGGAGCTCTGGGCCACTTGAGCCTGATCATGTAAACGTATGTAATTATAGCATAAGAAAGGATTTCAATACAGTTCTCTGAAAGCAGAGAATGACCTTACTTATCTAGCACTGAGACTTTGGAAGTCTTTCAAGAAGAGGTAATATTTGAACTTAAAAAAATCAGCAGATTTGCAAGAAAGAAAAGGGAAAAGCTCATGAAAGACATTGAATTTAAATATTCAGGCCTCATATTTAACTACACAAAAGCATAATCCTTATAAGACAGAATACAGTATTTATGGATAAATGTAAACATCAGTTGAAAATAAAAGAATTTCCAAGCATGCCTTTTAAAGCAGAGATTTGAAAGAAAACTTAGTACTGTAAAATCCTCACTTCTCCTCCATTCCTGATGATGACACCCAGCACACAAATACATCAGAGAAGCCCAGTGCTGGCCTCTGGAGACTTTTCAAGTTCAACCAGAGAAAATGAGAAACACATAAGTTATTTTAAAATGTTTCTAATGTTTCAGTTTAGAATAGTACCCACAGTATACAGGAAATCACTAGTGCCAAAAGCCTATTTTTCTTCCTGATAATTTTGGATTGCCATATTTTTTTTTTTTTTTTGACAGGCACAGTGGACAGTGAGAGAGAGAGAGACAGAGAGAGAAAGGTCTTCCTTTGCCGTCAGTTCACCCTCCAATGGCCGCCGTGGCTGGCGCCCTGCACCCGGCACACCACTCTGATCCGATGGCAGGAGCCAGGTGCTTCTCCTGGTCTCCCATGGGGTGCAGGGCCCAAGCACTTGGGCCATCCTCCACTGCACTCTCTGGCCACAGCAGAGAGCTGGCCTGGAAGAGGGGCAACTGGGACAGAATCAGTGCCCCAGATTGCCATATTCTTTTATGAAGAATTGGAGTAAAGCTTTTCCTTGCAGTACACTTCTGTGAGTCTTGGGATCCCATATGTACCAATGTGACAGTTTAGCCCCACAACTATCTTACACGTTAAGCTGTTATACATTGCATCTCTCATATTTATACTCAGAGTTGGCTTACTACTTATACTCTCAAACATTGGAAATGAGTAACCTGTTTTTCACAAAAAATAGAAAGTTTCAGAAAGTTTTAAGTGCTATATAAATATGAGGGGGTCTTCAAAAAGTTTGTGGAAATGCATATTATGAAAAACTGCATGAATCTCAAAAATGTTTGCACCAAAATAAAATTTATTTCTTAAATTCCATTTTCCATGAACTCTTTCAAGTTACTTATGCATTTGTTGAATTAAGTACTATAATGATTGTTTGTAATAGTTCATCTTGCTAGCTTTTTTAAAAAAATTATGGGAGTTTGTTATGGTTTTATTTTTTACCACATGAAAATTTTAAATCCATCAGTATAAGGAAAGTAAATGTTTTTCCATTAAAATGTTGGCAAATATAGATATTGGCAAATATAAATGCTGGCAATATTAGCAGCTCAATTGAGGTTTGTTGAATGATGCCATAGAGGAGATCAGAGAGGAGACAAAAAATACAATGTTGATTTTCATTTCAATCAGTAGTATTCCTTAAATTTATTACTAAAAAAACTTGTCAATGTACCAGACAAATGACAAAAAGATTTAGAGGTTGAACAGGAATTCTAAAATAAATTTCTTCTTAAAAAGATTAGATTAAACTTTTTGGCATTGATGAGATGTTTTATTTATCCATTTATTCAATGATTTTTTGAAAATATGTATTGAGAGCTCACAACAGTAGTGCTAATATTAATCGTAAGTAATTCCAATTTAGAATTTATTTCCTGCAGAGCCTGTTTCATGTGCTCTATACTGATTATCTCACTGAGCCCTTACAACAGCACTAAGCTCCACAGAACAGGTGAGAAAAGAGAGGTGCAGAACTTCACACAGTTTGTCCACAGCCACCTTGCATGTAAATGAATTCTGGGTTGAATCCAAGTCAGTCTGACTCCAGAATTCCATATTCTTCAGCACTCCAGGACCTTATGGTACGCAGTGTGTGTGCCCAAGGGAAAAAAAAAAAAATGTATGTGTGGATCATCCTGTCATGGGGATTGCATTGTAATGCCATAGACCCAGACTGTAAGAGAAGGTCATCCAGGCTCTCTTTTTATAGATGAGAACTCACAGCCAGTGAGGTGATGTTACACAAACACCTTTATGGCTGACACAGGTTTAAATGTCCCCATCCGTGGCATTGTCTCTCATTCCAGCTCTCTTTGCACTCAGGCACAGAGCCACAAGCCCCTAAACTATTAGATCTACATACCATTGCTAGAGTCACCAAAAAAGTCATATAGAAATAACCTTTAAATATGCAAGTGTATGTCTTTAGAAATATTTTACATTGATAATTGACAGCTTTCAAGCTGAATTAAATTGTTGAAGCTATATTTATATATATATCCATATATATATCCATATATATGAATTTGGTCTCACAAAAAATAGGCAAAAATCGACTTTGGCTGTTAAGAGGTGCCACTGGGTCTCTCATCTTCCTGCCACCCTAAGTTTCTAATTAGTGTTCAGTTCCATTTTATTCTCTAAAGCCACTTAACAGGTAATTACAAAGTAATTGCACAAATAGAATCAGGATATATAGAACCAGGATAGATTCAAAACAATAAAAAAGAGAGAGAGCGAGCTAGAGTATCAGTGATGGATCCACTCTCCTTACTGGAAGCACAAGAAAAGCCAGATCTGGGAAGAAACCCAGCCAAAGAATGAACAAATGAGTAGAAATTGCAGCTGCATTTCTTAGTAGAACGGCAGGCAATGTCTCACGTAAACACATTGAACCTGCATCTCATTGTCAGCAAAATGGCGAAAATCAGAGTCCCTCAGGTGTGGGGTGGGTGGGGAGAGAGAGCAGTGTACTGTGGGTGAGCCTGTACCTGACGGGGAGTCTGCCTGCCCTGCCCATGCAGGAGGTTGAGAGGGCATGGCACACCATGTCTCCTGGGAAAGACTCCCTAAGCTGACTGCTAGCAGGCTGCGGGAGCCCCAGGAACATTTCCCCTACCCCCACCAATCAGGTAAATGGCTCCTGAGTATGAACCAGGCCCACCTGGAGAGCTACCCTGGTTGTGACCTTCAAGCTGATTGGAGAAGCGTAGCAGCACCAACATGGGCTTCATCCTAAAGAATTAGTGTTGCCCTGAATTAGCTACTGCCCCTCTGCTTGCCCTTTAAAAGGTGTGTTTGGTCATTAATAAAGCAGATGTGATCACTGAAACTTGTCTCCAGTGCTTCTTGCTGAAGAGTGCCATCACCCCACCATGCCTACAGTGTGCGGGCCTCGAAGGTTAAGCCTGCAGTGCAGGACAAGAACAAAAAGAAAAGCAAACATTTAGTCTCAGCATGAAGACACCTGCTATTTACTTGGGCATTCTCAGGAAGTCAATGGATTCTATGGACCTGTTGTCTTTATAGATAACAGGTAATTGGTAATCGTGACAATTGGTAATCACGATTACCAATGATGCAGGTGGAATCTTCCCCTTTCATTATAGACAGTTTCAGGGAACACTAAAAGTGTTGCTGATTGTTCAAGCCCTGGACACTTGTGGGCAGATTATCTGCAGTCAGAGCTCCAGCTTCTGAGGTGTTTGGGAACAGACAAAATAGCCCTGAGACTGGCAGAGGGAGGGATCTGCTCTTGGGCCCTACTATGTTTTACATTCTCTCTTTCTGAACGATGGGGAATAGTCATCGTGTTCTTCCTGACTTTAACTTGAAACATTACAACTCCTAGGAAGAATAAGCAATAACTGGCGAGGTGAGTTGCTGGAGGACCATGCTGCAAAGCAAGGTAAGGCACATTCAGTTTTGCTTGATAAGCGTTACCAACAGCTGGCTAGTATTTATGAAGGGTTTACCACGTGTACCTGTGTATTCATCCTCTCAATTGTTAGAACACCTTATTTTACAGAGGAGGAATCTAAGGCACAGAAAAGTGAAGCCAGTTACTAAGTAGCAGACCCTGAAAGGGACGTACAGAGTCAGATGTCACTGGCACTCCCTTCATCACATTGCTGCACTGTCTTCCTATGGCCAGGCCTTTAACTTGTGCCCAGGACAATGTACGGCTTGTAATAGGTATTCAATAAATACTTGCTGGAGTAAATCCAATAAAAGTTAAGCACGGTTGAGAGTCGATCCCTTTTCCACCTTCCTTCCAACTCCACCCCCAGATCCTCTATTAAGTAAGATGCTTTGCTTCTAATGGTGTGTCTTCCTTGGAGATTTGTACTCTTTTCCCCCCTCATGTTTATGGTAAAACATGAGTGTAAATACATTCTAGATCATAGGACAGCCATCTCATACCAAGTCCTATGTTAGATATCTGTGCTATTTATTGGCACCAAGTAGATAACAAGTGTGTTATGCTAGTAAGAAAGGAACAACAGAAATTCCTAAATGATGGATGGAATGAAAGAAAAGAGGAGAGTGAATCTAGTCAGTTTCTGGCACCTCACACAGCAGCATGCTGGAACCAACACAGCAGCACCCACACCTCAGCACTCAGTACCACTGTGATGCTGGTAGTAGTTGAGGGAACACTACTAGCACTGCTACTTTTTTTTTTTTTAAGACTTATTTATTTGAAAGTCAGAGTTACACAGAAAGAGGAGAGGCAGAGAGAGAGAAGGGGGGGGGGTGTCTTCCAGCTGATGGCTCACTCCCCAAATGGCTGCAATGGCCAGAACTGCGACGATCCGAAGCCGGGAGCCAGGAGCTTCCTCCGCGTCTCCCACGTTGGTGCAGGAGCCCAAGGACTTGGGGCATCCTCTACTGCTTTCCCAGGCCATAGCAGAGAGCTGGATCAGAAGAGGAGCAGCCGGGACCAGAACCAGTGCCCATATGGGATACTGGGGCTTCAGGCCAGGGAGTTAACCCGCTGCGCCACAGTGCAGGCCCCCACTGCTAGTTTTATTGCTCGGGAGGAAACTATTTGATTTACAAATTTGCCTTGGTTTGTCCAAAAGCTGCAGCAGAAGTTTAGATCTGGGTTTATGTCTTTAATCATCACTGTAATATACTAAAAGTCATTTAAGCCAAGATTGGGAAGCCTAAGAAGCATTTTAGGCCGGCGTCTTGGCTCACTAGGCTAATCCTCCGCCTTGCGGCGCTGGCACACCAGGTTCTAGTCCCGGTCGGGGCACCGGATTCTGTCCCGGTTGCCCCTCTTCCAGGCCAGCTCTCTGCTGTGGCCCGAGAGTGCAGTGGAGGATGGCCCAAGTGTTTGGGCCCTGCACCCCATGGGAGACCAGGAGAAGCACCTGGCTCCTGCCATCAGATCAGCGCAGTGCGGGGGCCACAGTGCACCTGCCGCAGCAGCCATTGGAGGGTGAACCAACAGCAAAGGAAGACCTTTCTCTCTGTCTCTCTCTCTCACTGTCCACTGTGCCTGTCAAAAAAAAAAAAAAATTTTAGAATCGAGAAAATGCGTTTCCTTTATGCTTGAGAAATATCACGGTGTTCACGGCTTTCCTAGTTAAAACTGACTGCAAACACATCACTTAAGGCACGTCAAACACACTTTATATGGCGATCGCCATCAGGCACACCTATTCTGAAAGCAAGCTTTGACAGAAAAACGTGCTTCGTTATAAAAATCTGCCCTAGTATTCAGTAGCCGTGTGTGACTTCCTAGGGGTCGATAAATGTCTAGATTTCCAGTCCCTTATGGTAAGTAACGGTCATCTCGGGTTTGCGGGAGCGGGGTCAGGCTCCAGCACTAGGTCTTAAATGGCCAGGTCACTGGCGTAGCTAAGACCCTGCGCTGAGGACCCCAGGGAGGCACTGGGGGAAGCAAGCCCACTGGGCGCGGGGGTGGCTGCACCCGCTGTGCCCCGACATAGACACACGGGTGCTTCGGCCCCACGCACCCGAGCATCTGGGTGCGGTAGACGAGGCAAGGCGCTGGTGGTCCCGCCACTGAAAGGCAGCTATCGGTCTCTTGGAGGCGCCTGAGACACCGGCTGGGCTGGAAGGCGCACGATCACCTTAAAGCGCGCAAAATGTAGGTAGGATAAGAAGCGCCCGGGTTTCGCGTCTAATCCTCAACTTTGCCGGGACGGAAGGTGGGTGACCAGGTGCGGCCTGGGTCTCCAGTTCTAGGCTGGCCGAGGGACGCGTCGTCCTCGGGGAAAGCGTCTCCTTGGCGGGCCGGCGGCCGAGCGGGTGTTCTAAGGGTGACTGCGGGCAGGTCCCGCGCAGGGCGGCCCACCTGCGCGCGGCAGCCCGGCCTCGGGCACTCTCGGCGCCGCCCCTGCCCGAGCCGGAGACGCGCGGCGAGGGGAGGGGGCGCGGGCCGGGTGCCGAGGGGCGGGCGGCCGCCGCTTCCCCGAGGCCGGAGGCGGGGCGGGCGGGCCTCGCGAGGCGCGGGGGGCGGACCCGCCCGCTGCCGGCTCTGCTCGCCCGCTCGCTCGCTCGCTCGCACTCGGTGGCGCCGCGGGGCAGGCATGGGAGCCGCGCGCGCCCTCCCGGATCCCACACCTGTCTGAGCGGCGCAGCGAACCGCGGCCCGGGCGGGCTGCTCGGCGCGGGTGAGTGCGGGCGCGGGCTGGGGGCATCCGCCAGGGCGCCGGGGCAGCGAGGCGCTGGGAGGAACGGGACAAAGGACCGATTGCGCGCTGGGTGGGGTGACTGCGGCTGCTGGGGGCACCGGAGACCGCACCCGGGCCGCCGTCGGGTTTCGAGGCTGGAACTAGGGAGACCCAGGGGCTGCAGGGCATTTGGATTCATTTAATGTCACCGTGGAGCTGCGATCTTGGGCGCCGGGTGCTGGAAGGGTGCCGTGAAGGAGCCGGCTCCAGCAGGCTCTCCCCCCAATGGCAACACCCCCAGCCCCTATGCACACTTCACCAACACTTACTCTCCTTGAGTTTTGCCTATGATGTGATTCCATCAAGCTCTGAGCATTAATTTTTAACCCTAGACACGTGATTGGGAACACACCTTAGCAAGCAAGAGAAGTTCAGGCAAACACAGGTTAGAAAATAGGATCTTTTCTCCGGAGTTTTTAACTGATGACCATGGACTAACCCTACAAACTACTGTCTGAACTATCAACAAGTTATTGGAAGCAAGTATTTCTCTTCAGCCTGTAGCCATTCATCAAGAGTTATTGGTTTTCAAATAAAAGGGTTTTTACAAGTTTTTTAAATTTTAAAAAGCGGAGTGGATTCGCTTAGATAAAGGAACACCACTGCTGTGCTCCAGGAAGCAAATCAGGTTTGTTTTCAAGTATCTCTGAGAAAGCAGCTGATAAAAATGCTGTTTGTTTTATTGCCCGTTGGGTGACACCCATGAGAATTCAGACACAGCGCTTGGCTGGTGGGCAGCTCCAGCTTGGTCAGTATCAGGGTTGGAATAGTGCCGGCTTCTCTCAGCTCTGGACACTGAACTTGAAAGGTGCCTGTCTGTCTCTAAGGATCAGTCAGGCCAATGCCAGAGTCATCTTCACGTGGCCACATGGAAAGAGTTGAAACCAGCTGTTGCCAAATCTCTATGCCAAATTAATATCAAGATATTCATTGCATGTTGTTTCAAGATCCTGCTTGTGCATGAGAACATTCAAACCGGGCTTTATAACTATCTGTCAAGAAAACTAATAGGAGTGTACTGGAGATGGAATCAGGAGGAGGAACATAGAAAATAGGACAGAAGACACCACATTTAGTTGTGAAAGTGTGATCACAGGCACACCATCTGCATAGGAATAACTTCTTCACTTGTATTTTTTTCCACTTAAATAAAGTCAAGATGTAACTTAACAAGATGCAACTAGGCGCTTCTATGCCTAACCTGGTAAGGAAGCATTTTCCCAAGGTTGCTACAATGGATCTCATTTTTGTAACACTAACAATTTATTCAGGTAGATGGTGAATGTGGGCATTTTTATACCTGTAGTGTAAGTGCCAAAGTGACCATTAGCATGTCTGAGAACTTGTTGCCCCCAGTCTACAGTGTGTAATAGTCTCAGGTTCTCCCGACATCTCTTCTCACAGGTCCTTTAGGATTTAATCCACCAAGCATTGTTGATGCATAACTCCCACTGACTCTGGGGAATTTGTTTCTCATGGTCTCGCCATTGACAGTTTTACACACTCTGTTCTTGTTCTCCTGCCAGGTTTATGGCAGACTCACTAGGTAGTTGTCTGATACAGAAGAAGTTAAACTTCGTTTGACTGTGAGATTGTGTCTACGGCTGCTGGACTTTAAAGTTCCCCTAGTTTCCTGTACAGACCGTAATTCCTAAACCATTATATGATTAAGTCTGTTTTTGCTTTAACAGGTTCTGTGATTGCAGAGTATTCAGAGAGCTTTGTTCTTACTTAAGCGTTTGCTTTAGGAATTAGCGCAGTTTCAATGTTCAGTGTCCCTGGCCCCAGATCCCGTGGAAGACCCTTTGTCATCCTTCCAATTGCTGTCCAAAACTGTTATCTTTTGAAAACTTTCCTACTGTTTCTTTCTGTCGCGTCTGTTTATAGCAGTCACAGGAATTCATGTGCTGTACAATGGAGAATGTATGTCCTAAGGATTCCTTTTCCCTCGCTGCCCTTGGCTGTAGGAGTTAAGTCACT
Source organism: Sylvilagus floridanus (assembly GCA_949820135.1). NCBI lineage: Eukaryota > Metazoa > Chordata > Mammalia > Lagomorpha > Leporidae > Sylvilagus > Sylvilagus floridanus. Next base: position 51,090,292 of record OX463224.1, on the reverse strand, counting down.
GGCCCTCTGGAGGAGCTCTGTGTTGTTGCAGTTTTTTTGAAGATGAAGGTGCTTAACTAGAGACAGCAGTCACAGTGCCCAGTCTCCAAAGAGATTATTGTTTGCACATATGGTAATGTGCAAAGTCTGTCTGTTGTATTAGTAGGCTGATGGGGTAGCAGCATCCTCAAAAGTGTAAGTATTTTTAGACAGCAGACGGTGCCTAATACTGAGTGATGGAGCACAGAGTGTGTAACCCTTCTGTGAGTCAGGTGCCCAGAGGTAGAAAAAATACAGTTCCTGTATTACTAAGCATAGTGAAAAAATATTTGCTTACCTTAGGTTTCCATTCTGCTTTGTCATTTAGGTGAAGTGATGCATGCAAATACTTAGTTGGAAGTTTTAAAAGATAATTTATGTTTATGAGGAATCTCTACCCAGCAAAGTATTAACTCCTGGATCTATATTTTCTTCATCCTGGTTTAGATATAATGAGGATAGATTTGGATATCTTCATTTCTTTTAAAGAGTTTTTCAGACAGTTCTACAAGGATATTGTGATTCATTTGTAAAAGTGAACGAGTTTAGCTATGTTACCCATTAGTTACTTCCCCAGTTATGGGATTATTAGTGTTTCTACTGAATCTGTTTACACCCTGGAGTGTTTATGTTCAAATAAACCTAAATGGGCATAGCACAGACTTACCTAAAGTTCATCAAAAATAAAACAATATTTGTCCTCTGAGAAATTGTTCCATTATCAAGTGAATTGAGAAGTTAATGCAAAGCGGCCACATTAATGGCAAAGCTTCACAGACATCCTTGTTTGGGCTGTTCTTGTGGATGAGTCGGGATGGACTATGAATGCCTCAGGGGAAACCCTTGGTGGACAGGGGTGTTGCTTCCTCTGCATTTTCTTTGGGAGCTATCTTGGAAAGACCAAGTCATCCCTCTACTCAGCTCTTAAAAGCCATTCCCTATTGGAGTCCTTTGTTACCTTTGCAGACTGATCAGGGAAATCTGATTAGCATGATAAATTTTCTTTCCCTTTTCCCCTGTACCTCCAACCTTCAGAATTCTTTGAGCTGATACCTTTTTTTTTTTTTTTTTGACAGGCAGAGTTATACAGTGAGAGAGAGAGACAGAGACAGAGAGAAAGGTCTTCCTTTTTCCATTGATTCACCCCCCTAGTGGCTGCTACAGCCAGTGCGTTGCAGCCGGCATGCTGCACTGATCTGAAGCCAGGAGCCAGGTGCTTCTCTTGGTCTCCCATGGGGTGCAGGGCCCAAGCACTTGGTTCCATCCTCCACTGCACTTCTGGGCCACAGCAGAGAGCTGGCCTGGAAGAAGAGGAGCAGCTGGGACAGGATCCGGGGTGTCGGTGCCGGTGCCACAGGAGGAGGATTAGCCTAGTGAGCTGTGGCGCTGGCCTGAGCTGATACTTCTGAGCAGTAAGGGGCATGCAGACATCTTTTGTAAAGAACACAGTTGTCAATCTGGATTTTTGTGTTCCTAGAAAATCATAAAATTAGAGAATCCTGCACCTGAAAATGCCATTTAAAGAGATCATGTGGTTCAGGTTGTTCAGAATAATTTCTAATCCACATAAATAAATATTTTGGGGAGAAGCGTTTGGCACAGTGGTTAAGACACCTCTTGATATGGCCACATCTCATATCTGAATAACTGGGATTGCATCTTGGCTCCACCTCCCATTCCAGCTTCCTGCTGATCCACACCCTGGGAAGCAGTATGTGATGGCTCAAGTGGTTGGGTCCCTGCTACCCGTGTTAGAAACTCAGGTTGAGTTCTCAGCTCCAGAGTTCACTATTGCAATGATTAGGGGAGTTAACCGGCAGATGGCACATCTCAATCTCTCTCTCCCTTCCGCCCACCTTTCAAATAAGTAAAACTGTATTTTAAAATGTAAAAATTAATGTTTTAAAGTAAATGAGCAGTTGGTAAGGGAGTGAGCAACTTAAGAAGCTTGTAATCTTTTTTTAGGGTTTATTTATTTGAAAGGTAGAGTTACAGACAGAGGGAGAGACAGAGAAAGGTCTTCCATCTGCTGGTTCACTTCCCAAATGGCTGCAGCAGCTAGAGCTGGGCTGATCTGGAGCCAGGAGCCAGGAGCTTCTTCTGGGCCTTCCAGGTGGGTCCAGGGACCCAAGGACTTGGGCCATCTTCCACTGACAAGTTGATTCTACAAGTCCTTTTCTCACAGGTAGCTAACCTGGTCCCCATTCTGAGCAAAATTACCAGCATTTATGACTTGGTAGTAATGTATAAAATGGTAGATTGCAGTAGCGTTCTCTAAAGGTTCTTGGAATGATTCCAGAGGTTCATTTTGCCAAAGAATCCATTTGGTCCTCTATATTTGAGAGGTCAGAGTGAGGCTATGGCAAGTGAGAGCCCCGCCAACTGCCCAGCTCCCATACCCCAGGAGAGGACTCCTCCCCTCTCTCCATACCCAGTAACATCATGGATTGGTTTCTAGTAGCATGGTTTCTTTTTGAAACACAAAGTAAAAAAAGACATGTCATGGTGGCAAATGTGAAATGGAGCATGCTTTAAGGCCTTTAGAAAGTATTTTTTAAATAAACAGGGATTTACTATACAGGCAAAGCAGTTGGGAAATTGAAATTAGAGTTAATTTTGCCTGAGACAGGGGTTTAATTCTTTAAGACAAGGTTCCTACATGGATTTTATGTGTGCATATTTGCACTAGTTTAAGATTTTTTTCTGCATTTATCTTCCTGGACACCTGCCAACAGATGATTTTAATTTTGTTCAAAGAGACAAAGATAAAGACAGATGCCACCAGAAGAGTTTTGGTGCAGTTGATAATTCAAACTACTTCTCTCCCAGTACACAACTAACATACAGATTTCAGATTTGGGGTTTGAAGATTCATGTTCTAGATGATAATATGAGCATATCCTATGTAATATGTTCCTTAGGCACACTGGAAATATACATTACCTACAATTTATGTCTCATCTCCTACACACTCTCCATACTTGCCAACTTGGACCTCTGATTCTGTGTTTTCTGTCTTAAGATAAACCAAAGTGAAACTTGGCTTACCATATCTGCTGTTCCATGCTAGCAACAGCAACATTCTCCACATTAGTCAATGGGGAGGGGGATGTGATGAAGAGATGGGCCTCAAGGTTCAGCCCTGTGGGAGATGCATGATTCCTCCTAGTACATGTCACACTTGGCAGGAATTCTGCTGTGAGTGGGACGTTTAATCACCTAGACAACAACTTACATAGAGAAAAGGCTGTGTAAGCTCTAGATAAGCTCAAGGGCTGGGTCCTTGGCCAGTTAATGAGAATAATCAGAAACAGATCCATGCCCTGAAGATCCCCTAGAGCATTGCCATAACCACAGCTATTCCATTGCCATGTCTGCTGGCATCAGCATCTCCTTCCTAGCTCGCTGACAGAGTCTTTACACTCAGCAGTGCCTCGACAAGCACACACAAACAGGTGCATACACTTATATATGCACTGCATGATTTCAAGGATTAAAAAAATAATTAAATGTATCTCCTCCCCTGGAGAGGGCTCAAGGACCCTTCCTGCTTAGAAAGATGGGCAGAAGCAGAGGAGGAATCAGCACGCCCCAGGAATTAACTTCTCTCTGGGACTTTATTCTCCACCCCTCCATCCCTGTTCTCTCTGACAGAAGTGGAATCCAAGAGAAAGAGTCAAGAAGAAAAGATTTCAGAGTGGGTGTGGTGCACCCATATTTTAGAAATATAGTGGTGATGGGAATGTGATCAGCTGGACCAGATCAGATCGATGGGGTTTTCTAGTTCTATGTAAAGTAAAGCAAAATGCACCCTGAAGTTGCCAGCAGGTCTGCACCCTCAAACAGGAGAATGAAAATAACGGAGGTTGCCTCCTGCTGGCCTCTGGAGACCCACCCCCTCTTTGTCCTTCTTTGAGGATTCGATTGTGAATGAATTACTTTATCCACTGAGTCAGCTTCTCTTGAGCCAGAAAATTAAGGGCCAGTCAATTGCTGCTTAAGCCTTTATGAAAGTACTTCCAATTCTTCTCATCTCTGTTTTCCTTGTGGGATGAAGGATCAGGGTCTTTAACACCTTTCAGGACAAAATTCAAACCCCCTCATTTAAAGCACACAGCCCTTCAGAACCTGGCTCCTGCCTGCTCCTCCTCCACCACCTCTGCTCCACCCTTGCGGAGCTAAGGACAATTCCTCAAGTGACTCACACTGTTGCTCATCTCCATGCCCCTGCACAGATGCCTGTTCCTCCTTCTCTGTGTCCATTTCTCTCCTATGTTATCCAACTTCCCTTCAACCTTCATGCTCATCCCAGGCATCACCTCCCCTGGAACTACCTCCCCTATTGTCCACACTGACTTCACCCCCCCCCCCCCGTGACTGTATCATTCACATATATCTCCATCATGAGCAATCAAAATGCATCATTCAAAAGAATCTTATAGTCACATCACTTATTCATTCTTATATTAACACAAGCATTCCTTGGATACATTTTTTGAGGGCCAGGCTTTCTTTATTGTTTATTTATTTGAGAAGTAGAGCTACACACACTGGGAGAGATAGAAAAAAGGTCTCCATCTGCTGGTTCACTCCCCAAACGGCTGCAATGGCTGGAACTGGGCCAGTCTGAAGCCAGGAACCAGGAGCCTCCTCTGGGTCTACCACACAGTTATAAGGGCCCAAGCACTTGGGCCATTTTCTACTGCTTTACCAGGCCATAGGCAGACAGCTGGATTGGAAGAGGCCAGCCAGGACATGAACTGGCACCCATATGGGATCCTGGTGCCGCAAGTGGAGGCTTAGCACACTAAGCCACAGCATCAACCCCGGGCTGGGCTTTCTGTACAGCAGTGCCTGGGTTCAAGTCCCAGCTCTGCTTCCAGTTGCAGCTTCATGTGTGCTAAGGGAGGCAGCACGTGGTAGCTGAGGTATGTGGGTCCCTGGCATCCACATGGGAGACCCAGATTGAGTTCCAGCCTCCTGGCTTTATTCTGATCTAGCTCTAGCTGTTGTAAGCATTTGGGGAAGGAATCAGCAAATGGAAGATCTCTCTTGCATGCTCTCTGTCTCTGCCTTTCAAATAAATAAAACAGAAATGTTTGAGTGCTAGCATAGACCCAAATTCAGGCATTTAGACTATGTGGGAACAGTTTCAAACACCTGTAAAAGTAACCAACAGTAACAGTAGTATTCCTAATGCAAGATTAGAGCTTTAGGCTGGTGTTGTGGCATAACAGGTTAAGCCACTGCCTCCAACACCAGCATCCCACATAGGAGCTGGTTTGAGTTCTGGCTGCTCCACATCTGATCCAGCTTTCTGCTAATGCAGCTGGGAAAGTAGCAGAAAATGGCCCAAGTACTTGGGCCCCTGCACCCGTATGGGAGACTCAGATGAAGCTCCTGGCTTCAGGAGGTCCTGGCTCCTGGCTGTTGAGGTCATTTGGGAAGTGAACGGGAGATCTCTCTCTCTCTCTCTCTCTCTCTCTCTCTCTCTCTCTCTGTGTGTGTGTGTGTGTGTGTGTATCTCTCTGTATATAAAATCTGTCTCCCTGTGTGTAACTCTGCCTTTCAAATAAACAATTTTTTTTTAAAAAGAGTTTTGGGTCTTTGGCAAAAATTCTGCTGGTATACAAAATAATCCAAAGGAAGAAAAAATATTTTGCTTGTTAGAGACCTTCCTTCTTTGGAACTAAATATAAAATAGTAAAGATTACTTTACATTCAAAGCAGAAAGCCTCATGCCCTGTTCAAATGCAGCCAATAAGGGTCCTAGTAGGTGTGCTTCTGCAGAGCTCTTCCTCCTGGAAGCCTGTGTCTCTCAGTCAGCTGTAAATGAGCAAGTTGCCCTGAAAACTTTCCACGTGCATGTCATAGTGAGGATGAGCGAGAAAAAAGGAGAGAAAGGGGGAACAGAGAGCTAGGAGGGGCAGCATTTAGAATTCAGCATGGAGAAGGCTCTAAAGCACGTGGAGATCAGCGCTGGGCAGCAGTCCACCTGGGAACCTTGGCAATAGGGTGTCCTGAGGGCACCTCCAACACAAAAGGGAAGGAACACCTGATTGCGCTTGGGGGCACTCAGCCACAAGACTGATCCCAAGGTTAAGCCCCAGCATTGTAAGGAGACCATTTCCTAAAGATTCCCCTCCACACCCTGATTCCTGAGGAAGGCGGACAGACTTGGAAACAATGGCCGGCGCGCTGCTGGGCTTCATCATCTGCTGTCGGTGAACTTCAGCCCTTGCCCTCCTGACCTGCCTGTCTTTGTTTCTACAGAATGGTGCTCAGCATGACGGGGATTCCAGGACTCCTGGTCCTTCTCCTCTTCTTCCTGCTCTGTGCTGTTGGACAGGTGAGCCCTTACAGTGCCTCCTGGAAACCCACGTGGCCTGCTTACCGCCTGCCCGTTGTCTTGCCCCAGTCTACCCTCAACCTAGCCAAGCCAGACTTTGCAGCTGAGGCAAAATTGGAAGTGTCCTCTTCATGTGGTCCCCAGTGTCATAAGGGCAGTCCTCTGCCCACATATGAAGAGGTCAAGCAGTACCTGTCATATGAAACGCTCTACGCCAATGGCAGCCGCACAGAGACGCAGGTGGGCATTTATGTCCTCAGCAGTGGTGGAGGTGGGGCCCAACGCGGAGACTCAGGGTCTTCAGGGAGGTCTCGGAGGAAGCGGCAGATTTATGGCTACGACAGCAGGTTCAGCATTTTTGGGAAGGACTTCCTGCTCAACTACCCTTTCTCAACATCAGTGAAGTTATCTACAGGCTGCACCGGCACCCTGGTAGCAGAAAAGCATGTCCTCACAGCTGCACACTGCATACATGATGGGAAAACCTATGTGAAAGGGACACAGAAACTTCGAGTGGGCTTCCTCAAGCCCAAGTTTAAAGATGGCAGCCGAGGGGCCAACCACTCGAGCTCAGCCATACCCGAAAAGATGAAATTTCAATGGATTCGCGTAAAACGCACCCACGTGCCCAAGGGCTGGATCAAAGGCAATGCCAATGACATTGGCATGGATTATGACTATGCCCTCTTGGAACTCAAGAAACCCCACAAGAGAAAGTTCATGAAGATTGGGGTGAGCCCTCCCGCCAAGCAGCTGCCAGGGGGCAGAATCCACTTCTCCGGTTATGATAATGACCGGCCAGGCAACTTAGTGTACCGCTTCTGTGATGTCAAAGACGAGACCTATGACCTGCTCTACCAGCAGTGTGATGCCCAGCCCGGGGCCAGCGGCTCAGGGGTCTATGTGAGGATGTGGAAGAGACAGCAGCAGAAGTGGGAGCGAAAAATTATTGGCATCTTCTCAGGGCACCAGTGGGTGGACATGAATGGTTCCCCACAAGATTTCAATGTGGCCGTTAGAATCACTCCTCTGAAATACGCCCAGATTTGCTACTGGATTAAAGGAAATTACCTGGATTGTAGAGAGGGATGACACAGTGTTCCCTCCCAGCAGCACTTAGTGGTCTTTGTGTACTTATTGTAGAAGAGGCCACATTTGTCGTGTGTGTGTGTGTGTGTGTGTGAGAGAGAGAGAGAGAGAGAGAGAGAGAGAGAGAGATTGTCAAATAGTATATTTTACCTAATTTCTTAAAATTGCAAGATGACTGGCTTCATTTTTGTAACTGGTTTGTGCATCATGTCTTATCATTTAAGCAGTTGGAAAATTCTTTTGCATAGAAATAAAAAAAAATTGATGTTTAAAGCAATGGGGAATACTTGCTAATTAAGTTAATCTTTTATTTTCTGGAGAACTCTGATTTTTATTTCACCTGGACTTGTTTCAGAGGTTTATATTAAATATGTGGAATACAGGGGATATGAGTTGTTCTCTGTGTATATTTTCGTCTGAGAGTCCTCTTTTGTGTGTTTTCCATGCCTGATCATTAATGCTTCCAGATGGTACTGTGCTCCCCCACATGTAACTCGTAGGAATTTTTGTAACATTTCTTAGATAGGAAGTTATAATATTTTGGATTTGGGGCATTTACACAGCAGTCCTTGAACAGTAAAATAATTTGAATTGAAACACATTTTAGCCATATCTTACTGTAAACCAGCACTCTCCAGCTGCTTCTAGGTTTGAAAACGGTTTCCCTTCCAAAGACTGAGCTTCTGCATTCTGGGAAGCATACGGCTCTGCCAACTTTGCAGTCACACCAGAGTAATCAAGATCATTTCTCCCAGTTCTTTCCATTTAACAGGATTTCACTTACATTTCTAGAACTAGATGTTTTTCAGAAGACAGTAATCAGGGCCTAATTAGACCAGGCTGTGTGGCTTCCCAGCTAACAGTTGTGGTCACATTAAAAACAATCAGCATTTCACCCGGGGAGTGTAGCACATCTCCTGTTTTATCATTTGGATGGAGTAATTTAAAATGAATTAAATTCCAGAGAACAATGGCTGCATTGCTTGGCAGATGTCACAACAGAATAACCACTTGTTTGGAGCTTGGCACTGGCAACCAACCTCATCAAAAATTATTCTGCATGGTTTTCAGCATGCTCTCAGGGAACTCTGTTCAGATTGGAAACCTATCTCTTTTACTATACTTCTAGTAAAAATACTTGCAAGTTGCTTTAAGAAAAACTAAGGCTTTTTTAAAAGAGGGTTCCTTTTGCTGGAGTGTTCTGGGCTACAGGTACCTAGAATCATAAATAATGGTAAAAATGAAAATTGGGAAAATGCAAAGTAGATCAGAATTGTGCACTCCAATAAGTGCCTTCAGAAATGTTTTATCAGTATGGTAATCCTAGCATATAAAGGAAATACTTTGACGTATTCTATGTTTTCATTTTATAGCTCTCAGTCTAAGTACTGTTTCTAAATGTGTCAGTGGAGAAAACAAAATATGCAACTGAAATACAAAGTAGATATGTTTGCATCCTGGGTGATTTCAACCTATGTTCCAACTGTTGAAGTTATTCAATTATAGCAGTACCAATTAAACATTCTATGGGTGACTTGTTGCTTGTTTTACTTGGGCTTTTCAAAAAGGTAATCTTGATAAGACACCCAAGAAACCTACAACCACAGAGCTTTCTTCAAATCACATAAGAAATACAGTGCAGAGTGGGACAATGCAGGGCTGCCAGGAATCTTCTAAGTTCCAGTACAATTTGCTTTGGAATCTGACAGGAATCTCACCTGAGGAATAAGCAAGATCTCCATTTCTACATTTGGTATTTGGGGTTTTTGCTTTCGCTTGGTGCAGAGATTTTGCTGAACACCTACACCAGGACTGGTTTAAAAAAATAGATAATTTCTTTGTGAAACACCTTGATTTTTTTAAATTTTGATTTCTTGCAAAGCTAGTCAGTGGCACCAAGTCAAAATAGTATCAATGTTGTTTTCAAGAAGATGTAATTTACTTTTAAAAAAGCATCCATATGCCATGAAAATGTAATTTACTAAAAATAAGTGTCCATATGTCATACACAGCAAAACTGGTGGCATCATAAAAAAATTGTAAAGTAATGCAGTGTGTCCATATTTTTAGTGGTAATTAAAGCCTAACATAGCTGAAAGAAAGAACTCATTATATTCTTACTATAACTAGTACTTTACATGTATGAGTTATATACATGGTAAGCATACATTTCTAATAGGGATAGTAGAACAAGGCTTCTCAAAGGGCATTTCTTAGATGCTTGTCCCTCCAGATTTCCTGCCAAAAATAAAAAGGGTACTGTGATTAAGTAGGAGGGAGACATCTCTTACTAATGCTTCTCTTTATCAGGTATCACACACCTGTTCACACACTAGGAGGTCTAAGTCCTGCAGAACACATGGACATGTTTGTGTTTCAAAGTTTGCATTTCAACATGCATTTTTAATCGTGGAAACTTTGGTTCTCATCCAATGGCTACGGACAATCTGCTCTAATAAATACATTTTGGGGGTAGCTCTGACAGCCCATTGGCAAAAGTGATAAAGCAAAAAATACAATGCACCTGCATGGAATCAGGCATCAGTGCCTTTGGGTTTAACTAGACCCTGGAAGCAAGATTTGGAAATATTCACAGAATAAAAGGGTAAAAGTTAATTTACGAATTATTTGTCACTGAGAATCAAAAAGTGGCTGGCAGGGGCAGGTGTTGTGCCACCACTTGGGATACCCACATCCTGTATTGGAGTGCCTGGTTTGCAAGTCCAGGCCACTCCACTTCCCATCCAGCTTCCTGCTGGTGCACTTGGGAAAGTAGCAGAGTACAGCCTAAATGTTTGTGCCCCTACCACCCACATAGGAGATCCTAGAGAAGTTCCTGACTCTTGGTTTTTGCCTACCTCAACTCTGGCAATTGTGGCCATTTGGGGAATGAACCAGCAGATGGATGATCTCTCTCTCTGCCATCCCCCCAATCTCCTCTATCTGGGTTATTCTGCATTTCAAATAAATGAATAAATCTTATTTTTTAAAAGGTGGCTGAAACAATTTGAGACATTTTTCAGTGGACTTATTGAGCACTTGGAATTCTGGAAAGAAGCTAGTGTAAAAACCAGCATGAGTCAATAAGTGGTAGAGTTGCATGTATATACTTTCTCATTCTCTCTCTCTCTATCTCTCTCTCTCTCCCACTCTCTCTCTCTTTCTCTATGTTTTGGACCAGGAAGGGATTGGAATACCAAGATCATGCTCCTAATTCCCTGTTCTTTGTGTAGCTCAGTGTTCCTGCTCAGTGGGAGGTGAAGCCCCCAGTGACACCTGGGTCACATATTTGAGATAGCAGCCTCCATAGGAGGTCTTTAACTGAGAACTGGCTAAGGATGAAGCCTGCCCTGGATTGACAGCTTTCTGTGACTGCCCACCAACTGAGGGGCAGGAAGACAGTCATGCAGGTGTCTGGAGGAGTTCTGACAGCAGTCTGCTGCACTTCCACACCTCAGCCGGGGAAAGCCAGGACTTCCTTCCTGCTCTGCCTCCTGTCTGTGTCTGCCATCTTTCTCCATTCTTGTCATGAACCAAGTCAAGGTTGCCTTGAAGCTCCCTCTGTCTATTGACTGCTATGGTTGTTTGATAGAGTTACCTTTTAATTGGTCATCCAGAGTGGAATTCTCTTGAAACTGAAAGGGAAGGCTATTAATGAGGAATCTGGACACAGGCAGAAATCTGGTATGTCCAGGGCAAAGAGGCTTCACGGATTCTCTCAATGACTAAATCCTTCGAAGCACTTTGCAGACTGCAGACTCACAGCAGTCCTTGCTGACCTGGGAACCACGCTGGACTGCAGCTCCCTAGGCTTTCACCGTGGCTCCCGCTGTGCTCCTTCTTTGCCTGGATCAGCATCCCAAGGGCCCCCAACAGGGAAAGGCCATTTAAAAATCCTATGTCTAAAGTACATAGGTGGTAAACAGGGTCATTTTTGGCAGATGCACAACACATCTATTTTTAGTCTGGTGTTTCCCCAGAGGAGGAAATAAATCCGCTTCCAGGTCAAGAGTAAACAAGGCTACAGCTCTCAGCTGTGAGAAGGTGACGGCCTTGGGGTTGAGCAGACTGAAGCCATAGTTGCCTCTTGCCTTTTGGAGATTAAATTTCAATGCAGTTTGATGTAAAATGTAAACCCTCCAGCCTGGGTCAAAGGTCCCACTTCTGACCCCCCAGCTCCTCTGCTAAAGCAGGAGGAGGGGGAGGGCAGCTATCTTTACCTGATTTGCTGTGGTTATGTCTTCTCCATCATGACTGCTTCTCAGATAGCCCCACCTCTTCCGCCCTTTTACCTCTTACCTCTGGTGATATAACCTAATGCCTCCTGCTGTTGGGGCACCCTTCCCAGCAGTCCTCTCAAGTGAAGAACCAACAAGATGCTCAAGCCCAGTCTTCCAAACCTGCATAACCCATAGGAAACTCAGACTTGCTACACCTGACAGCTGCCCATTGAAAACCTGGGGGTGAAGTGTTTCAAGCTCAGAAAACTGAAATGCACAGGCTCCTAGCAGGATCAAATTTTGTCTGCTCATGAGCAGTGTGAATAAGGTAGAGGAGAGGGGATTTCAAGAGAGATTCTGGCCAGCTCAGATAGGAATTAAGGATTCTGACAGGGCCTTGGGGATCATTCTAATTGTCAGGGGGTACAGGAGAAAGACTGTAAGTAGGGGACTTAGCAGAAGGGTCTAACCAGGACCAGCTTTTAGGGCCCACAATAATTCTAGGTATTCACAAAAATGTTTTAAAGTCAGAAGAAAACAGTGAATATTTAATTGTAATATAAATTTAGTAGATAGTATCAATATAATTATATATATACCAATGCAGTCATAAAATACAACTTATAATATGTTTAATGGAGGAAGGGGCCTATGAAGACAAAAGTGCCTGGGGCCCACAAAAGCCACAATGCTACCCTGAGCCAGATTCATATTTTACAGCATCTCTTTGGGTATTAAATGGAAAATGGATTTTAGGGGGCGAAATGGGAAGAAATGGAAATAACTTTGACTAAGGAAGTAGAGAGTACTGAATAGCAGCCATGTGTGGAATAGAGTGTATATTTGAAAACAGAGCCCACATGAATAGGTTGTGGTAAAAAGAATCAAGAATGACTCCTTGGTTTGGAACCTCAGCACCTGGGTAGATTCCAAGTGCCATTTGCTAAGATGGTAAAGAGAATTAGGCTTGGGTGGGATGAAAGTCAAGAATCCATGTATCTGGATCATGTTGAGTTTTAAATGTCTACCAGGGGCAGGCTTTTAGCTTAGCGGTTAAGATGCCAGTAAGGAAGTCTGCTTCCCACACCCAGGTGCCTGGCTCCAACTCCCAGCTCCAGCTCATAATTCTTGCTTCCTAATAATACAGACCCTGGGAGGCAACTGTGATGATTCAAGTAATTGGGTTCCTACTACCCATAGGGGAGACCTGGACTGTGTTCCTAGTTTCAGCCTTCGGCCGTTGCTGGCATTTGGAAAGTGATCTAGCTAATAGAAGTGAGGCATCTATCTCTACTTCTATCTGTGTCTTAATGTGTGTTTCCATCTGCATGTCTGTCTCTTCCTCTCAAAGACAAAAATTTAATACTCCCGAACTTTGATTCCTTTCCAACAAAAAAAAAATTAAAAATAAAATAAAATATCTAATAGTCACTCAAAGGTCAATGTCAAATGAACAGCAGATTCTCCAATGATGAAGTTCAGTAGAAAGACTTCAAGTCTGTGTGTGGATGGTACATAAAATCAAGAGTGAGATAACATCAGCTGGGGGAAAGGTGGCTTAAACAGATAATAGGGCTGAGGACAGAGCCCTGATTCACCAGCATGTACAGGTTGAGTTCAGTAGAAGAGGAGGAGGAAGCATGGAAGCTGATACAAGGAGGTCAGTGAGATCAGAAGAAAATCAGGAAAAGGTGTCCAAGAGGAGAAACTTTGAAGCTGTGCTAGGGGAGGAAGGAACAAAGGGTGGGACAAGGTGAGGTTGTGTTGACAAATGTCCCTCTGGCTACTGCGGACAAGGTAGGGTGTATGGCAGGAGATAAAGGGGGGATGTCTATTTAATCTTCCGCACCCCAGCTCTTTTCATGACAAGCAGGACCTCACTTTATGCATCCCTCAACTCCCCACTGTACAAGCACAGGGCCCTGCTCACCAGGTGTGCACACACAATACCTATGAATGAACGGTTAATTAACCAAATCCTCTTGTGGGAACTTGGGGCAGCTCTGCCCACAGAAAATGCAAGAACTCCCTTCCTGAGGGAATCCAGGTTTTACTGGCCAAGGAAACGTGGACTCAGGCAGGACGACGGCCACCCCCTCCTGCCTCATCTGACAACCTGTGAGGGGCAAGAAGCACAGGATGACTCTTCCAGGTGGTATCGTGTGTGTGTGTGTGTGTGTGTGTGTGAGAGATGTGTGTGTGTGTGTGTGTGTGTGTGTGAGAAGTATGTGAAAACACTGAGTGCCTTCCTAGTCTTGATTTATCACTGCCCTTTGTCCTCAGACTATTAAAAGGACGAAGGAATTCTCTTCCAAAAAGAGCAAGGACAGTTTTGAGAAGCCTCAAGTTCCAATCTAATGAAGCAAGACTGAAGTGTTTGCACTAGAGGGAACAAGGAGAGTCTCAGGAAATGAACTAAACAGAGCGAGTGGCTGAAATCAGAGCCGTGGCTGTGGGAACAGCAGCTCCCTTCTCAAAGGTCTTCCCTGCTCTCCTTTCTGGAAGTTCACTCCCCCCCACCCTGCTCAGACTCGTGTGCCTTCTCTGCCTGTTTGCCTCTGCTGAGCATTTTTCATCATCTCACATACTCTATTACATTTATGTGTCTAGCTTGTCTTTCTCTGCCACTAGAATGTAGTTTCGTGAGGAAGGCATGTTTGTTGTATTCCACACTTGGAACAATGCCTGACACATAGATTCTCAATAAATGGTGCTTTCCAAATGAGTAATTGAATGAATGGTCCCAGTGTGTTCATTAATTGTCCTAAAACATCATGACCTGGGATTATGTGAGCTTGGATAGTCCTTGAGTCCAAATATATTCAAGAATAAAATACTAGCAATGTCCCAGAGGTGTTGTGTTCTATTTTATCTTGTATTGCATTGCTGTTGTTGTTTGTGCATCTTCCTCTCCTATTAGACTACCAGCCTTTTAAGAGCAGGGACTGAATTTGGCTCTTCTCTGTCCTCCAATGTCTGTGCCATGGCCTTGCACCTGGCATATTTAATGTCTTTGGTGACTTTAGCCTATGACCCCTGCCCATGTCCTCCCCCACATCTCACATATGATCAAGCATTGGTTGCTTGGAGGTTCCTACTCTCCAGCTCTTACCCAGATCCTCTGATTCTGTCTCTCTCTCTTTCTTAAATGACAACTGCAGACTCTGAACTGGATTCTGGGCCCCCTGTCTCCTCAATGGCTTCCCAAGACATTCTGAATAAAAACTTGGTCAAATCTAATTCCTATGTTTCTGTTAACTAGACTCTGTTGAGGAGGGCACAAAGTTTCCTTTTTCAGCCTTGGATCCATGATTCATCTAATACAGTGATCAGGTTTATCCTCTATGGCTCCCCACAGTCGCACAACCTGGCCTCAAGCTGAGCTTTACTGAACACATTGGGGTTTTCAAGACGCTCTGATGGCTCAGTGCTCTACCCTATGTCCAGGTTGCCCTTCCCCCATCCTTCAACAATTCAATTGATCAGTGATTCGTTCAGCAAATGCCTTCAAACCCATCTCGATACCCATCACTGTGCTCATCCTGGGACTGCAGAGGTGACTGAGACACATCCTTTTACTCAAGGTGTCTGTCATTGTTATTTGAGGTCATTGTAGTCAAAACATCTGCTCTACCTCCCAGAGTAATGAGACACAGTAACTTCCCTCTCCACAAAAGCATTTTTGCCACTTTGCAAATTGAACTAGTTGAATGTACCCCATACATTTTAATAAGGCTTTATGTCATTGTCCTGCCTGATTAGAGTGTTTCCTTTCTTGAGGTTATTAATACTTGCTGTGCATCCAGTTCCCTGATGGAAAATGCCATGTTTGGTAAACCAACATAACCCAAGCATGACTAATGTCCCCTGTGGAAAAGCCATTCTGGGACATAAGAACATTGTCCTTTAAAAGTAACATGTTTAATACTCCAGGATAATTGCCAGATGAGCCAAACAAAGGGGTAGAAAATCCCACAGAGATGCCACAAATTTGTTTTTCTCTCCTAAGGGGAAAGATGTGTTGGTTGACTGTAACATAATATCAGGAAGAATGGGGCCACTGCTGTGGCATACCAGGTAAAGCCATCGCCTGCACTGCCAGCATCCCATAAGGGCACTGGTTTGAGTCCTGGCTGCTCCACTTCCACTTCTGCTCTCTGCTATGGCCTAGGAAAGCAGTAGAAGATGGCTCTGGTCCTTGGGCCCCTGTACCCACGTGGGAAACCTGGAGGAAGCAACTGGCTCCTGGCTTCAGATTGGTGCAGCGCCAGCTGTTGTGGCCATTTAGAGAGTGAACCAGCGGATGGAAGACCTCTCTCTCTCTCTCTCTCTCTCTACCTCTGCTCTCTGTAACTCTGCCTTTCAAATAAATAAATAAATCTTTTTTTTTAAAAAAAAGAATCTACTCAATTTCTTCACCATATTTTTATTGACCACCTCCTTTATAGCTCATTAGATTCTTAAAGCTGTTAATACCACACATTTTCTCCATTCCATTCATCTGCAGCCTCAAGAATGATAAAATACTATGAAGATTTATATGGAAAAAAAGTTTGACTTGAAAAGTCAACTATTTAGCAGACCCAATGTGTAAAATGATAAAATGTGATCACACTTGAGTCTCCAAATATCGGACATTAACACTGATATTCAGATTTCTTTTTGATACATATTTTTCAACTAACCATTTTACTTAAAAATATTGTCTTTGGAAATGAGACAGGGCCTTTGATTTAATTTTTTACGACCTCTGACTGCAGCCTCTGTGTCCCTGGGTGTTTTCTGCATTGTTTATGGCATGTCTTGGATCAGGTTTCTCTGGACTCTGGAGCTCCATACCCCTTTATGTAGCATTTCATTTACATGCCATTTTAAAGCATTTTCTTTTGAAATGCTACCAAACTGTTGAGAGACTCAAGTTAATAATTGAGGTATTTTCAGTGATTATAATTGAAAAGAAGAAAGCAAGGAATTCTGTGAATGCAAATACAACTTTTCTAAATGGTTGGTTAGCATTTCTGAGACAAAACTCCATACTCTGATTGAAACACTCTGATCCTGCCAGCTCACTGATTGTCACTATAGTCTAGAGGTGAGGCAAAGGTTTGTCTGCTGCATCTGAACACCAGTTAGAATTTCTTTGATAGAGGATAGCACTATTCAGCTCTCCTGTTTGCTTCTGGAGAGTTCACTTTTTAAACTAACATATTTTATTTATTTATTTATTTGAAAGGATCATACCTATACAAAGAGAAAAACACAGAGAGATCCCTCATCCATGGTTTACTCCCCCATATGGTTGCAATGGAGGGCTGGACGGAGGCCAAAACCAGGAGCCAGGAAGTTAATCTGGGTCTCCCACATGGGTGGTAGGGGCCCAAACACTTGATCCATCTTTTGCTGCTTTTCCCAGCTATTACTAGAGAACTGGATTGAAAGTGGAGCAGCCAGAACTCAAACCGGCACCTATATGGGATGCCAGCATCACACGTGGCAGCTTTACCTGCTACATCACAACACTAGCCCCTAAAGTTCACAGTTTATAGCCAGTAAAACCCATCCAGGTAACCTGACATTTCTTCCTGGATTTATTCTTGTAATGAATTTACACTGAGGCTGGAATTAGATTGTTCATTTATGGAACTAACAAGCATTAACTGAATATGTACTATGTGCCAGGTACCTTTCTCCCCCTTTTCTTTTCCCTAGGAATCAAACCCAAGTATTCCAATGTGGAATACAGATGTTTTGCTTTGTTTGGGGTTTTAAAAAATATTTTATTTGTTTTCATTTTATTAGAACATCAGGGCGAATGGGAGGGCAGAATTTCTTTCATCTATGGCTCACTCCCCAAAAGCCTACAACAGCAATATCTGGGTCAACCTGAAGCCAAGAGGCAGAACTCAAACCAAGTCTTCCATATAAATGGCAAGGACCCAAGTACTTGAGCCATCACCTGCTGGTTACCAGCGTACACATAGCAGCAAGCTGGATTATAAGCACAGTAGCACTCCAATATAAGATGTGGGCCTTCCAGGTGACCACTGAAGATGATGTTCTAAATGCCCACCTGGCAAACACGTTTATGAATTTCAAATATATACAAATTTACTTCTTACTGCAAACCTGTGAAGTAGGTATTGATTTTTGTCTCTACCTTAGAGATGACAAATTGAGCCAAGGTAACTTATCAAAACACAGTTAGAATTGGAATTCTATTGGCAACTTGTCTGTAGAGTTCCTGCTTTTTTCCTTTTTTTTTTTTAAAGACTTATTTATTTATTTGAAAGAGTTACACAGAGAGAAGGAGAGGAGAGACAGAAAGCGAGAGAGCAGTCTTCCATCCACTGGTTCACTCTCCAGTTGGCTGCAATGGCCAGAGCTGTGCTGATTGGAAGCCAGGAGCCAAGAGCTTCTTCCGGGACAGCCATGCAGGTGCAGGGGCCTAAGGACTTGGGCCATCTTCCACTGCTGTCCCAGGCCATAGCAGAGAGCTGGATCAGAAGTGGAGCAGCTGGGTTTTGAACCGGTGCCCTTATGGGATGCCGGCACTGCAGGTGGTGGCTTTACCTGCTATGCCACAGCGCTGGCTCCCCTGCTTTTTTTCTAATAGCAAAGTGATAGGACACTTGAGGAAGGAGCAGCTAACCACACCTTCTGGCTGAGCGTGGCAGGGAGGACATCAGGCAAGGTGTGATCCTTGATGGAGATGTTTAATCTTCAATTTAATTCTTGTTAGCCACTGGGTGGCATATATCTACAACAAGTAAGCATCAGGGGAAAATAGTTCACATATCTGAAAAACTGTAGTACATACCTAAGAACTTTGTATTATTAGTACAAGCAGAAAACAAAGCATGCATGATTCCATTCTCTTATTTTTAGTAACCAAACACTCAGATTTTCTTACACTGTTGTTACATCATATGCATCACTAACTAAAATCTATTTTAACTGACCAACATTCAGAAGTCCTACCTTAGAAAATACATAAAGTTCTGAGGTTCTAACTGTTGTTTTTCATGATAACATGATGCTGGTCAATTCTTAGAGCATTTAGGATAACTTTTCCTCCGTAAACAAAAAAAAAATCTAAAAATAGACAGTTTGAAATATCACCTTGTTCTGAAAATTTAGACTAAACAATTTTTAATTTCTTCTTGTGTTGTAAAATATACTTTTCAAGGCCACGTTTCTTGGCCAACTGGACTTTTGTTTGTTCTTGGATCGCCCCCTAGTGGTTCTTTTAACTTATGACTTTCTCAGCTGCTAAGAGGCAACTTGCAGTTGCTTAGAATATTTGCTTTTTTCTTTTCTTTTTAAAGGTTTCATTTATTTATTTTAGAGGCTGAGTTACATACAATGAGAGGGAGAGACAGAGAGAAAGATCTTCCTTCTGTTGGTTCACTCCTCAAATGGCCGCAACGGCTGGAGCTGCACCTATTTGAAGCCAAGAGCTTCCTTCGGGTCTCCCACGGGGGTGCAGGGGCCCAAGTATCCTCTACTGCTTTCCCAGGCCATAGCAGAGAGCTGGATTGGAAGAGAAGCAGCCAGGACTAGAACTGGCTCCCATATGGGATGCTGGTGCCACAGGCAGAGGATTAACCTACTGCACCAGCCCCAATGTTTGCTTTTTTCTACTTCTAAGTTTTATCCTTTCCACCCCTTCTCCTATGTGCACAGAGGGACCTCCGAAGAAAGCATCACTCAACAAAAACGATCAGTGTAGAAACTGGCTCCGACATTTAGCAGTATTGATGCATATTGACAATGATAGCGGCATTCTTTGTGATCTTGCTTTGCCTTTCTGCTTTGTTTTATACTTGCCCATCCCTCATTCCCTTGCCTTTGTCAACATCATACTGGAGTGGCGCCACTGGGGATACAACAGTGATTTACAAGTGGTTCTGTGCTTTGAAAATGTCAATGAGGCAAGCTGGATGCTGGTGGGAAAGAGCCCATGCTCTCATCCACATAAACAAGGCAGCACTTAGAAGCCTCAGTCGGTCACAGACTTCTTGGCTCTTTCGGGGTAGATGAGGCTGTGGCTCACTGGGCCAGGCATTTAAGCATCATTCAAATAGTACCTCTGAAAACCTTGGAGGTTTTGCCAAAATCTAGGGAGAGACCTAGGCAGTGTCACAGACCTGACCCTCTGCAGAACCCTGGGTCCTGATCACCTGCACTGTTTAGGCTAGAACCAAAACCTTCTTTAACAAGCAGCATGCTTATTAATGGCTTGATAAATGTTTTAAGTAAAATGGTCTTGTCAAAGAATTTTTAAGAAAAAACATTTATCTGAATTTTCAAAGGGGAACTGATATCACAGATGATGAAGAAGAGTGAATGGAGAGGACCCTTCTTTACATGTGATATTTTGTCTATACAGTGGGACTTGTGATTTCTTCCTGGAAAAGTGGTGTGGGAATTAGAGAAAGTTAATAACATGGCACACATTATAAAGCACTGTGTAGGGGGTCATTCACTTATTCACTCATTCAGCAAATATTTACTGAGCACCTTCATGTGCAAGGCACACAAGAAGTAAAACTGAAAAGATAGGTGCCTTTGTGAAGCTAACATGGCAATTTCCTATCCCCAAAGAGATCACTTAGGGGAGAAAACAAAAACCATCTTTCAGAGACTTGAGGTGTGATCTAGGAAAGGTGCTGACATGTTCTTTGTGGCTGCAGAAAACAGTTAGGATCCATGGGTGGGCTTTCAAAGTCAACTGTTTTAATTCAATGCATGGAAGACATGGTTACAACCAGTGCTGACCGGCTGTGGGATGAGGCTGCCCCTGTGAGCAGATGGCGTGTGGGCTGGATTATTCTGTCAGTAGAATAATAGGGAATTTAGGACCTAGTATCAAGGATCTCTGCAGTGTGGCATGAAGGTTCTACAAGAAATCCATATTCCTTCTGCCTCTAAGTTCCAAGATGCTGAGACTGGGATGGAAAACCAAGATCATTGTCCAGAACCAGGACTAAAACTGGCAAGATAAGAGAGTTTAAATGAAGTATCTATGCTGGCTACAGAAGATCCAGAGCCACAGACTCATTTTCTGCCTACAGAGATCAAGCACTCAGGTCTGGACGTGACCAGCATGAAGTGGGGAGACCCTGTCTGGAGGTGGGAGCAGATTCTGCCCCTGGAAGGGTCAGGAGGCTGTATCTGGCAACCAGACGGAAACGTAAAGCAGAAGGTAATAACAACCATACATAACAATGGATTCATTTCCAATTTCACTTACTTCAGTATCTCTAATCTGTAGAAACACCGTAAAAATAGGCAGGGTTAATCTCACTGTACAGATGGAAGAACTGCGAGTCTGAGAAGTTAGTGAACTATCCTATGGCTGTGCAGCCAATTTACTAGTGAAGTCAGGACTTGGACCCATTGTCTCTGTGCCTTCTCTGTGGCAGATGCCTGCCTGGTGAGCACCAGAGAGACAGACATCCTGCCATCGCCCCTGCCCTGGGCCTTGTTATCCGGGTCTGGGAAGTGCAGGGGCAAGTCCACCAATATCTAAGTCCATTCAATAGCTATCTCTTGAGTACTGACTAGGTTCCAGGACTCCATTGTGGGTAGAGACTCCAGGACAGAGAAGACTGTGGTCTGCCCTCCTGGAGTTCACAGCATGAAGTAGGCAGGTCCATAAACAGATCATTGCAGAGCTGCGTGCTTGGTCATGCTTCCACATGCTGTGATCCATTTCCGTGTAGCAAGGCTGGATCACATTGACTTCTTCAAGCATTCAGAAGTGGTGTGGTCATTTTGTGTATTGGTTAAGCCACTGGTATCAAAGTACATGGGTCTGAGTCCCAGCTCCACACCTGATTCCAGCATCCTCTTACTGTCCAACCTGGGAGGCAGCAAGTGACAGCTCAAGTGGTTGCATCCCTGCTGCCCTTCTGGGAGACTTGGACAGAGTTCCTGGGTCCTGGTTTTGGCCTGGTTCAGCCCTTGCTGCTGCAAGCATTTGGAGAGTGAGCTAGCAGATGGGAGAGATCTTGTCTCCCTGCCTTTCAAATAAACATAAAAAAAAAAAAGAATGCAGAAGCAAGAAGTAGTTGAAGCTAAGAAAGGGCCCTGCCCAAGAGAAGGTAGGAGCAATTGAGACAGGGCCTTTAAGCTCTGAAATTGTGGAACACATGCTTTTCCTGGAGGTCCTAAGCCCACAAAGCCCAATGAGCAATGTCAAGAGAAGGAACATGTTTGGCTTTCTGACTCTTTTGGGCCTGTCTGCTTTATCTGCTTACTGTGATTTAGATGGCACCTTTCTCTACCAGGTCTCTTTCCAAATCATAGTTTAAATCCACAGCAGGTACATTGGACTGAGACAGGCACATAGGTGCCAGGGTATGGATTTGATTGGATGTGGCTGCTTGACTCTGTGATACAAAGTGTCTCTAACTCAATAGTCTTTCTTTCTGAGCCTTTGCAGAGTGGGATAGTGAGAAACCATTACTTCCTTCTGTGAGCAACAGGTCTGTGATTACAGCTAAATAGGAGTGGTCTTCAAAAACTTCATGGAAAGTGTGTTATTTCCCATTTCTGTTTTTCCACTTTTTGAACTGCCCTCATATCTACAACCACAGCATTTCTGAAAGCAGATTGGCACATCCAGCAAGTTTCTACAAAAGGAGGAAATGTAAGCCAAGCCCCTCATTAGTTTTTGTTAGTATGATATAAATTCTTATAGGGCATGACAGCTTCTGGCATTTTGCATGTGAAATCTAAATATTTGCTTTAGGAGATTATAGGAAGGCCATTAGATCATAAATGATGTCCTGCTTTTATATTCCCAAGTATAGGTCATTTATAGTGCTCGTTGAAATAGAAATGGGAATTTATCTCTATTACTCTTTATTCCTTGAAAAAATGTCTTCCCAGATTTCACTTTCCTCGCATCTATCATTTTCTGTGCCCCGCTGTCTAGATTTTATAATTTTTACAATTTAGTATCTCTTCTGCTCTGTGCCCATAATAATCCAGATCATCGCCCTCATATTCATGTTTTCTTATGGTTATATGTTGCTTGTCGCAGCTCATAAAACATGCACTCATGATCTCATGAATTCTGCAAAAGCTTGTGAGGCCAATAAAGCAGCTATTATATTATTATACACATCTTACAGATAAGAAAACTGCAAGCTAAAGGAATTAAATCATTTGTTGGGAGGCTACTAAGCTTAGTAGTTGAATTTGGAATTGAATCCAACCCTCCCAATGCTGCACTTTGAACATGAGCCACTAATCCTACATCACAGGGTCCTGCATTTAGGCTGGCACACCTTACTCAGGACTTGGATTCTTCTTTCATAAAACTATTTAAAATTTAAACAAATGAATGGTGTGGTCTATAAGGAAAATATACATATCAAAGGAAGTTGAATGTTTAGATGCTAAAAAAATTATGATGCAAAATGTTCCCTCCCCAAAACCTCCAAGACAGATTAGCATCATTAGTAATTATTTGGTGCCATGTAGTAGGTGCTTGGTCAGTATTACGTTGGATGAGTAGTTGAGTGGGTGGATGGATATAGGGTTAGTCATGTTCTGAGCCTACAAATACAGCAATGAACAGACAGGCAGGTGAATGAGTGTTCCACATCACTCATTCAAGTACTAGAGACAAACATCATGTAAGCATGCCTGATGTTATTAAGAGGTACCAGTCCGAGGTACACAGAACAATGGAACCTAACCTACTCTAGGCCAGGTGGACCTCCTTGAGCATATTGTTCACTTTGAGATTTCCAGGCTGAAAAGGAGTTGTCCAGAGGAAGGAGGTAGCAGGGCAGGGATGGAGCTTCCCAAGCCGAGAGAACAGCACAAACAGCAAGCATGAAGCTCTTGTGGTGAGAATGCCTTGTGTCTAAGGAACACAGAGAGTTTCAGAGTCGCAGATGGGTGGCGAGTGATGGCAGCTGGGTCTTAGACCGTGGGCAGGAGCCAGAACTTCACACTGAAGAGACTTAAGCAGGAGACTGGCTTGATCCCGTTTTTGTTTGGAAGTGTCACTGCAGAGAACAGATCATAGGGGTTAGGAATAGAAGCTTGGACACCATGAGATCAAATCACAGACTGCCTCTTGTAAAAGCAGCAGCTTTGGAATAAACAAACCTGAGAAATGGGAGCAGGGAGGAGGGTGCCCTGGAAGAAGGAGTGTGAGCGAAGGCCCAGGAGGTCCAGAAGAGGAGAGCAGCTCACAGTGCTCAAATGTAGGTATGGGGAGGAGCAGGCCAGTGTGAGGCCAGAAAGGTCCCCTGGAGTCACATCACAGAAGGCCTTGAATGCCAAGGTAGGCTTTTTTAAGTTTGGTTCTATAAAGAGTAGGGAGTCACTGACACTATTTGACCAAGGCAGTAGAACAGCTGTATCTAAGGATGACAAAAAGCCATGAGATGTATTCATAGTTTTCACTTGCATGTTGCCATTCACTACACATCTTCACATGATTGACTTCATGTAAGCCACAATGTAACTCCACATTGTTAACATTTTTTGTATTTTTAACAACAGCTGCTATAAAGTAAGTGCCCAATAGTCATCTGGCACAGAGCTAGCTAGAGCGTCTACCAGTATTATCTCATGTGATTCTCCTTTCTTTGCAGTATTTTTAATCCCAATTTTAGATGAGAAAACAAACTGAGAGCTAGGAAGGGGCACAGCAGGGGCACATAGTGAAAAACAGCATAGTAATGGCCCCACACTAGGCAGAGTTATTTATCCATTTGGCCCGTAGTGTTTGAGGCCCCCACAGCTTACAGGGAACTACCAAAACATTTGAAGCCTGTAAGACAACAACAAATACAAAATACAAAGACTTCAAAATACTGTAGGGAATTTGCAAATATGAAAAGAATAAAGGTCTAAATATCCGGAAAATATGTCGACTTGATTAAGCCAACATCATTAATTTTTTTCTTTATTATTTGCTGTAATGTTTATTACCTTTGAAAAATTTTAATATTAAGTTCTCTCATATTGCAAGATTTTCAGAGAAGACAGAGCAGTTCCCAGAAATGCCGAGTAATCTAAAAGCAACTAAGTAACCTGCAATCAAATAATTTCAAAACCATAATCATAAAAATACTTTCAAAAATATACATGATGAGTATGCGAATTTTAATGTGTTTGATGTCGGCTACCAAAAGTGAGACAATGGGCCCTGTGATGGTTAAAACAGCCCCCTGACTGGGGGAACCAGCCTAACTATGGGATTCTCATTTCAGAGAACCACCTGGGCTTTATTACTCAGTTAAGGTATTTATGAGATGGTCTTTGAGATTATGCAACCGAAAGAAGGGAAGGAGAGAGCAAGGAAGAAAAAAACAATTTTTTAAAGCCAACTCTGACAGGTTTTCTACCATCAGCAACAGCTCATAGTTTTGCAGAGAAAGAAATGAACTTCCAAGATATGGGTTTGTTCTCAAAAAGCTATGGCAAAAATACACCATTTACTTTTCAAGCCTCTAGCACACAGTGCATTGGCCAGGCGGGCCACATTGGCATTGACATTCATTGAGTTCTTTAAAGTGTCCCCTCTGCAATGTCAGGGAAGGTTCATCAAAGGTTTGTTGTTGAATTTTTCTCCAAGAAAAGTGAGTAGGACTGTGGGAGGAAGTGCCTTGGGATGGATTCAGGGAGAGTGAAGAAGCTGTGACTGCTCCTCACATGGTGAGGTTGGGGAGGGATCATAGGGAGACAGTCAAGGCAGCTGGTGAGATTTTGAGTGTGGCCTGTAATTATATAGTATTTTCTATGTTTCTAGGAAAAGGACTCAAGTGTTTAGGGGTAAGAGACCTATCCATTACTAGAGTGGTAACAGTGATAGTTCTTACAGAAACTGAACACCCCTTGCTGGGGGCTGGGGACATGGTGAATGTGGCTGGGGAATTTATATTTCCTGCTCCCTAAAAGCCTAGCAGAAGCAGACTCATTCCTGGCATGGTATGAACAGCTGAGGAAGAGTAGGTCGGGATTTTCCAGAATTTGAGGTGGCGACCAGAAATCCAGACATTTAGGACAGTAAAAGCAGGTCGCTTGGCCTTAGCAAGACAAGATTTGTCTGCAGTAGGGACTTTCCTGGGAGTTGAGAGGCAAGAGAGACTAGGAAGTACCTTCCATATGAAGAGAACCATCTCAGAAGCACCAGCACCTAAAGGGAAAAATCCGTGTAAACTCACCAGCTTAAAGGGGTGGGGCATAAGGGAAGGAGCATTTGTTATTGCCCATGTTCAGGTATTGTGCTCAGCGCTTTTGTTGCATAGTATCTAATCTTTACAACCCCAAATGGCAGATGAGAATCTCTTAGGTAACTCTGCCAAGTTCAGAGCACTTGTGTATAGCAGAGTCGTGTCTTAACACAAGACATATCTGACTCCTATGTCCAATTCATTCTCACCTATTTTATGTGCAGTGAAAAGCAAGAAGTAGTCAGATGTGTGGTGGAGAACTAGCCTTCAAGTATCATGGCAGGGATCCAGAGAATGCTTGGAAGAAAAACAGGGCTGGGATTTCCCTTGCAGTTTTGAAGACTGCCTAGAACTGAAACCAGCAAAACTGAATCCACAGTGATTGTGTCCCATTGGGAGAAAACAAACCCCAAACATTGGCCGAGACTCCTGTGCGGTCACTGCTTGGACAACTTCCAAGCCAACAGAGTAAACAAGAGCTTGGGTGAGTCCTGTTGCTGTGAGAAACAATGAGTGCATTGTCAAAACCATGAGAGCTCACCCTCCTGTCCACCTGTCCTCTGAGGGCTGGTGAGGTTCATCACTCTGAAGTCCCTAGCCATAACCAAGGATGTCATCCAGGAGAGCGTTCTGTAGTCTAACTATAGCCAGCGCCTAACTTATTCATCCATCTGTTCATTAATATATTCACCAAACATCTGTGAAGTATCTATTGTGTGCCAAACAATGTAATAGGTGCTGACTTGGAATGTAGCAGCACCTAAAATGGGTTTTGTGGCTGGGGACAGGAGAGTAGATATAATCTGTGATGAAGTGATAATGCAAGCTATAATTTAAATATATATATATATATATATATATATAGTCTCTCTACAACACTCTTAGATACTATTATCACTCCTAACTTATAAATGTAGAACGTCAAGTTTAGTGAGTGAGCCTGTTATTTGTCCAAGGTCATATAATTACTGGTATACTTGGGTTTGAGTTCTGGTTCTACTTTTCTTTTTTTTAATATTTTATTTATTTGACAGAGTTAGACAGTGAGAGAGAGAGAGAGACAGACAGACAGACAGACAGAAATATCTTCCTTCCATTGGTTCACCCCCTAAATGGCCGCCATGGCCAGTGCTGTGCTGATCCAAAGCCAGGAGCCAGGTGCTTCCTCCCAGTCTCCCATGTGGGTGCAGTGGGGCCAAGCACTTGGGCCATCCTCCACTGCCCTCCTGGGTCACAGCAGAGAGCTGGACTGGAAGAGGAGCAACCGGGACTAGAACCTGGCGCCCAATTGGGATGCCAGCACCGCAGGCAGAGGATTAGCCAAGTGAGCCATGGTGCCAGCCCCTGGCTCTACTTTTCATTCCAGCTTTCTACTAATGGGAATCCAAGGAGATAGCAAGTGAACCTAAGTTCTTGGGGTCCCTGACACCCATGTGGAAGACCAGAATTGAGTTCCTAGCTTCTGGCTATGACCTGGTCCATGCACAGCTGTTGCAGGCAGACATTTGCAGAGCAAACTTGCAGATGGTAGAGTTTTCTCTCACCCCCCACCCCTTCAAATAAATACAATTAAACAACAACAACAACAACAACAACAAAAAACCAAGTCTGTTTCACTCTAATAACCAAAGCCTAGCACTCAGCATGTGGGCACTGAGAGATGGCACAGGGAGTATTGAGGACATGAATTCTGGAGGAAAACTCATTAGGTTGAATGCCATTTCTGCCATTTCTGATTGTGTAATCTTGGGCAAATTACTAACTTCCTTGCGCCTCACTTTCCTCATCTGTAAGATGAGACCTGTGATGGTTAATTCTGTATATGAACTTCACTGCATGGAGGAAAACCTGGGGAATGAGTCAAGCATCACTTCTGAGTTTGTTCTGAGAGTGTTTCCAGAGAAGATTGTTGTGTGGGTCAGCGATCTGAATGGGGAAGATCTGCCCTTGATATGAGCAGACACCATCCTGCCACTGCCCTTGGACAACAGACTCCAGGGGCTTTGGCCTTTGCGCTCAAGGACTTTCACCAGTGTCCCTCCAGGGACCCTTGTGCCTTAGCCTTGAGGATGCTGTACCACCAGTTTCCCTAGTTCTGAGGCTTCCAGCTTCTTGAATGGAGCCACACAACCAGCCTCTCTGGCTCTCTGGCTTGCAGACAGGGAACATAGCAGCCTCTGAGATCTGTGAACGAATCTTTTCCCCATTTGTCCAAATTCTAGCCATCCTTCCAGACTCAACTAAAAGTTATGAGTTCCATGCAGCCTTCACAGACGTCACCAGCCCCCAGCTATCTTTTCCTCCTCAAACTCTAAGATCAAACCCCCTCTGTTCCATCAATTCACACCTAATCTTGTATTAGGCATCTAGTGTGGACATAGACCACCTTGTTCCAAATCCTCACTAGTAGGGTGAGTGTCCAATAAATATTAGTCCCTAGAATAGTTGCCCAGTAATGTTGCTAAGAAGACAATTTCTGCCTGTGACATTTCATTTAAAACTATTTATTTAATTCTGCTACCTTCATAAACCTTTTTTTCTCACTAGATCAAGAGCTCCTTGAAGAAAGAAGATCAGTGTCAAACGTTCTAATTCCCTCATAGCACCAGAGGTACAAGAGAGGCACTAAGTACTCAGAAGTGCCCAATGGCACTTTCCTCCAGGTTTTCTTTATCAGTCACCTGGAGCATTATGGGGGTTGGGGGGAGAGGGCAGGAAGTTGAATGCATGTGAGTGACTCAGCCTACTACATGCACTGCAGGGAGGTTTTTTTTTTTTTTTAATATTTGTTTGAGAGACAGACTTACAAAGAAAGAGGGGGGGGTAGAGATATTCCATCTGCTGGTTCACTCCCCAAATGGCTACAACAACTGGGACTGGACCAGTCTGAATCCATCCGCATCTCCCACGTGGGTGGCAGTGGTTCAAGAGCTTGGGTCATCTTCCACTGCTTTCCTACGTGCATTACCAGGGAGCTGGAAGGGAAGTGGAGCAACAGGGGCTTGACCCACCTCTCGTATTTGATGCTGGCATTGCAGGTCGTGGCTTAACCTGCTGTGCCACTTTTGAATATTGAAGTCACATTTTTCATATGGCAGAGTCCTAAATCTCAGAATTTAGTGTCTGACAGCAGCTCAAATGCCTAGAACACTAAATCCATTCTTTCTTTACTCTCCACTTATAAGATTTCCCTAGGCCTGTTTTTTTCCTTCCCAAAATCCCTTCAAAGCCTTCAGATACTTCAGCAATCTCCCAAAAACATTTTTAAATTGACTTCCTAATGATTAAAAAGAAAAGGTACAAGCTGTGAATAGAAGAAATAGAATTCGAATTTAATTCTGCATTATAGAGCAAGCCTGCCTTGTAATTCTGTATTGCAGACCCAAAGGAAAGGGCTTCCTTCCAAATACCTGCATGGCTATTAAACCTGAGGTCACTTTGGAGCCCATGTCCATGACTCATGTT
The DNA here is from genome assembly GCA_949820135.1 of Sylvilagus floridanus. Taxonomy (NCBI): domain Eukaryota; kingdom Metazoa; phylum Chordata; class Mammalia; order Lagomorpha; family Leporidae; genus Sylvilagus; species Sylvilagus floridanus. Next base: position 51,060,947 of record OX463224.1, on the reverse strand, counting down.
TCAAGTGTATGATCACAATAATAGCTGTCATTTATGGGGAACCGGCTGCACCTCACACTGTGCAGTGTATTCTGCATAAATCATGAAATTGCTCTGCTAACAACTGCATGAGATATGTGTTCCTATCGTCATCCTATAGATGAGATCACCAAGGCTGGGACACTGAGACGTGGGCCTTGCACCTGTGACTATAGCTGTCACAAAAACTGCACAAGCTGCAGGGGTGATAGTTTTAACTTGAGGGCTTTTTCTCTAATGATAGATGATCCTGACTAGAGGTGGAAAGGAGGGATGGCAAAGCCAGTGCTGGAAATTAGAGGGCTGTGACAGGCTCCTACCTCGATGAGAGAGGCAGAGACACAGGAAGGAGCCAGGTCTAACACCTAGAGGTCCTAGAGCACCTGGTGGCAGTTTTTACTCAGTGGACAGTTCCTGGCTTTGGTCTCACTGAGGACTCCATGGGCAGTGCTGCCTAGCTCAAATACCTCCTCCAGCCCATGTAAGGCTGCCAAGGTATTCTCAAGCTGGTGGAAACAGCAGGGCTCGGCTACGAGGACGGCTTATTGACAATTCATTTTCCATGCATGGAACAAACAGAGAAGGCCAACAGCTTACACACAGACCTTTGAACTGAAGTTGCAAATGCTTCTCACAGAAGCCCACAGGGATTGAATAACCACAGTCAGGCCTGGTAAATTGGTCATCAATTATCCTCTTTTTTCCATTTTACAGATGGGAATGTCTAGGAGCCCTGATCCACATTGCTGGAACAAAGAGAAGCCTATTTACCTCGCCTCTTGTACTGGCTCCTGGGTCTAAATAGAGCTGAGATGTTTCAAAGGTTGAAAATCATTCTAATTTTCTTCTACATGCTCCTCTTGTGTTTAAGAGCAGATCCACAAAGTGTAGGACCCTGTCCCTCAATGTGGCAAATTGTTCCCAAAACCTCTGCTTGATTTTGCAGTGCAACCCTGTGGACTAAGCCAAATATTACTGCCACAACCACCACAGCCACCCGCAGAGAAGCACGTGACCCGAGAAATATGAGTGGATTGACCACAGAGCTCTGAGTGCAGGGCTGTCTTAAGAACAGAGTCATAAGGACAGGGCCTTGCTTTCATCATCATTGCAGGACATTTAAATGGGGGGGGTGATCACTGGACAGCAGGATGCTTTAATTTCCCAACACTCTGTCAGGAACACACTCCCGTCTTCCTCTGAGGCCCTCAGATACCCTGAGCTGAGAAAACACAATTGGGAAGGGAGAGGGGAGATGGGGGCTGTTGCAGCACAGCTCAATTTATGGAAAGGAAGCAGAGGGCATCTCAGCCCAGCTCAGCGGCTATTGGCCTCAGCCCCCTGCACCTATGGACAGCCTACAGCTCCACAGTACGCAAGGAATGAGCACCTGAGCCAAGGGCCAAGGAGGGGAAGAGAATGGGAGGCTGAGCAGAGAGGTCTGAGGCTTCAGGGAGCTGTGTGAGAGGACAGGAGAGGCTCCCAAGTGACCCTCAGTCAAGGACAAAGGTCCACGTGGCTGTGAACTGAGCAGAGTAGAAGAGGCACCAACCATTCTCCAGTCTGTGGGATCTTGGTGGGTTCCTGGAGAAGGAAACCTGCCCTCCTCGCCCTTCTGGGTTGCCTGTGGGATGTTAGTCGACTAAAAGCAAATGTGGATGATGGAAGCAAGCGGATATATTCTCAGCAGTTAGGGTCACAGAACGAGAGAACTAGATGTTGTTGAAAGAGGGGAATGGCACAGTCCTCCACATAAAAAAGCTTGGCTGAGACTGGCACAGTAGTGAAGCAGGTTAAGCCAAAGCTTGCAACACGGGAAGTCCATATCAAAGTGCCGGTTCAAGTCCCGGCTGCACTGCTTCTGATTCAGCTTCCTGCTAATGCTCTTGGGAAGGCAGCAGAAGATGATGCAAACGTGTAGGTCTCTGCCCATGTAGGAGACCCAAATGGAGTTGCAGGCTCCTGGCTTCAGCCTGGCCCAGCCCTGGTTGCTGCAGCCATTTGAGGAGTGAACTAACATTGAAGATCTTTCTGTGTCTCTCCCTCTCTCTTTGTCTTTCAAAGAAATAAAATTTAAAAAAGAAAGAAAGCAAGCTTGGCTGAGCATCTAGCTCCAGAAGATACAGGAGGTTCCCTCCTCTATGATAGAGGCCCTAGGCCTTGGAAAAACTGTTTCCCAGCCCCCAAATGACCCCACGGTGGCCAAAGACGTGCCTTTGAGAATAGTTGGTTGTAGGTCTTTGCATTATGAGAGCTTCCTTGCAGTCTGCCACATCTCTGCTCCTGGAGGAGGCAGGCAGATAGGGTTAAATTGATTAGATTTGTGAGCTGGAGACCACGCCTTCACCCTGCCTCCTTTCCGGATCTCATGCCCCTACCTGGCCTCACCTGTACTCCCACCTGCCAATCAGACTACACAACCACTCCCCTGTGGAAGTGAATAAAAGACCTGGAACACAGTGGGCCCTTCCCTTGCTATCCCGTGCCTTTAAGTGTGCAGCCTTTTGGCCGCCCTGCTCTGCCTCTGCTTTCCTGCCCACACTACGCTACCTGTGACTGCTCCTAACTGCACGCTTTGCCCCACGTGCCCCCAGCCTGCTCCCTGCCTGGTGTGGACCCAGCTTACGTTTCTAGACTTCTTTCTCCCCTAAATAAAGCCCTCACTTTCCTGTGTATTTCTCTCACTGAATAAATGCTAAAAACGTTAACATATCACCTGTTTTATTTGAGCTGATATTCAGAATTCTTATCCGAATAGACAGCAAGGACTCTCGACATTAATATTAAAATTATTAATAAAGCTAGCCGATTTCGGTGGGAGTCAAGTCTCTGGATCCAGATTGTGTAGAGAGAAGCAGAACACTTTGGGGTCAGGACAACTGGTATGGAATCTTGCTCTGTCATGTCTCAACTTTGAGACTTTGGCTAAGTTTTTCAATTGCTCTGAAGTTCATCTGAAACAATACAACAAACAACACATAATTCCACTACAAAGGAAAGAAGTAGGTGAACAAATATATCAAATTTGACAGAAAATGGCCTGCAGTATAGTACACACTCAATTAATGGCAGGCATTACTGTAAAGAGACAGAAGCACCTGATGAACCTGAGAGTCCTGCTGCACACAGAGAACTCTGGCATGATACAGAGTTCAAGTTCAGAGACGCTGGTCCCTGCTTCACATTTCATCCAGTATATGTTCACTCCTTCGTCAGACATCCACTAAGCCTACCGGGTGGTAAGCAATTGGAAGGCAAGGGTAACACGTCTTTCATCTCTTCCATGAACATTGAGTACTGACTTCCAGAGTGAATAGTGCCAGTAGAGGTTAATGGACTTGTTCAAAGTCACTTGGGTAATAGTAAGCACCAGTACCAAGACTGTGGGTGGTTTTTTACAAATTGTTTTCCCAGATTGTGAGATAACTCCATCTAACCAGCAGAGGGCAGGTTTGGATGGCCCTGGCATTCAGAGCCTTTCTCTGTGCAGGGCCGATAGACTTTTCACAAAAAGGAAGGGGGAATAAAACCGGGAGCTAAGTGTTTTCCAAATTATGCCACCTGTGTCAACATCATCCATGCTGTTTCCTACAGGGTTACCAATAACGTGGTTACTCCTTAATGTATGCATAATGGAAGGAGGAGTTTGAGGGACCCAAGTTTCTGTTTCTGTGTTGGTTTCTGAAGCCTGAACCCTAACCAAGTTAACCACCTGGTGCTAAGGAAATAAAACTGAAACTGTATCTTCAGTTTCAAAAAATTGAACTGACAGGTGAATTTTATACATAATTATTTTACCAAAAACTAGAAAAGTAGTCACTTTCCAAGAATCAAACATCTAGGCATTGTCAAAACTGGGACCAAATCCATCATCAGATTTACTTCGTTATGAAGATGTTCATGTGTTTAGACATGTGAAAAACAGGTGTGAGGAAATTTGACAATATTTTTCCTGGAACTATTAATCCCATCTGCCTGATGGTAAAAAATTCCGTCTGGTGACTCCTTGGTAAACACAGTCATGGTTAGTGATTTCCCAGTCACTTTAGATTTAAATGTTTAAATTTGGATTTCCACCTGCCCCTTCTCCCCAGGCTGCATCTAGGTTCTGGGGGAATTTCTGGTGGTGTTTCAGGCTGGTAACAGGGGAACTAGTCCCTGGTGGTTGATCTCCATTCCTCACTGGTGTCTGCTGAAGGCAACAAGGTTTCTCGGGGGTTGTTGTCCTTCCAGACTCCAGCTGAGCTGACAGTGGCCTGCTGTTATTTTCTGGTCCATATTGTTATGTGGCTATATTCCCTCACCATGACTGCAGAACCCCTTTTAAACTATCAGCTCTTTCACATTTTTGGAAGATAAGAGGAACAGGAGTTTTGAGTGCTCCTCCATAAACCTCTATCACCTTGAAATGTCTTGGGTCTCTCCCTAATGTCATGCCCCTTCCTGGTCTGTTCAACAATCTCTCCTCTCCCTCACCCTGTGTTCTTACAGCCGAGGGCACATGTAAAAGGCTGCTGCATCCAAGAATTCCAAATGGAAAGCAAGATACAAAGGGACACACTTCATGTGTCCCATCAATTAAATGTGAGAACTCATCATCCTGCCTCTGTGAACATGGCCTTCTTCCATCACTCTTCTTCCATGATGACAGATCCGGATAGAAATAGAGCTCACACTATGTTTAGCTTCCTGGCTCCTTCTCAAATTCTTCCCTTTCATCTGCACAAAATAGCATTAATCCTCTCTCCTATGGCTGGGATAAGAGTGAACTAGGGTGTATGGTGGGAAGTTTTTTTCAGGAAAAGACTCACTTATATGATAACATGTTCCTTTTATCAAGTTTGTCAGGTGTTTGCCATTATTTTTCTTTTCTTTTCTTTTCTTTTCTTTTCTTTTCTTTTTTTCTTGACAGGCAGAGTGGACAGTGAGAGAGAGAGACAGAGAGAAAGGTCTTCCTTTGCTGTTGGTTCACCCTCCAATGGCCGCCGCGGCTGGCGCGCTGCAGCCGGCGCACCGCGCTCATCCCATGGCAGGAGCCAGGTGCCAGGTGCTTTTCCTGGTCTCCCATGGGGTGCAGGGCCCAAGCACTTGGGCCATCCTCCACTGCACTCCCGGGCCACAGCAGAGGGCTGGCCTGGAAGAGGGGCAACCGGGACAGAATCCGGCGCCCCGACCAGGACTAGAACCTGGTGTGCCGGCGCCATTATTTTTCATAGGTGTTTTTCAGCCTCTTGTATTCTTCAGTAACTCTGATTACACATACATGAAATCCCTTAATAGCACCCCACAGATCAATAAGGCTCTAATAATGTTTTTCATCTTTCTTTGTAAACTTTTTATGCTTATCTATTTATTTGTCATCTACTTGAGAGGTAGAGCAAGAGATAGACTATCTTCCATCTGCTGGTTCACTCACCAAATACCTACAACAGCCAGGGCTGAGCCAGGCCAAATCCAGGAACCCAGAACACCATCCAGGTCTCCTACATGGGTGCCAAGGGCCCAGGAACATATAACATCATCTGCCACCTCCTAGGACTCATTAGCAGGAAGCTGGATCAGAACCAGAGCAGCTGGGACTCGAGCCAGCAATCCAATATGGGATGCCGTTATCCTAAGCAGCAGCTTAATTCCACTGTGCCACAATGTCAACTCCTTCTTCTTTTCATTTGGTTTTCTAGTTCTAATTTCAGTGATGAAATACTTCATCTGTTCTATCACTATACCCATCTTTTTCCTTAAATCCTTGAACTGTTATGATCATTTTAAAGGCTTTGCTAATTCTAGCATCAGTGTCATCTCCGAAGCTATTTATGTTGAAAGCTTTTCTTCCTGATTCTGAATCACATTTTCCAGTATTCTCTCTTTTCTTAAAATTTATTCTATTTATTTGAAAGGCAGAGTTACACAGAGAGAGAAGCAGAGAGACCGATCTTCCATCTGCTGCTTCATTCCCCGAAGTGGCAGTGATGGGAGGGCTGGGCCAGACCAAAGTGAGGAGCCAGGAGCTTTCTGCAGGTTCTTCCACGTGGGTGCGAGGGGCCCAAGGACCTGGGCCATCTGCTGCTGCTGTTCTCAGGTCATTACTAGGGAACTGGACCTGAAATGGAGCAGCCAGGTCTCAAACCAGCACCTATATGGGATGCCAGCATCTCAGGAGGTGGCTTTACCTGCTGTACCACAATGCCAGCCCCCATGGTCTCTTTTCAAGTAATTTTTTATTTTACGCTAAACATTAAATTACTAGCACAACAGAGCGCCTTCTCTGTTAAACCCCACACCCCTGTGATTTCTAATACCTACTGCCTGACAACAGTTGCTTTGTATATTTTGCTTAGTTTTACTGTCATCAACAATGGAGGGGGAGTCTGATACCCATTAGTCTAGTCTAGATTAAGGTAGAGAAAAGCAGAAAGGAGAAATGGAGAAAAAGAGACATGGAAACATTTGAATTTCTGGCACACAGTTTCATCACAACTTTTCCTGTGATTTGGTTACTCAAAAATTCTTTCATTTGTGTGACGCTCCTATGTTATTCTGATTCCCACGAGAAGTAGGATCTAAGATTATAAGGTTCAGGACAATGATTAGGAAAAGTGCCTTTAAAGGAAAATGTAGAAGGAGGCAGAAGAGACTGGGATAGCCATTACACCAAGATGAGGGTCTAACCTTTGTGGAAAAAATAGAATAAGGAGAGTAAGTTGAGTGAAAGAGTCTTGGATTACAATGCAGTTCTAAAGGAGGTCAGCAAACCTAATGGAGAATCTTCAAACCAATATCACCTATCAGTAGAGTCCCAGGTCTCCCCAGAGCAGCCCACCAGAGAATCCTACCGCATCTAGTCACTGGATGGCAGCAGCTTCCATAGTGTTGCCAGACTACTGACAGGACACCTGATTAAATTTGAATTTGAATTTCAGGTAAGCAGTAAATTTTAGTATGAATAGATCCCAAATATTGCATAGGCATTTTGTGTTTTTTTTTTTTTTTGACAGGCAGAGTGGACAGTGAGAGAGAGAGAGAGGTCTTCCTTTGCCGTTGGTTCACCCTCCAATGGCCACTGTGGCCGGCACATCGCACTGATCCAAAGCCAGGAGCTAGGTGCCTCTCCTGGTCTCCCTTGGGGTGCAGGGCCCAAGCACTTGGGCCATCTTCCACTGCACTCCCTGGCCACAGCAGAGAGCTGGCCTGGAAGAGGGGCAACCGGGACAGAATCTGGTGCCCCGATGAGGACTAGAACCCGGTGTGCCGGCACCGCAGGTGGAAGATTAGCCTATTGAGCCGCGGCGCTGGCCATATTCTGTGTTTTTATTTGCTAAATGTGGCACCCTCAAGTGCATGGAGGACTTGGGCTCAGTGTGAATGCAGTGATGGATGGAAGTGCAGCAGCTGGAACATCCATCAATCACATGCTCAGAGCTGGAGATCTGAGAAGCAAATCCTCCTGGCTGTATAGTACTCCCTTCAGTGCACATTCCAGTACATCTTCCAGCACCCTTCCTCATAGATTTCTTTTATCCCAAGCTAGTTTTTAGTGTTGTCGCTTGTAACTCGGTAAGTTCTAAGTGATTGCTACAGTTATCTACAGATTTCTAACAAACCATCCCCAACTTTGTAATACAAAACGAAAACCTTAGGGGCTGGTGCTGTGGTGCATTGGGTAAAGCCGCTGCTTGCAGTACCAGCGTCCTATGTGGGCACCAGCTCAAGTCCCTGCAGCTCCATTTCCAATCCAGCTCTCTGCTGTGGCCTGAGAAAACAATACAAGATAGCCCAAGTCCTTGGGCCCCTGCACCTGCATGGGAGCCCCAAAGGAAACTCTTGGCTCCTGCTTTTGGATTGGTACAACTCCAGGCATTACAGCCATCTGGGGAGTGAACCAGCGGATGGAAGACCTATATCTCTCTATCTCTGCCTCTCTCTGTAACTCTACCTTTCAAATAAATACATAAATCTTTTTTTTAAAAAAAAAACTTATTATACATACAGATTCTATGGGTCATGAATTAAGACAGATTATGCTGTGTGTTGTGGGGCTTGGGGGCTTATCTCTGCCTATATAGCTGGAAGTCTCATTTGGGATGAAGCAGCAGAGGATGACACAAGTACTTAGCCGACTGGGTCATCTGGAGGCTTCTTCATGCATATGTGTGGTGCTAGGGTTGGGATGCTGGAAGGCTGGGCTCAGTTGAAACTGCTGGCCAGAATGTCTTCTGTGTGTGGCTTAGCATTCCTCATACCATGACTATTCGGTGGAGTTGGACCTTTCACATAGTGGCTTAGAACTCCAAGCATTGTTGTTTTAGTAAACAAGGTAGAAACTTCATGGCCTTTTATAACTTGGCCTCAGAAGTCATACGGCGTCAGTTCTGCTGTGTCCTGCTGTCAAAGTGGTCCCAAGCCACATACATTCAAGGAGAGGGAAACTAGACCTTACCTTTTGATGTGGAAGATTTTGTAGGCATGTTTTTTAAGTGCCTAATTTGTTGACCAAGCTCAGAACACTATTTTTAAAAGTTACTCTTGCCCCTTAATGTCTCAACTTCTTAATATCAAAGATTCTCCTCTAAAAGAAACTCTGGCTCTTTCACAAAGTAAGAACTCAAATGCTTACTGAGTCTGTGTGTGAAGTACTTTTCCAAATATCTATTCAGTCCATCCTCAGGAGCACTAACAAGACCACATTTCTGTACCAACTCTTTGACTAAATCTTTGATTAAATATTTAAGCAAATGCACAACGTAGTGGGAACATCAGAACAAGTTTATTTTTTCTGTAGACCCAGGCTTCCAGCTTCATCAATTATTCTCTGTCATTTGGCGTGAAGCTGTGGATAGAGGTTGTGACATCTGGGAGGATGTGCAGAAAAGAAATGAAAACAGCCCTTTTCATCTTCAGAGACTGAGGACAGCTCAACTATCATTTCCATGATCAAGTTTTTAAAGATTTTTGACAACCTGGAGATCGCTAACAAAGCAGTGGTTGGTTGAAAGCATTCTTCAATGTATGATGCATGCAAGGCTTTGTAATTTAAAACAAAATAAAATGTGATAGACTCCTTTATAAGGCAGATGTGGATTTAAATTCTGCCTCTTGTTGTTGTTATCTAGGTTGACTTGTACAAGTCACTCCACCTCTCTGAGTCATAACTTACCCACTGAGTCATAACCTACCTGAGACAAACAGTGTGTGGAGTATAATAATAAATATAAAATAAAGCAACCACAATATTTCCTAGTGGCTGCTGGAATGTAAGAAGAAAACTGGGAATAAAGCCCCATCAGAAGCTTGCCATGCACCTAACACTACACTGGAAACTGCAGGGGACACAGTAATGATGCAGCCATAGTTCTTGTCACCAGAAATATCACATCAATTCAATGAGCACCATATCTGCTATAAAGGAATCAGCCTGAGGCTGCGCTCTAGGCAGAGTGGGTTCCTAGCTTTCTCTCACTGGCCAGCATAAACCTCAGTTTCCTCATTGATTACAATGTTAATAATAGTTCCCACCCTGCATACCTCACCAGGTTTTGAGTGTTACCTATGTAAGTAGGTGTTTGATAAACTTTAGGATAGTAAAGATGTGTTCCCCCCTCAAGTGTGGTGCATGGGCTATCAGAATTTGCATCACCTGGGAGCTTGTTAGAACTGTTAGCAAGATCTCACTCCATATCTACTGAATTAGAATGTAGTTTCATAAGACCACCAGTGCCAGTGATTACTATATGTATTAACATTTGAAAGGCAATGATCTAGCAGGATTCAGAATTCCCTCTTCTGGCTGTTTTGTAATGTAAAGTGCATTATTAACCTGTGGCTATTTAACCATAGCCACTACCCTGTGTAATAGAACACCAAAACTTTTCCCTCCTATCTAATTGCAAGGTTTTTTTTATTTTTTAATGTAGGTGTTTATAGTTATAATTTCCCTGTAAGTATTGCTTTAGTGTGCCCCATTTTGTCATGTTGTGATTTTGTTCATCTCTAAGTGTTCTCTAGTTTTCCTTGTGATTTTTCTTTTAACCCACTAATTATTTGGAAGTGTGTTATATAATTTACACATACTCATGAATTATTTTTGAGATTATTTATTTTGAAAGAGTTACAGAGAAACTGCAAGACACACACACACACACACACACACACACACACACACACAATGGGTGGGGTGGAGAGGGAATCGTCCATCTACTGTTTCATTTCCCAGATGGCTGCTATGGCTAGGGCAGGGCTAGGTCAAGGCCAGGAGCCAGGAGCTTCATCTTAGTCTCCCGTGTAGGTGGCAGGGGCCCAAACACTTGAGCTATCTTCCATTGCTTTTCCCAGGCCATTAGTATAGAGCTAGACTGGACAGAAGTGGAGCAACTGAGACAGCAACTGGTGCCCATATGGGATGCTGACCTCACGGTGGTAGCTTCATCCACTAGTCCACCACGTCAGTCCTATATTCATGCATTTTAATCATCTGTATGCTTCTCAATCATCTATAACTGAGCAGTTCAAACAAGAGTTAATGTTTCGGTATCTCCTCTCTCTACCACTTTGCTTCCAATCCTATATTTCTTATCTTTTTGATGTGCATCACTATTCACCTAACTTCCCAAGACAAACCCTGGAGACATCCCACACTACTTACTTCTCTCTTATAGATGTTGCCAGCAAATCACTTCATTTTATTGCTTCTTGGCCCCATTCTAAAGCCTTCAAGATACAGCCACTGTCTCCCTAACCTGCTTCATGTCTTACTGTTCTCCCGACACCATCACATCTTACTGTGGCCTTCCAGAAAGTGTATAATTTATTGGACATGCCTTGTGACTTTCATGTTTATGATCCTGAATTTTTTATCTTTCCTATAACTCTCCTTTCAAGCTGGGCATCTTTCCAGTGCCAACTCAAAATCTGCCTTCTCTGAAAAGCATCCCGTTTCCCCAGACATACCCTGGTGCCTCTCCTATATTCATAACACCCTTTGTTTTCACCTCTAGTAATTGTTTCATTATGTTATGTTTCATGGGAGTTTATGTTCTAATTAGAAACTAGCTTCTTGGGTATAAGTATTTGGCCCAGTGTTTAAGACACCAGGTAATACATCCATGACCCATATCAGACTGCCTGGGTTCAAAACCCAACTCTAGATCCCAAAGCCAGCTTCTTGCTAACACAGGCCTTGGGAGGCAGCAGATGATAGCTCAAGTAGTCATGTAGTGGGTTCCTACCACCTACATGGGAGATCTGGATTGAGTTCCCAGCTCCTGGCTTTGGCCTGGCCCATCCCTGGTCATTGCTAACATTTGGGGAATAGACCAGCAGATGGGAAAGCACTCACTTGTGCTCTCTCTTTCTCTCTCTCTGTGTGTGTGTGTGTGTGTGTGTGTGTGTGTGTGTGTCTGCCTTTCAAATAAAAAATATATGGTTTCTTGAAGTCAGGATACATGCTTGATTTACTTCTGTATTTCCAGTATTAAAAGTCAGTGTAAAACTGGTGTACAGTGGCTGAAGTTACCATTGTTCAGCACCTACTACATGTGATCTCACAGCTTTCATTCACTGTCATCATCAGTGACTCAAGAACGTCACTGGGTTTACTGTTTCATCCAAGGCATTTTATAGACAAAATTAGCAAAGGAGCCCAGAAACCCCAAACTCATTTCTATTCTGGTGTTCTGTTCCACAGAAGGAAAAAGTTAGGTAATGACACTGTATTGTGTCTTTCTCTTTAACTTAAAAAAAAAAACTAAAAGAATTCTGAATATTTTAACATTAAAGAATGTTAAACACTTGAGGAGTTAGATACGTTCACTGGACGTTACTTAGTGTACACATGTATAGAAACATCACATGGTACCCTGTGAATACGTACAATTTTTAAATATATTAAAAAGGAAAGGGAAAAGAATAAAGGCCGTTTCCAGCACTGAGACTGCATAATGTGATGCACACCATATAACTTCCTCATTCCATAAATTATAGGTGAAGTCTCCTATTCTCTCCTTTGATGATTCATTTTGTGTTTCAGCTTAGCTGGACCAGAACGCCTACACGCTCAGTCCAACATTACTCCATGTCTTTCTGTTGGGGTTCTTTTAGGGCCAGATGAACATTTTAATCAGTGGGCTGTGGTGAAAGCAGCTTGCCCTCCTGGTGCAGACATGCTTCACACCATCTGCTGAAGACCTGGCGAGAACAGACTCGTCTCCCTCAACTTAGAGCAAACTGCTGCACCCAGGCTTCAGGCTTGGACTGCAATGTCAGCTCTTACTGGATTCCTACACTGCTGGTCCAGCTTGTAGATTTGGACTTGACAGCCTCCGTAATCACAGAGACAACTTCTATAAAATAAATCTCTCTGTCTATACCTATATATTCATACACTCATCGGTTCTTTTTCCTAATATACCCCCTAGGAACCTTTTCCATTGGCATGTGCATTAGATCACTTATGATGCTAAAAGGTAGTAGATTGTTTTTTCTTTTTCTTTTTTAATTTATTGCATAGGCAGAGAGCTACAAAAACAGAGAACTCCCATCTGCTGATTCATTCCCCAATTGTCCTTGATAGCCAGGGCTGGGTCAAGCCAAACTAGGAGCCAGAAACTCAATTCAGTTCTCCTGCATGAGTGGCAGGGACCCCACTATCTGAGATACCACCTGCCATCTCTCAAGGCACACATTAGCATGAAGTTAGCATTGGGAGCAAAGCTGAAACTCAAACCCAGACACCTTAATATTGGATGTGGGTGTCCTAAGTTGTGTCTTAACTGTTAGGTCAAATGCTCAGCTCATTAGTTAAGTTATTTTAAAGAAATAAGGTAGCCGCCTTTAGTGCTGGCATCCCATATGGGTGCCGATTCCAGTCCTGGCTGCTTCAATTCCAATTCAGCTCTCTGGCCTGGGAAAGCAGTGGAAGATGGCCCAACTTCTTGGGCCCCTGCACCCATGTGGGAGACCTGGAAGAAGCTCCTGGCTCCTGGTTTCGGGTGGCTCAGCTCTAGCCATTTTGGCCATTTGGGGATTGAACCAGCAGCTGGAAGATTCTCTCTCTCTCTCTCTCTCTCTCTGCAATTCTGCCTTTCAACTAAATAATTCTTTCTTAAAAATAAGTCCATTGGCTTCTCTACAAGTGGAGCAAATTATGTTCTTGCTGGCAAAAATGGCAGATGTAGAATATTTGGAGATAATTGATGATAATGACAACAGTAATAGCAGCTAACTTTACTTAGTACTTAATTTTTGACATGTGTTGTGCTAAGTGTTTCTATCACATCTTACCTCATTTGCACAATCAGGCTTTGAGGAGTGTCACCCACAGCTGTCATCCCTTCCCAACTTTGCTCTCAGTCAGAGAGTGCTACCTCTCCTTTCAGGGAGAAGTCAATACTTTCCAAGTATGACTCAATGCAGCACTCAGCTGAGTGAGAAGGTTTGAGTCAGGAGCCTGGAGCAGAATCCTGCTTCCCCACAACCTCACCACCGTATTAATGTACAGAGTGACCCCTCTTACCTGGGCTTTTCCTGTGCCAACCTGATGCCTCTTCCCCAAAAAAGTGAGTACTCACGGTGATGATAGGTCCAGGGGAGCAATCACCCTTCTGGGGAAGAGGGAACAAGTCAGAGCTCTGGTCGACCCCTGGGATTCAAGGTATCCCACATGTGCTTTGACCATCTCCTAGGTCTGAAGATATTTTATACAGTGTCAGGCCCCTGAGTTCAAGGACAGGGATGTGTTACCTTCCTTGCTTCTCGGACCCTGTGCTCCTTGCTCAGCACCCTCTCCGGTTTGGGTTGGGAGAACAGAGTCAACAGTGGCAGCTGTCCCCTCTCCCTGGGGATATGCAACCCTTAGAGATTGTCCCCAGAGTGCCCCTCCCTGCCAGTGGGAGATGGACCCCTCTCTTAGTGCCACCTGTCCAGACCCCTCACCCCAAAGGGTTTGTATATACATTTTAAGCCCCACCCCTCCCATGCTACATATATTCTGTATTCTGCAGCTAAAGTGGAGCCCTTCCTCTTACAGCTGGCTCTGCCTTCCCTTCTGGCTTAGCAGATGAATGAACTTTAGCCTCCTGTATTGCAATGAGCTGCCAGATGGAGTCTGTGGAGGTGAGAACAAGGGCACGGAGACTCCCTAGCATTAACAACTCCTAAATACTATCTGTGAATTTGGAACTGCATTTATGTTGTAGTTTTACTTTAAATGCACATATTTTGCTGCTATAGGTTTACTTGCCTAATTTCGTTTTCCTTGGCTTGTCCTTGAATACAAAATGATGACAATTGATTACATTTACACGTCACCTCTGTGAGCTTTCCAAGCCCTTTGACAACTCTTAGCATTTCTCTCACTGGGGCAGTGAGGTCACTAGGGCTAACAGCATTATATATTTTTTTATTTTTTGACAGGCAGAGTGGACAGTGAGAGAGACAGAGAGAAAGGTCTTCCTTTTGCCATTGGTTCACCCTCCAATGGCCACCGCGGCCAGCGCACTGCGCTGATCCAAAGCCAGGAGCCAGGTGCTTCTCCTGGTCTCCCGTGCGAGTGCAGGGCCCAAGCACTTGGGCCATCCTCCACTGCACTCCTGGGCCATAGCAGAGAGCTGGCCTGGAAGAGGGGCAACCGGGACAGAATCCGGCACTCTGATCGGGACTAAAACCAGGTGTGCTGGCGCCGCAAGGTGGAGGATTAGCCTATTGAGCCACGGCGCTGGCCAGCATTGTCTTTTTGACTAGAGACCCAAGGAAGGGCCAGCATTGCTGTGTAGCTGGTTAAGCCTCCACCTGCAATGCTGATTTCCCATATGAGCACCAGATGGAAGACTGAGTCCCCAGCTGCACAACTTCCAATCTAGTTCCCTGCTAATGCACCTGGAAAAGTAGTGGAAGAAGATGGCCCAAGTCCTTAGATCCTCGCAGTCACACAGGAGACCAGGATGGTGTCCGGGTCACTCTCCAAATAAATGCCATCTAACAGCCAGGGCTGAGCCAGACTAAAGCTAGGAGGAACCAGGGACCTCACACAGTTCTCCCAAGAGGGTAGCAAGAACTCAAGGACTTGAGCCCTCCTCTACTGCCTACCCAGAATATTAGCAGGAAGCTGGGTCTGAAGCACAGAGTAGCTAGAACTTGAACCAGGCACTCTGATATAGGATGTGAGTGTTCCAAGTGTTAACCTGTTACACCATAACACAGGTCCTAACAAAGGAGAAACTTAAAACCTGTGAATTACTAAGTACCTTCCACGTGCCCAGTCCTGTACTAGGCCCACTGTGGCCACAACAGAGAGGCCAGTCCTACTCTTTAGGTCTGTGGATAGGGGAAAGCCGATTGTTTCATTCCTAGCCACTTCCCTTTTTGTGTGTTTGGTGGACCTCACTTATACCAAAACCAAATAATCATCATAGTCCATATTTCTTTTTCCTTAAAAAAAAAAAAATAAAGTTGGGGCCGGCGCCGTGGATTACTTGGTTAATCCTCTGCCTGCGGCGCTGGCATCCCATATGGTTGCCTGGTTCTAGTCCTGGTTGCTCCTCTTCCAGTCCAGCTCTCTGCTGTGACTCAGGAGGGCAGTGGAGGATGGCCCGAGTGCTTGGTTCCCTGCCCCTGCATGGGAGACCAGGAGGAAGCACCTGGCTCCTGGCTTCAGATTAGCACAGCACCGGCCATGGCGGCCATTTGGGGAGTGAAGCAACAGAAGGAAGACCTTTCTGTCTGTCTCTCTCTCTCTTTCTCTCACTGTCTATAACTCCACCTGTCAAATAAAAATAAAATAAAATAAAGTCAAATTTCCCTATATAATTTCACTATAAAAGAAATGTAACTGTCTTAGGAGTCACGCTCAGTTCCATACTAATATTCACTGTGCACTTAGACAATTCCTGTCTTCTGGGGGCTCACGGTCCAGCGTACTGGGAGTCAGCTGGGATGAGGGATGTAGGCTCACACGCTGAGCAACCACACATTTGCCAGTGATGCTTGAGCACCAAGTTAGTGGAAACCAGAAGGCACAGTTATTTCTTCCCAGGACATCCCTGGAAGGCTCTACAGAGGAGGTGACATTCAAACAGGACTTTGAAGGCTAATAGGGCTCAGTATAGATAGCAGACTAAATCAGGACTTAATCAGGACTTTTAAAGAGTAGGCTACTTTCCAGAAGGAAGAAAAAATGCGTACTACTGCTTGCTTTTCTCCAGTGTGGAGTCCTCCAGAAAGAATAATCGCTGCATTGTCTTAGAGTAGATAATGGGCACTTGGTGTTTTCTGTATTTCAACAGCTAGGGTAAAATCCTCTGGGAGAGTCACTGTAAATCCAAGCACTTCACCCTTTAAAAGGCTTGTCACTGGGCAGAAGAAATGGTCCTTTGAGTTCACATGTCATAAAAACCCAGCAGGAGCAACATGCACACGCGGAAGGCAGCCTGTGTTTGGGGGGAGTTACATGTAGGAAACAGATGTTCTGCTGTATTCTGAGAGATTGTTGAGAGATTGTTCAATCATTTCTGAACCATGACCCCTAAGACTAAAAGCAGAGGCCCATCTGGAAGTCCTAGTAGCAGGCACTTGTCTAGACCACAGGAATTCCATCCTCAGACTCCGACACTAGGGTGTTTGAAACTGAGAAGGTAGCTCCATGCTGACAGCACAGTTACCAGCCAGATGCTTCAAAGCCAGAGGAGCCAACTGAACTGCTGTAGAAGGAATGGTTTTCTAGTTTCTCGTGCTGCCTAGCAGATGGCAGGTTAGCACTTGGGAAACATTTGCTGCCAGGATGAAGTCATGTCTCTTTGCAGTTACCGTCTCATTATTTTTAATGAATGTTGATGTGATGCATCAATACACCTTGGAAAGACCAGGTAACTCATAGTGGGGATGTGCTGGCCCTAATCCTTGGGAGGGTAAGCTTTAAGGAACTAAAAGGAAGTGGAAATGATATTTGCTGTCCATCTCTGTCAGTGTAAGTGGCCTTTGACAAGATCTTTGATAACTCAAACTTGGTGTGGAGAGTGGGCATTGCTGGTCCTTTTTGTGCAAGTACAATCCCTTCAAATAAGGGATCCATGAGGCCCAGAGATAGGAGAAATCTGGGTCCTGCCCTAGTTTGTTCCTGCTTCTTTAACAAAATGCCTGAGACTGGGTAGTTCGTGAAGAACTAAATTTATTGCTCATGGCTCTGGGGGCTAAAAGTCTAAGATCGAGGTACTAGCAGGTTTGGTGTCCGGTGAGGTCCTGGTCTCTGCCTGATCCAGAGGAGACAAATACTATGCCTGCATAGGGTAGAAGGGATAGAAGGGGCCATCTGGAGGCTGCACTCACTCCCTCAAGCCCTTTCATAAGAATTCAATCCCACCCCTGAGGCAGAAGCCTCATGACTTTCCCTCCCTGATGTATGTCTCTCTGACATGCAATGCTTCTGCCCATTAGAATCATCTAGAGGCCGGTGCTAATCCTCCGCCTTGCGGCACTGGCACACCAGGTTCTAGTCCTGGTCGGGGCACCGGATTCTGTCCCGGTTTCCCCTCTTCCAGGCCAGCTCTCTGCTATGGCCCAGGAGTGCAGTGGAGGATGGCCCAAGTGCTTGGGCCCTGCACTCGCACGGGAGACCAGGAGAAGCACCTGGCTCCTGGCTTTGGATCAGCGCAGTGCGCTGGCCGCGGTGGCCATTGGAGGGTGAACCAATGGCAAAAGGAGGACCTTTCTCTCTGTCTCTCTGTCTCTCTCACTATCCACTCTGCCTGTCAAAAAAAAAAAAAAAAGAGAATCATCTGGAGAGTTACTTAAAATTGTCAGTGTTAGGGCCAGTGTCATGGTGCAGTGGGTAAAGCCAGCACCTGCAATGCCAGCATCCCATATGGGTGCCTATTCAGGTCCCAGCTGCTCCACTTCCAATCCAGCTCCTGTTAACATGCTTGGGAAAGCAGTGGAGGATGGCCCAAGTGGTTAGGCTTCTGTACCCATGTGAGAGATCTGAATGGAGCTGCTGGCTTCTGGCTTCAGCTCAGCCCAGCCCCAGCCATTTCAGCCATTTGGGAAATGAACCAGTGAATGGGATTTCTCTCTCTCTCTCTCTCTCTCTCTCTCTCTCTCTCTGTGTGTGTGTGTGTGTGTGTCTCCCTCTCTGTGTCACTCTTCCAAATAAATATAGAAATCTTTTAAAAAAGGAATTTAAAAATGCCAGTGCCTGATGGTTGTTTGTTGCCATGGTTAAGATGTTGCTTGGGAAGCCATATCTCAGATTTGAATGTCTGGCTTTGAGTGGGTCTGATTCCAGTTCCATCTTTCTATTGATGTGCACCCTGGCAGGCAGCCCATTATGGATGATTTATGTAGTTGGGTCACTGCCACCCATGTGGGAGACCTGAATTGAGTTCCGGGCTCCTAGCTTCAACCTGTTACAGCCCCAGCTGTTGCAGATGTTTGATGAGTAAACCAACCAATGGGAAATCTGTTTCTGTCTCTCTGCCTTTCAAATAAATTCTTAAAATAAAAATAAGGGGCCGGTGCTGTGGCATGCAGGTAAAGCCGCCACCTGTGGTGCCAGCATCCCATATGGGTGCCAGTTCGAGTGCCGGCTGCTCCATTTCCCATCTAGCTCTCTGCTATGGCCTGGGAAAGCAGTGGAGGATCGCCCAGGCCCTTGGGCTCCTGCATCCATGTGGGAGACCCGGAAGAGGCTCCTGGCTCCTGGTTTCGGATCAGCACAGCTGCGGCCATTGTGGCCAGGTGGGGAGTGAACCAGCGGATGGAAGACCTCTCTCTCTGCCTCTTCTTTCTTTGTGTATCTTGGATTTTCAAGTAAAAGAAATAAATATTAAAAAAAAAAAAAGGAAGCGGTCGAAAGTACCATTTTTGACTACTCCTCCATGTGTCTCAAGGTTTAAAATAAATAAATAAAAATAAAACAATGTCACAGCAAATACAGTAAGTTATAAAATGAAAGAACCCATTATAACAAGGGCTCTATTTAAACTTAAAAATCAACAAATTTAAACAATACCAATGTTAGGACTGCTACTCTAGAGATTCAAATGCATTTGTTTTGGGGTGGGAACTGGGAAATTCTCTATTTTTTGAAAGCTCCTCAGATGAGCCTAATGTGCAACTAATATGGAGATTTACCCTGGAATCTCACAGCTCAGCATAAAGTATGCATTTTTTAATCCAGTTTTATGTCAGAATAGAAATTTACATCAGTCGTCGATACCACCAGTGGAGAAATGGTATTACTACTAATTGCCTCTATGGCACTGGCTAGTCATTTAAAGCTTGCCATTCTCAAAATGCACCTGGGTTCAGTGAGATAAGGCAGCTAACAGGAGTAAGCCAATAGTACCCGGCAGGACTTGGTCCCAACATCCAGATTTTCTAGTCATTTGAGCTGAAATCCTTCCACAGTTTCTCCCTGACTCTCCAATTACCATGCCTGTTTTCAGTTATCAAACTGTTTGAGTCCATGAGACCCAGCTGGCCTCCACCACCAGACGGCCCGAGAACGTTGAGGTAATGATCCGAGTAATTCAGGCAATGGCAGTTTATTTTTCCTGAATTACCTGGATAATTACCTCAAGCCTAATAAGTTGGAAAGAAGCCAGAGCCACATTCTGATGGTTTTATGGCCCCTCCACAATGTGTTCTTATTGAAAGGTCCTGATTGGGAGAAATGAGCTGTTGAAGATTGCGACTTCCTTATTCCCCACAGGAGGCCCCATTAGGCATCTGGGGAAGATAACGGTTTCTAATGGTCAGGCTCCTGCGACTGTTCAAAGCTCCTCCAGGCTGAGGGACACAGCCGTCCTGGATTCCTGACCTGTTCTGCGTGTCTCTGGGAGTCATCACCCGGCTAATGAAGTGACAAAGGGGAAGGCTTCTGGGTGCTGGACTTTTGTTTCTGCTTTTCTTTTTATGTTTTCTAGTGTCTCTTGCTTAAATTAAGGCAGCAGCAAACATGTTTCAGTCCTTCCTATTTTCCTGTGCCAGGCCTGGCCTGATCTGTGAAAGGCAATGCTTGATCCATGGGCAAGGCCTGCCCTCTCTTATCAGGGTTCATGGCCAGAAACCGGGAACCTAAGCCAACTGAAGGAAGAGGAACTCCCTGGTTCTGCCACTGTCATGATTAGCCCTGTCAAAATGACGAGTGTTTTCAAGCAAGTGGTGTCTGCCCCCTCTCCTAAGGAGAAATCCTCCTGGACACTTGGCGGTCTCTGGGTAGATTTACTTCATCAGGCACTGCTCCCTCTCATCTCTCTTCAATCTTTGCTCCCCACTGGCTCTTTCCTTTCTGCCTACAGTAGGATTAAGTCCTCACCAGCTCTGTGCAAGTACACAGCAGAGCGTAAATGAGACTAGGTGGGAGCTAGACACAGCCAAGAGCTGATGGAGTGACAATATTAGGAGATAAGAAGAGGAGAGAAGGCAGAAAACAGAGCCAGATTAGATACCCAGATCAATACAGTAATATGGAAGCCTGGGGAGTTGAGATTTTCAAGGAAACATGATATAGTAGAAAAACAGGGATTTGGAAGTGAATCCCAATTCTTTCATTTTCTGGTTACCTAATAATCTTTAAAACTGCAATATTATTAGAACCCATCTCCTAAAGCATTATGAGATTAAAATTGTTTATTGCAAGTAAAATTACTTGAATAAATGTCTTACTAATTATTAAATTTTATACTAAGTATGATTCCTAATATGAGAGTATTTTTAAAACTTCATGGGAAAAGCAAACTTATTGTGGTGCAAAAAAATAAAATCTATGCATAGTTTTTTTCATAGTACACATTTTCCATGGACTTTTGAAGACCCATCATATATATATATACACACACACACACACACACACACACACATATATATCTTACACAGAGGGACGTGTAGTGTTCCCCCAACTTCACATTCACTCTGAACCTTGAACTGTGGCCTTATTTGGAAATAGTATCTTTGCAAATGCAATTTAGGTGAAGGTCAAGATAAAATTATGCCGCATTAGAATGGGCCCTAAATGCAATGGCAGCATCCTTATCAGAGACAGCAAAGGACACAGAGGGAGGCAATGTGAAGATGGAAGCAGAGATTGGAGTTGTGCTAATACAAGTCAAAGAATACCAGGAGTCACCAAAAGCTAGAAGAATCTAGAAAGGAATTTCCCCTTGAGGTTTCTAAGAGCTAGTACACATTGATTTCACACTTCTGGCCTCCATATCTGTGAGGGAATAAATTTCTGATGTCTTAAGCCACCCATCTGGTGGCAATTTGTTACAACAAACCTAGAAAGCTAAAACAGATATGTATCTGAATTCAAAACGTCACAGATTGTACTTGCTATATGCAATGTACTTCAATATTTTCTATTCATGCTAGCTGTGACCTATTCAATTGATTTTGTGACCCTCTGATGAGTTGTAACCCAAAGTTGGAGAAGACACTGTTCTTGTTCTTCATCTCTCACTAAGGTTGGATGATGACTAAGAAAAAAGCTTGGAGTTGATAATTAAGAGTAAATGCTGACGCTCAAAGAAATCACTAATGTAGAATGGCAGGTGCTGTCTAGCTAGGATTAAAATTTGATTATTATAACAAAGATCCAAAATAGCGGTGGCTTACACAAGATAGAATTTGATCCTTCTTGTTAAAGAATAATTTTTGGCCGGCGCCGTGGCTCAACAGGCTAATCCTCCGCCTTGCAGCGCCGGCACACCGGGTTCTAGTCCCGGTCGGGGCACCGGATTCTGTCCCGGTTGCCCCTCTTCCAGGCCAGCCCTCTGCTGTGGCCCAGGAGTGCAGTGGAGGATGGCCCAGGTGCTTGGGCCCTGCACCCCATGGGGAGACCAGGAAAAGCACCTAGCTCCTGGCTCCTGCCATCGGATGAGCGCGGTGCGCCGGCCGCAGCGCGCCGACCGCGGCGGCCATTGGAGGGTGAACCAACGGCAAAAGGAAGACCTTTCTCTCTGTCTCTCTCTCTCACTGTCCACTCTGCCTGTAAAAAAAAAAAAAAAAAAAAAAAAAAGAATAATTTTTAATAAAAGATAAACTTCATTCTCATACAAATATAAAATGAATTGCATGTCAAAGATTTTAACTTATTAACTAATAAAGGAAACAGTAAGAGTTCTCACCAGTTCAAAGGAGAATTAAAAATATTGTACCTATATAGGTCAATCTAGAATTGAAATAAATTGACAAATACTCATAGATGTGAAACAGGCTTTTCCATGGGGCAGAGGAGATGGAAGAGAAGGAATTCTTCTGCTTTCCACTGGATAGAATCTGTTTGCATTGCTATTAGTTATCTACAGAGTTGTAAAATAGTTAAGACAGTGAATGGTGGAGATAAGCTCACTGGGTAAACTACTCAGGTCAACTAAGAATCTTTATGTTGCACCTTTTAAAATCTTCCACTATTTTTCCTGACACTTTCCTTGTTGTCATATAATAATTGAGAGTAAAATTCTAGAACTTCTATGGCAGCAACCTACCCTTTTGTCTTGTTGCTCATTCATTCCTAGAGTATTTTTATCTCCATGGACCATGATGGCTCAACAAGGCCACACCACATTCCTATATACAGGAAGGGTGAAAGGAGCAAAGGAATGCCCCTGCACTTTAAGGATACAGCCTAGAAGATTCATGATCATTTGTTATCATATTCCATTAATCAGAACTTATCATCTGTTCATACCCTGTTGCAAGAGAGACTAGCAAATACTCTTTTAGCCCACGTGACCATACATCTAGGTAAAAATTGAAGGTTCACTCCCTAAAGAACACAGGGAGCACAGAGATTAAAGGACAGTTAGCAGTCTTAACCAAAAGACTTAAGGCTTAACCAAAGAATCGTGGGTTTAAGGATTAAGAAATAACAAAGAAATTGAAGTAGAACATCTGATTACTTTTTTGAAAAGTTTAGCAATGAAGAGTAGGAGAGATAAACTAGGAGCAAAGAGGGAAAGTCTGACTGATGGAAGGAAGGACTGACCTTTACTAGAAATTTTTAACTCCACAGCTGGCAGTACAAATGCCATCTCTTCCATGCAGCCTTGTTTGATCACCACGCCTAGAAATCTCTTTATCCTCTCAACTCGCATATCCCTTGACGTGGGCCCTTCTTCCACATCATCAACTACGCATGATCTTTCCTGTAGACTCCAAGTCTGTCATGCATCTTGTTGATCTTCACAGCATCCAATATGCAAATTATTGTGTACAACACACCTAACTGCTCATCTTTTTGTAAAGTGGGCACAGTGGGGATTTGTTTATGGCAATAGAAGTATAGCTTTTAAAATCTGCCTTCATTTCCACTTTGGAACAAGGATTGTGTTAGACTCCTTAAAACAATAAGTCTCGGCCAGTGCCTGCGGCGCTGGCACCCCGGGTTCTAGTCCAGGTTGGGGCACCGGATTCTGTCCCGGTTGCTCCTCTTCCAGTCCAGCTCTCTGCTGTGGCCCAGGAGGGCAGTGGAGGATGGCCCAAGTGCTTGGGCCCTGCACCCGCATGGGAGACCAGGAGAAGCACCTGGCTCCTGGCTTCAGATCAGCACAGTGCGCCAGCCGCCGCGCACCATCCATAGTGGCCATTGGAGGGTGAACCAACAGAAAAGAAAGACCTTTCTCTCTGTCTCTCTGTCTCTCTCACTGTCCACTCTGCCTGTCCAAAAAAAAAAAAAAAAAAGACCTCGATTAAAACTACCAATTAAGTTTATACTTTCTCTTTTCCAAAGGCAAGCACAGGGCAGACATTTCAAGATATCAATAACTGATGGCATTTTAACACTTTTGTTAAGACTTAAGGTATGAAATCAAAAAACTTCCCATTCCTTCCAGTTGGGGATGGTGGTTGCAAAAATAAGGAATGCAGAGAGGAATGACTTGTTCAGCGTTCCCATTCTTTAATAAGTCATTGACCTTTGTCAAAGAAAACGCATATACACACGCACACAAACAAGGACCCCATTTACCTTATTTTCAGATTTAAATTATAGTATCCGGTCATTCATCTTTGTCACAATCCACCAAATAGTTTTTGCAAGAACATGTTTCACAAACAAGCTCTCCTTTCAGCATCAGCCAGGAAGGTTAAGGTTTAGATCCTGTGATAGAAACCCTTTTTGTAATTCTCCCCCAAACATCTGTTCAGTCGCTCATCATTAACATCTGTCACCCATTTCTAGACTCAGCCCAGACAAAGCTATGTTTTTCTAACAAACTCCATTTCAAATTGTTACCAAGTGATTCCCCCTCAGACTAATCTTACACGAGGATTGAGAAGATGTCTTATTGGATCAAATTCGTCTTCCACAAATGCATCATCTACCCTGCAGCCTTGGCAAAAACCCAATGGCTCAGAGGAAGGGAAATGCCTTATAACCTGCTAACACTTTCCTGCCTTGAATTGTTACACTAAAAACTTTTTAATTCTCTTTAACCCTTCAGGGTTAGCCAAACATTCTCCACATCCTCTATACACATTTATCTTTAACTTCAGCTCATTCATTTATCCTATTCCAGCCTTAGCAGAGTTGCTTTGCAAATGAACTGAAATAAGAACATATAAAATGTTTTCTGTTACTTGGCCCAATTATTTGCACAAAATAGATGAGAAATATTGGCTCATTTGGAAGGCCAGCACAGTGGTTAGAAACATGCAGAGAGACAGGAATTGAGATCTTGGAAATTTCATTTCCAAGTCAGTTAACTTTGGACATTTTAGTAACTGACCCTGGGCCCTCACATACTTAAAGAAAAAAATGTGTATCACACAGGATTATAAAAATTAAATGGCTATTCCAAGTGAAGTCCTTGGTGTGCAGTGTCTGGCCATCATTATTATCATCATCCTTGTCAAAGACAAATAACAGAATGGCTTTGTTTCTCTCTTTTGCTTTCAACATGTCCTCTTCCTCACTTTTAACCAGCATTTACTGAGAGCCTCTTATGGACTCAAAAATATGTCAAATATCAACATGAATGAGACAAGGTTCTTATTCTCAGGGAGCCCTCCTCCATAGAACAGATCTATAGATCCAGGGTACTCCAAATCAGGCTGTATGTTGAGTGCTATAGAGTTGTAACATTCCCCTCAGATGACTAGAACGTGTTTTAACACCAAATCTATGTTTTTCTTAGTAGAAACCTATAATTGAGGGCTCATCTTACACAGTAATCTAGGAATTTAAACCTTGGGGCAGACCTTTCATTTCAATAAGAACCTAATGATTGCAATTTAGATCAATGTTTATAATGTCAATAGTGCAGTAAGGAGGAGGAGAAGGGTTTTCACCTCTACTTCCATGGATGATTAAAAAGATAATAATGAAAAAGTGCACCAAGCTGAACCAAATGGGTCTACTGAATTATTCTAACTTACTTATTTCCTTCATGAAGTAGGGTAGAAAAACTCTATGACTTTATGGCATAGCAGGTTAAGCTGCTGCCTGCAGAGCTTGGCTGCTTCACTTCTGATCTAGCTCCCTGCTAATATGTCTGGAAAAGCAGTGGAGGACAGCCCAAATGCTTGGGCCCCTGCATTCATGTGGGAGAGCCAGATGGAGCTCCTTTCTCTGGGCTTTGACCTGGTCCAGCCACATTTATTCTGGCCATTTGGGGACTGAACCAGTGAATGGAATATATCTCTCTCACTCTCTCCCTCTCCCTCTCTCTCCCTCTGTGTGTGTGTGTGTGTGTGTGTGTGTGTGTCCCTCTCTGTAACTCTGCCTTTCAAATAAATAAGAAATCTAAAAGAAAAGAAAAACAGAACTCTATGAGCAAGGGTCATGATTCATTAGAGTGCATATTTGATATCTAGCAGTGCTGAATATTAATATCAGCATGCATTCTCTTTCTGGAGATGATAATGCTAGGGACTCCAGTGTCCATCAAATGCAATAGTAGGGAAAGAGTCCATTAAGAATTGCATCCTGGACATAGCTATGGGACACTTTACCTATTCTCTGGGGAACCAACTAACAAAGCTGATCACCTTCCAGAGCTACATGCCCCTACTGTTGTTCCTTCATGGGTCCCTATCCTAGGGGACATGTGTCTTGTGTGGTAGATAATGTGTCACATTGAAGATGTGGCTTTTGTGCTGAGACCATAAAAAAATATGAGCTCATCAGTAGAGGAAATGTGTGGGAGGAGTGAGCTTTCCACACAGAGGGAGCTGCATGTTGGGTGGAGGTGTGGATATAAGCCCATGAGGAGGAGGGGGATGGGGACGAAGCATGACAGATTGGGAGGAATGGGCCACAAGCACATGTTTTGAGTTTACTGGAACAACTTACTAGGAACAGGTAAGATTCAAGGACAATTGTATAGACTGCACGAGTGCTCACTGAAGGTCTCATGGGCTATATAATGCCACATGTCTTCATGAAGTTTTACAAGTTACAAATTGCATTGCTTTATCATGCTATCACTGAATGATACACATTACTCCCCTCTATCAGCCTATGGGAAAGTGAAGCTCACCAGCCATGAGTCTTTGGGTATGTCACTTAACTCTTGAGCCTTCTTGTCCTGAGCTTTTAATGGAGAAAACAACGTCCACCTCTCTGAGTGGCAAGGAGCATGCCTGTGTCTTATCTGGTAGTTAGCAGCACTCACCTATGTTCATTATTTGTGGTTCAGACTTACTGCACTAGGCAGTGATTAGAATTTAACCTGGGGCCGGCACCGTAGCTCAACAGGCTAATCCTCCACCTTGCGGCGCTGGCACCCCGGGTTCTAGTCCAGGTTGGGGCTCCGGATTCTGTCCCGGTTGCCCCTCTTCCAGGCTAGCTCTCTGCTGTGGCCTGGGAGTGCAGTGGAGGATGGCCCAAGTGCTTGGGCCCTGCACCCCATGGGAGATGAGGATAAGCACCTGGCTCCTGCCTTCGGATCAGCGTGGTGCGCCAGCCGCGGCGGCCATTGCAGAGTGAACCAACAGCAAAAAAGGAAGACCTTTCTCTCTGTCTCTCTCTCATTGTCTACTCTGCCTGAAAAAAAAAAATTCAACCTGGGT
Organism: Sylvilagus floridanus; assembly: GCA_949820135.1. Classification (NCBI taxonomy): domain Eukaryota; kingdom Metazoa; phylum Chordata; class Mammalia; order Lagomorpha; family Leporidae; genus Sylvilagus; species Sylvilagus floridanus. The sequence goes on along the minus strand of OX463224.1, from coordinate 51,033,932 downwards.
ATTCTGACCACTAGATCATATAGGTTCCAGGGCATCATTCTATTTCCAGGCAAGACTGGCAGATCGAGTCCACTCCATAAGTGCCACTGATCTGCCACCATGTTTACAGTGTGAATATGGCAAGTGTTTGTCCCTCACCCTTCAACTCCCACTCACTTTAACAAATCCAGACCTTGCCAGCACTGATGCCTGCACTGATCCCCTTCCCTAACCACCGCCCCCACTCACAGGGAGCTGATAGAGGAGAATCAAGCTCATTCTAACAAAAGAAAAACCATTCCAGGGAGATTTAGTTCATAAAGTAAATTGGAAAGGGAAACTAATGACAAGTAAGCACTTTAAAAATGCCAGATTTTTCAAGATGTTTTTGCTTGTCTTAAAAAAATGGCTAATCAGATAACCAAGGAATGCAGGGTCTGTGAGGAGGGAAAGTAGGAAATTGAGTTACAAAAGGGAAGGAGCTGACTAAACACCACTTTGAAAATAGAGATGTTTCTACATCAATGGGCCCTAAGGACATGCTGCCAGAGAACTTATAGCCAAATGTGTTCCTTTCACTAAGAACCAACTTGAGACTGGAAGCTTGTTCTTTAAGTTGCTGAGTTTTTTTTTTTTTTTTTTTTTTTTTGACAGGCAGAGTGGACAGTGAGAGAGAGAGACAGAGAGAAAGGTCTTCCTTTGCCGTTGGTTCACCCTCCAATGGCCGCCGCGGCCGGCGCACTGCGGCCGGCGCACCGCGCTCCTCCGATGGCAGGAGCCAGGTGCTTTTCCTGGTCTCCCCATGGGGTGCAGGGCCCAAGCACCTGGGCCATCCTCCACTGCACTCCCGGGCCACAGCAGAGGGCTGGCCTGGAAGAGGGGCAACCGGGACAGAATCCGGCGCCCCGACCGGGACTAGAACCCGGTGTGCCGGCGCCGGAGTTTTTTTTTTTAACTTGATTTATTGTTTCCTCCTCACAGCCTTCCTCTTCTGCAACTGTATACACTTTGTGCTTAGTTTTAAGATCTGCAAGACAAGTCCTGCCTCCCAGGCAGGATATTTGAGGAGGGATACAGGTGAAGGAGGTGCTTTGCACGTGCCCAGGATATTCCCAGCCTCTGTGCCCACCTTGCCATAGAGCTTGGGAAAGTAAGCTGCCAGGTGCAATGCAGGTAAGCAATGTATATATTTAATGACCTGGACTGCATATGGGTTTTCCTAAGTGTATATCAGATCCATTCTACACACAGAATTAAGAAGTTTTATATTTGAGAGGCAGGGAGAGGGCAAACTCCTAGCTGCTGCTCACAGTAGGACAAGGGAGCAGGGGGAAGGAGGCCAGGAACAGGATGTAAGGCAGGTCTCCTACATGGGTTTCAGGAACACAAGTACTTGAGCCATCACCTGCTGCATCCCAGAGTCCACACTAACAGGGAGCTGGAATAGGTATCAGACCCAGCAAGCATCTTAACTGCTAGGTCAGACATCTAACCAGAGATCTTTATTGCTGTAGACAGATCATGCTGCTTCCCTGCTCACAGTCTGCCTGTGACTTCTCATTGCACTGCAAGATGAAATCCATTCTTTCCCAGGGGCTACAGGGCCTTGTCTGATCTGCTCTAGGCCAACTTGCCTCACTAACTTTTTTAGAAAGATTTATTTATTTATTTATTATTTGAAAGGCAGAATTACAGAGAAGCAGAGGAAGGGAGGATGGGAGGGAGGGACAGAGAGAGAGAGAGTGAGCAAGCTCTTCCACCAGCTGGTTCACTCCCCAAACGGCCACAACAGCTGGAGCTGGGCTAATCTGAAGCCAGGAGCCAGCAGCTTCGTCTGGGTTTCCCACATGAGTGCAGGGTACCAAGGACTTGGGACTTGGGCCATCTTTTGATGTTTTCCCAGGCACATTAGCAGAGAGCTGGATCAGAAATGAAGCAGTCGGCCTGGAACGACTGCCCATATGGGATGCCAGCACTGCAGGCAGCAGCCTTACACACCATGCCACAGTGCCAGCCCCTCTCCTCACTAATTTTATGCCACTCTTCCCACCCTATGCATTTGACCACTACATTTGCCTTCTGCAGCCGTCCTTGCCTTACGTTTCATCTCTGAGTCTGCGCACAGCCTTCTTCCTCTGCCTGCAGTTCCTCCCCCAGAGGCTTGTCTCACTAATGTCTACTTTTTCCAATCTCAGGATTACTGTCTTTTATTGTAGAAGCCTTCCCTGTCTCACAGTCCCTGTTAGGTCCTTCTGGGGGTTATTTGTTTAATGTCTGATGTACCCCCCCCCAGTAGAGTACTATGACCCTTACACATCTATTTTAAGAGGGTGGTAAATCAATAACTAACCTGGCTCAGCTCACTGCAAGATGAATGGAGAATGAACAAAGAGCTGGCCTTGAAGTAGATGCCTAGATTACCTGCTCTGCAGCTGGAGTTGGAAGAGCTTAGGTGGCCTCCAACCAAAATTGTCCCCAATAGACCTGCAAATTTTTAAAAGTGTCTGAGTCCAAATTGGACCAGAGTCCAAATGGTAGGTTGGTGAGCTGTCTTCTCCTGGGCAAGAGACTACTCTAAAGGGGAATCACTGGTCTGAGAAGTTATGAAGCACTGTGAGGAAAACCAAGACCCACTTCACAGCAGGAAGACTCTGGTGAGAAGTCTTGTTGGGGAGCCGGTTACTCTAGTTCGGTGTCAAACTGTCACTGACATTGATGCCAAAACGTCAGGTTCAAGTTGGCATTTAAGATATGCAGCTGAACCTCCAGAGAAACCCAGACTTTGCAGATCCCTGCTTACATGGGAAAGTGCTTTTTCAGGGTTATCCCGAGAAGCCCAGCTGTTCCCACAACGCAAAGCGACTTCCAATCATTCCAGCTTTCCACCTATACAAATTACTATACTGGTATAGCATGAAAAGCCATGGTTGTTCATGAAAAACAGGACACTTCCAGGGACAAACAGATTTAAAAAGGAACTCATGTTTCCATCTGCTGAGTCTGAACTGGAGATCTTTCAAGGCAGAAGTTAGTAGCACAACTTTGTTTATTTGGGACTTAGAACAGTGCTGAGCACAGGGTAGACCATCAGTTAATGACTGCAGGATGAATACATGAATAGCACGTGGACAAGGGAGTGTCTAAGCCATCTGTGGGGTTTTGTTTCTCTGAAATAAAGTTGACTCTTGCAACATCCATTCAAAAAGGGGATGGGGACCAGTGTTGTGGCACAGCAGGTTAAGCTACCACTTGTGATGCTAGCATCCCATCTTGGAATGCTGGTTCAAGTCCCAGCCGCTCTGCTTCCAATCCAACTGTCTACTGAGGAGCCTGGAAAGGCAGCAGATGATGGTCCAAATACCTGAGCCCCTGCCACCCATGTGGGGGATCAGGTTTGAATTCCTACTCCTGGCTTCAGCCTGCTATTGCAGTTATTTGGAAAGTGAACCAATGTATGGAAGATCTCTCTCTATATATATATCTCTTCTTTTCCCTTACTCTCTGACATGCTGCCTTTCAAATAAATAAATACATCTTTTTTATGAAAAAACAGATGCTGTACTTACAAACTTACTCATCATTGCTTAGACTCTGTAGAGAAATTCTCTAAAGCTCTAAACCCTCTTCTCCTTACTTCCAAAAATGTTATTGACTTGTATCCTTGCATATCAAAATGCAGCCCATCTGAGCAGCCACAGTATCAACCATCCCCTCCTGGACCTTGTCAGAAATGAAGGATTTGTAGCCTCACCCTAAAGCCACAGTGTCAGATGTTGTGGTTTAATGAGATGCCCAGGTGATACATATGAATGTTATGGCTTGTATCTTACATTATATTATCTCCATCCCATATGGAGAGCTGGGTTTGAGTCCTGGCCTCACTCCTGATTCTAATTGCTTATTAATGCAAACCCTGAGGCAGCAGGTGATGGTTCAAGTAGTTGGGCCCCTGGATTGAGTTCCCAGCTCCTGGCTTCAGCCTGGCCTAACCTCAGCTGCTGCAGGCATTTGGACAGTGAACCAACAGATAGAAAATCTCTGTGTCTCTCTCATTGCCTTTTAAGTTAATTAAGTTTTTAAAGAAAAAACATTTGTTAAATGATTTTGTTCATTTGATCTTCGATTTTATAAATTGTTTGCATAGGTGTTCTTTTCTTCATTCCTACAGGTGAGGAAAAGAGATTGGATTTAAGTTACTTCCCCAGACATATACCATTTAGTGTCAGCTCTTAAAGCCCAAGTCCCTGATAAAGAATCTACAGCTAAATCCAGCCTAGCTACAACCAGACTGGCCCTGCATTTATGTGCTAGGCCTTCTTCCACATGGCCTGATGTGGACCTCCCATGCCACCTACACTAGGTTCCACAGTAAGCACTGCACAGTCCATACTCTGCAGCAGCCCCTACTTCAGGAAGAAGGAGACAGGTGGAGTCCCTGAAAACAGTTCCTTCTCTGCAGCACCAGCGTTGTGGCATAGCGAGTGATGCCAGTATCCCATAAAGGCACCAGTTTAAGCCCAGGATGCTCCACTTCAGATCCAGCTCCCTAATAATGTGCTTGGGAAAGCAATGGGAGATAGCCCAAGTGTTTGGGCCCCTACACCCATAAGGGAGACCTGGATGAAGCTCCTGACTCCTCTTGGCTTTGTCCTGGCCCAGCCCTGGCTATTGTAGCCATTTAGGAAGTGAACTAGCAGATGGAAGATTTCTCTCTCTCTCTCTCTCTCTCTCTCTCTTCCTCTCTCTGTGTAACTCTTTCAAATAAATAAATAAATCTTAAAAAAGCATGGCCTGCAGCCCTGGCATCCTGTATGGGCATGGGTTTGAGTCTCAGCTGCTCCACTTCTGATCCCCCTTCCTGCCAATGCACTTGGGAAACAGTAGAAGATAAGCCAAATTCTTGGGCCTCTGCCATCCACATGGGAAACCCAGAGAAGTTCCTGGCTCCTGACGTTGGTCTGGCCTAGCCTTGACTATTGTAGCCATTTGGGGAGTGAACTAGTGGTTGGAAGATCTTTCTCTTTCTCTGCCCCTCCCTCTCAGTAAATAAATATTAAAAAAGAAAAAAGTGGGAGGTCCAGGACTTTCCATAAGTCCCTGTTGGCAATCCCTTGAATCCAACCCAGGAGGTCTATGTCTGTGACCACTTGGAGTAATAGAGATGAGGAGGGCCACTATCCATCAATTTGAAGTCACCTTGGTTCTCATTTAGTACAATCCCTGGAGAAACAGACCCAGAGAAGTGATTTGATCCAAGCAACAAAGCAAGTTAGAGTCAGAGCTAGGCAGATTGGCTTGGGTGACAACCCAGATGTTGGAATACAGGGTGATGTGACTGGGAACACTGCCAGGGCACTGAAAGAGGAAGAAACTCCCCATCCTCGCCAGGTAGGGAAGGAGCAGGGTTGTCCAGGCGCTCCCTGCAGAGTAGACCTGTTGCATCCTCCCGTAATGACATTGTATCATCTGTGTATACTTCTGATCAAAAGTTTATCCCAGAGGTGGGAGTTTTATGAAATAATTAAGACACCAGTTAGGATCCCACATCCCATACTGGAATGCTTGGTTTGAATCCCGGCTACTTTATGCTTCTGATTCAGCTTTCTGCTAATACATCTGGGAGGAGCAGATGATGACCCAAGTGCTTGGGTCCCTTATACCCATGTGGGGATTCCTGGCTCCTGGCTTCACCCTGGTCCAACCCTCGCTGTTGCAGATATTTGAGGAATGAACCAAGAGATGAGAGAACTCTCTCTCCCTCCCTCCCTCCCTCCCTCTCCCCCCCCCTTACTCTCTCTTCTCTTCTTCCCTTTCAAATAAAATGAAAATAAATACAAATTTGAAATCAGAAGTTTATCCTAGTGCTGCACACTCTTTGCTCCCCTTTCCTGTGTGTTCTATATCCTCAGATGCCTTTACCCTCCTCACCCCACTAATAAAGTAGAGTAAGAGGGGCCAGTGCTGTGGCGTAGCAGGTAAAGCTTCTGCCTGCAGTGCTAGCATCCCATATGGCCACCGGTTCAAGACCTGACTGCTCCACTTCTGATCCAGCTCTCTGCTATGGCCTGGGAAAGCAGTGGAAGATGGCCCAGGTCCTTGGACCTCTGCACCCACGTGGGAGTCCTGGAAAAGGCTCCTGGCTCCTGGCTTTGGATTGGCACGACTCCAGCCATTGCAGCCTCTCTCTGCCTCTCCTCTCTCTCTGTGACTCTGACTTTCATATAAATACATAAATCTTTAAAAAAAAAAGAGTAAAATAGAGAAAGAGCCATTTGAAAGGCGAGTTTAAAGAAAGAAAATTAACCCTTTGTGTGAGAGGGAGGAGGAGGAAAGGTAGGAGTGTGTGTGTGTGGGGGGAAGTGTCACTATGTTTTTAAATCTGTATACATGCAATACATGAAACCTGTATAACTTAAAATTTTAAAAAATAAAAAATACATACTTTTAAAAAATCCACTAAAAACACAATTTTATTGCATATCCACAATGTGCTTCCTATAAACATTCTTTTATGATTAGGAGACAGGCTTCTTCAAGAGAACAGAATTGCATAAAACTGACAAAATGAAAAAACTAAAGATACCCCCCAAAATTCAACTATACAAAATTAGTCTCCAAGAGGACTTCTAGGCCGGCGCCATGGCTCACTTGGCTAATCCTCTGCCTGTGGTGCTGGCACCCCGGGTTCTAGTCCTGGTTGGGGTGCCAGATTCTGTCCCGGTTGCTCCTCTTCCAGTCCAGCTCTCTGCTATGGCCTGGGAAGGCAGTGGAGGATGGCCCAGGTGCTTGGGTCCTTGTACCCACATGGGAGACCAGGAGGAAGCACCTGGCTCCCGGCTTCAGATTGGCACAGCGCGCTGGCTGTAGCAGCCATTTGGGGGGTGAACCAAGGGAAGGAAGACCTTTCTCTCTGTCTCTCTCTCTCTCACTGTCTAACTCTGCCTGTCAAAAAAAAAAAAAAAAAAGGACTTCTATACAACCCATAGGAAAGAGGGCACCATTACAAACATGATTACTTACAGGCAAATGAACAGATGAAATGGTAATTCATATTGCTTGAGCTCAGATTGTTCGTGTAAGATCTGCAGAAATTGCATAACAGGCAAGGTTTTATAGAACGTTATTTCATCAGGAGATAATAGCAGCATCTCATAAGACTAGAGGGAGATGATAGATGATAGAAGATCAATTTTCATTACCGCTTTTCTCTGTTCATAGTACTACCCTGTGCTTTCTCCAAAGGACACAAAGAAAATTAATACTGTTTCTAAATAACCCCCAGACACTGAGGCAATTCAATGCTTTACAAAATTGACCAAGAATCGTTTGGCTTCACAGAGAGACTTAACTGCAAAGCTTACCTCTGGGTGGAAAGGGAAGTCCTCTAAGAAGATTGACAATTACCATCTCTAGCAGACAAAAAGGATCCAGTCAGAAGGAACATTAGGGGAAGAGTGTACCAGGCAGAAGGATATGAATTATGGAATCCTTAAACATGTAAGAGCTCTGAGGCCACTTGGTAAGGAGGAAAGTGAGAAAAGCGAAGGTTGGAGAGATGGACAGGTGTCCAGATCAGGCAAGATCTTGTAGGCCGTGGCAAGGAGTTTGGATTTCACTCACAATATAATGAGAAGCCCATAAAAGGTTTGAAGTGGGGATTAGCATGGGACATGTTACGTGTTTAAAAGATCACCCCAGGGTGCTGGCATTGTGGCGGAGAACATAAAGCCACCACCTGCAACACCAGTATCCCATTTGTGCACCAGTTCGAGTCTCGGCTGCTCCACTTCTGATGGAGTTCCTGCTAATGGCCTGGGAAAATCAGCAGAAGATGGCCCAGGTACTTGGTTCCCTGTCACCCACGTGGGAGACTGGGAAGAAGCTTCCAGCTACTGGCTTCAGCCTGATCCAGCACTGGCACTGCAACCATTTGGGGAATGAGTCAGCAAATGGAAGATCTCTCGCTCTTGCTCTCACTCTGTCTTTGTCTCTCCCCTTCTCTCCATAACTCTTTAGGAAAAAAAAAAAAAAAAGAAGGGAAGAAATGTCTTAAACAGCTTCCTTTGTTTCAAAGAAAAATTGTGTCTAGAAATTCTCTTGCTCCTGTTGCTGGAAGCCAGGACATGAATATCCAGCCAGTAGAGCTTTGAGGTTGTCTGGAGGCTTCGATCAAGCCTGGCTCAATCTCTGACCTGGACACGTTGTCCCTGAACAAAATCAAGGTTCTGTGAACCGGGGAGAAGGCAGAGAATAGCTACAGGCTGGACAGCCAACCATGCCTGACACAGACAGTTGTGGAAGGAAAACATCAAGATTTCTGATCTGTGTGTGAAGTTTCAAAACATCTTGAGTGTGAGTGCCAATCAGACAGCTCCAAGCCTGGAATTCAAAAGGAAGTTTTAAGCTTTCTGTAATTTTTTTTCAAGCCTAGTATTCTGTTTTAAATGTGGTGAGTTGTTAAGAGCATCTTGGATCTTGAACATTTTTGAGAATATAAATGGGAATTCAAAAGGGGCACAGATAACCACGAAGGCTTTGGTGAGAGTATCAGGATTCAGTCTTACAACACGCTGACGTGCTTGACCTCACGGCCTGCCTGTCTGAGAACAGCTGAGAACGAAGGCGGAAGACAACATGTGGCGTGGCAGTTGGAAATCATCAGTCGCATGAGGCCAGCTGCCCAGTATCTTCAAAACGGGGAGGATTTAACTGGAAAGGCTTGAATCTTACTAAGGAGCCAGCAGATCCTTGGTGACATAAAAGGAGTGAGACCAGGAGCAGGATTTTTGCACAAAGAAGAGTATAAGAAAACTCTTCCAACACAGGTAATGATGCTCTGGGAAGACAGAGGCCTCGGCATAGGCAGAGAGCCAAGTATACCCAAGTGCTGGCTGAGGGGTTGGAGACCTGGGCTCCAAACCCGGCTTTGACTTTGAGATGGTTTTCTATCCTTTTTGAATCCCACTTTCTTCATTTGAAAAAAAAAATAGTGAGAATATCCACTCTGGAGGTTTATGATAAAGGAATGAGAAAACATAAGGAAAGAGGCCAGTGACGTCTCTTAGTAGGGCAACAATCTGTTTAGAGTTGTAGTAATATAATAGCCAAAATACAGGAGAAAAATGTCAGTGTTCAACAATTGATCCATTAAATACAGAGCCACAGTATAATGACATGTTATGTAAACATTTAAAATTATGACTTAAAGAGCATAATTAATGGGGGAGCTATTTACCATATAGCATCATATGAACAGAGCAGGATAAAATACATATAAATATGATTTTTATTTCTTATTTGAAAGGCATAGTGATAAAGAGAGCGGAAAAGATAGTGGGGGGAGACAAAGAGGGAGAGGGAGAAAGAGACATCTGCTGGTTTATCTCCACATGCCTGCAACAGCTAGGGATGGGCTGGGGCAGGCCAAAGCCAGAAGCCCAGAACTCCATCCAGGTCTCCCATCTATCTGGGTGGCAGGAACCAAGGTATTTGGACCATCATCTGCTGCCTCCCTGGCACATTAGCAAGAAACTGGATTGGACGCTTGTGATAACTGGTTCTGAAACCAGGAACTCTGATATAGATACAAGCATTTCAAAGGAAGCTTAACCCATCATGCCATGATGCCTGCCCCTAAATAGGATTCTTAAAAAGTAAGTATATACATCAACATAGCAACAGTTATATTTTACTAGGGCTGAGAGATTGATTATTGGTGATTTTGGCTTCCTAAAAGACAAAAACAAATTTTTGTGGTGTTATGAGGTTTCTATGATGAGAAAGAATGCTTTTATAAGAATAGGCATTTAATAGGAAGGAATAAATAATAGATATTTTAATGTACATGATTATTACTCTTATTAGTGTATTATTCCAATTTGCTCTTCCCCAAATCTACCCTGAACTAGGCCCTGGGAAAATGGCAACACTCCAGCAAAGACCACAAATGTGTACCTACAGGGATTAAAAGGATTTTTTTTTCATTTGCTCTGGGTGGTTTTGACTGGCTGGGTGTGCCTCATTCACAAGGAAGTGTGTGTCACCAGAAAAGAATTTAATTCTTTGCAGCAAAAAAATATGGTTGTGAAGACAGAAAAGAGCTCTCCTGTGTGTTTTTCACAGATTCTACCTGATTGGGTCAGATCCACTCTCCTTCCTAGCTGGAGGGACCACCCTGTTGCAACAGGGCAGGGTGTGTAGGGCCTCCTCCCGCTCCAGTTTTGACTCCTGACCTATAAACCTGGCTTACACGCTTGCAAGAATCGCTACCCTTCTGAGGCTCAGTTTCTCAAATGCAAAACCTTACACATCTGCCGCCTCCATAGGGAAGTGAGTCCCTCTGAGGGCAGGGACTATGCTTTATTCTGTTCTGGGTCCACAGGTCCTGACCCACACCTAGGCTGATGAAAATGGCACAGTTGTTTTAAGTGGCTGTTTAAATGTACATCTGGTACTTGCAGTTAAATCTCTGCATGGCCTTCCAGGGCATATTGATGTTTTATTTCTGTGGAAAAAAGTCCAGAACAAACCTAGGAAAATTAAGATCTGATAAATCTGGGGGTGGATACCTGAATGGACCCACGAAATATCCCTATGAGTCTCTTTGATTCTTGTTTCTTTTTCATCTGCAAAATGTCCTCCTCATTGAGTTGTATTGTGCCTTTGAACAAGTATTACATAAAGTGCTTAACACAGGGGTCTGTATTGTGGCACAATGGGTTAAGCCACTGCTTTCAAAGCCAGCACCCTATATCAGAGCGCTGGGTGGAGTCTCAGCAGCTCTAGATTCAGATTCAGCTCCCTGCTAATATGCCTGGGAAAGCAGCAGCAGATTGCCAAGGTACTTGGGCCCCTGCCACCCATGTGGGAGATCCAGATGGAGTTCCTGGTTCCTGGCTTTAACCTGGCTCAGGCCTAGCCATTGAGGCCACTTGGGGAGTGAGTGTGAACCAGTAGATACAAGATTCTCTCTGTTTCCACTCCCACCCCGTTCTGTCATTTTGCTTTTCAAATAAAATAAGGTCAAATATTTTTTTTAAAAAGTGCTTAGCACAATGTGTCTTCATTAAATGTTAATTTTCTTTCAGCTTGAGGGGTGAAAGGTAGCTCATGGTTGCTATTGCAATTCCAATGCTAAAATGGGACTATTTGATTAGAAGAACCTGACCAATTATCCTGTCTGCCATCCTATAGTCGTTGTGTCCCATATTGATACAGGTTTTTCACTGGAGATATATTGGACCCCATTAGGACACAATATTGATCTCAGCCAATGTTGGAAGCTTTCTACAGTAATTATGAAGTATGATTGACCACCTATTCATTTCCCAAACACTCACCACATCATAGGCATTGTACCAAGCACTAGAAATTAAGAGATGACATAATACCTGACTATAAAGAACTTATGGTCTAGTAGAAGAGACAGAAGCTGAAATAAATAATTACCATACAATGCAGTAAATACTAGATTAACAGCCAGGGGAGAAAGTGAAACATACTCCCACACCTAATAATGAAACAAAGCTATTTCATTTTAGTAATGAGGCGTCTAGCTCTCATATAACATTGAAATCTAGAAAACAATAAGAAGATCCTGTTTGCTGGGGCTGGCACTGTGGTATAGTAGGTTAAGCCTCCACCTGCTATGCTGGCATCCCATATGGACACCGATTTGTGTCCTGCCTCTCCTCTTCTGCTCCAGCTTTCTGCTTATGGCCTGGGAAAGCAGTGGAAGATGGGCCGAATCCTTGGACCCTTGCACCTGTGTGGGAGACCCAGAAGAAGCTCCTGGCTCCTGGCTTTGGATTGGCTCAGCTCTAGCTTTTGGGGCCATTTGGGAAGTGAATTAGTGAATGGAAGATCTCTCTCTCTACCTTTCTCCCTCTCTATCTGTAACTCTGCCTCTCAAATAAGTAAATAAACCTTTAAAAAAAGATTCTGTTTGCTAAAAATAAAAAAGCATTACCTTCATAAAGGATGGTTTCATTTATGTAAAAAACTAAATTGGTGAGTATATACAAAAATGATTGTAAATGCAGGGGCTAAGAAAGGGAACATATTATTATCACATTTTACTTAGAGGGAGGAAAATGTGATAGGAGAGGGTGAGAGAGTCTCTTGTTACCTATTTACATCTATATTATTTGAAGATTTCAAAAGTTAGTTATTTGACAGAGAAAGGGGGAGAAAGAGAGACAGACAGAGAGAGAGAGAGAGAGAGAGAGAGAGATCCTAATACTGGTTCACTCCCCACATGCCCACAAGAATCATGGTTAGGCCAGGTCAAAGCTGGGAGCCAGGAACTCCGGTTAGGTCTCCCACATGGGTGGCAGGGACACAACTACTTGAATCATCTCCATTGCCTCCCTGGGTGTGCATCAGCAGGGAGCCGGAGTCAGGAGTTGAAGCCAGGTATAAAACCTAGGACTTCCTATATGGCACAGGATGTCTTGACTGGTGTCTTAACTGCTAGGTGAATGCTCCCCCCAACTTGAAGATTTTAAATTAAATATGTAGCATATATTGCTTAGGTTGTAATTGGATTATCATAGATACACAGGAAACAGGAAGAAAGAAAAAGTCCTCCTTCAGGTAGAACGTGTTCTCCCTCATCTACTTCAGATCTTGAGATGTCACTTTCTGAATATCCCACTTTAAAATTACTACCTCACCCCCATTTAAAGTCCCATCCCCTTCTCTGGTTTGCCTTCATAGTTCTTATCACAGTCTGACATCCTAAATGTTTTAATGTATAAATATATGTAAATAATAAAAATATATGTATATATAATCTGTCTTCCCCAACTAAACTGTAGGCTCTGTGAGAGCTGAGATGGGTGTGTGTTATAAATATATATAAATAATAAATATATATGTATATATAATCTGTCTTCCCCAACTGAACTGTAGGCTCTGTGAGAGCTGAGATGGGTGTGTGTTGGTTTTACTGCTCTGAATGCAGTGCCAGAGACATCTGGCAGCAGTTCCACAGACCAACTGCCTTAACCTATGCAGTAATGTGTTAATAGCGAGTGGTATCTTTATTATTGTAATGAGTACATATTAGTTTTTATTATCTAAGAAAAGTCTTTTAATTAAAAAAAAAGTTACCTAGGAGGTGAGAAAGGTAGTCAACTCCAATAGAAGCCACAATGGGAGGAGTAAGGGAACCTTGTGAGACACCTGGTGGGGTGAAGACAAAGCCTCTCCCTTATGCTTGCTCTGCTCCCATGTTCATTCCAGACACTGGGACAAATGCCTGGTCAGGGGTCACTAGCTCACAAAAGGTCTTTTGCCCCATAGATTCCCATCCACAAGCAGTGGGGCCCAGAAACTTACACTCATCCTCCCATCCAGCAAATGTTTTTATCTGGTTCCTACTTAGGTTTCAGCCAATTCTTTGCTGAACCACTTGGCTTCTTGTTTTCCTTGGGAACCAGACTCTTTTTAAATTGAAGTCATAAAAGGATGAAATACATTACCTGATACTCTTCTATTCAGCCATTCAAGCCATGCCACAGATGCAGCCCCTGTGTGCCACACGTTCTCATTGTGGCCCATGGCATCTAAACCCAACACTTGGATAAGACACATGTGAAAGTGAGAGCTGAGCTTTTTCCTTTCTCCATTTTCTCTTTCTTCTGATGCTAACTGAAAGCCATTGTCTTGAGTGAATGATTATAGACAGCTTAATCCTCATCTGACAGCCCTGCCCTAGGAGCCTTGCCCCTCGGTAGCCATGCTGGTCCCAAAGTTAAGGGACTTGGGTCCTCCTCATAACTGCTCTTCCCCTAACTTACTACAGGATCTTAGTCAGTTACCTCTCTTTGCCTCAGTTTCTTCGTTTGCAAAATAAGCGTCATTCAAGTGTTTCAAAAGTCCCTGCCAAATCAGTTTTTGTTTAATCAAGGACCAACAGTGACACCTTGTGGTTTCTTCTGAGCCACGTCTGGTTTTTCTAGCTCATACCCTTGGTCTGCTCCCCTCCCTGGGCCACTCACCCGGTGTTTCACTTAGCACTGCCCTAGCCTAGTCTCCCATCAGACACAGACAAGTCTTCATTCAACCTGGCAGATGCTGCCAAAATCAAGGTAAACTAGAAGGGAGAGCTGGAGACAGCAGCAGGAACAAGCTCTGGGCGCCTGTGGTGAACTTTGAGGTCTGATGTGGATGTGAGGGTGTCAGCCCTAGGTGACCTGTGGGGCTGGCAGTGCAGCTCTAGAGAGGACCTGAGGCACAAGGACTTTGAGATTTTAGTGTTTGCAAAAGATCTTCCTAATTTTTCAAATTATCAGTCTCCAAATGGTTCTATGCATCAGTTTCCTCATGCAAAAATATGAGGAATTTGCTTTTAATACTGCCTTCAAAATCATATGTGTGTATACATACATATATGTACATGTATTCCATTCATTCATCAAATATTTAATGAGCATCTGCCCAGTGTCAAGTTCTAGGCATCTACCTGTACCAGTGATACAACCTTGCAAGGACACTGTCCCTACTCTTTAGGAACTTGTTCTTGTCTGCTGGAGAAGAGATAGGAAAAACTTCCATCACCCTGCAAGATGGTACGCTGTAAGGTAGACATTGTATGCAGAGAATGGCATGGGAGTTGGGACAGATATTTAACTGGGCTAGGGGAGGCAGTCTCTCAGAGGATGGTACACTTAAATGGATCTCAGAGAATGAGTAGGAGCTTTCTAGAGGAGGCCCTCCAGGAAGAGGGAACGGAGTGGGAAGAGCACATAGACATGACCTGTATGCCTTATCTTAAAATCAAAACTCTCTTGACCAAATCTCATGCCCTTCTAGATATTACCCCCATTTCTCTGCCTCCTTTCGTAGCCAAAATTAAAAAAGAATATTCATGTTCTGGCGTCTTTCTTTAGCACCTGTTCAATGGGCAGAGAAACCAGAGCAGCAGCACCAGGAGACCACACCATCGTCTTGCGTGTGCCACAGTGAGGTGCTCTTTCCTTCCTGAAGCGCTTTCTCTCTCGGCTCCCATGGCAGCTACCTTCGTTTTTATGCTGCCAGCTCTCTGTCTGCTCCTTCTTGGTTTTCCTTCTCAGCTCTTCCTACTTTACCTGACATTAAATGTCAATAATGCTTGTGCTCAATCCTGGGCCTCCTTTCATTCGTTCTGCCTAGGCAATCTCATTCATTCACATGGTTTTAAATATCATGCATCAGCTCCTAGATCTCTCTATCCAGTTCTGACTTCTGAGGTGGAGACTTATCAACCATGGAGGTCTTAGCTTCAGCATTACCCAGGAGCTGGGTGGCCTTTCCTGGCACTCTCTTCTTTAAAGGGGCCTCCTGCTAGGCTAGGAACCCCCATGTGGGAAGAGCTATCTGATTTTCTTAAAGTCATGTGTTTAATTACCAGAAGAGTTGTTTTCAGGTATTAAAAGGTATTGGTTGGCTGAATAAAATTATTTCAAATCACTGAATAAATATGTGGCTTGGTTTCAAAAAAAAAAAAAAAAGCTTCAGGCAAACCTCGCAGGAGGTCAGTAGCTCAAGGCCTCAGAATATGATCTGATTCTTAACTGTTTCTTGGTGAGAAGCATCGCCCTTTTGTACAGCCTGGTTCCAGTTGCCCCTTTATCGACTCTGTCCCATAAGTGGTTTCTCCATGAAATCTCCCTGGAGATCTTGATCAGAACACTTCATTCTCCTCAGTTGTTCGGGGTTCACAAACTTCATCCATGACCGCCCTGACAGTTGGTATTTTTTCAGGAAACACTGTAGCTGTAGCAGGCCATATTCCAACTCAGAGGGTATGAACATTCTAGGTTCATTTTACCAACACACCCAGTTTCCAAGTGTCCAGGAACAGGAGACAGAAACCATGGTCCACAATGTGAAACAGGGGACCCTTGGTCTGGTCCCTCAGCATGCTGGCAAGGGGAAGCTATGGGCAACAAACCCAATTTTGAGAAACAAGGCAAACCATCTTGGGGGAAACTTGGGCCTGAGATCCATTGCAGCTGAGCGACCTCAACAGCACAGAGCAGTGCCCAGTGGATTAGGGCGACCAAGACAAGGAACATCCTTGTTTTCCCTTCTCAGCAAGGGCCTTAAGCAGTAAGAGCACTGGTCACCTGGGATGGGAAGTTGTTATTAAAACAAACCTCCAGTCAACACTACTCAGGAAGCTTTGGGAATATCTATAAATAGGCAGAAGCAGCAAAGGTCAAGAAACATTCTTCTCTCCCATACTTCCACAGTGCGACACTGAACAAGTCACACATGATTAGTTTCTGAGATTGAACCCCAGTTCAACCTGGCATAAGCTGGATGACCCTGGAACAATTATGTAGCCTCTGAGCCTTTATTTCCTCAAGTTTAAAGTGGGCAAAATCATGTCCTCACACGATTTGGAGGGATGATTAAATCGGATAATGCCTGTCAAATGCAGAGCAAAGTATCTAGGACTCTGCAGGAGCTCAGCAAAAATAAATGCTTCTCTAGCCCGTGAGACCTGAACAGAAAAAAATGCCCTGGAGATAGAGATCATTTTTCTGGAGAACTTTTTTCTCTACTTGCTCAACCAACTGTGTGGATGAGTAATCCAGCTGTCTACATGGGGAGAGGCTCTCAGCCTTGGACTATGATTTGTGGTTCCCAGAGTTGTCTGCCTATTCCCCTGATGTGTTTGTTCACCTTCATATCTCTACATCTATTACAGTGCTTGGCATAAAACACAAGCATAACATGTTTGCTGGCTTGCATTCAACCAGACTTGCCCTGTAGCCACTAGCCACATGTGACTATCAAGCACCTGAAATGTAGCTAGTCCAAAATGACAGGACTGTGAGTATAAAGTACATATCAGATTTTGAAGGTTTAGCAGAAAACCTTAAAGCATGTAATTAGTAATTTTTATATTTATTACATATTGAAATAATACATTACATATGTTGGATTAAATAAAATATACTATCAAAGTTAAGATCTGGTGTTTTTACTTCATTAATTTACTTATCTTTATAAACTATTCACATTTCAATTTTTAAAATTTATTTTCATTTTATTTAAAAGGCAGAGAGACAGAGACAGAGACAGAGACAGAGACCTTCCATCCACAACAGCCAGGGCTGAGTCAGGCCAAAGCCAGGAGCCTAGAGCTCCATCCAGGTCTCCCATTTGGGTGGTAGAGACCCAAGTATTTAAGCCATCATCTACTGTCTCCCAGGGTGCACATTAGCAGGAAGCTGGATCATAAGTGGAGTATCTAGGACTTAAACTAGGCACTGAAATATAGGACATGGGCATTCCAAGTGGTGACTCAAACCACTGCATTGTACACCTGCCCCTCTGCTTTTTAATATGATTACTAGCGATTTTTAAATTGCCTGTGGCTTATGGATTATAATTCTACTAGTCAGAACTGAATGAGACTACAGACCACCCACAGATTGAATCATTTAATATATCTCAACTTCTACCTCTGGACTTGTTCAGTTATAGAAGACATAAAAGCTCTATAAGATGCTTTCTAGGCACAGCGTCCTATGATTGTATGAACTTTTTGATAGCTTTTTAAAATTTATTTATTTGCATGCATCTCATAAACACAACATTAGGAACATAGTAATTCTTCCCACCCTACCTGCCCTCCTACCTCTCTTCCCTTTCCCGCTCCTGTTCCCTGTCCTGTTTTTCACTAAGATCTATTTTCACTTAACTTTATATAGAGAGAGTTAACTCAATTCTAGGTAAAGGGTTCAATGCTTAGTCTGATAAAGAAAAAGAAAAGGAAAAAAAGAAAAAGAATAAGAAACAAAGAGAAAAAAATAGCAACAGCAAAAAACTGTTCAACAGTCCAGACAAGGGCTGTTCAAAATTATTGCACCTTGAAGGTGATTTTGCTTTTTTTCTCCTTCCTCTTTTCTTTTCCTTCCTCCCACTTGCTTCCTTTTAGAAACTTAATTATCCTTTTTTAAAAGATTTATTTATTTATCTGAAAGGCAGAATTACAGAGAAGCAGGGGTGGGGGGAAAGAGAAACTTTCAACCCTCGGTTTACTTCCCAGATGGCCACAATGGCTGGAGCTGTGCTGACGGGAAGCCAGGAGCCAGGAGCTTCTTCCAGGTTTCCCACGTGGGTGCAGGGGCCCAAGGACGTGGGCCATCTTCTACTGCTTTCCCAGGCCATGGCAGAGAGCTGCATAGGAAGTGAAGCAGCCGGGACCCAAACTGGCGCCCATATGGGATGCCAGCAGTGCAGGTGGTGGTTTTACCTGCTATGCCACAGCGCTGGCCCCAAAACTTAGTTATCTTTAAAGCAGAACCCAAGCATAATACATCTTTTGTGAGCTCTTAGACAGAACTATAACTTACAAGAAATAAGAATAACCTCCACTTAATACACTAAAAGGAAGTAATTCTTGAGAACCAGTTTTACTATTAAGTATCATGATACAACTCTTTGGGGACAGGGGTCCTGCAAGGGGAGTTAGTGCACATTGACTCTTGCTGTTTATTTAACAATTAACACTCTTACATATAACATCAGTGATCACCAGAGGCTCTTAACATTAGCTATCTAGGCTATGGATCCACTAGCTCAACAAGGCCATAAGCAAAGTAGAAGTTCTCTCCTCCCTTCAGAGAAAAGTACAGCTTCTTTGGTGGATGCTTTATAATAGCTTCTTAAGTATGATTACTGACTCGCTCGTTACTATGAGCCAGACATTTTCACATACATTGGCACTTAGTCTGCATGAAAATATAACAGGGAAGAATAATCTTCCTCATTTTTTTGTAAAGGAAAAAGAAAATACCCACAGAAGAGACTGAACTAAATCACCTGGCTGGTAGGTAGCAAAGCCAGACTGCAATCTTCCTCCCTTTTCTCCGATTTCTCATAAGAATTATAGGAAAAAACAAGATTGAGGAGTCAGTGTGGGTGTTCTGGCTCAGTGGTTGGAGCCTAAGATGCATTTCCTCCTTTAGAAAAATCGTACATCATCAGAGGCATTGTAAAAATGTACACAGGAGGCTCCGTGAAGACGGGAGAGGAAGCCTAGGTGCTTGTCAGGTTTGGTAGATCATTGACACCCTGCAGTAAAGTGTTGGGAGGCTTTTAAGGAGAGAAGATCAAGAACAGGCAAGTAGGAGAGGCCGGTAGTTAATTGTTCACCAGTTTCAGAAGATAGGGCTGAGAGGACAGCAGGGGGAGTGAAACATTGACCAGTTCTGATTTAGATGCAGGAATGTTAGGGAGGCGGGGAAAGGTCAAGGGAGCAGTCGGCACCTGAGACAGCTCCCATGGGCAAAATTCCTCTCTCAGAGATTAGGAGAGGAAAAGGGAATGCGCTCAGAGGGGAGGAGAGAGCCTCTGGCCTCTCAGAGCACAGTGATTTTGCCAACTCCTACGCCATCTCTAAGGCCAGCAGGAGAAAGAACGAACGATGAGGTCATGGCTGACTTTTTCAACCCACCAAACTCTGCTGCATTCTGGAGAGCTGGGACCAGGGAATGAGGGGCAAGAAAAACAAAGATGAATAAGTAAGATACTGCCCTCGCCCGCCCGGGAGCCAAACTGGAAAATGCAATGACTGGGCTTGGCTCTTGGACCTGGGTTCAAGCCTTGGCTTCATCTAGCCATGTAATCTTAGGCAATTTAATTATTCTCTGAGTCTCAGTTTACTCAACTAGAAGAGAAAAGTAATAAAACTTACCTTCAAGTGTTGTTATAGTGATTATGACACGATAGTGAGAAGGCTCCTGAATCCTAGTTCAATCAGTGTTGAGTTGAAGAGCAGTAAACACAATCTTCATTCTTTAAAACTGTCCAAGGGCTCCCCACTGCCTGAGGGAAGAAGTTCAAGTTTCTTTCCCTCTGCCATCAGATCCCAGCACAAGTCCACAACACACCTCCCATCCCCAGCCCACACATAGAAGCTTCTGATCTGTGACACTTAGAACCAACATCCTGAATGCTGAGGCTCAGTGTTTTGTTCCTTAGCATTTTCTGAAACCTTTAAGTCACTCAGGGGAACTGACCACCCTCCTTCAGCACAGCCCTGCCAAAATGCCTCGGTCCTTTCCTGGGGTGAACCCTTAACTCTCAGAGGGGCTGTGCTTGATCAACACAGACATTACTTGACAAGGAGCACGTTGCGTTTCTTTCAAAACACAAAATAAAGTTGGCTGGCTGGCTGCCCAGTTTCTGTTATGTAGACCCAGATTAAATTTCTCTTCGGCTAGGTTACAGAGCCCCTGGATGCAGGATTGAAAAGTGATTTACATTTTCTCTTGGCAGGGAATTACCCAAGTGAGGTCTTTCTTGAAAACAGAACTGTCTCACTGAAGTGTGTGTGTGTGTGTGTGTGTGTGTGTTTTGTATATAGATACATATATACACATGCTCTGGTCTGGCCAGGTTCATGAGCTTCTTCTCATTGGCAGACAAGCTTCAGGAGGAGAAAATCAAGATCCAGGGAAAAGCGCTTCAAATATATCAGCCCTGGTGGTGACATGTGCCATAGCTTAGGTTGGATTCTGGCCTGGCCATCAGGTAAAAGGGGAAATGCAGAGAGACCTGTAGCTCCCGTTGTCTGCAAGAAGGATCTTCCTGACCCTTCTTTGGAGCACTGAGAAATAATTATCCTTTACCAAGCACTCTCTATGTGGACAGGAGCATGTTTTGCGCTTTTGACAATGACTCAAATTGGGTTTTTCTTTTATGAAAGAGAGAAGGGAGACTCACAAAGGTGATGACTCTTCTCAGACTTCCCAGATGGTAGGGACTGGAACCTAAGTTGCTACCCAAGGATATCTGGCTCCAGCCACTGACCTACACACTATCTTCCTAAGCTGTGATAGACACGTCTTCAGCGATGTTGTGATAGCAAAAATATACTTTTTATGGTTAGCTGACCTTCAAGTAGAAATTTCAAAACTTGGAGGCTTGTTCAGTATCATGTTCAAACTGAAAATCAATTAAGTGACTTAGACTCAGAGCTTAGCCCCATGTCCTTCCCCAACAATCAATCAATCAATATTGAGTCCATATATTGAGTCCACTATGCTTTGGTCCTATGTTCATTTCTCTGCTTAAACATCACAAAAATCATGTGACAAAGTCTTTTTTTTATTTGACAGGTAGAGTTAAAGACAGTAAGAGAGAGACAGAGAGAAAGGTCTCCCTTCTGTTGGTTCATCTCCTAAATGGCTGCAACAGCCAGAGCTACACCAATCCAAAGCCAGGAGCCAGGAGCTTCCTCCCAGTCTCCCATGCGGGTACAGGGGCCCAAACACTTGGGCCATCCTTCTCTGCCCTCCCAGGCCACAGCAGAGAACTGGACTGGAAGAGAAACCACCGGGACTAGAACCCGGCACCCATATGGGATGCAGGCGGAGGATTAGCCAAGTGAGCCACGGCGCCGGCCCCCATGACAAAGTCTTAATAAAAAGTATTTGCTCCCAGTAGCAAGACCCAAATGAAAGAGTTTAAATACTGGGGAGACAATATTACAAAGAATGTGGTTTACTTGAGAGAATCCAAGGGCAAGAAAGATAGCTGGACCTGGGAAGAAAGATGAGAAGTAGCTGGGAATTCAGAACCAAGACAACTGCAGCTACTTCTAAAGAGTATTGTCGCTTGACCTTGTTCCTCTCTGAACCTCTGTGTCAGAAGAAAGCTTCTTGCTTCCAGGTACAAAGCTCTCCATCAAGGTGACACTCTGGAGTTTGATTGATGAATTCAGGAAAAGGACCTAGCACTCATAGCTCATCCCTTTCTCCTCCCTTCTCTTTTGGAGGCTCTGAAGAAGCTAGATCTCAGTCTCTCCATCTGTGTGGGTGGTGGCCACCTATTCAGGGTTGCCTATGAAAAGTGAGTTTCCTCATGGCTTCAGCATTGCCACACCAAACCGTGTTGTTCTACAAAAAGCTGATGTGTTTCTTTTGCTGCCATAAAAACCTCATCTACCCCCTAATTGATTCAGAAATGAGGCAAGGAACGGGAAGACCACTTGTTGAGCCTCGAACTCTACCATGTCATCAAATAGGGTTATCCAGGCATGGTCTCGCCCCACTTCCCAGATCAAGAATTCACAGAACCTCTAGATTCTATGTCAAATTCTTTTGAGAGTCCGTCTACCTAGGGTCCAGCTAACTGTGCCTGAGGAGACTGCCAGAGGGAAAGAACGTTGAGACTGCCAGAGGGAAAGAACGTTGAGCTGCCTTGAGGTTTCCATTATAGGTAGTTGTTGTCATCTGCTTTTCACCAATTAAGAAAGGGCATCTTGGAGAGAAGGCAGTCATACAACTAGTATCAGAGCTAAAATTCATACCCAAGTCTGATTAGCCCTAAAACTTATGCTCAACACAGAGCTATTAGAACTCAGAAGCTGGCACTGAACTGGGCATTGATTAGAACACCTGAAATTATTTGAATCAAAACAGAGCTAAGATTTTTACCTTCCCATTTTTAATGATATGTTCTTTTCATATCTCCTTCTAGACTACACTAGAAGTGTGGAGTTGTAAAGACTAATAGAAGATGTAAATAAATTTAAAAAAAAAAAAAAGGGAAGAAAAGGGGCTGGCGCTGTGGCTAGCAGGTTAAGTCTTTGCCTGTGGCATCAGCATCCCATGTGGGCACTGGTTCATGTCCCAGCTGCTCTTCTTCCTTTGTAGCTCTCTGTTTATGGCCTGGGAAAGCAGTGGAAAATTGTCCAAGTCCTTGGGCCCCTGCACCTGCATGGGAGACCTGGAAGAAGCTCCTGGCTCCTGGCTTCTGTTCAGCACAGCTCTAGCCATTGGGGCCATCTGGGGAGTGAACCACTAGATGGAAGACCTTTCTCTCTGTCTCTCCCTCTCATTGTCTGTAACTCTACCTCTCAAATAAATAAATAAAATCTAAATAAATAAATACATACATACATACTGTGCTTGGTGCCGGAAAGTCTCCACTCACCAGCTCTGTGTCCTGAAATCACACAGATTTCATCTCAAGCTTCCTGATCATCATTCAGTTATATAGAAGATACAACAACATATCATGTATTAATACATAATATATAATAATATAAAATTATAGGGCCGGCGCCGCGGCTCACTAGGCTAATCCTCCGCCTTGCGGCACCGGCACACCGGGTTCTAGTCCTGGTTGGGGCACCAGATTCTGTCCCGGTTGCCCCTCTTCCAGGCCAGCTCTCTGCTGTGGCCAGGGAGTGCAGTGGAGGATGGCCCAAGTGCTTGGGCCCTGCACCCCATGGGAGACCAGGAGAAGCACTTGGCTCCTGCCATCAGATCAGCTTGGTGCACCAGCCACAGTGTGCAGGCCGTGGCGGCCATTGGAGTGTGAACCAACAGCAAAGGAAGACTTTTGTCTCTGTCTCTCTCTCTCACTGTCCACTCTGCCTGTAATAAAAAAAAAAAAAAAGATCCAGGTGGACGGAAACCAGGCCACCTTTTAAAAAATAATAATAATAATATAAAATTATAATATTATTATAATTATATTAACATGTAAATTAAACATCTACCACATTCCAGGCACTGTGCTAAGTAATTAAAAATAGAACAATTTCTACCAGATACTTAGTTTCTACTGTGAGAAATGCAAATTAAAACTACACTGAAATAGTATTTTTCTGCTTTTAGATTGCCAAATGTCCAAAAATTCTGCAAAACATGTGGATATTATAATTGTAGCATTGGTTAAAATATCAACAGATTAAAAACAACCTAAATGCTCATCAATATAGGCCTAGGATTCACCACGGAATAGAACACTATGCATCAGTGACAAAGAATGAGGAAGCTCCCCAATTTCCAAAATGGAAACTTGCCAAGTTACATCAGCTGGTGGAGAAAACAATGAATAGAATTTTGTGTAGAATGTGCTACCATTTGTATAAAAATTAAATATAAAAATTACAACACATAATAATGTAGTAATACTAGTAGTCTTAGAATTGTATTAGTTATATATCAATATAATGTATACTAATGGGTAATAACATTAGCATAATAGTATACTATGGTGTGCATTTGTATGTATATACAGTAGTAATTATGTGTGTGTATAAAATCTTGTATTATAAATCTCTGGAAAGGAAAAAATTCTTTTTAAAAAATGTATTTGTTTATTTGAAAGGCAAAGTTACATACACACACAGAGAAAGAGATCTTCCATCTGCTGGTCCACTCTCCAATGGCTGTAATGGCCAGGACTGGGCCAGGTTGAAACCAGGAACCTGAAATTCCATCCAGGTCTCCCACATGAGGGCAGGAGTCCAACCACTTCAGCCATCTTCTGCTGCTTTCCCAGGCACATTTGCAGGGGGCTGGATGGGAAGTGCAGCAGTTGGGAGCCAACCAACACTTACATGGGATACTAGCATCACAGGTAGCGGCTTTACCCACTGTGTCACGATTCTGGCCCCAGGAAAACAATTCTAATATCAAAAGGTTCTTAATTATACTATTCTTTTCAATTATTTGCATTTCCCTTTTGAAAAAATAGTGACAGTGTATGTTGATTACAGAAAATAATTTTAAAATCACTGTTCCAGGCTGCTCCACTTCTGTTCAAGCTTCCTGCTGATGGCCTGGGAAAGCAGTAGAAGATGGCACAGATACTTGGGCCCCTGTACCTACATGAGAGACCCAGAAGAAGCTCCTGACTCCTGGCTTCAGATTGGCTCAGATCTGTTCGTTGAGGCCATTTGTGGAATAAACCAGCAGTTGAAAGCTCTCTCTGTCATTCTCTCTCTCTCTCTCTCTCTCTCTCTCTATCTCTGAAACTCTGACTCTCAAATAGATAAATAAATCTTAAAAAAAAAATGGGTGGCAAATGAGGAAAAGGGTAGGAATGAAACTTTTGGCTGAATATCTTTTGAGAGTTTTTGAAACACATGAGTATACAATCTGTTCAAAAAATTAATTACACACAAATTTTGTTTTAAAATATAGAATTTTCTTAAATTATTTTTATATCTTTATTTCATTTATTTGAAAAGGCAGAGAGCTTCCGTCTTCTCATTCACTTCCCAAATTCTTTAGACCTGGGGCCAAAGCTAGAGCCAGGAACTCATCCAGTTCCCCCATGTGTGTGGCATTGACCCAAGTACTTGGGCCATCACCTGCTGCCTCCCATGGTGTGCATTAGCAGGAAGGTGGGCCAGAAGCAGAGCTGAGACTGAACCTAGACACTTTGATACGGGGTGCTACGGTCTCAAGCTGTGCTTTAATTGCTGTGCCAAATGCTTAACCCATAAATATAATTTTTAAAATTAAAACAGTGCAATAAATATTAGGAAGGAGAAGCCTAGGGCCCTACAGGAACAGTTGGATTGAACTTGGTCTGCAGAAACTGGGGGATATCCCTGAGAAAGAAAGCTTTAAATTGAGTCTGGAACAATAGACAGGCAAAAGGGTAAATGGGTCAAGAGGGGGCTGTTCAGGAATGAAGAGCTCATGTACAAAAACCTTGAGCAGGAAAGAACTTCCCATTCAAGACACAGAAACCCATGATGGCTGGATTGCATAAAACAAAGGCCTGGGGATGGGAGACATGGTAGCTGAAGACAAAGTGAGGGACAAATAGTGCAGACCCTGTTAATAATGTCTGGACTTTACCCTAAGGGCAGTAGGAAGCCATTGAAGGGGTTTAAGCAGGGAAGTGATTGGATGAAGCTTCATGTTTTGAGTAGATTGCTGTGGAGTCTACCAGGAGAAATGAGTGGAGGAAGCAGGAGTGGATATTGACAACTTGTATAACTGATAGAGCACTTTGGAGAACTGCTTAGTCCTTGCTTATAAATGTAAACCTGCTCTATATCCCAGCAGTTTCATTCTTAGGTATTGTTCCAAGTTAAATTAAAACATATGTTCACAAAAATATTTTACAAGAATTTTTAAAGCAGCTAAATACATGGTAGTAAAAATTATGAAAATACAACATTATGTTTTAAAAAGTTATGTATTTTCATTTTAGTTGAAAGGCAGACAAAGAGTCTTTCATCTGCTGGTTTACTTCTCAAATGGCTCCAACAGTAAGGACTGGGCCAGGCCAAAGTCTGGGAGCCTAGAACTCAATCCAGGTCTTCTACAGGAGTGGCAGGGACTCGAGTATTTAAGTCATCACCTGTTGCTTCCCAGGGTGCACATTAGCAGGAAGCTGGATCAGAAGCAAAGTGTTTGGGAGGCAAATTATTCCTGGAGTTCAAGTTGGTTCTTTGTCTCACAGGGACAAAAAATTATGATCCAGACAATGAGAGGGAGTAAAAGTAAGGTTTTATTCAGGAACAAAGACTCCTGCTAACCAGGAGGGGACCCAAGGGAGGGTTCTGGTAAGTTCTAGATATGAGAGTTTATATAGGAAGTGCCTATTGATTGATCTATCCCTTACATAGTTTCTAGGCATCAAGGTTTCAGGTCAGTTGAGAAACATTTATCTTACATACATTTCAGAAGTGGTCATGATGTCTGATCAGGTTATCTGTCTGCTGATGTCTGGTCTGTCTTCAGAAGTCTGAGTTTCCCGTCAGTTGAGAAACGTTTATCTTATATACGCTTCAGAAGTGGTCATGGTCTCTTATCAGTTGAGAAATGTTATCTTGCTGACCAGAAACAGTTGACAGAGTCATCTTGTTGACTAACTCAGAGAATTCACAGTTGAGAAATGTTGCTGACTGGCCAAAAGTGTATGTGGTTTGGTCTGATGCCAGAACCTGGTTTCTCATAGTTACTTACGGGTGCAGGACTGTTCCCTATCTCAGGACCCATTGTTTTCCCCTGGTAGTTCTCATACTGCCTCCTCACAAAATCAAGAACTCTAATATGGGATGCGGGGCATCCCAAGTTGCAATGCAACCACTGTACCAAATGCCCACCCTAATTTCCTACCAAGAGGCCGGCGCCGTGGCTCAACAGGCTAATCCTCCGCCTTGCGGTGCCGGCACACCGGGTTCTAGTCCCGGTTGGGGCACCGGATTCTGTCCCGGTTGCCCCTCTTCCAGGCCAGCCCTCTGCTGTGGCCCAGGAGTGCAGTGGAGGATGGCCCAGGTGCTTGGGCCCTGCACCCCATGGGGAGACCAGGAAAAGCACCTGGCTCCTGGATCCTGCCATCGGACGAGCGCGGTGCGCCGGCCGCAGCGCGCTGACCGCGGCGGCCATTGGAGGGTGAACCAACGGCAAAGGAAGACCTTTCTCTCTGTCTCTCTCTCTCACTGTCCACTCTGCCTGTAAAAAAAAAAAAAAAAAAAAAAAAATTTCCTACCAAGAGAGGAATGAGTAAGTGAATGATGTGGCACACATATTTATATCATGGGGTACAATTCAGTAATGAAAAGCAAAGTATACTTGATACACACAAGAACATGGATGATTCTTAACACATGAAGGAAAAAACAGGCACAGATATGTATTATAAGATTCCGTTGACATTAACTGAAACTAAATCCATGCACAGAAAAATATCTATGGTAAGAGAAATCTGAAAGTAGTTGCAAGGAATGTTCTGTGACAATGGAAATGTTTAATGCACTTTGTATAGCAGTTACACAGTGTATATACTTGTTCAAAACTCATCAAAGTGAATATGGAGTTGTGCTTTTTATTATCTGCTAAGTATACCTCAACTTTAAAAACAGACACTGAGAAAGACAGGAGGTGATTACAACAATCTAGGAGAAATATGATGGTAGCCCAGGGGCCTATCACTGGGATCAAATAAAATAATGTTCATAAGAGGGCAAACTGTAAAACTGTAGGCAAACTGTGAAGCTCTGTGAAAAGTGAGGGCTTAGCTTGACTTAACCCCTACCCAATTTTGGAGGTGATGTAGATTTCCCAAAGGTGCCCCAGAGGCAATCCCATTTATTTGCAATGAGGAGCTTAGAGTGATTAATCACGATTTTCTTGTTGGTTTGTCACAGTTTGGCAGGAAATGGATCCAATGACTGCTGAGATTCATCAGAATACTTGACCTTGGGGCAAAAAAGGGCGGAGGGACAGGAGCTGTTTTCGCTGGGGGAAATTTTCTACTGAAAATTGGGCTTTCCCAAACAAAAAATGCATTCAGCTGCTGGGCTTGAGTCTTGAATTTTTTCTTTTCTTTTTTTGAACAATTAGGGTTTGCAGGATATAGCAAAAAGGAAACAGACTGTCAGATCCTGAGTCAAGGAGCATAACGATCAATGACACGGCCACCCAGCAACGGTGCAGAAGAGTTCGCTGGGAGCTGAGCGTGTGGGAAATACACATGGGCTGCTTGCAAGTATCTGCCTCTGAGTGCAGACAGGTTTGGAGAAACAGCTGCATGGAAATCAGTCAAAAGCCATCTGAATTAATGGGTCAGTCATCATTTAACTTTTTCATGCACTTTCCAACATGAATTAATCTCTAGTAATTTGCTTTAATTTATGTTGCTTTTGTTTTCTCATAACCACTTTGCATGAGTAGACACAGCTGGATCATCCCTATCCACACCAGTGGACATTAAAAAGCCCAGGCGCTGTACTTGGGCCCTTTGCCCATGTGTAAGAGACTTTGCTGGACAAGGCAGGGCCCTAGATTCATGACCTCCTCTTTTGAGTTTCAGTAATCATTTGTTGTGTTTTTATTATCTGATTTCTCTCATTCAGTCTCTCTTTGTAAGAGTTGATGACTGTCATAGTGGCTTCTCTCAGTGTGAAGTTGGACCCACTCTTTCACTTCAAAAGTGAACAGGCTTGGGGGCCATCACTGTGGCATGGCAGGTAAAGCTGCCGCCTGCAGTGCCAACATCCCATATGGGTGCCAGTTCGAATCTTAGCTTCTCCACTTCCAACCAAGCTCTCTGCTATGGCCTGGGACGGGAGTAGAAGATGGCCCAAGTCCTTAGGCCTCTGCACCCACGTGGGAGACACGGAAGAAGCTCCTGGTTCCTGGCTTCAGACTGGCCCAGCTCCAGCTGTTGCAGCTATTTGGGGAGAGACCAATGGATGGAAAACCTCTCTCTCTCTCTCTCTCGTTGAAACTCTGCCTTTCAAACAAATAAATAAATAAATCTTTAAAAAAAAGTGAACAGGCTCACACTCTTGCACTCCTTCACATTTACACACACACAGTCAAATACATACACAAACTCATCCCTGGACCTATCCCACTCTGAAGATGGGCAACTGACTTGGACTCAGCCCACCAGGTGGTCTTCCCTTGAACCATGAATATCTGGGGAGCAATACAAGAACAGAGTTGTACGTGATTATGAATGGAAACAGCCAGAAGTAATCTGTTCAAAAGATGATGTGCTGGCAAGCTGACCAAACGACTCCTCCCAAGGCACTTTGGCTCTCCCCTAATTTCTGCTATTTTTCTAAGCTTAATTCTCTTCTGTCCAATGAATTCCCTTCGATTTAAGCTACCTAAAGCTTGTTGTCATTGCTGACATCCAGGATGGCACACGATCATGAAATAGTGATTTCATTTCCTCTGCAGCCTTTGAAGAAACGCTTTCAAGCAGTATCTCTGACCCTCTGATCTAAGACTTTCCTTTGATGATAATGGAAAGACACCTGAGTGAATGGGAGCATGAATGAGGTTAGAAGAAAAGAAAAGAGAAAGGGAGAGAAAAAGTGTCGTGTATTTCACATCTACTAGGTTCTAGGACAAGATACAGCCTGGAGCAACACAGGCTGAGGCTTCAACAGATACCAAGCCAGCTCTACCCTTTCCACCACAATCAGCTTCTGAGACAATGGTGGGCAAACCACGTGCTGTGCTTTCTTTTCATACTTCGATTTCAATGTTGGATCCATGATTTGGACTGAGTCCACCTGAGCCTAAAGATGCATTGAGATGATTGGATTAATTATGTGTTTGTTTATTTTAAAAACACAAGGTAGAATACTTTCCCAGGCCCATGAAATAGAGAGCTGGAGGCACACCGAAGCCTGTTTTGATTTAAGTGAAATAGATCCAGTTTGAGTGTAAATTCAAGACTGTGTTTGCTTGTGTCACACTCTATTTTTCAAATTACTTTCATATGTCCCATTTCATTAATTTTCCCCACTTTTGGGTGGGAAAACTGAGGCATGAGACTTGGAATGGCATGTTCGTCTTCTCAGGGTAAATCACCATCAGACACAGGATTCAAACCCATCACATTTCATCGTGCCCCACTGCTGCTTTCAGAGCACATGAATTATTATTGTACCAACTCAGCTTAACCAGGTCACTTGGACTGGTTCACTCTGCTGATCTGCTGCAGCTCCTAGAATTATTCCAATAAACATTAGTTCCACGTCTCCTTCCAAATGTATTGAGTACAGATTTTTTTTTCTGTGTT
This sequence comes from Sylvilagus floridanus, assembly GCA_949820135.1. Lineage (NCBI taxonomy): Eukaryota > Metazoa > Chordata > Mammalia > Lagomorpha > Leporidae > Sylvilagus > Sylvilagus floridanus. The sequence continues at coordinate 51,003,650 of OX463224.1, read as the reverse complement.
CTATCTTTCCTCCCTCTTCATTCCTTCATTCCTTTCTCTATTAATCTCTTTCTTTCTTTTCCTTCCTCCTCTCTACTCCTCCCCTAACCCACAAAAACATTTGTTTGTCTTACATAGGGTATCATGTGACAGAATGGCTGAAATAGAAGCACCTTTTACACTCTTGGAAGCAGAATATTTTCTTATGGATTTTGTTATTGTTTGGATTGTTTTGCCAGCCTGTTGGAAAAAGACGCAGAGGTCCCCTTATCTCAGGCCAGCTATAGGATGCCTTCAAGTTTTTGTTTTTGTTTCCAGGCTGGTTCCTTACAAATGCATTCAGAAGGTCAGTCCCAGGTCCCCAAGATAGTGGTGGGTAATCCATCACAGCCGGACATCAGCCTCACAGCAGATAATCTCCTGAAAGGGAGGATTGGGGAAGGTGAAAGGGAGCCTGCACTGTCCCCGCCTGGTGTGCTCAGCAAAGGTGGCTGCGGACTGCCTTTTCTGGAAGTTCACTGGAACAGCCACAGGTACTGCCAGCTTCAGTAGCTACGGTTCTCTTCTAGTTTCTAGCCCAAACATAAAAATATCAGCATATATAAAAGGCTCAATCATTTCCCAGATCATCTGATAACTGCAGCTCAGCAAGCAATAAAGACTATTTTTAACAGCTCCAAGGTCTGGGTCCACACAGGGCCCCTCGGCAATCCCTTTGAAACTAGCAGAGAAAGCCCGGTCCTGGCGTGGCCAAGGACAAGCTATTGTAAGTTTGATTGAGACATCTGACTTTTCTAGGCCTCAGCTTCCTCAGCAACAAAATAATGAACCAGTTTCTTCTTTCAAAAAAAAGCCTATGAGCATCTTCTTTGTGACAAGCCTTGTGATAGGAACTGAAAAAAAAAAATTTAAACAGACACAGTGCCTGTCTCAAGGGGTCTCAAAGTTTAATGGAGGAAAATAATGATAATATAATATGTTTATTATTTTAATTTGAATTAGTTTCTAACAGATTCAATGTGATTTGTAAATACAATTCTAAGAACATAATGATATTCCCTTCTTCACTCCCTCCTTCCCCATCCGTCTCCTTTCCACCCTCCTTCCTTTTCCCTTTGTCATTTATTTTAGTTTTTGAGAGAACATATTTTAAATTTACATTACAGGGCCGGCACCATGGCTCACTTGGCTAATCCTCCGCCTGCAGCGCTGGCATCCCATATGGGTGCCTGGTTCTAGTCTCGGCTGCCTCTCTTCCAGCCCAGCTCTCTGCTGTGGCCCGGGAGTGCAGTGGAGGATGGCCCAAGTGCTTGGGCCCTGCACCCCATGGGAGACCAGGAGGAAGCACCTGGCTCCTGGCTTCAGATTGGCGTAGCTCCGGCCATAGCAGCCATTTGGGGGGTGAACCAACGGAAGGAAGACCTTTCTCTCTGTCTCTTTCTCTCACTGTCTAACTCTGTCAAATAAATAAATAAATAAATTTACATTACAGTGAAAAGGCTTAATAATGTCATTGAACAAACAATTTAACAAGTAAAAAGCAAAAGTTTCCTAGTTTAGTGGGAATAGAGACAACAGCTATAGACAATTATTGAATGAAAAATGACCATTTCACCCATATACAGTAAATCAGTAAATTTTAAAGTAATCACAGATCATTAAAACTAGAGTAGTATAACATTCTTAATCATTGGTTTGACAGAGATATAAAACAAAATTTTACAAAACTATAATTGCAGCAATACTGATACAAAATTTTTTCTTTTTTGTTTTTTTGTAAGAGGCAAAGTCCCTTTTTAAAAAAAATTTATTTATTTATTTGAAAGTCAGAGATACACAGAAAAAGGAGAGGCAGAGAGAGAGAAAGAGAGAGAGAGAGAGGTCTTCTATCTGCTGGTTCACTCCCCAATTGGCCTCAATGGCTGGAGCTGTGCCAATCCGAAGCCAGGAGCCAGGAGCTTCCTCTGGGTCTCGCACGTGGGTGCAGGGGCCCAAGGACTTGGACCATTTTCTACTGCTTTCCTAGGACACAGCAGAGAGCTAGATCAGAAGTGGAGCAGCCAGGTCTTGAACCCCATATGGTGCCAGTGCTTGAGGCAGGCCAGGGCGTTAACCCACTGTGCCACAGTGCTGGCCTCTTTTTTGTTTGATTTTTTAAATTTTAACTCCCATATATAAGGGAGAGCATACAGTATTTGCGTTTATGGATCTGGTTTATTTCGCTCAACATGATGTCCTCCAATTGTGTCCATTTTGCTGCAAATGGTGAAATTTCATTCCTTTTTATAGTTGAATAATATTCAATTTTGTATAAATACCACTTTTTAAAAATCCATTCACTTGATTATGGTTGGTTCCAAATTGTGGCTATTGTGAACAGTGCTGCTATAACCATGGTTGTGCAGGTATCTCTTTGGTACAATGCATTCATGTCTTTTGGGTATATACTCAATAGTGGGTATATACACACTGGATCATATGGCAAGTCTATTTCTAGTTTTTTAAGAAATCCTGGGGCCTGTATTGCAGCACAGCAGGTTAAGCATCTACTTGTGATACTTGAATTCCATATGGGTGCTGGTTCGAGTCCTGACTGCTTCACTTACAATCCAGTTCCCTGCTTATGTGCCTGAGAAAGCAGCAGAAGATGGTTCAAGTGCTTGGGCCTCTGAGTCCACATGGGAGATCTGGAAGAAGCTCCAGGCTCCTGGCTTTGGCCTGACCTAGACCTGGCCCAGTCCTGGCCATTGTTGCCATTTTGGGAGTGAACCAGTGAATGAGAGATCAGTCTCTCTGTCTCTCCCTCTCTCTCTCTAACTCTAATTTTCAAATAAATAAATAAATCTGTAAAAAAATTTCCAATTGTTTTCCACAGTACATTCCCACCAACAGGGTATATAAATGTTCCCATTTCGCCACATCTTTGCCAGCATCGGTTACCATGTTTTGAATTTTAGCCATTTTGACCAGGGTAGGTGATATCTCATTGTGGTTTTGATTGATGGCTGAGCATTTTTTAATATATTGATGTTGAGCATTTTTTAATATATTTGGTGGCCATTTGTATTTCTTCTTTTGAGAACTGTCTACTGAAGTCTTTTGCCTATTGCTCAACTGGATTGGTTGTTCTTTCTTTGTTGAGTTTGCTAAGCTACTAATATGTTTGGGATAGTAATCCTTTGTCAGATGAGTGGTTTGCAAATATTTTTTCCTATTACATTGGATGTCGCGTCAGTCTATTGTTTCCTTTGTTGTGCAAAAGCTTCTGAATTTGATTCCATTTGTTTAGTTTTCCTTTTGTTGCCTGTATTTTAGAGGTCTTGTCCAAGAAGTTGTCCTCCACACCAATGTCTTAGAGTGTTTTTCCTACATTGTTTTCCAGTAACTTCATAGTCTCAGGTCTTAAATTGAGGTCTTTGATCCATCTTGAGTTGATTTTTGTATATGGTGAGAGGTACGGATCTAATTTCATTCTCTACATCCACTTTTGCCAGCAACATTTGTTGAAGAGAGTATACTTATTCCACTTTATGGTCTGAGCACTTTTGTCAAAAAATCAGTTGCCCATATATATGTGGATTAATTTCTGGGCTCTCTATTCTGTTCTATCGATCTATGTTTCAGTTTTTATGCCAATACTAATTTTAATTACTATAGCTTTTTATAACCATGGTAGTACAGGTATCTCTTTGGTACAATGTATTCATGTCTTTTGGGTATATACTCAATAGTGGTACAATGTATTCATGTATTTTGGGTATATACTCAATAGTGGGTATGTACCCACTGGATCATATGGCAAGTCTATTTCTATAGCTTTGTAGTCTATAGCTTTGTAGTATGCTTTCAAATCAGGTATTGTGAAGCCTCCAGCTTGGTTTCTCTTTCTTTTGTTCAGGATCACTTTGGCTATTCGGAGTCTTCTGTGATTGCATATGAATTTTACTATTTTTTTTCTAACTCTGTAAAGAATACCATTAGTATTTTTATAGGGATTGCATTGAATCTGTATAATGCTGTAGGTAGTATAGACATTTTAATGATACTGATTCTTCAGATCCATGAGGAAGGACTACCTTTCCATTTTTTTGTGTGTTCTTGATGATTTCTATCATCAATTTTTGATAATTTTCACTGTAGAGATCTTTTGCTTCTTTAGTTAAATTTATTCCTTAATATTTGACTTTTTTGTGTGGCTGTTGTGAATAGGATTTCTTTCTTGATTCCTCTTTCTGTGAGTTCATCACCAGCATACAAAAAAGCTACTGTTTTTTATATGCTTATTTTGTAACTGGAACTTTACTGAATTGATTTATCAGTTTTAACAGATTTTTGGTGGAGTGTTTTAAGTTTTTCCACATAAAACATGTCATCTGCAAAAATGGATAATTTGACTTTTTCTTTTCCAATTTTGATGCTCTTTATTTCTTTCTCCTCCCTAACTGCTCTCTCTAAAATTTCCAGTACTATATTGAATAAGAGTGGTGAAAGTAGACATCCTTGTCTTATTCCAGATCTGAGGAAAAATGCTTTCAGCTTTTCCCAATTCAGTATGATATTGGCTGTTGGTTTGTGATACACAGCCTTTATAATTTTGAGTAATGTTCCTTTTATACCTAACTTATAAAGGGTTTTCATCATGAAGGGGTCTTGAATCTTATGAAATGCTTTCTCTGCATCTATTGAGAATACCGTGTGATTTTTGTTCTTCATTATATTAATGTGGTTTATGACATTTATTGATTTGCAAATGTTGAACCACCCTTGCATTTCTGGGATAAATCCCGCTTGATCAGGATGTGTGATCTTTTTATGTAGTTTTAGATTTGATTCCCTAGTATTTTGTTGAGATTTTGCATCTATGTTCATTAAGAATATAGGTTTTTGTGTTGTGTCTTTGGTTTTGGTATCAAAGTGATGCTGGCATCATGAAAAGAGTTTGGCAGAGTTCCATCCTGTTCAATATTTTGGAATAGTTTAAAGATTATTGGAGTCACTATCTCTTTGAATGTTTTGTAGAATTCAGTAGTAAAACCATAACTTCCCAGACATTTTCTTGATGGAAAACTTTTGATTACAGTTTTAATCCCATTGCTTGTTTTTAGATCTGTTTAGGCTGTCTATATCTTCTTGATTTAATCTTGGTTGTTATATGGATCCAGGAATTTATCCATTTCTTTGTGGCTTTTCAGTTTATTAGCATATAATTCTTCCAAGTATTTATGAGTGTTCTATTGTTCTTCTTATTGTTGATTTCTGGTTTTATTCCTTTATAGTCTGCAAAGATACCTGGTATGATGACAATCTTTTTGAATTTGCTGAGACTTGATTTGTGGCCTAATATGTGGTCTATCCTAGAAAATGTTCCATGTGCTGATGAGAAGAATGTGCATTTTGTAGCTGTTGGGTGAAACGTCCTGTAAATGTCTGTTACATCCATTTGCTCCATAGTATATTCCAACTCCAATGTGTCTTTATTGATTTTTTTGTCTGGATGATCTATTGATGACAGTGGGGTGTTGACATCACCCACTATTATTGCACTGGAGTCTATCTCTCCCTTAAGTGCTAATAGTATTTTCTGTATAGATCTAGGTGGTCTTGTGTTGGGTGTTTTTTATATTTATGATTGTTATGTCTTCTTGCTGAATCAAAATACATAAAAAATATCAAAATATAATTTTATCGAAATATAATGTCCTTTATCTCTTTTTACAGTTTTTTATTTAAAGCCTGTTTGATTTAAAGTCAGGATAACTACATTTGCTCTCTTATGGTTTCCATTTGCCTGATATATCTTTTTCCAATCCTTCACTTTCAGTTTGGGTGTATCTGTGTTTGTGAAGTGAGTTTCTTACAGGTAGCATAGAGTGGTGTCATGGGTTTTTTAAATCCATTCAGCCAACCTAAGACTTTTGCTTGGTGAATTTAACCCATTTATATTCAATGTTAGTATTGATAGATAAGAATTAAGACCTGCCATTTTTGTTGACTAGAAAATGATTCCGCCTGCTCTGTTAGTGAATTTGGTAGAGTCATGTGCTTTAATGACATGTTTTCTGGTGGTGACAAATTCTCAGCTTTTGCTTATCTGGAAAATAACTTATTTCTCTTCACTTTTAAAGGATAGAGTCACTGGGTATAATATTCTTAGTTGAGAGTCTTTTTATTTTAAGACCTTGAATATAACATCCCACTCTCTTATGGCCTATAGAGTTTCTGCTGAGAAGTCTGATGTTAATCTTATTGGTTTTACTTTATATGTAACTTGTCGCTTTTCTCTTACTGTCTAGGATTCTCTCCCTGCCTTTAACTTTTGACAATTTGATGACAATATGCCTTGGAGAAGACTTTTGGTTGAGTCTGCTTGGAGTTCTTTGAGTTTCTTGTATCTGGATGTCCATATCTCTTTCAAGACCTGGGAAATTTTCAACTAGTATTTCATTTAACAGATTCTCAATGCCTTTTTCCTTTTGTTCTCCTACAGGAATAACTGTAATATGAATATTTGCTTGTTTAATGGTATCCCATATTTCTTTATTCTCTTTAATTCTTTTCTCTTTAGTTTTATCTGATTGGGTTATTTCAAAATTCTCACCCTCAAGGTCAGAAATTCTTTCCTCCACTTGATCTATTCTACTGTTAAAGCTTAAACTCTCAACTGTAGTTTTTATTCCACTGATTGAAGATTTCATCTCTAAAATTTCTATTTGATTCTTCTCAATGAGATCTATCTCCTTAGTAATATTTTCATTCATGTCACCCATTGATTTCTTCATTTCTTTAATCAGTCTATCTGTATTCTCTTGCATTTTATTGAGTTCCCTTACAATCACTATTTTGATTATCTGTCATTTTATAGACTTCCTTCAGTTTGGGGTCTAATTATGGAGGGGCATTGTGTTCTTTTGGGAACATCATGCTATTTTGTTTCTTCAAATCTCCTATGTCCCTGCATTGACATCTGGGGTACTCGCCCCTTTTTCTTTATGGAGTAGGCTTTATTGTAAAAGAGTTTATGGGTTAGCTGGACTGCAGGGCACCCCTTGGCTTGTTGCTTTAACTGTGGTTCTAGGTGAGCCCAGGCGTATAGTCTCTGAGTGATTTCTTTTGTCTTAATCAATGTCAGCTGGGTCTATAAGTGACACAGTGAACTAGCCTGCTGCAGTTCATAGGGATAGAAGTATGGCTTTGAGGTGAATAAGGATTTCCTTGGGTGTGCATCTTCCATCCACAGAGAGTTCAGTGTCAGTCTTTCCAGTGAATGCAATAGCCAGGGCCTTGTTCTTGGAGCTGAGGGAGATGGAGGTGGTTGCTCTCTTGTCCTACTGCCAAGCCTAAGTGATGCGAGGGCTTGCGGCACCAATTGCTGTGGCTCTAGGACTGTGTGATATAGATGGATGCTGATAATACAGTACTTTAGGTGCTATAAAAGTACTATTGTAAAGTGCTATAGAAGGACAAAGGCAGAAATAACTATGCCTTGTAGCTTATCTCTTGTCCTCCCAGCTGTAAAAGGTTATGGTTATGGCTTTTTTCTTTTATTCATTTTGTGTTTTTCTATTTTCACACTAATTTATTTTGTTGTTTCCTGACTAGTTTTTAAATCATTGTTGCCATTATCATCCATTACCAGGGAGGGAGGGAGGGAGGGAGGGAAGGAAAGAATGGGAGGGAGCGAAGTGGGGGGTAGGGAGAGAGGGAGAAAGGGAGAGAGAGGGAATCTGTTTGTTCACTCCCCAGTTCATCTTCGGCCGGATCAAGCTAAAGTCAGGAGCCGAGAACTACAATGGGTCTCCCATGTGAGTGACAGGAACCCAAGTACTTGATGCATCATCTGCTGCCTCCCTGTCACATTAGTAGAAACTTGGATAGGAAATGTAGAGTAGCTGGTACTAGAATCAGGAACCTAGGAAGAGAGAGTCCCAAACAGCAGCCTAACATGGGGTGCTATAAAGTCACCCAAAAAATATCTAACTTTAAAACTTGCTGGGCAGTTAACAGTGTACGAGTGACAGATGTTGTGGTATAGCAGGTTAAAGTGCCACTTGGGATGATCATATCCCATACTGGAGTGCCTGGGATTGAGTTCCACCTCTGTTTCCTTTCCAGCTTCCTGCTAACAAGCCTGGAAGGGTGAAAATGATGGCTCAGGTACCTGGGTTCCTGTTATCCACATGGGAGACCTGGGTAGAATTCCTGGCTCCTGGTTTCCACTTAAGCCAACCCCAGCTGTTCCAGGCATTTGGAGAATAAACCAGTGGATGGGAGATTTGTCTCTCTCTCCTCTCTCTGTGACTCAGCCTTTCTAATAAATAATTTTTAAAAAATAAAGATATTATGATCATGGTTTTGATATAAGAACACTGAAGCCTGGAGAGATTAAGTAACCTACCCAAGCTCACACAGCTCACTTACTGAACTGGGATCTGAACCCCAAACCATCAGCTCCAAAGCTTGTGATCATTACACAGCATTGTGGAATTCAGGTATATGTAGCCACTCAGGATCAGCAACATAATTTACAGGGCCAGGTGTGAAATAAAAACATGGAGCCCTGGGGCTGGAACCATGGTGCAGTGGGTTAATACCCTGCCTGCGGTGCCAGCATCCCATAAGGGCGCTGGTTCTAGTCCCAGCTGCTTATCTTCCAATCCAGCTCTCTGCTGTGGCCTGGGAAAAGCAGTAGAAGATGGCCCAAGTCTTTGGGCCCCTGAACCCACATGGGAGACCAGAAAGAAGCACATGGCTCCTGGCTTCGGATCGGTGCAGCTTTGGCTGTTACTGCCACTGGGGAATGAACCAACGGAAGGAAGCCTTTCTCTCTGTCTCTCCCTCTCACTGTAACTCTACCTCTCAAATAAATAAATAAAATCTTTTAAAAAATAAATAAAAACATGGGTCCTTTTGTTTAAGCATTATTCAGCATTTCATACAGCAGCATCAGAGAATTAGACAAAACCCAGAATCCTGAATGACTACCCAGGATGCACACCCCTGAAGCCAGCTCTGCCAGCCACAATTCATGCTGCAAAAGGCATCTCCCACTAAAGAGGAACAGCTTCAGAGCATCTGCAGGTCAGACCATGATGGCAGAATTTCTCAGCAATCATGCTGGGCACTCAGGTTTCCACTGCTCCCCAGAAGGTTCAGAGCAGATCACGTGAAAAGAACTTGTGGGCTTTGTGTGGCGGGCGGGGTGGGGGTGGGAAGCATTAATGTCACACAAAGAGAACGTGTCCAAAAGTCTCTTTTAAAAATAAATAAATAAAATTTATTTTCTTCATTTGAAAGGCAGAGTTACAGAGAGAGGAGAAACAGAGAGAGAGATCTCTTCCATCAACTGGTTCACTCCCAAGGTGGTCACAACAGCCAAGGCTGGGTCAGGCTGAAGCCAGGAGCCAGGAGCCAGGAGCTTCTTCCAGGTCTCCCATATGGGTGCAGGGGCCCAAAGACTTGGGCCATCCCCTACTGCTTTCCCAGGTGCATTAGCAGAGAGTGAACCAAAGTGGGAAACCAAACCGGTGTCCATATGAAAGGCTGGCATCACAGGCAGCAGCTGAATCTGCTAAACCACAACACGGGGCATCCCCAAAACCTCTTTTCTTTTCAAACAACAGAGAAGGGCCTATAGGTATTCCCTAATGAAGGACAGCAGGAAAAGAACAAGGACTTTCTGTCTGTTGGATTATATACCTTTCTCCCGAGGTATACAAGAGGCTGCTAAATAAGCACCAATCACCCGGTAGAGATTAAATAAAGATCACTGATTCTCAATTACTGGTATTTCGTTTTCTTAGATCACATACTCCTTCTAAGAAAGGTACAGACCACATCCTCTGGACACATGTACACATCAGATGCTTTGAATACAATTGTAGACTTCCAGCCATGACCCTAGATTTTTTTAAAGTCCTGTTTCAGATTATGGCTTCCCGAGTTATAGAATCGCACAGCATTAGAATCAGACAGAAATGCACAGATTACTTTGTGTAAGACCACTTTATTCCTCAGGCAGTGAAAGCTGAGACCATTTAGGAAAATAAATAGTTCTGCACAAAACTCAGTTATCTGGGCCGGTACTGTGGCATAGTGGGCTAAGCCTCCACCTGTGGCACCAGCATTCCATATGGTCACCAGTTCTAGTACCCACTGCTCCTTTTTCAATCTAGCTCTCTGCTTATGGCCTGGGAGAGCAGTAGAAGAAGGCCCAAGTGCTTGGGCCCCTGCACTCGCATGGGAGACCTAGAAGTATCTCCTGGCTCCTGATTTTGGATCGATCGGCTCAGCTCCAGCCATTGTGGCCATTTGGGGAGGGAACCAGCAGATGGAAGATCTCTCTCTGTCTCTCCCTCTGTTTGTAACTCTGCTTGTCAAATAAATAAATCTTTTAAAAATAATAATCAAATAAAAAATTAAAAAAAACACACATTATAAAAAAAAAATCAGTCTCCTGATTGCCAACTCTACCCTTGAATTAGTTGTCCTACTCCTAACTTACTCCTATCAAAACCCTATAGCCAAGAGGAACAACATAATACCACGTGTGGCTGATGCCACGGCATGCCAATCATCTGTTGGGAATCTGGACAAGACAGGGCATTAGGCACAAGGACAGTTGTCATCCCTGGAAGCTGAGTCATCTAGAAGAGAAACTCAGAAACAAGGTAGTGTAATATGACATGTGCGGTTATGGATGCTTGAACTAGGTCCAGAGGTGACCTAAGGGAAGCCAGGGTACTCTGCTTGGACAGATGATGAGAGGCTCCCAAGGAGATGAAGCGTCTACACTGGGACTGGAAGAACGAGCAGAAGGGACATGGAGGAGAGGAGTCTTCTGGCGAGGGAACTAACATGTGCAAGGGCAGAGCAGGACAGACCAGCACAAGGACAGAAAGATCTGGAAGTGGCTGGATTGCCTAGAGCCTAGGGTATGTCTGAGGGGCTGGAAAAGAGGGGAAGAGTCAGGTGATGGATTTCTGGGTCATGATGCCAAGGAAGAACATCGGTGCAGTGGACAGAGGAGTCCTTCTGTCCCAGACTCTCGGGTTTTTGCAGGGCAGGGGTGGGGTCAGACAGCCAGTCTGCAATCTCATAGCACTTCTCTCTCTCTCTCTCTCTCTCTCTCTCTCTTTCTTTCTCTTTCTCTCAGATTTATTTATTTATTTATTTGAAAGTCAGAGTTACACACAGAGAGAAAGAGATGCAGAGAGAGAGAGAGAGAGAGAGGTCCTCCATCTTCTGGTTCACTCTCCAACTGGCCACAATGGCTGGAGTTGTGCCAGTCCAATGCCAGGAGCCAGGAGCTTCTTCTGGATCTCCTATATGGGAGCACTTCTTTCTTTAAAAATCTGTGGCTGCCAAGCTCTGGGGAACACAAGAAGGCCCTGTAAAGCCTTCAGCAACAATAGTCAGGCAGCCTGAAATACATCTCTGAGCCATCAGTGAGACAGGGCCACCAGAACAGGACCACACAAATGGGAAGAGGCCTCAAAAAAATGACTCTCCTGATATACTGGTGTTTCCTCCATGGGCCTTCCCTTTTTCTTCACTCACTCTTAAAATCGAGCCAGTTTAGTCCTAGGAGGTGAGCTGACTCGGAGGAAGCATTAATCAAGAGAAAGGAACATCGCCAGAAATGCATAGGGTTTCTAGGCACTAGGGATACTCAAGGACTGTGTTTTCTCTCAAGATAAGGCATACAGAAACCCCACTGCCGTGCTGTCAGCATCAGCCCTGAAGCCGTTCTGCCCCTATTTACCACTAGGTGTCATGAGAACTCTGTTTTAAAGGAAAACCTTCAAAAAATGTGGGTTTCGAGATAACAATTTTCAATAGTATTCAGTAAAAAAAAATTTTTTTTTCCTCAGTAAAAAAAAAATCTTTAATAGTTGTAAAAATTGCAAAAATTCACAACTTACCTCCTGAATAGTGTATCTCTTGAGGATTATCACAATTACAATTCCTCAAACTATTTGCAAATATGATGGGTCCTGCAGGATCCCAACAAATAGATTTTTGTTAAAATATCCGTGGTAAGTGTACATCTTGCAGGAAATTCCATTGCGTTTACACTATTTATTTAATAGAAATAATCTCTGCGATTATTTGCATTTATTTCTGAAGGAGGATGTTTTCCCTTCCTCAGAATAAGTTCAGGAAATGGGTGAAATGTTCAGGAAGTTAGCTAAATGTTGATGTAAATCCAAAAGGAAGGTCTGTTGTTTAAAAAGGGGAGGGGGCACAAAAAACAGCTAGGAAGTGGTTTTCTCGTTCACTTATGGAAAATGTTATACAGAACCTCTGGTTTAAAAGGAAGAGGACTGGGAGAAAGGTGCATGCACGTGATATCTTTTTCCATGGAATCCAGACTTTTTCTGATAACAGTAGTGGACGAAGAAAATTGTGTCAAGAAAGGAAATCTAAATGGGACACACGAGTGGGGTCGGGTTTGTCCTCGACGAAGCCTTTGCTATGGAATTTGTATGTTTTCTATGGACTTTGTAGTAGCTACTCTGGAAAATCAGTTGAGATAGGATACTGTTTGTGCCGGGGAGCTGGTGGGTCCTCTTAGCACTACATAAACAACTAACTGCTAGGCTCCCCTCACAGCAACCCTGTCCCTTCCAGCCACTAACAAATGGTGTCAAGCCGACCCACTGGCTGCAAGGGAGAGAGAGTCTCAGGCAGAGAAACTGAAGATTCCGGGGGCAGTTGGTCAGTGTTGCAATCCGCAGTGGCCCTTTGGCGTTATTGCTCTCTAGCTAGTCGTGTAGACTAGGTTTACTGTATCAGGTGTACAGAGCAAACAGGAACTCCTTGCCTCGGAAGCACTGGCCTTTTAGAAACACAGATTCGGCTCACTGAGCAGAGCCACAGAGGAGGATCTCGTGTAGTCAGTTGTGGTTCTGGTAAGAGTCACCCCCTTCTTTCTGGACCTCTACTACGGCCTTCATGTGCGCCTTCGTGGTTTCCCATCCAAACTGATCTTCCTGCCTCCTGCTTGCCTTCTCTCCAGCCCACAGGCCACACGGCTGCCCGAGCAAAACCCAAAAAACCACACTGGAAAAAACATCAATCTGGACGCGAGCCTTACTCTCCTTGCAGACTTTTGCAGACTTTTGCCAACTCTCCTGGGCCCGGCGCAGCAGACAATACAACCTCCAAGGCCTTGCCGAACTTGACCTCAGCCCACTTTTCTTCCCACTCAAGAATCGCAGGCTCCAGTTACACTAAACGACTGGCTGCCCTACACCTCCCTCCGGGCAACTCACAGCCAAGTTTGTGCACACATGTGTCCTCTCACTTTGGGTAAATGAGGGCTGACCATGCACTTCTTTTCGCTTGCCGTTTCTGTGGATTTCTAGAACTGTGACTTGATAGCAGCAAGAGAGGAAGGTTCAGATGACACAAGGCAAGCACACCTACATAAACAACCTACTAGATGCAAACAGAAATCAACACATGTGCCTAGGAAAGACATTCAGATGGAGAGGGCTGGCTGGGTCTGATGGTTAAATGCCTCTGAGGTCACCTCATGACGACGTCTTAATTGTTTTACGTATTGAATTCACATGGTGGTTCTGACTGGCAGACCAAGGCTGCAGACTCATGGTTCCTGGGATTCACATGTCTCTCCTTCCCTCTTCCCTGTGTCCTCCTCACACACTCACACGAGACACACGTGTCCTTTTGGGGTCAACTGGGGAGATGTCAACAGCTTAGGAGTTGTTTTCCCATTATGCTTGGTATGCAGAAGCTGTCCTATCCGAGCTAAACCAACAAGGCCCAGGGACTTGGGCTGGGAAGTCACATAGTGCGGCAGCACTGGTACACTGACTCTTCGGGGAGGCGGTGGGAATGGAGGAAGGGGAACAAATTGCGAGGCGACTTCTGATGGAAAGGCAGTGACTTCCCCATCTCAGTGTCCCCTCCGGTGCCTCCCCAGGACCAAGGTCAACACATGATGGACCCTCGTCCAGCTCTTCAACAATATTTACTAAGCAGGAGAGGATTTGTTTTTCCAGGTTTAGAGTTTTAAGCTTGTTAATAACAGCCAAATTCTTTCTCCATTTGTCATCTGCACTTTGAGCTCTCGGTTGGACTTTGTCTTGCATGGTTTTTTTTTTTTTAATCCCTCCCTTTCCCCAGCCCACTCCAGTGCTCAACATACAGAGGACTCTCGACAAGTATCTTTGGGAAGTAGGAGGAAATAGGGGACAGGAGACAACTCACACTAAGCAACGCGAGAGGGAGACGACTGTTCTCTAGCACATCCTTGAGGCTAGAGAACATTCTCCGAGGAAAGTTCTCCCATTGTCAGTGTTGGTTCCCTTCCTCTGCTGGCCACATTTGTCACTAAAGCCCCTAAGTTTCTCCACCTAACAAGGTAATGCTTCATCCCACCTTCCTCCTTTCCTCCTCCCTTCTTCTCTACCACTGCTTCCTCTCTCCCTTCCTGCCTTCCACAAATACTCCTGAAGCCGGCACTCCGTGCGGGGCTCCAAAGGCTCACAGATGGGCAGCTCTGTGTGCTTAGGGTCCTGCTCAGGGAGCTGTCTAGTGGGGCAATGGAAGCACGCACAGACCGTCACAGTGCAGTGAAGGCTGCCAGAGGTGAGAGCACAGAGCTTTCCATTTACTATGAGAAGTGGCAAGCAGGAGGTCGGGGGAGTCTTCCCAGGAGAGATACACAGGCCTTTCATGATCATGATCATGAAGGAGGAACACACATAACCTACCTGAAAAAAAGATGGAAAACGCATTCCAGGCAAAGCAGGAAAAATGCAAGACCGAGGGGGTGAGAGGAAAATGATGAACTAGAAACACAGAAAACTGTGACTTATCAATTCCATCTCATTGCTTTATATTCTACCCATTTACTTCATATTGAGTGAAATGCTGCAATCCCCAGGCATTTTAGGAAATTTAGAAAATCAGTCATTTAATCTCTTAAAAAGAAAGGCATGGATTGATCATGTAGGCTACCTAAGAGATTAAGCACATTTTTAGGTAAAAAGAGGATTGGGTGTTTATAGCAAACCATGGAGGGCCACTGACGGGAAATGTAACACATTTAACTTTCTATTCTTTCTCCCTGGAAACTTGAGAAGTTGGAATCCTTTGCCAAGAGGGCAAATAAGGGGCAAGTATTTAATCTAGCAGCAGCTAAGGCACTGGTTAAGATACCCATGTCCCATGTCCCATATCAGAGCACAAGAGTTCAACTCCAGGCTCTGGTTCCTGATTCCAGCTTCCTGCTAATATGAACCATAGGAAGCAGCAGGTGATGGCTCAAGTGACTGGGTTTCTGCCATTCACATGACAGATCCACACTGAGTTCTCAACTCCTAGCATGGACTCACTCCAGCTCTAGTCTTTACAGGTATTTTGGACTAAGCCAGAAAATAGTAGTGCGCTCTCTAAAGATTCCCCAAAAAGAGGGCAGCTGAATCCATGGGCTCCCTTAGCCTTACTATGAAAAAGATTGAAAGAAAAAGGGTGATTCTAGGACTTTCAAGCAGGCTCAAGGTCCCTTTGGAAAACCATACAAACTAAACCTTTGGAGGTCCAACACATTTTCAAAACATTCAGTGAAACCCTCCTAGTCCTACCAACTCAGCTGTATTGTGAAGAAAAACGGAGGAGAGGACAAAGCCTTTATCCCAGTATGGTTTATTTCTGTTCACAGAACCTCTAAAAACAGAAGGCCAAGGCTGACCTCTTCAGTCAAGAGTCAGCTCAACTTTAAAATTATGATTGCATGTGAAAGCTAAAATGGGAAAGAGAAAAATCGGTTCTCAGGACAGAAATGCTAAAACCCTTGGGCCACATTCCAGTTAGGGTCCTCGCCCTGTACACAGAGCTCCCACTGCGGGTAGGAAACCAGTTAAGACCAGTTCAAATCAGAAGAGTGTAGGCATCATGGGGTTTATTCTAGAGGTGTCCAATTTACAGATAAAGAAATTTACTATATTAATTACATTCATATAATCCTTCAAAAAGCTCATGACCAGGTCTTGTTATTGAAAGCAGTGACTGCCTAAAGCATTTGCCTCCTCTTAATGATCCACTTGACTTAAAGAAATCAAAGGGATAGAGAATGTATTAGTTTCCTAGGGCTACCACAACAAATGATCACAAACTGGGTAGCTTAAGACAACAGAAATTATCTTCCACAATTCTGCAGGCTAGAAATCTGAAAACAAAGTTGGTTCATCCTGGAGGCTCTGGGGAAGAATCTTCCATGCCTGTCTGCTACTTTTGGGAGGTAGCCAGCAATCCTGGGTGTTAGCTGCTTGAGCAGCTGCTAACTGCTGTCTCCGCCTTCACATGGTACTTCTCCCCTGTGTCTTTTCTAAATTTCCCTCTTATAATGGTATCAGTTAATGGAATGGGGCTCACCCTAATGTAGTATGAGCTCATTTTAAACTTGACTGCATCTGCAAAGACCCTGTTTCTAAAAAACACTATTTCCTATTTAAAGGTATCAAGGGATAGGACTTCAAAACATCTATTCTGAGTGGAACAAAATGCAACCAAGGAGTATAAAAGAAAACAAAGACTGTGAAAAACAAAACAATTCAGTAGGTTAAGCCACCAGCAGGGATACCCTCATCCCATGGTAGAATACTGTTCAAGCCCCAGTACCTTGGCTTCCAGTCCAGCTTCCAGCTATTGCACCTGGCGAAGTAGCAGATGTCTCAAATGCTTGGGCCTCTGCCACCCACGGAAAAGATTCAGATGGAGTTCCAGGCTCCTGGTTTTGGGCCTGGCCCAGCCCTGGATGCTAACGGCATTTGAGAAGTAAACCAATGGATGGAAAATCTCTCCCCTGTCCACTTTCATCCCTTCCTCCTTTCAAGTAAATGAAAATAAATAAACATTTAAAAAAAAAAAAAAGCACTGAGCTAGGCATAAGACCTGGTTGCCCAACCTACTACCTCCTCGTTGGGGGTACCCTTGCCCTCTCTAAGTCTTGGTTTCTCTCTCTAAAGCAAGACAATGCCTACCCTACTTCAGAAATGCCAGGAGAATAAAATAAAATCATACAAATGAAAGCATTTTCTATTGGGAAAGTGTTCCTACAAGTGCAAGAGATTATTATGAATTCATTCCAGATTGTGTTGACTTTTCCTTAACTTCATAACTACTTAATGAGTAGGTAATAGAATGAGAAACACAGCCTGTCTTACAGGGAAGAGAATTTAAATTATATGCCTCTCTTCATTTAGGATTTGAGATAAAAGTACAATAGCAATCTCCAGATAAGAAGAGGAATATTGCAGATCCTTGTTCACTGGGCTTTTCACTCATCCCCAAAGAGGGTGGTATTTAAATGAAGTTAAAGGGTAGCAAACCATTTAAGAGGGAACCAAGAGGGCTGACCTCATCTGGAATATCCAGACGTCTCCAATGGCAGTTGCTCTTTCCCTCTGTCTGTGTGGTCCATAGTATTATTGGCTCCCATGATAGTGTCCTGATAATTGCTTTGAATTTGCTTTGTGCGATTTTTCTGAATATGGAGATACAGACCACCCAACTTATAAAATGAGCTACAAAGACATTTTCCTGACTGATGTGATATAGTCTCATGTCTATTACACAGAAGAATCATTGTGTAGCCAGAAAAACAAACAAACAAAAAAACTGATGTAAAAAAAAAAAAGTTCCCATTTCCCTTTTTAAGAGGTCTGAAACTAACAGTAATGGAAAACATTTTTTAGGTCACCATATTAAGTCAAGGGGACTTGCAAGGTAAAGATGGCCATCCATATTGAAAATGCCAAAAAGAGATCATTAGGATAACAGCTCGAGAAACATAGCCACGTCCCAGGCACCCCATGACCAGGAGTTACTTGAGTGTTACTGATGACCACAGTAGTGATAAATTCTGTTGACCTTGGTTTGTGGGGATTAGCTGACCCAGGAGAAATCCCAAGTGGGAAAAAGGACCAGCAGAAAAGAAACAAAGCAGCTCTCAGAAATCTGTTCTCCATCTGCCCTGCTAACTGGAACCTCTACTTCTCTCTGCAGAGTATGTGCACCTTCCAGGGGCTATCACATACCTTCAGGAATACGCCAAATCACACACTGGTTAATAAACAAAACTTTATTTTCCTTTAATACAAAAATTAAATAGCAAAGTCGTTTTTTTTGTACAGTGATAAATTAGAAATTTACAGTACAGACATCAATGCAGACATACTTTTGTACATCCTAAAAAGCAGGGCCCATTTCCTTTACGGTTCAGCAATTCATTCAGGGCACGTGTAGCAGGAGTTTGCCTGGTACCTCTATGCCGAACACCTGAAAGTCCCCTAGGTTGGCCTCCAGGTTCCTGGCGCTGTGGCATGGCGGACGATCCAAGAAAAGGCCAAAAGCAACCACCGTGACTATGCCCAGAGCAGGGTGTGTCACGTTTTATCTTCACAGATATTTACTCCACCTGCCTTACGAAGAGCTCAAGGGGCCTTCACCCTCCAACCTTCCAAAGCCTCACAACATCCCTGTGAGGTAGAAAAGATTCAGACCCACCAGCATACCCCACTGCGAGAGACCCAGAAAGCAGCTAACTTCTCCCAAAGTCCCTGGGGCAGGCAGGGCCCGAGCCAATGGGCACGATTTGGAAACTTTCCCCACCTAGGAGAGAAGACGGACCGACTTTCGTGCGGGCAG
The DNA here is from genome assembly GCA_949820135.1 of Sylvilagus floridanus. Lineage (NCBI taxonomy): Eukaryota > Metazoa > Chordata > Mammalia > Lagomorpha > Leporidae > Sylvilagus > Sylvilagus floridanus. Next base: position 50,984,993 of record OX463224.1, on the reverse strand, counting down.
AGCTGCTCCTGCCCCTCTTTTCAGAAGCCTTCTGGGATGACGGTGGTCATGTACTGAATATTGCAGGAGATCAAGGAGATACAAACGCTTTAAGGACATGGCTCATATAAGACGCAAACAGGTCCTCTACAAATCACCTGGGTGAGTACTGGGGACTTGCTGATGCAAAGAAGACAGAAAAGGCAAATCAGGTACAGAAACAGGCTATGATCAGGGCAACTGGGCTGACCAAGGGGAAGAGGCTGGTCAGGAGGATCCACAGGTCACCTCGCTCCTGATGTTGCTAAGTGTGCCGTTACTGCACATGCACATGGCAACAGGCAGCAAGAGAGATCTATCCAGGCTGCAGTGAAACCAAATCCACTAGTGAAAGGTCTAGAATCTGATCCTTGATAGGAGCAAAATACTCTGAGGAGTTTCCAAGATCTGTGACCTAGCCCTGGAGTACAAAATGATAACCCAGGTCCTTTGCCAAATATAATGCAAACTCAGACAGGGACTCTAAACCCAAATATAATAAAGGAACAAAATTAATTGTCAAGAGTCCAGTGACTCCACATGATTAGCTGGAATACAACCCTCTCCAAGGCCCCCCATCAGAGAATGATGTTCAGGGTAGGCAGAGATGAAGAGGTTCCTTCCAGAGTCTGTGCTCTAGGACTCTCTTTCCTAACTGCTGCTCTGGCTACCTCACCAGAAGCCAAAGGCTGCACTGTCCTACTGAAATCCCTTACACCGAATCTGTACCTCCTGGGCTGAGGTCGCCAGGTTCATCACTATCTCCTGAAGCCCCAGCCTGGGTCCCAACACAAGGAGCACTGAATGCCATGAGCAGGAGCTGAGGGTGGCCTGGGAGGGCAAGTGGAAGGTGCTGGATAGAATCACAATTCAGAATAGAAGGCAGAAGCTCCCCAGATTCTGGGTTTGGGCAGTACAGGTGAGTGACGCAGGAAAGTCGAGTCTGAGGATCTCAAGGAAGTAAAAAGTGTCACTGCTTCTCCGGTTTCAGGCCTCTGAGCAAGCTGCCAGCTCAGAGGCAGTCTCAGAAATCAGGAAATGGGCCTCCATAAAGGAAAAAGGATATGAATCAACCAAGTCGCTCAACCAGATGGTTCTGGCCAGTTCCACCCTGCCTCTTGTTCCTCTGCCCTGAGGTTTGGCCTTTAGGAAGCAGGAGCAGAGAGCCTGCCAGAAAGAAAGTTGGACAGAGACGCCCTCGGGCCCTGGTTCATAAAAATCTCTGGGGGCTAAGGGATTTTTATAGAAAGCTTCAATCGTACTACTTACCTAGATTTCAGAAAAAACCACCCTCGCCTTTTCTCTAGCAAGATGCTGTCTGTCCTCCAATACACCTAGCACAAGTCGCATGCAACATCCCAAGCCCTGAACTGCCTTGTCCCCAGAGGCAGAAGATGCAGGAGCTTGTGTCCTTAGTCTGTTCTCATCATCTTCCTAGGGAATTTCTCCAGAGATTGTCATGAAACAGACCGTGTGCATTCTGTAGAAACTCCTGTCATTGATTTGAAGGCATTCTGGGAAGGGGTGAGAGATGCCTTAAAGACAGAGACCTGGGAAGAGGTTCATGAAATGGAGGCAATGAAACAGACGGGAATTTGAGGAAGTTCTGCTCCGTCACAAAACCAACAGCAAAGTTCAGCAGACTCAGGTATTACCTACCCTAGACCAGCTAGAAGAACAGGGTTTATCTCTCATAACATCCCTTCACGGGGCTTTACACACAGCTGGCACTGAATACACGTGCTGCTGATGCTTCACTTAAAAAAAAAAATTGTAAGAGGTGATGGAGTCGCTTGAAGGTCACTGGCAACTGATTCCTCAGACACAAGTTCCTTTCCTGAAACCAAACACTCTCCATTGTCTGGAATGTGAACAGAAAGTCCTATAACCCCGTGGCATTGCTAAAGCTGATATGATCCAGTCTGTACCAACAGCCCCTTCTGAGCAAATACATCTTCCCCTGAGAAGGCAAGAGGTTTGCGGAACAGACATGGCAAGCCCCAAAAGTTGTCAGAGCACTAGCTCTGGTAAATAAGCACTAGCTCAGGTAAGTAAGACTCAAGTGCTCTTTCATTGCGATTATTATGATTTAATCATTGACAAATATTGAGCACCTACTGCATGCCCAGCCCTCTGCTAGGTACTGCTTTGGTCACACAATTATTGAAGCATTACAAACTCCTATAGTCTAACAACAAGGCCAGTCCCTTCCCTTCCTGGAGCAACTCCCAAGACACCAGAGTAGAGCATGAGTAAGGGCAGGCTCTGCCCCGGGTGCATGCTCAGAGCCCTGCATAGCTATGGGAAATGTTGGAAGACAGCACATTTTACATTTTGTAAGCAACGCAGCCCCGATGAAGTGAACCCGATTCTTTTGGAGACCTGTTCTCATGCTCCAGGGCCTTGACGCTGAGTCCAGTCAAGGTACTCAGGCTGCCATGGAGCCCCAGGACCATCGGACCCACTTAGTTCTGTCTTCAAAGCCCCAAGAGTCTCCATATATGCATGTTGATTCAGGAACCACACAAACACAGAAGAAAGAAGGAAGGAAAATGTCAAACCATGGGCATAACATTCAAACCAAAAAAGAAAAAAGAAAGACACGTTTATTTCCAGATTTGGGAATTTTGAGTCCCTGGAAATGTTTCTCCATAAAGAAGTGTGATTTAAAAAAAAAAAAAAAAAGCTTTCTTACCTACTTAAAAAAAAAATAAAAGCAGGAATTAATAAATAATGAGTCACTGCAGAACAGTTGCTGAAGCAGAGACAGGTATAAGTTACAAGGAGAGCAACCTGTGACATTGTCAACAATTTGTCCCAGAGATCTGGTGATTAGAAAGCCTAAGGCTGGTTAAGAAAGGCCAGTTACAATTTTAAAAGAAGTACAACTTTTGAGAGGCTGCTAGGGGGTACCCCCTTGTGAGGAACAGTAAAGCATAAATTTTAAAAGCTTTGGATACCTTTGCAAAAGGCAATTAAGACCTGTGCTGTTAGAGTTTGCAGTTCATTTCATATGGTCTACACTTTATTCCCTGCTAACCAATCAAGCTCCTGGCTGGCATTCTGGAGATTCATTAAGCACCATATAAATACTGCAGGCCACACTGCCTCCAATGAAATCTTATAAGGAGCCTTTGCCAATTACTAGGAAACAATTATGCACCAAGTAGTTGGATTAGCTGTCCTTAGCTCCCTTTACAAAACTGAATAAGACTCCATTGTGGTAAGTAGACCAGGCTCTGATAACATTCTTACGCTAAAGGAAACAAGGCACTATCATTCTGAGAATGCAAGTTGACCATAGTTTTAAAGTCAGTTGAGTATACTATGTCATGGTCCAAGAATGTGCTTTTAATTGTAATTGACACACACAAATTACACAGTTAATCTGTGTGAATGCAAAGTTGCCAAGAAACTTAACATTTCAGCTCTTCCAGACTGGCGTCTGCATAGATGCAATCACACAAAGTAAAATATATTAAGTCCCCATTGCTCAATGCAATAGGTCTCCAGGGTCGGTAAGGTAAGTCAACTTAGTAAAATCTCATTTTCCTCTGAATTAAGCGATTGTCAGAAAGTGAATCACCCTTCCCTTCCCTTCATTAGGCATGCTGCAGTGCAAAAATTCCTATAAAAATACCTTTTTTGAGTCATTAGTGTACAACGAAGAAAACAGCAGCAGCCTAGAACAGAGACAGTGAAATTTAAGAGAGGAAGAGAGAGAAGAAAAATCCTGTGGATACCGTATGTGTGTTAATACAGGACTGTTGTTTGTTCAAACAATTCTGTTTTATGACAAAGGCACTGAAAGATTTTGACACCACCTCTTGGGAGTGCAATCCACCAAGTTCTAAACAGCAGACAGTGTACCACAGAAGATGTTTATGTTAGATCAGCCAAACTATAAAACTCTTATAACACTTCACTGAACCCAGCCTTTCCAGTGTTTATAGATCACTCTGCTATCTGAAAGACCCAGTTAGTATTTAAAATTTAAAAGGGTTAAAAGAAATTAATCTGTCTCCCTGCAAGTTACCAACTCACAGCTCAAATCCCACCCTGTAGGGGAAAACAGCATTGCCCTGGACTTCCTGGAATCTAGGCAGGACCTCCACGCTCTGAGCTGTGACCTGCTAAAGTGATCAACATTCTGATTTTTCACAGCTTTGAAAGCCTCTAACTGGCTTTTCCATTTTGGATTATTCCAAAGTCTGCAGCAAAATGACTGGTTTTATGATGGTGGCATGGTCGGTAGAGACGGTAGATTGCGGGGGAGGGGGGCTTAAATGTTGCTGGATTCACTGCATAAAACTTTTAGTAGCATCACCACCAAAACGCTGGCATTCCCCCATTCCAAATGAGGAAAGCGTGGAGGCTGGCTGGCCTTAAACCACAGTTTCATTGCCTTTCCCAGGTTTCACCCAACCATTCCCTCTCTTCTCTCTCTTTACCTTCCCAGAATTCACCAATCTGTTGGAGCACCTCTGCCATGTGTGAAGAGTTTTGGCAGACCAAATCCACATGCCTGAAGTGATACCCACCAGCAAAGACATAAAAATTTTCAACATCTCTACCGCCATATTGGAATCATCTGCAGAATACCGGAAGAGCGCCCAGTTAGAAATTTCATAGAAATAACAGGCAATTACACAGGTTGCAGGAACTGTGTACAGTACTGAGAAGACCCCAATCTTGACCATCAGCCTTTCTAACTTGTCTGTCTTTGTCCCATCCTTTTGAAGATTTGACCGAATCTTGAACAAAGCCACCAACCCTGCTGCAATGAACAAGGTCCCGATCACCAAGTAAGTGAAGAGGGGAGCCACCACAAAGCCAGTGAGGGCATCAAGGTTTTGGTTCCCAACATAGCACAGGCCCGTCAGCTCATCTGCATCCACCAATCTCATAATCAAGATGACAATGGTTTTCACTGCAGGGATAGCCCAGGCTGCAATATGGAAATAAGAGCTGTGCATTTCAATGGCTTCATGACCCCATTTGAGTCCGGCTGCCAAAAACCAAGTGAGTGTCAGAATAACCCACCAGATGGAGCTGGCCATTCCAAAAAAGTACATCAGCAAGAAAATTATTGCACATCCTGTGTTCTTAAGTCCTTCTTGGATGAGAACGGGTTCTGCTGCCTCTTCAAAATCGCAGGATATCCTTTCCCGGCCTACAGTCAGCCTGACAATATAAGCAATGCTATAAATATTATAGCACATACTGAGAAATATGATGGGGCGCTCAGGGTAGGAAAACCTGGACGAGTCGATGAGGAAGGTCAGCACTGTGAAGGCAGTGGAGATGAAGCACAGACTGGCCCACACGGCCATCCAGATGTCGGTGAACTCCTTGGCCGAGCGGCTGTACAAGCCGGCGTCATAGCCACACTTGAGGACGCAGTTCAGGCTCCTTTTCACCCAGATGTACTGATCTGAATTGCTTCCCACAGAGTGACACTCTTCCCCAGGCTGCACGGGGGTTTTGTGCGGTAAGGGCACCTCTTCATCACCTGGCCCTTCCATGCACATGTGGTTGTGGTCGTTCTGTGGTGGGAATTTACTGCAGTTCAGGCTCTCCGGCCAGGCAAATCCAAATTCCTTCAGGACAGGCTCACAGCGTCTCTTGACTGAAAGACACATGCCGCCGCATGGGCCGATGGGGATGTTGATCTTCTCTGTGCACATTGGCACATAAACCGAACAAAGGAAGAACTGGAAAAGTCATGAAATGAACAAAGAAAACAATGACTTGGAAGTCTGACCAAATGCCTGTACAGAGCTGAGCCGAGTGCTTCCAGGCAATGTACATATCTACTTTGGAACCAGCCTACAGGGAGACTGTCTGTTTGCTCTGACCTCAAACAAGGGCACCTCATAATCCAGCACTTACACAGGTTTCTCAGTTGGGCTCTAATAATCCTTTCCAAAGGAACATAAATAAATAAATGAGGAGAATTACATAATCCCTTTTTGCATAACACTTAAAGAAATAAACCTTTAAAAACTGACTTTCAATCTCCCTCCCTTTTCAGATTCTATTTGAAAGAGCTGAAGACGCTAATCCAATGGCCCAGTGATCAGTGGTATCTTTTTAATCTCCATTTCTTTATCACCATAAAAATAAATGTGAAAAAAAACACACAAATTCAGTTAACATTCCCTTTGCTTTCCTTTATCCCTTAAAATTATTCTTTTAATCAGTCTCACAATGAGATAGAAAAAGTTCCCATTGAGACACTGTTGGGCTCAAGGATGAGATGCAGACTGAGGTCTCTGGTCACCAGGAGTTTATTTGGCCAGGTTTCCTCAATGAATAATAATGAAGCACAATAGGAAAATATAAATGTTAAGTCCCTGAAACTGCAATACCAGCAGGGGAGAGTCCAGTTGCTGTCCTCAATTCCTCCAGCATTGATAAACAGTCTGCTTGGCTCCTTACAGATGTTGTCTATGAAGTCTAGAATTACAAGTAACTATTTTCCAGCATGTAAAGGGATCCAATCCTGTCCTTCAAAACAGCTTGGCTGCTTCCCCAGGATACATGTAATTAAAAATATATATCCCTGCAAAAGTGTTTCTCCAACAAAATTGCCACTGATGTCAGGATATGTGCTGTTTCCAAACTGAGAGCTAGAGGATCATTTCTTAAGCTTTTATAACCCAATTCTAAAGTCCTGAAACTTCCAAAGGGACGTTTCACCAGCAACAGGTCTAATCCCAACCCCATCTTTCCAAAACCACAACCCAACTTTTAAAAATGACCTATGTAAAAGCAGGCACCTGGTAAGTAAGCTGCATGTCTGTTTCTTATCTCTCCGAAGTTACAGCCAGAACCACAGATTTCTAGCCTGGGCAACTAACCTCTTTTTTCCCCCCCTAATGGCTCTCTGTTCTAAATTTCTAAAAATCACTCAGCCTCACCAACCAAAACACAACCAATGTTAACACTTCTAAAATTTATCTTGCTGTCTCCCCGGCCCCTCCCCACCAGGAATTGGATGTTATTTTAGTGTTTGTTTTTGCAAGATTATAATCACCTTGTATATGCAAATTCTTCCTACAATTACTATTGTAGGATGAACATTTTCTTGATCATTACATAAGCTTCAAGATTTTTAATGACTGCCAAAAAAATTTTTTTCCAACATAGAAACTGCTTTCCTATAACTTTTACTTTCCCTCCAAGCACGAAACCTGCCTCCAACCCGGAGAATAAGAACTCAAGCCAACCCTACCGTTCCTTCCTGCGTGACCTCCGGCACCGCGTGGGAGGGCGGGAGGAAGGGGTTTCACAGAAGACCACGAGGTAGTGTTTCACTGAACAACCCACCCCCCAAAACATGGGGGAGGCAGGCCGTCGGTGAGGGACGGGGAAGGGAGAAGATCCAGTCTCCTATCTCTCCTTCCAAGTCTTAGTTAGCAGCAGCTGGCGGCCCTGCTGGGGACTCGCCCACCGAGCAGCGGCGGCTGGAATCCTTGGCAAAGATAACCCTCAGCTCCACTGGGGTTAGGGGCTTGGCCAGACTTGGGTGGGCAGGGGAGAAGAACGGAAGGGTGGGGTGTAAGAGAGGGTTCTTTTCACGGGCCAGATGACTTACACAACTTTTTGGCTTCCAGTCTCAGAGAAGGGACAGAAAAGTGGGGGTGGGGGGAATCACTTTTCCAGGAGAGCTGCACCCCTCGGGCCAGGGAAGGAAGGGGGCAGGGGGCCGCAGCTGGCAAGGGCTCCACGAAGTGATTTTGGGGGCCATCCCTGCCCAAGGGGTCCCGCCAGGAGTGGGGGTGGGGTGCCCACCTGCAGCTGGCTGGAACAGCCGTACTGGATGAGCGGCGTGAAAGTTGTCAGCTGCAGTTCGGCGTCCGTCTGCAGCTCGTGCCCCACCAGGTTGGGCATCTTGGTCACGTTGTAGCCAAGGTTCTGGCACATGGAAATGCGGATGGGGTCGCAGCGCCGCTCCTCCTCGTCTCCGAAACCCCGCGCCGGCCCCAGGAGCAGGAGCAACTGCAGCAGCAGCCCTAGACGGAGTCCGGCGCCCCCAGGCGCCCCCGGGGCGCTCGGCCCTGCGCCCCGCCGGGCCATGGCCAGAGCCCGGGGCAGCAGCGGCGGCGGCGGGGGCGGCTCCAGCAGACACCCCCAGTTTGCACAGGGGCGCCGGCTTGCCCGCGCTGCTCCCAGCTCCGGGACAGGCAGTGCGATAAGGCGCCAAGGGCGACGAGGGAAGGGCGGCCGGCTCTCCAACAGCTGCGCGCGCCTGTGTGGGATATTAGACTGCCCGGGCCGCAGCCGAGGAGCGGACTGCGAGGGTCATGGCTGCAGGCGGCGAGCCCACAAGCCGGCGCCGGCCGCGTCCACCCGGAGTCTCGGCGAAGCCCGCCAGCACCAGCGCCGCGCCGCTCTCACCGCCCCAGCCCTCGGCGGCGCTGGAGGTTCGCTGGGCGGTGGCGGCGCGGGACGGACAATGCACCTCTCCAATGGCCCGGCGCCCTGGGCGGCGAGGGGCGTGGCCGCGGGCGGGGCCGCTCTCCCGCTGGAAGGGTCAGGCCCCCGCCCGCCGGCCCCCTCCTCCGGCCCTCCCTCCCCGAGCGCCCCGCCCCGCTTCCCGGCGCTAGCTTTCCTCCCACCCCGACCCGGGCGCCCAGGGCCAGGCGGGGATGGAGCCGAGTCGCTCCTGCCTGGCCTGCCGCCCCCCCCCCCCCCAGGTGGGAAGTGCTCCTGGATCAGTTTCCCCTTTCGTTTCCTTCTCTTTCCAGCTGTCACCTCCTCTGGTGGTCACCTCCCCACTGGGCAGAGAGCCCTACACAAAGAACTTGGGATCTGGATTTACACCGAGTGTAGCTTTAAATCCCGGCTGCGTGACCTTGAGCAAAGTGCCCCACCTCTGGGCATCAGTTTCCTCGCCCGTGGAGCGACGCCGAGGCGCGCGGCTCCCGCACCGTTCCCGGCACGGCGCCGTTCGCAGCTCGGTTCCCAGCCAGCGCGCTGCGGTGGGAGCGCGGCCGCTCTCCCCGCCCCCCGCCTCGGCGAGACCTGCGCCCGGGAGCTGCCTGTCTCCAGCCGCGAGTGGGGGAGGCGCCCCGGAGCAGCCGGCAGCCGGCGGTCTCGCGCTCCGATTTCCTCGCCGTATGAAATGAAATTCCACAGGGGGATTCGAAAGGAAATGAGACCGGGACGCTCCGTGCTTCTCGGCCCGCCGCCCTTCCTGTCTCGGGGACACGGTTTCTAAATAAGGTTGGGAGGGTGAGAGGGCGGGAGGGGAGAGGCTTGACCTGAGCGCTGTGTGCGAGGAGGGCGCCCAACCGCCAGGCTCTGCTCCCCTGCAGCCTTACTCCCCTTTCTGCCTGATTACGCGTCTAGCTAGGGTCCTAGAGGTCGGGAGATCTTGCGCCCTGGGTTCCAATGCAACTTTGCTGCCGCACATTCGCCGTCCCCAGGGGCTGTGTGCTGGTCACCCTCTCCCTGATTTCCAGTCGATCAGGGAAACTGCCAGCAGGTGGATTCCTGACCCCCGTCCTTGTGGGCTTGACTGTGGTCAGGCTCCTGTGCCTCTCTGAGCCTCACTGGGCATATGTAAAAGAGAGAAGTTCATGTCTGCCGCACACGGTTGTTCCAAGAGTTAAATGAGGTAACTCCTGTAAATCATTTAGCACAGTGTCTGGCACATGGTGCTTGCTGAATAACTTGGTGGCCGTTGCTGTTCTTTTTTCCTGGAACAGCCCGGGGAGGTCAGTTATGGGACAGCCTCTTGCCTTCCAGCCTGGCGCTAAAGAGATCAGCAGCCCAGGTCTGAGAATCTGTTGGTAAAGGGACTTCTACTCTCTTCCTGAATCCTTTAGTCCAACACTTGCCACTGTTTTCCTAGACTTTTTTTTTTTTTAATTGTTATTACTTTATTTGACACAGAGAGAGATGGCGATCTCCCATTGGCTGGTTCGCTTCCCAAATGCCAGCAACAGCTAGGGCTCAGCCAGATCAAAGCCAAGAGCCTGGAACTCAGTCTCCGTCTCCCATGTAGATGGCAGGGACTCAACTTCTTAAACCATCACCTACTCTCAGATCTACATTAGGTGTACAGAGTCTGGACTTGAACCCAAATGCCCACCTGTTTTTAATACATGTTCGTGTCCTCCCATTTCAGCCAATTTGTCACATCTCAGGGGCTAGGTGCACATTAGAAAGATATCTGTGCCGCTAATGTGGCACTCATTCTTTTTAAAATATATTTATTTCACTTAAGAGGCAGAGAGCCAGAAAAAGAAATCTCCCATCTGCTGGTTCATTCCCCAAATCCCCACACAGCCAGGGCTGTGTCAGGCTGAAACCAGGAGCTAGGACCTCAATGTGGGTCTTCCATGTGGGTGGCAGGGACCCAAATACTTGAGCCATCACCTGCTGCCCCCCATGGTGGCCATTAGCCAGAGGCTTGAATTGGGAGCAGAGCCAGAACTCAAACTCAGGTACACTGACATGGGAAACAGGTATTCCAAGAGACATCTTAACCACTGCACCAAATGCCTACCCCTTTACTTTCAGCCAACTATATACCTGGCTGAGGATAAGAATGAATTCAACTTCTTTTTGGTATTTGGCTCTATGCCTGGAACTGTGCAGAGCATAAAGAAGCTACATTATCTCCAGTCATTGTCACAACCTCCTGGTGAAGGGGGCTCTAGGAGAATTCTTAAGAATTAGTATACTGAGGCTTGAACCAAAGTAATAGACAGTGACTGAGCCAACCACATCAGGGCTCAAGGGAGGCCCTTTAAAGATGGAAGACAAGTTTATTTCCCCAGAAAAAAAGTCCTGGCTGGAAATCAGTTTTCTCAGTAGTAGGGTTGAATCTTCTGTGTGCCTGTGCTGAGTAATGCATGAGATCATTGGTCTGCAGAGATGAATAAATGATCAGATGAACAGATCAAATGATCTATTAATCACTTGGCCTGCAGAGATGAGTACATCAGATGAATGGATATTCTTCTAGGACCACACAAGAACAGACAAAGAATGCACAAACAATAGAAACTCAGTGTGGTAAATGCACAGATAGAAAACTGTGGGTAAACTGAAGGTAGAGTAGATAAGCTTGAAGGGCTACTCAAAGGAGGAAGACCTGCAGGATTCTGAGCCACTCAACACAGGGAAGGTAGTGTGCACTTGGCACTTCTCCTTGAGCAGCGAGGACAAGGGGGTATGTACTGTGCTGAAGACATATGATTCATTCAACAGTGAACTCCCTGAGATCAAGCGGGAGCACCTGTGCACCACAGTCTAGCACATGGAGGAGACATCACTAGTGCGGAAAGAAGGAGTACCATGATCAAACCAATAACAAGCAACACACATTGACGCTTAGTCTATGCCAGACTCTCTGTTACATTCCTCCTAATCGTTATTTTATTTCATCATTGACTTGAGAAAACTAATGTTCTGAGAGGTCAAGCAGTTTGCCCAAGATCACACAGTAAGCGGTAGATAAGGCTTCAGATGCCTATCTGCTGGTCCTGTCCTCTGTGTACAAGATACTGGCAGAGGAAGCTGCCTCACACCTGGCCTAATCCGTAGTCAAAGATGACCCTTTGGGAGCTGAACCTCTTGCTCCCTGCCTCAGCTTGTCTGAATAAACTGTCTCCTTTGAGAACTCTTGAAGAAGCCCCTTCCCGTCAGAAGCTTTTCCTGTCAACAGCTTTTCTTTCTAGGCATAGAACTCATCGCAGGTATTTTCCAAAAAAGAAAGCCAGAAGAATCACATTTCAGTGTGAATGTGGAAAGAAAACAAAGACCAGGACTTAGAGCTAAGTCTGAATGGCCTGGAGCCTACAGCTCCCACCTCGTGGGGGTGGGTTATACAGTCCACAGTCTGCCCCTGGTGACAGGCAGGGCATGTTTGTCTTTGTTACAGAAAACACTTCCCTGAGGGAATTCCAGGCAGAGGGGTATCCACCCTGTGACATGCACAGTGTTTCTCAGAGGAAAAAAATAGGCACACCTGAGTAGGACCTTCAGGTAACCTAAAGCATGGGCCTCCCTGGGCAAGTCCCTGGTGTAGCCTCTGAGGGGTAAAGATGCAGCTACTTCCACTGCAGCAAACATGACTCTGGCGGGTGGGCGGGCGGGCGGGCGGGCAGTTGGAGGGCCCTCTATTTGCATCTAATGAGAGGCTGGATTCTAATTAACTCCTGTGATGTGTTAATTTTTCAACCTGACATTTTCTGCTCTAATAGATTCTTGTAATGGTTCCTAAATTAAAGGCTGCATTGGGAGACTAGCGTTTAGGTTAAAATCCACCACCTAAGGGGGTGGGAGCCATAAACATCCTTTCCCTCCTAAGGAAAACCTCTCATTTGCAGTTCTTTGCTAACCCAATTAAGTGCTGAAGTGGTCACCCCAGAGCCTGCTTTTTATTTCCTGCTAAACAATCCAACTAATCCATATTCAGTAGCTTCCAAGAAAAGTCCTATTCCAACCACTCATGAAGAAACCAGCTTCTTAGAATCTAGACAGAACATTTGGAACTCACAAAGAGCTGTCTTGATAGAAAATGCAAGAAAGTGTTTCATTATTACCCTGTTTGGTTTTTGAAGGGAAAATTCACTGGGGCTGAAACACTGTAAATATCAGGAATTTACCAGAAACAATGAAAGCATAAAGATAAACCGTGCCTCATCCCATCAGCTTCTAAATTGTCTGAGTGCTACTTCTTTCCCTGTGCCCAGACCAGCCATAAAACAACAATGAGTCTACTGGTAAGGTGGAAGGGAACACTTATTTTAGTTCAAGTTCAGAAGCAGAGGTCCCACGAGATTAAGTAACAGGTATTAAGTGGCAGTGCCAAACTCCCTTCCTGGCCTGTGGCTCTACTCACCAGCAGAGAATTGTCATCTCGGAACTTTGCATGTCAAGGAGTCAAAAGCTCCTCATACTCACATATTCAAGCAAGCGTAAGATTCCTTTGGACATTTTTGTTCATGGATGGGCATGATTTAACTTACAGACTGATAGCTATGAACCTCCTTGGGAGGCAAAAAATTATGTGAACACATGTTGTACCTCAACAGCCTGGGTTCCTTTCAACATTTATCAGTTAAGCTGCTAGCAAATGCTTAGTGCAGGGTTATAATGGACATTTCACTGAGCTGGATGCTAGGGGGTATGACATATATAAAGGTGATCCTTGCCTTCTTGGAACTTAAAGTCACATTGGGAAGATTAAGACACAAGACGAAGAGTGAAACAAGTTTGTATATGGTGACATCCTTTTTCTTAGGGTCCCCGCTCTCCCTTGTTATTGTACTTAAGATTTTGTATTTGGTTTTACTTTTTTTTAGTGTCCTTCACTACTGAGATCAGAGGCTGTGTCTTGTTCAACACTGTACAGCAGTGAACAGCATAGAAAAATATTACCTGATCCATAGGAGACACTCAATAGTTATTTGCTTAATAAATAAATGAAAGGTTCAAGCTATCTGTGATTCCTCAGGAAAAAAAGGGCCTTCATTGTGGGCTGGGTATGGGCAGTCACCAAAATACAATCTGATTCCAGATTAGAAACCACTCTTGCAAGTCAGGCATGGTTCACAGTTTTCATCAAGTATGATGTTTTGCCGATTATCTTTTTTTTTTTTTTTATTTTTTTTTTTTTAGTTTCCTATGCCCATTTTTAAACAAAAGTAGAAAAAATATCTTGGCCAAAGTTGTTCGATTTAGAAGCACATATGTTTCTTCATTAAATGAATAAACCCAAGACATTTTCTTATCACTATTTATTGGCTAGTTGACCACTCATCTCATTATTGTCAGCTGAAGCCATTAGGAATCATATATGCCACAGATAGGTGGTAAGTGCAGGGGTCTCAAGCCAAGACATTGTAAGTCAAGGGATCCTATGTAACTGGTAAGTTTATAGAAAAATTTGAATGAGCTTACAAGGAGCGTGTAAGTTTCCAAGTGACTGGGGAAGTATGGGAAGGAAGGCACATATTTTCATAGGCAGCACTGTCACCAACTGATACACATGAGGGATGAATAGGAATAATAATGCTAAATAATAACCAAGGATGAACTAGTCATGTGTTGTACATAAGCATTTGCTAGATTAGAAAAAGTCTCAGCTGATGGTTTTAAAACATGGCCTCAATGTCTTTTACTCTTCCTATCAAGGGGCAGAGTTTATGCTCCCTACCCTTGTATCTGAGAGGGACTGAATCTTCTAACAGTAGAGTGTGCTGTAAGTGACACTAGGTCAGAGGAGGATATAGATATAGATATATAGATTTTTCCACTTTTTCTTTGATCTCCCAAACTTCCTACCTAGCCTGGCTGATCTTATAGTGACTTCAGGCTTACCACTAGACACAGAGCACAGAGGCAGTGCCTTGCATTGAATACCTTTCTTTCTTCTTTTTTTATATTTTATTTATTTGAGAGGTAGAGTTACAGACAGTGAGAGGGAGAGACAGAGAAAAAGGTCTTCCTTCCGTTGGTTCACTCCCCAAATGACCACAACAGCTGGAGCTATGCCGATCTGAAGTCAGGAGCTTTTTCCTGGTTTCCCATGTGAGTGCAGGGGCCCAAAGACTTGGGCCATCTTCTACTGCTATCCCAGGCCACAGCAGAGAGCTGGACTGGAAGATGAGCAACCGGGACTAGAACCCGGCGCCCATATGGGATGCCGGCACCGCAGGCAGAGGATTAACCTACTGCGCCATGGCGCCAGCTCTAAATACCTTGCTTTCTTCCACCGTTTTGTAAGGTCTAGACCTTAAAATAAGTCCTCTATTCTACCTCAGCCATAGTGACTGCTTCTCTGATCAGATCCTGACTGACACATACCATAAAGAGGAAACAGAGGATGTTAGCACTTGGAAACCACCCTCAAGTTAAATCATCTACTTCTCATTTAATGAATGGGGAAATTGAGGTCTCTAATTAATTTACCTAAATGGTACATAAATAATCAGCAGTTGAAATAGTTTGCTCACCTGCAGCTTATATCTATGATTTAAGTGTTTGCCAGATTCCTCTGGTTGATAGAAGTGTGACAGGCTTGCTTGCTATACAAGATCATTTCATCTATAGACAGTGCTTAATTGAACCCCTCTGTTGGGCACGGTGCTAAGTGTGCTACATAGAGCATTCATGTAATCCTCATGACCTCCAGAGTCCATCCTGAATCTCAGTCACTCCTCTCCATCTCCACTGCCATAAATTGTCCAGCTCTTGGAAGTTCTCTCCTGGATAACTGTTTCTTCATGGGTCTCACTGCTCCCACTTTGCTCAGTAAATATCTGTTCTTTTCACAACAAAAAGAATCTTTTAAAACCAGCTCATGTTCCTCTCCTGCTTAAAACTTGTCACTGGCTTCCCACTGTATCATGTCTACAAGTGAGAACAGGTCTTATCTCCCTTCCTTTTCAATTTAACACTTTTCCTTGCTCATTGGACTCCAGCCCATCGGACTTTCCCTCTCTCCCTAAATATGCTGAGCTAGTTCCTGCAGAGGATCTTTGCTCTTCTCTCTGTTTAAAATGTCTCTCATGGCTCTTCCATTGTCTATTCCTTGCTAACAAATGTCATTTCCTCTGAGATACCATTCCCTGAACACTCATGTCTCATCCTTCCCCTCAACAACTTACTCCTTAGCCCTGTGCTATTTTCTTCACAGCACTTGTTGATGTATATCACTGTCTTGAGTTTTCAATTGTTTATTTTCTCTCCCTTAACTAAAATGTATCCTTGCCTTATCATTATGGTAAAGTTAAATCGGTTAGCTATTTACTGTGTCTTTATCATATGCATTGCCAGGGTAACTGAAATTCCTCCCCCAAACAGGGTAGAAGTGAAGGATCAACCATTTATTACATCCTGCCATTTCCACATGCCTGCAGTTTTATTAGACTATCCTCCCATAACCCTCAATTTTCTAGTTTCAAGAAATTGACTGAATTGTAGGCTTCTTTGCCTTAGTTTTTCTTTATTTTCTCTTTTGCCGTCAAGAACCCAAATTTATAGCATCATTCCTATGCTTTTCTAAAACAAGAAGGGTTATATTTTAAGAAAAGAATCTCCAGACGCATGCAAAGAAGTTAGCAGCTGATAATATCTGTGAGACTACCAGTGACCTAGAAGGAACCTTCCAGCTCATCTGCTGCCAAACCTCGCTTAACAGATAAGGAAGCTGAGACCCATGGAGTGGAAATGACTAATGGAAGACAGATTTAGCACTAGATATCTCTTACACCGCTTCCAGGACTCTTTCCACCTTATCATTCTGCCTTCTTTCTCTTCTTTTCTCCAGAAACCAAGACTGCTGTGAAGACTAGGTTATGGGTAAATAGCAACAACCTGAGGCTTCAGATTACCTGGGTGGGGTGTCAAGTCAGAGATCACTCTGGATGGCCAAGTCCTTCCCTGTTTTCAATAATATTGCCTGCCACATGCTTTCACTCACTCAAAATGAGTGAGTTAGCCCTATTAGTCCTTCAAGTGGTCAACACGGTGCCCTTACCATCCCGTCTCTTCCTTGTCAAAACATTATGTTTCAGGAAAGCACTGGATGGAACGCCTATCTGTTTTGTGTTGATACCTTCCTTGAGGGGCACGCTAATGAGACCCAAATCACAGCATCCCCATTAGACCAGACTGGTCTACAAATCTGGCTATGGGGCTCAGAAAATGTCAGAACTGGGAAATGTCAGAGCTCCTTAGAGACCAGAGAGTCTACCTCATCATTCTGCTCTGCAGATAAGTGAGGATACAGGGAGAAAGGAAAGTGGCAATTGACTGCACATTGGTACTGGAGGCTAGCATAGAGCAAGGCTAGCACCCAGGCTTTCTGACTTTGAAGTTTATGACTTACTCCACCACACTTGAGCCCCAGGAAAGGATGCTGTCTGATCAATACTATCTTTTATCAAGGACATGGAGAGAGTCTGTTTCCTCCTCAGACTAAAACTCTGCACTATAACCATAACCAGGAAAAATAGAAACAAAACCAAAGTTTCCTTATCATCCTAGGGGATTTATGAGCCTTAAACAGATAAATATATGAAGGTCCTCTACCATTGGACTTAGAAAATACTATTATTGGGCCAAGTGTTGTGGCCCAATGAGTCAAGCCACTGCCTGCGACACCAGCATTACATACTATCAGAGTGTGGGTTCAAATCTCAGCTACTCTGCTTCCATTCCAGCTCCCTGCTAATGCACCTGGGAAAGCAACAGAAATATCTGGAGCCCTGCCACCCATGTGGGAGACCAGGATGGAGTTTCTGGCTCCTGGCTTCAGCCAGGCATAGTCCAGGCTGTTGCAGCTATTTGGGGAATGAGCTAGTGGATGGGAGATTTTTTTCTGTTTCTTCCTCTCTTTGTCACTCTGCTTTTCAAATTAATACATCTTTTAAAAACGCTATTAGCTGTCTTCCTCCCCATGTTATTGAGACATAATTGATAAATATTACCTATATTTATGGTGTACAGTTTAGTGTTTTGATGTATGTGCACATTGTGAAGTGATTACCACAATTTAGTTAATTTACATACTCATCACCTTATATAGATAGCATGCTTGTGAGCTGTGAGAAAAATATTAAAATCTCTTAGGAAATTTCAAATATACTTATTTTTTTTAAAAAAATATGTATTTTATTTTTTAAAAAATATTTATTTTATTTTTTTGAAAGTCAGAGTTACACAGAGAGGAGAGGCAGAGAGAGAGAGAGAGAGAGGTCTTCCATCTGCTGGTTCACTCCTCAGTTGGCTACAATGTCTGGAGCTGCACCGATCCAAAGCCAGGAGCCAGGAGCTTCCTCCGAGTCTTCCACGGGGGTGCAGGGGCCCAAGGACTTGGGCCATCTTGTACTGCTTTCCCAGGTCATAGCAGAGAGCTATACCAGAAGTGGAGCAGCGGGGACTGGAACTGGTGCCCATATGAGGTGCCAGCACTGCAGGCGGCGGCTTTACCCACTAAGCCACAGTGCCCGCCCAAGCCATTTTAAAAACTGGGTTTTTGTTCTTGTTACCAAGTTGTATGAATTCCTTATATCATTTAAATATTAACCCCTTATCAGATGTATGGTTTTTTTCTCATTCTGTAATCTGCCTTATCCTTTGTTGATTGTTCCCTGTGTTGTTCAGAAACTCTTTAGTCCGATGCAATCCCATTTATCTATTTTTGCTTTTTTTTCCTGTGCTTTCTGGGTTATGTCCAAAAATTCATTGCCCAATATCAAGAAACTTCTAGGGGGCAAGCATTGTGGTGCAGAGATAAGCCACCACTTGGGATACCTGCATCCTATCTCAGAGTGCCAGAGTTCAAGCCCCATCACTGTTTCTGATCCAACTTCCTGCTAATGCACATCCTGAGAGGCACCAAGTAATGATTCAAGTACTTGGGTTCCTGCTACCCACATAGGAGACCTGGAAGGAGTTCCAGGTTCCAGGCTTCAGACTGGCCCAGCCTCTCCAGTTGTTGGCATTTGGGGAGTAAACATGCAGCTGAAAGAACTCTCTCTCTAAGGGCTGGCACTGTGGCATAGGGGTAGAGCGGCCACCTTCAGTGTCAGAATCCCATATGATGCCGGTTCCAGTCCCAGCTGCTCCTCTTCTGATCCAGCTCTCTGCTATGGCCTAGGAAAACAATAGAAGATGGCCCAACTCCTTGGGCCCTTGAACCCACATAGGAGACCCAGAGGAAGCTCCTGGCTCCTGACTTTGGATTGGCACAGCTCCAGCAGATGCGGCCAATTGGGGAGTGAACCAGCAGAGAGAAGACCTCTCTCTGCCTCTCTCTCTCTCTCTCTCTCTCTCTCCCTCTTTCTCTCTTCCTCTCCTTCTCTGTGTAACTCTGAGTTTCAAAATAAATAAGTAAATCTTTAAAAAAGAACTCTCTCTCTCTCTCTCTCTCTCTCTTCCCCCTCTTTCTCTCTCTCCTCTGCTTTTACAATAAATCAAAATAAATAAAGAAAGGTCTTCCTTTTCCATTGGTTCACCCCCCAAAATGGCCGCTACGGCCAGTGCGCTGCCACTGGTGCACTGCGCCAATCCAAAGCCAGGAGCCAGGTGCTTCTCCTGGTCTCCCATGCGGATGCAGGGCCCAAGCACTTGGGCCATCCTCCACTGCCTTCCCGGTCCACAGCAAGAGCTTGACTGCAGAACCGGCACCACAACCGGGACTAGAATCCGGGGTGCCAGCGCCACAGGCGGAGGATTAGCCAAGTGAGCTGCAGCACCGGCCTAAAATATTTTTTAAAACTAAGATTTTCTGTAGTAGCTCTGCAGTTCAGATCTTACATTTAAGTCTTTATATCATTTGCGTTGCTGTTTGCATATGGCATAGGAGTTCAATTTTATTTTCTTCATGTTATATCGTTTTCCCAACACTATGTATTGAAAAGACTTGCTACTTTGTTTAAAATTTGTCGGCCGGCGCCGTGGCTCAACAGGCTAGTCCTCCGCCTTGAGGCGCCGGCACACCGGGTTCTAGTCCCGGTCAGGGCGCCAGATTCTGTCCCGGTTGCCCCTCTTCCAGGCCAGCCCTCTGCTGTGGCCCGGGAGTGCAGTGGAGGATGGCCCAAGTGCTTGGGCCCTGCACCCCATGGGGAGACCAGGAAAAGCACCTGGCTCCTGGCTCCTGCCATCGGACAAGCGCGGTGCGCCGGCCACAGCGCGCCGACCGCGGCAGCCATTGGAGGGTGAACCAACGGCAAAGGAAGACCTTTCTCTCTGTCTCTCTCTCTCACTGTCCACTCTGCCTGTCAAAAAAAAAATAAATAAATAAAAAATAAAAAAATTTGTCATCATGACAGATTTCCTCAATATGTTTAGTTCATAGTTCTTTAGAGTATGCTTTTAAGAATTGTATTATATCTGGTGTTTATTTTATTTTTTCAAATATTTATTTACTAATTTTGAAAGTCAGAGTTACAGAGAAAAAGGGAGAGACACTGGTTCACTCCACAGCAGCCAGAACTAGGCCAGAACAGAGCCAGGAGCCAGGAGCTTCATTCTGGTCTCCCACATGGGTGCAGGAGCCCAAATGCTTGGGCCATCTTCCACTGCTTTTCCCAGCCATTTGCAGGAAGCTGGATTGGAAGTGGGGTAGCCGAGACACAAACTGGTGCCCATTTGGGACGCCAGCATCACAGGCAGTGGCATTACCTACAATGCCAGCCCCAAGACTTGCTACTTATAAAACTGACTTTTGATAATCTGATTATCGTGTCTTGGGGAAGATCTATTTCTATTTTATCTATTTGGGGTTCTTTGGGCTTCATGGATCAGCCCAGAGTTCTCATGAGATTTCCAAAGTTATCTTCTGGCAGAGTATTTTCTTTCCCCAAGGCTGTTCTTTGGCACAAGCCACAAGGCCTGGCTCTTCCAGCAGATGTAGAAATGTGTAAAGCCTCAAGTCCTCCAATTCCAGGTTATTTTTTTTATTGCCCCTGGGAGCACTGCATCTAATGCCAGCACGGATGTACTATTTTGAAACTAAACTCATTTCTCAGAAAGCTCAGGCAGGGTGCCATTTCAAGGATGCATTTTCTATCAATGCCTCACAGCGCAGCGTCACTGCTGCTGCCGTTCAGTCTGGGCGGTGCTGCCTGTAGAGCAGTTCTGCTTTGTTCACTGCTTGCCTCCCAGTCCTGTTGGGAAAGGCACAGTCACAAAACCCAAGGGGTATTCTGCTTTCATGGCTTTCATCCCTGCAAGGATATATTTTTCTGTGGGGTGGTTCTTGTCTTAGGTCAGGTTCCTTAGAGGCCATGCCTGAGATGGAGATTTGTGTTCAAGGATTTACCAAGGATTTCCTGGAGAAGGGGAAGGAGAAACAGGAAGGGGCAGGGACAGGGGCCACACAGAAATGCGACCTGAGCTGCTTTCTAACTGCAGCCTGGTTCCCACGGGGGCGTTGAAGCACCACAGGGTTGGTCCCACCTTAAGGTAAAGGAAGCTGGCCTTTGTGCAGTCCACCCTTGGCTGCAGAGTTCAGAAGTGTGAGTGTGCACAGAGCCACCTGGTGCAGGTGGTTCCCATTTGCTCAGGTGTCCTTCTCTTGGCCAAGGGCAATTGTCTGGAAAAGAGATTTGCTTTCAGTTGTATTCAGGTTCTCTCCCAGCAGCTGGGGGTGCTGTCTGGGTGCACTGGCTGGTAAAGCAGACCTGGACAGGGAACCAATAGAAGTTCTGAATCATAAGACACAATACTCATTTGAATCTGAGTTTTGGCTCTTTATTCTCAGATTACTCAGAGATTATGCCTCATTATACATTCCTTTATTCGTGTTTTTTTTAAAAAACATGAATTATTATTTATTTGAGAGGCAAAGAGATAGCATTCCCCTCTGCTGGTTCACTCCCCCCAGCAAGCCAAAGCTGTGAGCTAGAAATTCAATCTAGGTCTCTGATGTGAGTGGCAGGAATCCAATGACTTGAGCCATCACCTGCTGCTTCCCAGGGTCGCATTAGCAGGAAGCTGGAGGCAGATGTCAGAAACTGATTGACTCCAGGCACTCAGATGTAGGATGTGAACAACATCTTAACAGACATCTTTTTTTTTTTTCCAGAAAGATTTATTTATTTGAAAGACAGAGTTACAGAGAGAGACAGAGACAGAGACAGAGAGAGAGAGAGAGAGAGAGAGAGAGAGAGAGGTCTTTCATCCGCTGGTTCACTCCCCAAATGGCTACAATGGCTGGAGCTGAGCCAATCCGAAGCCAGGAGCCAGGAGATTCTTCCTCCAAGTCTTCCATGTGGGTGCAGTGGCCTAAGGACTTGGGACATCCTCCATTGCTTTCCTAGGCACATTAGCTGGGAGCTGGATTAAAAGTGGAGCAGCTGGGACTTGATCTGGTGCCCATATGGGATGCCAGTGCTGCAGGCTAGGGTTTTAATCCACTGCACCACAATGGTAGCTCCTTTAACAGACAACTACTAAATGTCCATCTTCCTTTCTATACAGATCACATAGCAAAATGGTATTACATTTTCAAGTAGCTATGACCAAGGATAATATTCCAAGAATACCACTCTATTTCAATATTCAGCCAGTCTGCTGAACTACATAATAGTGAATTTTATGCTTAAGTTTCATTTTATATTCACATATGAGCAATACTACTGCATACAACACAACTGTAGAGTATGACCAATAGATGGCACCAGAAACACCCACACTTATCCACCTAATTTATACAGGATGTGTGTATGTGCTAAAAGTTCAATCTCACTCCAGGTAGGTTTATCATATTGAAAAGGGTTTCATAACATTGAATCCAAACCAAAGCTTTGTAACTTGGCTATTTGACTTCTTTCTTGTAGGGTTATTTGAGTGTGAGAAAAAAATAGATGATAGGGCCAGTGAATTCAGAAAGAAAACATCTATTCATTAGCAAAAGGAAGGAAAAAAGACTGGAGCCCTGCATCCTTTTCCTTCAAGGTCTCTTGAGTGCATAAATGCTGAAGATTATTAGGAAATATTTGAATAACAGGATAAAAAAGTCAAGGATACTGCCTCCAAAACATGAACTGTATTCCCCACTGAAAACAGACTTGGATGGCAACCAAGTTGCTCAAGGATTGCCCTGGCCAATATCTGACCACAGGGCTCCACTCTGGGACAGGTTGCTGAGTCCAGCATTCACCATTTCAAGTTTGTTTGTTTTAAACTTTGTACTTTATTGTTGATAAAGGGAAGTAAAGAGGGGAAGGGCTATGAAATCTCTCTGATTTTTTCAGCAGTCCAGAATTTCATCTTTTTTCTACATCGGACTATTCTTTCTTTTATTTTTTTAATTTAATATTTTACTTATTATTTTTGAGATAGCATATTTTTAATTTACATGGTCGTCAAAGGCTTAATGCTCCACTAAATAGAAAGTTCAACAATAAATCTAGAAAGACCATAGCTGAGTGAGAAAATAGGCAAGGGCTATAAGCAGTAATCAAATAAAAAGATGTTCAACTTCACTCACATAAAATAAATTTTAAAATAGATTTATTTATTCATTTAATTTTTTAGAAAACTTTTATTTAATAAATATAAATTTTGAAAGTACAAATTTTGGATTATAGCGTTTTTTCCTCCATAACCACTCTCCCACACAGATTTATTTATTTGAAAGGCAGCGTTACAGAGAGGCAGAGGGAGAGAGAGAGAGATAGAGAGAGAGAGAGAGAGAGAGAGAGGTCTTCCATCCGCTGGTTCACTCCCCAGATGGCCCCAATGGCCGGAGCTCCAGAGAGCTGGATCGGAAGTAGAGCAGCCAGGACTCAAACTGGCGCCACATGGGATGCCGGCACTGTAAGCGGTGACTTACAATAGTTTGCTGTGCACTAGCCATCAGGGAAATACAAATCAAAACCACAATGAGATATCACCTCACCCCTGTCAGAATGACTATTATTCAAAAGACAGAGAGAACAAATTGCTGGCAAGGATGTGGAGAAAGGGAGACTCTCATACTCTACTTGTTGGAATATTTGAAAATATTTATTTGTGTATACATTCCAACAAACAGTGCTGGTTCAAGTCCCAGCTGCTCCTCTTCTGCTTCAATTCTCTGCTATGGCCTGGGAAAGTAGTAAGGATGGCCCAAGTCCTTGGGCCCCTGCACCCGTGTGGGAGACCCTGAAGAAGCTCCTGGCTCCTGGCTTCTAATTGGCCCAGCTCTGGCCATTGCAGCCATTTGGGGAGTGAAATAGCAGGATGGAAGACTTCTCTTTCTCTCTGTCTCTGCCTCTCTGTAACTCTGCCTTTCAAATAAATAAATAAATCTTTCAAAAAAATGAAAAAGAAATCTCCAAAATACATGAACTTTATATACCTTAAATAAAATTAGAGAAAAAATTTAAAACAATCTCTATACTGTTTTCTGCAGTGGCTGCACTAATTTGCATTCCAACAAGCAGAGTATAAGAGTCTCCCTTTCTCCACATCCTCGCCAGCAATTTGTTCTCTCTGTCTTTTGAATAACAGTCATTCTGACAGGGGTGAGGTGATATCTCATTGTGGCTTTGATTTGTATTTCCCTGATGGCTAGTGTACAGCAAACTATTCTAAGGAGCAAAATGACTTAAAGGAAAAAGCTCTGAAGTGCAATACTTAATGTTCACTAAGTGTGCTTGTAAACATTGTTTAACTTTCCAACCGTATTAAAAATGGGGCTACTGAGTCTCAGAAAGGTCATTTAGGTAGCCAGGACCCTAATCCAGTTCATCCGATCCTCAGGTCAGGGGAGTCTAGACATGCTATGAGCTCACCACATACATGTGGACAAATCATTTCATCTCACTAGGTTTCAAGTGTCATCTGTAACACAAAAGGCTGGACTGCAAGGCCCCAACACACCCGCCAGCTAGAAACCTCCAGATTCTGAATAGTACGTGTAGAGTGTAGTGTGCTGATTGGGACTGGAGGTGTGGTTTGGCAGCATAGTCAGTAGGAAGGGAGGGTAAAGCTCACTTTGATAGTGTTCCAAAGTGGAAGGTGACACAGCTATTATACAATGCATTCAACAGCCTGGTTCTTGTATTTTGGGGGGAAAGTAAATACCAGGTCCTGATTAGCCTTTCCTATACCTGTCATCAGTTTATTATATGGTAAACATCGTGCCTCTAGGAGCTTTCCTTCCCAAATGAAATGATCCCAAGGTCGGAAATTTCTCTTTACAGGGCATGCTCTTCTGTCAGGTATCCTGCGCATTATTTCCACTGCCCTTCCTTGAGCCTTTGCCATTTTAGCTCTGCCTTTTTGACAGCAAAATTGATTAAAAGGAGGTTTTTGGTTTTGTCTGTTTGTTTGTTTAGACTCAGAGAGAGAGAGAGAGAGCGCTCTTTTCTGCTGGTTTACTCCCCAGATGTCCACAGTGGCTAGGGCTGGAAGCTGGGAGCCAGGAATGTAGGAACCCAAGCACCTGACTCATCACTACTGTCTCATAAAGTCTGCACTTGCAGGAAACTGGAGTCAGGACCTAGAGTTGGGTCTCCAACTCATGCACTTTGATGTGGGATATGGGCATCTTAACTGATAGGTTAAATCCTGCTCCTAATGGGAGTTTAGTTTTTTAAAATTAAATTTAATTTTTAAAAATGTTTACTTAAAATATATGGCCAACAAGTCCATTTGATATCTCCCCTCTTCCTTTCTGATGGGAAGCAGCTCTGTAAAATTGTTATGTCCCTGGAAGCTGCAGACAGGCCTGGCTTCTCATCAGGACTCCGATGCTGCCTCAGTGAGACAACATACATAAAATACTGAGTATTAGCCTAGAGTATGTGCTCAATCAATGTTAGCCAAAATCATTACACCACCCCAGAGGGCACTTGTCAGATCTTATCTATTTTATATTAGATGAAAAAACCCGAGGTTCTACAAAATAAAAGACTTTTGAATGCTTATTGGTCTGACACTGCTATGGGTATCTGTTATTTCTCTCTCTTTTTTTTAAAGATTATTTATTTGAGAGGTAGTGTTACAGACAGACAGACAGACAGACAGAGAGGGAGGGAGGGAGGGAGGGAGGGAAGGAGAGAGAGAGAGAGAGAGAGAGAAATCCACTGGTTCACTCCCCAAATAGCTACAATGGCTGGAGTTGGGCTGATCCAAAGTCAGGGGACAGGAGCTTGTTCCATGTTCTCCATGCAGGTGCAAGGACCCAAGCACTTTGACCATCTTCATCTGCTTTCCCAGGCTGTTAGCAGGGAGCTGAATTGGAAGAGGAGCAGCCAGGAGACAAAGTGGAGTCCATATGGGATGCTGGCTCTGCAGGTGGAGACTTAGCCTACTTTGCCACAGCACTGGCCCCTATTTATTGTTTCTTTTACCTAGTACTTCCTTTACCCCGAGAAACCATCCTACTTGCTTCCATCCCACTTTGTTTTGCTAGAAAAGACCCTGTAGGGGTCAAGAATGAACTCTGGGACAGCGCCGCAGCTCACTAGTCTAATCCTCTGCCTTGAGGCGCCGGCACACTGGGTTCTAGTCCCTGTCGGGGCACCAGATTCTGTCCTGGTTGCCCCTCTTCCAGGCCAGCTCTCTGCTGTGGCCAGGGAGTGCAGTGGAGGATGGCCCAAGTGCTTGGGCCCTGCACCCCATGGGAGACCAGGAGAAGCACCTGGCTCCTGCCTTCGGATTAGCATGGTGTGCCGGCCGCGGCAGCCATTGGAGGGTGAACCAATGGCAAAGGAAGACCTCTCTCTCTGTCTCTCTCTCACTGTCCACTCTGCCTGTCAAAAAAAAAAAAAAAAAAAAAAACAAAAAAAAAAACACCAGAATGAACTCTGGAGCTAAATGGTCTGGTTCAAATCTCAACTCTATTACTTACTGGCTGTGTAACTTTCGGGAGATTCCTTAATCTTGCCTTGCCTTAGTTAATTCACTTATCAATGGGGATGATAAAAATTTTTCCCATTTAGATTCTCGCAAAGATTAAACATGTTAATATAAATGTAATAAAAATGAAGTTAAGAACCAACTCTGTGGCATTGTAGGCTAAGCTGCCTGTGGTGCCGGCAACGCATATAGGTGACAGTTGGTGTCCTGGCTGCTCCACTTCTGATCCATAAGTGTGGGAAAGCAGCAGAAAATGACCCAAATGCTTGAGCTCCTGCACCCATTGGAGATCTGGAAGAAGCTCTTGGTTCCTGGCTTTGGCCTAGCTCAGTACTGGCAGTTGTGGCCACTTGGGGAATGAACCAATGGTTGGAAGATCTCTCTCTCTTTCACTGTCGCTCACACTCTCATTCTCTGTCTCTCCCTCTCTAACTCTAGCAAATAATACAAATGAAATGCTTACAGTACTGCACTACATAGTAAGTGCTCAACACATATAAAATATTCTTATTCTTCTCCTACCTCTCTCCCACTTACAGGGATAGGCACATGTGTCAGATCTGGCCAGAGTGTCCTGTCTTCTTGTTTACCATGACTGGATTGGGCCAAGGTTGGCAAAATTTTTCTATAAAGAGTGGATAGCAATTGTTTTAGGCTTTGGGGGCTATGTAGTCTCTATTACCACTACTTAAGGCTTCTATTTTAATAGAGAAGCAGTCATACATAAACAAATGAGTATAGTTGTGTTTGAATAAAACTGAAATTTATAGATATTGAAATTTGAATTTAATAGAATTTTAGGGATTATAAAATATACCCAATCATTTTGATTTTTAAAAATGACAAAACCTGGGGCAGACATTTGTCATAGCTGTTAAAATGCTGGGTTCAAGTCCCAGCTCTGCTCCTAATTTCAAGTGCTTGGTTTCAAGTCCCAGTTTCAAGTGCCTGGTTCCACTCCTCATTCTAGTTTCCTGCTACTGTAGATCCTGTAAGGCAGCAGGTGATGGTGCAAGTATCTGGGACCCTACCACTCACGTAAGAAACTCACAGTGAATTCCTGGCTCCTGGCATTGGTCTGGCTCAATGATGGCTGTTGTGGGCATTTGGGGAGTGAAGCAAGAGATGAAAGCTCTTTCTCTTCATCTATGTTTGTGTGTCCATCTAACTGCCTTTGAAATAAACAAATAAACTTTTTTTTAATGACAAGCCATTTTCAGCTCCTGTGCTGTCCAAAACTAGGAGGTTGGCTGGATTTGGCCTAGATCATGGTTCATTGACAATCTGTCTAAAGGTTGGGCATATAATCCATGAGAGGCTAAAATTCTGCCATGACATTTAATACTGGACACTGGAAGAAAGTGTGTGCCTTTCCCATTTGAACCATGATTCCCGCGGTCATCTTCCTTCCCACTTGGTGAGATCCTATCTGTGGCAAGAGAGAATCAAGGTCAAGTGAAAATAATCAGAGTCAAGCAGAGCCAATCAAGAGATAAAGAGAAAGATGGATCTGAAAATTTCATTTGGACCTGTAGATTAAGCCATGCCTATTAGATCCATGAACCAATAAATGCAGGGTTTTTTTCTTTTCTTCTTTCTTTAGTGCAGTCAGGTTTTGACCACCTACAATGGAATTCTTATAGAGACTTATGAACTTGTTTTCTTCATACTAGCAAAAATCACTATACATAATAATCAGGAAAAAGGGAAAGCTAGTTTATGTTGTCTTCTTACCATGTGCCAGACAATTTGGTAAGTGCTTTCACATGTGATTTCATGTTCACTTTAACCCTCTGAGTTGGCGTTATTATGCTCATTTTACCAAGAACATGGGCACATTTGATACCAGTAGATTGCTTGGATACTACGTTTGATGGTCGAATGAAACAGCAGTTTGAAAGGCTTTTTTTCAAGGGAATGGGAATGAATGTTCAGGTTTATTTTCTCACCTACCTCACTTCCCAAGAAAAAAATGATGGAAGAGTCAACCTTGTCAGGGCACACTTAATCCCTTTTCTGGGAAAGAGGGCATGTACTGATTGGGAATCCCCCCTGTTCCTCTGGCCATTCTGGGCAGTGGGGAGTGGCAGTCCTGGAGTTCTTGCTCAGCTGCCCAGCAGAGAGTGGATGAGCAGCTGAGGCTGCTGATAAACAGCCTGGGTTAATCCTTGCTGCAGCTTGTGACTCCCTTGCAGGACCCATCCAGGATTTCCTTCAGGAGTATCACTTCACAGCAGCTGGCTGGCTGGACATTGCCAACTGCTCACCCCCTGGTTGCACAGGAAACTTCAGCAGGTAAAACCTGGCCAGTCCGAGGAGACAACATCATCCTTTGGAGAAAAGAGAAAAGCTGTACAAACAGGGCTTGCACGATAGAGGATGACAAAGAAGCAGGGGAAAGTAATCTTCCACTTCCATTATCCCTCACCCTGATACATCAGTCCTCTGGAGTCTGGAATGAAGACAAAGAACTACCACATTATAGCTACTGTTTATTAGACAACTACTGTATCTCACTCCATTTCTCAGTAAAATGGCCACCATTGTTTATCAATGAACACTTGCCAGGCACCTTACCTACATTATTTTTAATCATCTCAGTGACTCAGTAAAGTAGACATTAAATATCACCTATTGTTTTATTGATGAGGAAATTGAGGTGACTAGATTAAGAAATGACCAACAGTAGGAGGAGAGAGGGATTTGCACTCAGTCTGCCTCTATTTGTCCCACACTACTGTGGGAGTTGGGATTCAGATGGGAGGAGAGGGATGATATTCCAGTCTTCAGCACCGGAAATAGAGGTGGAACTTGAGTCTTGGAAATCAGCTCCTCAAGTTCTGCATCTCTTTGAAGGAAGGATTTTTGTCATTTCGTATTTACCTGGTATACTATCAGCCCTGAACTCATACTTGGCCCAGGGTAAGGGCTCAATAAATGTTCCTTAAATGAAAGAGTAAATGAGTCCAGGTGTCTATTTTCAGTAAAATGGAAAAAGGCTGTGGGAACACTGACTTGATGAAGTCTTCTCTCTCTCTCTCTAAGATTTTATTTATTATTTGAGTGGCAGAGTTACAGACAGAAAGAGGGACAGAGAAAAAAGTCTTCCATCGACTGGTTCACTCCCCAAATGGCCAGAGCTGGGCTGATCTGAATGCAGGAGCCAGGAGCTTTTTCTGGATCTTTGACTCAGGTGCAGGGGCCCAAGCCCTTGGGCCATTCTCTACTGGTTTCCCAGGTACTTTAGCAGGGAGCTGGATATGAAGAACAACCAGGACTCGAACTGGCACCCCTATAGTATACTGGCACCTCAGGTGGAGGCTTAGCCTATTATGCCAGAGCACTGGCTCCGATGAAGTCTTAAGTTCTTTCTGTAACTCTTAGAAATCACACAAACTCTGATGGGCATCTGCACTACCTTTAGTGCAATGGAGTAGAAGTTTAACTGATTTTATGTTATAGGTCATGACTTACCTAATGCCACCTTGGTGGTCTTAAAGACTGACTGCATCTTTAAAAAAGAAAAAAACACTTCTACTGGATTTCTAGGGAGTAGCTTGAAGCAAAGAAATAATCTAATTCCACCATCTTCATTTAGGTCTTTTTGCCAATCCTTAGCCAGGGAATGATCACGTTCTGGATGCTGAGAAACTTAAACAGAGACTTCTAGAAAACAAGACTAGGCAGGGTAAAATAAGGATTGAGGGACAAGAAAGGAAACATTGGGGGAAAAGGTCAAAAGCTGGAGCCTGGACTATTCATTGCCCAGCAGCAGGCCCTGAACCCAATTCCCTTTCATTGCTCCATGGGGCAAGGGTGACTTAGCAAGCTATAAATCCCACTAGTCTAAGTGTGAGGAATGTGGAGATGAATGTGGGGAAGTCTTCGTTCCAGAGGAAAGGGCATGAGAGTGGGCCAGCTGGAGATAGAAGACAGAACATATCCCAAGTGTGAGCCAACAAAGATTTGTAATTAGAATCTGGGCTCAACCTGCATCTGGGTTTTAAGAAATCTGATTGTAAGTGGATAGGACTGTCAAGTAATTGGAAGAAACTTGGTAGAGACCTGAAGTGACACTGGGTTGATCTGCCAAGAAAAATTATTAGCATGTTTATCTGATCATTTGAGTCAATGTATCTTCCTGGCAAGAATAAATATTTCTGCAGGAAACTAGTGGCTTGGAGAAGAAGGTTAAGGAGGAGAGCCCTGTAAAGGTGAGCAGGAGAAGGTCAAGTGTTGCCCAGAGAAGCCCATCTGACTTCGTCTTCAAAAACAGTTTGGGCGAGGCAAGGAGCCTGAACAACTGGCCAAATTTCCTGTGGGTTGTGGGTGATGTCTTCCCCTGGAACCTGTGGCCTGGAGCTTTCTTTGGAACTTGCCGTGGAGGAGCATTTTGATTGGGAAATGTGGTTTGGAATGTAAAACTGCTGAGACCTGGATTGTCTATCTCTGAGGATGTCTGCTGTTGGGTGTTAGCTGGCACTCAGTGAGGATCTCTGGGTTCTTGGAAATTTAACAACTGCTTTTTCCTCACCATGATTAAGCTAGGTATACCTTGTATGAGAACTAAGAATTCAAGGATGTGATCCTCTTAAGATTTACTTTGAGTGGAAGGATTTAAAACTCTGTGTTCCTCTAGCCTCAGAATCAGCCCTTAAGGCATCTGGATCTGGCTAAAAAGCCCATGAGAGCATTTCAGGCATGGAAAACCAAGACACTGTGACAAAAACAAAACAAAACAAAACAAAACAAAACAAAACAAAACAAAAACCAACCTAAATGAAAGATCTCTGTGCGTGAGATCCCAATGGAAAGAATGGACCATCAAGGAAGGAGGTACCTTTCTCTGAAGGGAGGAGAGAACTTCCACTTTGATTATGGCCTTGTCTAAATAAGGTCAGAGTTTGTGAACTGAAGAGGCTTCCATAACCTTGGAAGCCCATGACAAGAGCCTCGGGTGATTAGTGACGTCAATTGTTAAATCAACAACGGGAGTCACTGAACACTTGCTCACCATGTAAGATCTCTGTCCTTAATGTGTTGTACGATGCAAATTAATGGTAAAACTACTATTCAAACAGTACTTTATACTTTGTGTATCTATGTGAGCGCAAACTGTTGAAATCTTTACTTAGTATATACCAAGTTGATCTTCTGTATATAAAGATAATTAAAAATGAATCTTAATGAAGAATGGGATGGGAGCGGGAGTAGGAGATGGGATGGTTTGTGGGTGGAAGGGTGGTTATGGGGAGAAAAGCCGCTATAATCCAAAAGTTATACTTTCAAAATTTATATTTATTAAATAAAAGTTTAAAAAAAGAAAAAATAAATAAAACTCTGTGCACTTTGGGCCTGCGCTGTGGCATAGCAGGTAAAGCCACTGCCTACAGTGCCCAGAATCCCATATGGACACCGGTTCAAGTCCTGGCTGCTCCTCTTCTGATCCAGCTCTCTGCTATGGCCTGGGAAAGCAGTGGAAGATGGTCCAAGTCCTTGGGCCCCTAAACCCGCATGGGAGACCAGGAAGAAGCTCCTGGCTCCTGGCTTCAGAATGGCACAGCTCCGGCCGTTGTGGCCATCTGGAGAGTGAACCAGTAGATGGAAGATTTCTCTCTGCATCTGCCTCTCTATAACTCTGCTTTTCAAATTAATAAATAAATCTTTTTTAAAAAAACAAGCAAACTAACCAAAAAACCTCTTTGTGCTCTTAACATGCCTTAACCAGGTCATAGGGCCCATGAATAGCAGAAAAGGCATTGCATTAATGGCTGGGAATGAAAGGCTCCAGGCCAACTTTGTCATTATGTGAGAGGTTAGACAAGTCATTTATCCTCTTAGTGTCTCATTTTCCTTACCTTTAAGATGGAGACAATATTTTTACTTCTCAAAGAAATTCTTGCCAAAGTGAAAATAAGTAATCAGGATTATTTTAAGTTTTAAAAATTTGTTCAACTGTGATACATGAAAGTGGGAATCTGGATTTAAATCCAAATTCTGTGATTTACCACCTGTATAATCTTAGACATGCTTCTTCACTTGTCATTGCCTTGATTTCCTACTCACTAAACACCCTCTCAAAAAGTCATGAAGATTGCATAAAGCACCTAGTTTATAGGTGGGCTTTATAAATTATACTGGTTGTGACCATGAATCTGATCAAGCAAGAAATACATGTTAAGAGCTTAGATTAGTACTTAGCCAGGCATTTGGTAAATGCTGGTTATCATCATCTTCATTAATGTTTCTGCCAGATATGAAAAACCATTTAGAGGTATAATTCCTCCTGCCTACAGAGAGAGGCTACATAAAGCAGAAGTGAATCCATTCTAGGCAGAGCAGCCTGAACTTTATTGCACCTAGATCTTTTCCCACCAGCTCCGGAAATCCTGTTTCACAAGAGTTTTCATTTTATTTAAATGGAAACAATGAAAGGAATAAAACCACTAACAGTATTTAATGCATAGGCAAAA
This sequence comes from Sylvilagus floridanus, assembly GCA_949820135.1. NCBI lineage: Eukaryota > Metazoa > Chordata > Mammalia > Lagomorpha > Leporidae > Sylvilagus > Sylvilagus floridanus. Next base: position 50,952,177 of record OX463224.1, on the reverse strand, counting down.
CCCAAACGGGGGATAAGCTTTGGACATGATTCCTTAGCAATAACTCAATAGCAACCACAGCCCCACCAGAATAATGTTCTGCCAGAAGCCTCAAAACCAGGGTGGTGTCCTTCCACCAACTCACCACAACAGATTGTACCAAAACACTGGGGCAACAGGAGCCCATATTTTAAAAATTACAGGATAAAGAAACGGAAGTCTAAAATACTCATAGGCAGAAAGTATAACAGTCTCTTAACGTCCATGACTGCTAAGGGAGAACTAACTATGCTGAGTTGGCTTATCCAGTAAAAGCTTACGGTAGGGTAACTAGAAAGCTAATAAAATGCCTCGATACTTATTTTTCTAGCCCAAGGGTCTAATAGTTACATCAAAATTTTTTCCTGCCCATTACATCTTTTGGAGGAAGTTCTATTTTTGTGCTTAATGAGTTCCTGGAGCTTTATATGAAAAATGTAATATATAAAAATCAAGCAATAGCCTTACATGTTATGTGAGGAATTTTATCCCCAAGAACTAAAAAAAGTATAAATTCCCTAGTATATTTATAAATAATTTAATAATGAATTAAAAGATAAATCTGAAGGTTGAACAATATTTTTTGATTATTGAAAATGTTCAAAACAAAAATTAAACACTAAATATTGACAACAGAATAACTTACCCAAATTAATTTCTTTTTAAAAATTTTTTAAAAGATTTTATTTATTTATTCGAGAGGTAGAGTTATGGACAGTGAGAGGGAGAGACGGAGAGAGAGGTCTTCCTTCCTTTGGTTCAATCCCCGCATGGCTGCAATGATCAGAGCTGCGCCGATCCGAAGCCAGGAGCCAGGTGCTTCTTCCCAGTCTCCCACTTGGGTGCAGGGGCCCAAGGACTTGGGCCATCTTCTACTGTTTTCCCAGGCCACAGCAGAGAACTGGACTGGAAGAGGAGCAGCCAGGACTAGAACCGGCATCCATATGGGATGCCGGTGTCACAGCCAGAGGATTAACCTATTGCACCATGGCGCTGGCCCCCTAAATTAATTTCTTACCTTGAATTCTGCTATTAGCTATCTTGAAATGAGGTTTTATAGTCCTAAGGTTGATCTAGTGTTAGGAAGGGGCTCTTTATATTTTTTGTTTTTATTTGTTTTCATTGTATTAGAAAGGCAGAGACATGCACAAAAGACAAATAGAGAGAGAGGGAGAGGAAAGAAACAAAGATCTTCCTTCTACTGGTCACTCCCCAAATGCCAGGGCTGGGCCACGCTGAAGCCAGGGTTCCAAAACTCCATTCAGTTCTCTAAGATAGGTGACAGAGACCCAAACACTCAGACATCACCTGCTGCTTCCCAGATGCGCATTAACAGGAAGCTGGATTGGAAGCTGAGATATGAGGTGCAAACATCTCAAGCTGTGACATCTGTGGCCAAATGCCTCAGGCTGAGGACCACTGTGGCCCAATGCCAGTTCTGGAAGCAGAAGGAAGACTGTCTGATAGTGAATTTTCCACTGGCCTTTTCAGGACAATGAGCAGGCTCATCACTCAATGATGATGCTAACCAAGGCAGCTTGTCAAGCTTTCAATAAGCTTCTTCCTTGGATCAAAATAGTGGGATGATCATGCAAGTCAACCTTTCTTCTCCCACCCTGCAAAGCCGTTAGTTTACATCTATGACAATAAAAAAAATTAGGGCTGACAGATTTAGCAACAATAAAAAAATACAAATACAAGACACAGTTAAATTTGGACTTCAGATAAACAATGAAAGATGTTTAGTGTGACTCAAATGCAATATTTTAGAAAATGCATTTTATCTGGTAAACCCATAAAAGTGAATATAACTATAACACTGTAGTATCAGTGGAACACTATCATTAAGAATTGGGGGGATTGGATCAGATTGAATTTGTCCTGTAATTCTACTTCTAGGTTTATCCAACAGAATTGAAAAGATATATCCATAGAAACATCTAAACAAGAATGTTTACATCAGCTTTACTTATAATGGCCAAATATCCTGACACAACAAAATGATCATCAGTATTCTGATTGAACAATTTGCACTTCATATAAGTTCAGAGGTACCTCTAATTCTGCTTATTTGAGCACTACACCTGAAGAATTACTGTTTTAGAGAATCCGACAGACAATAGATTAGATCCAAAGGAACAACAGAAGGAGATTCAAAGAAAACTCCCAAATCAGAGTCAAGATGACTGAAAGTCAGGAAGGGACTGGGAGAAAAGTGTCAGGATGATTAATTACAGACTTGCATCTAAAACACCAAAGCCAGTCATGTCCCTGACCTGCAGCCCTGTCACAGCTGCTGTAGACCCTGGCTTTAAATCCCAGGAGAATATCCTTTCAAGCAATATGCACTTGCAATTGGGGTGAGAGGGTGCTACAGATGGAGGGCTGAGAGAGACTAATAGAAACTTCCAAAAAGGACTCAGAAGAAGTAAAAATGTCTCTATATTATCTTTGCCAGGAGAAAAGCTCACGTCAAGTAGACCCCTCCTTATTCTGGTGATGAATGTAGGAGGTAGGAGAGGGGAGGGCAGTCCACTCCATGCCAATGCTTCCTCCAGGTGCATCTCTAAGAAAGGGCCCTTTCCGGCGCCGGCACACCGGGTTCTAGTCCCGGTCGGGGCGCCGGATTCTGTCCCGGTTGCCCCTCTTCCAGGCCAGCCCTCTGCTGTGGCCCGGGAGTGCAGTGGAGGATGGCCCAGGTGCTTGGGCCCTGCACCCCATGGGGAGACCAGGAAAAGCACCTGGCTCCTGGCTCCTGCCATCAGACAAGCGCGGTGCACCGGCCGCAGCGCGCCAGCCGCAGCGGCCATTGGAGGGTGAACCAACGGCAAAAGGAAGACCTTTCTCTCTGTCTCTCTCTCTCACTGTCCACTCTGCCTGTAAAAAAAAAAAAAAAAAAAAAGAAAGGGCCCTTTCCACGTATGTGTGGACCATAGCTACCCTCTCCTTTAAGGGAGAGACCTGGTGGGAGAAATAACCCTAGGAGGCTGCAGAGGGAGCTGTGCCAGATTCCTAAATCATAAAAATATCAACAAACAACCAGACATCAGAGGAGCATCAGACATCAGGTCCGAGAAGGAGCAAGTTTGTGTTTCTGTGTGGATGCAAACTGATGAAATCTTTACTTAATACATACTGAATTGATCTTCTGTATATAAAGATAATCAGAAATGAAAAAAAAAACTCTGTTATATTGGAAATTCCATAAAAAATCAGTTTCAAAAAATATATATATCATGTAGGATCTCTGTCCTTAATGGGCTGTACAATGTGATTCAATGCTATAACGAGTACTCAAATAGTATATTTCACTTTGTGTTGCTATATGAGGGCAAATGTGCGAAAGCTTTACTTAACACATGCTAAACTGATCTCCTGTATACAAAGAGAATTGGAAAGGAATCTGAATGTGAATGAAAGGGTGGAGGGAGCGAGTAAGGGGGGGAGGGTTGGGGGGGGAGGGAAAGTATGGGGGGAAAGCCATTGTAATCCATAAGTTATACCTTGGAAATTTATATTCTAAATAAAAGTTTAAAAAAAAAAAAGAAGAACAAACTGACCAGAGGAAGCAGAGATAACTCAGGGAGAATTTGAAAAGAGTTTACTAGGAGGTATTTGAGAGGCTGTCACATTCATAAAACAAAAATAGGAGCAATCATAGCCTAAGACTGCCAAAGAAATGTAATAGAAGCTAGCCATGGCTGGGGACAGCTTTGCTCTTGTTTTCTTTGTAAATAATAACGGTAAGATGCAATAAAATATGCTCCAAACTGCGGAATAGAAAAAGATGTGACCCTGCCAGAGCAGAGCTGTGGGCTGGCAGGTGGTGCAGCCGTGGGATACCTCAAATTGCTCATTAAATTGCAAGTGTATGAAATTCCAGATTTGGTGTGGGAAAGGCATTTTAGGGGTGGCATGTGTAATGTGTGAAAATCAAGTTGCGTAAAAGTTGACTATGGGAAAGTTAAGAACCATCTGTGTCCACATTCCACTTGGCTTTCCCCACAGTTTAGTAATAAAAACTTTTCAGCTTTTACTCAAGGTCACCATAAAAATAACTAACGTGTATACACCCCCTCATCACTTAATAGTTTATAAAGCACTTTTACTAATTTATATATTGGAAGGTAGCTAATAACCCTACACTAACTTTGAAGGAACAGAAGCAGATAGTAATTTGTATCTAAGCTTCCAGGAAATGTAGAAACTGGCCGGAAACACAGCTTTGCAAATTATTTCCCAAAGGATGGTCTGCAGATTGTTGATCTCATAAGACATTTGTTCTCAATAGTGTGTGTCAGAATTGTCTGGGGGCTTATAAAAGGACATATACATACAACACACACAGACACTCACAAATTACTACTCCCCTCCCTCCCTTGAGTCTTTTTAAAAACTTATTTATTTTCATTTTTATGTAAAAGATGGAGAGAGAGTGAGGGAGAGAAAGTGGGGAAGGGGGGGGGGAGGTAGGGAGGGAGAGAAGAGAGATGGAGGGGAGAGAGAGAGAGAAAGAAAGGGAGAGAGAGAGAATCTTACCCACTGATTCACTCCCCAAATGCCTGCAGCAGCCAGGGATGACCAGGCCAAAGCCAGACCTCCCATATGGAAGGCAGAGCCCCAGATACTTGAGTCATCGTCTGCTGGCCTCCCGGGGGTGCACATCAGTAGGAAGCTGGATCAGATGTGGAGTAACTGGGGATAGCATCAGCACACCAATGTGGGATATGAACATTCTAAGCTGTTACGTGACCACTGTAACACACGCCTTTCCTTCTTTTTAAAATTTATTTACTTGAGAGGCAGAGAAACAGAGAAAGAGAGACACACAGACAGAGAGATAGGCAGTCAAACAGACAGTTCTCATCTGTTGGTTCACTCTCCAAACGACTGCAAAAGTTGGGAGCTTGGCCAGGCTGAAGCCAAGAGCCAGGAACTCAGTCTAAATCACCCACATGGGTGGCAGGGATGCATGTATTGAGCAATCACCTGCTGCCTCCAAGGACATGCAGTAGCAGAAAGCTGGAATTGAAAATGGAATTAGAGGGGCCGGCACCATGGCTCACTTGGTTAATCCTCTGCCTGCAGCACCAGCGTCCCATATAGGCATTGGGTTCCAGTCCAGCTCTCTGCTGTGGCCCGGGAAGGCAGTGGAGGATGGCCCAAGTGCTTGGGCCCTGCACCCGCATGGGAGACCAGGAGAAGCATCTGTCTCCTGGCTTCAGATCGGCGCAGCTCCGGCTGTAGTGGCCATTTTGGGAGTGAACCAACGGAAGGAAGACCTTTCTCTCTGTCTCTCTCTCACTGAATATAACTCTACCTGTCAAAACAGAGAGAGAGAGAGAGAGAGAGAGAGAGAGAGAGAATGGAGCTAGGATTCAAACCCAGGCACTATGATATGGCACGCAGCTGCCCCAACTGGTGTCTTAACCACTATACCAAGTGCCCATGCCCTTCCCCAGTTCCTGCTTCGTAAGGTACCTACGAATTTACATTTCTTTCTTTCTTTCTTTTTTTTGGAGATTTGTTTATTTGAAAGGTGGAGTTACAGAGAGAGAGGGAAAGATATATTTACATATATATATGGGGGGGGGGAGAGTGAGAGAGAGAAAGAGAGAGATCTTCTATCTGCTGGTTCATGCTCCAAATGGCCAATGCTGGGCTAAGCTGAAGCCAGGAGCCAGGAGCTTCATCTGGGTTTGCCACATGGGTGCAGAGATCCAAGGATCTGGGCCATCCTTCACTGCTTTCCCACCCACATTAGCAAGGAGCTGGATCAGAAGTAAGGCAAGGGCCGTGGCTGTGGTGCAGAGGGTAAAAGCCTCTGCCTGCAGTGCCGGCATCCTATATGGGCGCCAGTTCGAGTCCCGGCTGCTCCACTTCCAATCAAGCTCTCTTCTATGGCCTGGGAAAGCAGTAAAAGATGGCCCAATTCCTTGGGCCCTTGCACCCGTGTGGGAGACCTGGAGGAAGCTCCTGGCTCCTGGCTTTGGATTGGTGCAGCTCTGGCAGTTGTGGCCAAGTGGTGAGTGAATCAGTGGATGGAAAAACTCTCCCTCTCTCTCTCTCTCTCTCTCTCTCTCTCTGCAACTCTGACTTTCAAATAAATAAATAAATCTTAAAAAAAAAAAGAAGTTAGGCAGCCAGGACTAGAACCAGTGCCCATATGGGATGCTGGTATTGTAGGAGGCAGCTCAACACATTATGCCACAATACCAGCCCCTCAAATTTACATTTCTTTCTTTCTTTTTGTTTTTTTTGAAAAGGTTAATAGCAATTTTTTAAAAATTTATTTGACAGGAAGAGTTATAGACAGTGAGGGAGACAGAGAGAAAGGTCTTCCTTCCATTGGTTCACACTCCCCAAATGGCCAATACGGCTGGCGCTGCGCCAATCTGAAGCCAGGAGCCAGGAGCTTCCTCCAGGTCTCTCATGTGGGTGCAGGGGCCCAAGCACCTGGGCCATCCTCCACTGTCCTTCCAGGCCACAGCAGAGAGCTGGACTGGAAGAGGAGCAACCAGGACTAGAACCCAGTGCCCATATGGGACGCCGGTGCTGCAGGCAGAGGATTAATCAAGTGAACCATGGCATCAGTCCCAGGATTTATTTTTTAAAGATTTATTTATTTTATTTGAAAGTCAGAGTTACACACAGAGAGAAGGAGAGGAGGTGGGGGCGGGGGGAGAGGTCTTCCATCTGCTGGTTCATTCCTCAATTGGCTGCAAAGGCTGGAGCTGGGCTGATTCGAAGCCAGGAGCCAGGAGTTTCTTCCAGGTCTCCCACATGGGTGCAGGGGCTCAAGCACTTGGACCATCTTCTACTGATTTCCCAGGCCATAGCAGAGAGCTGGACAGGAAGTGGAGCAGCTGGGTCTTGAACAGATGCCCATATGGGATGCTGGCACTGACGGAGGTGGCTTAACCCACCAGGACACAGTGTTGGCCCTGCAAATTTACACTTCCAGCAAATTCCTAGGTGCTGCTGTTGCTGGCAGCACCACTAGATGTAGGTGAGCAAGGAGGAGCAGAGATCGCCAGCCCATTGCAGCAGCCTACTTGTTCTGCAGCCCTGCCTGCACTACTCAGACCCCCAACCCCTTTCCAGTTAATGGAAAAGTGCAGCTTGTACAAAACCACTGCTCAGAACCAGCACTGGCCGAAAATAACTGACATGGATGCTGGCTGCATTCCTGCAATGAATTTAATGAGGTTTAGCTCATTATAATGTCATTACAGTAACATTACCATGGTAGACACCTCTACTCCTATTACATATCTGAGGCTATGACATCTATGAGATTTCCAAAAATAGGCGGTACTTAAGCCCCTTTCCAAACTCTGCCCCTTGTGAATATTGTATTAAGCCCTGCCCCAGACACCATTCCCTATGCTTCAGATCATATAAAGGGGAAGTCTCGAAACCTGTTGAGTGCTGCTCTCTTTTGAGTACCTCCATACTACTTCTGGAGTGCATAGTTTTGCTTTGCATATAAATAACCCTTGCTTTTCTGCTTACCTTTGACAATTCTCATCCTTGAATTCTTTCTTGTGTTGGATATAAGAACATGGATCCATCCATCCATCCTACAACTGTGCCATTAGATGCTCTCTAAAAAAAGGATTCCATGGTCAAATTAAGATGTATTTGTTGTGTAATAGAGTTCCAATGGCCTTTAGCTCTGTAGGGGAAAGTACAGGGAAAAATCAAAATAGTTATATTATAGCAAAAGGATTATGAATAATTTTTACTGAAAAAAATTTGTTTAAATGCCATGGGCATATATTTTAAACAAACATGGAGAGGGAATATATGAAGGAAGATATTTCACAAACGCATGGGAAATGGAATTAAGAGATAAGTTTAGGAGGCTAGCATTTGGAACAGTAGTTAAGATGCCACGTGGGATGTCTGCATCCCATATTGGTGTGCCTGAGCTTGGGTCCCAGCTCTGTTTCTTTCTTTCTTTCTTTTTTTCTTTTTTGACAGGCAGAGTGGACAGTGAGAGAGAGAGAGAGACAGAGAGAGAGGTCTTCCTTTGCCATTGGTTCACCCTCCAATGGCCGCCGCGGCTGGTGCGCTGCAGCCGGCACACTGCGCTGATCTGATGGCAGGAGCCAGGTGCTTCTCCTGGTCTCCCATGGGGTGCAGGGTCCAAGCACCTGGGCCATCCTCCACTGTACTCCCAGGCCACAGCAGAGAGCTGGCCTGGAAGAGGGGCAACCGGGACAGAATCCGGTGCCCCAACTGGGACTAGAACCCGGTGTGCCTGTGCCACAAGGCGGAAGATTAGCCTATTGAGCCGTGGCGCCAGCCCCCAGTTCTGTTTCTGATTCCAGCTTTCTGCTTATGCATACTCAGGTGGTGGCTCAAGTGGTCTGGTTCCTGCTACCCACATTGGAGACCTGGACCGAGTTTACAGCTCCTGGCTTCAGCCTGGTCCAACCCTGGCTGTTGCCTGCATTTGGGGACTAAATAAGCAGATGAGGTCTCTCTCTTTCTCTCTTTCTCTCTCTTTCAAATAAATAAAAATAAAAAATGTAGTGATTGGCATTATTGTGCAGTGGGTTAAGCTGCTGACTGTGACACTAGAACCACATGTCAGAGCAGTGACTCAAGTTCAGGCTGTTCCATATCCAATACAGCTTCCTGCTAAGGAGCTTGGGGAAGCAAAAGTATTTGGGCCCATGCCACCCATGGACAAAGGTGGTATTCTGGGCACTGGCCTTGGTCTGGCCTAACCCCTGTTGTTGAGGCAATTTGGGGAATGAACTAGCGAATGATCTCTCTCTTGTGTGTCCTTCCACCCTGATCATCACTTTGCCTTTCAAATAAATACTTTCTTTAAGTAAAAAAAAAAAAAAAAAAAAGAAAAAGAAAAGTTAAGTTTATTTTGGTGCAAAAAATTTTTTGAAGTCCACACATAGTTTTTTCATAATATGAACTTCCACGAACTTTTTGAAGACCTCTCATATTGTATACAGAAAAAAAAAAACTAAAATAAAAGATAATGGGGAAGCTTTTTAATGATCTGGGAAAATGTTTATAATGGGCAATATGATCTTAACCATAGATCTTGAAATATATCTATCTTTTTCTGAGAAACTATCCCAGATTTTTTTATTACTGTTGGATTTTGAACATATGCACAATTTTCATTTTCTTCCTTGTACTTTATATAGTTAGTACATATTATTTACATAGTCAAGAAAATAAATCTGCTACTTCTTTAAAAAAAACTAGGCATCTGCAGGGGTTCTGATCTTAAAAAGGAAAAAAAATTTCTATTTCTCAGCCCACCTTTAAAATTCCATCCCTTTTGTTTAAGCAAGCTCTTTGATAGAATTACACATTTTTTGTAACATAATTTGTATAAAAGGTAATTTGGGGCTATTTACTAGTGCAAAAAGGGGATTATGCCATTAAATCAACTAGTATCAAATTGCCACATTTCATTGCGTATAGGGTATAATTAAGGCAAGTCTCAACTAGACTAATCTTTTCTTTTTTTTTTCCTGCTTCTTATAATCATCTAGTTTCATTTACTTCTCTACTACTCTTAAGTATTTTACCCAGCTATATTTGAAAACTGCCCTAAAGTTACAGGTCAGCCTCTGATATTCATGTCTAATAAATGTTTCGCTTATTTTAGAAAAAGAATGGTAAACTTATGCATATTGTCATATGTTGACTACGACTTGGGCTCATTACACAAGTTCATACTGTACAGGTTTGGGTATAGGGAAAATATCTCCCTTAGAGAAAGAACAAATCATAGCTCAAACATAAACTAAATTTAAAAAACCTTTCCCAGACAGACTCAATATAATTTATATTGCAATAGGTAGCTTAAATCATACTGAGAGTATTTAAAATGATCTCAAATGTTTCTTGTATCTATAATATGTTCATGAAAATACCCCTTGAAATTTTCAGTTAATTTTATATATATATGCTTTATACATGTTAAGTGCCTGATTTGGTTAGATCTACCAGAAGCTTTCTGTCATAAGTTTGCTATCTAAATTGGAAGAGCCAAAATTTGCACACATAAAACAAAGAGACAAATGAGAGAGAGTATAGGTGAGTGGTTCATGAAAATGAATTCCAGCAGATGGTTCTGTGGGGACCCATGGATAGGCCTGCCATGGGACCCCCCATGCTGGGCTTATAGCAGTAATGCGGATGTAGCAGCTGATTGAACTTTCCATCTAGCTGAGGATCGTGGAAAACAACAAGATGGCGCTGATGCCCTGCCTGCTGCGTGACTCCACAGCTGAGCATGATCAAGTGGCGGATTGGAGAACTCTGTGCATGGACTGTGATTGATTGACTTTGATTGGTTGAATTCTGTATATAAGCAGACCGCGGGGAGAAGGAGCGGGGGCACGCCAGCTTTCCCCCTTAAGGAACGTGCGCGCCATCTCTCCCCCTTCTCCCGGTTCCCCACTCTCTTTCCCACTCCTTCTAAGTAAAAGTCTTTTGAAGACCGATTAACTGCGAGCAGCGTCGTTCCTTTTGCGGCCGAAGGAGCGACAGAGTTCACTTCACAAATGGCCGCATAGCCGCTCTGGGCCATGCTGAAGCCAAGGAACCAGTAATTCCATCCTGGCCTCCCACTTGGGTAGCAGGGGCGCAATTACATGACCATCACCCACTGCCTTCCCAGGCATATCAGTAGGAAGCTGGATCAAAAGCCAATCAGTGGGGCCTGTGCTGTGGCACAGCAGGTTAAAGCCCTGACCTGAAGCGCTGGCATCCTATATGCGGGCACCGGTTCTAGTCCCAGCTGCTCCTCTTCCGATCCAGCTCTCTGCTATGGCCCGGGAAAGCAGAAGATGGCCCAAGTCCTTGGGCCCCTGCACCCATGTAAGAGACCTGGAAGAAGCTTCTGGCTCCTGGCCATTGCGGCCATCTGGGGAGTGAACCAGTGGAAGGAAGACCTCTCTCTGTCTCTACCTCTCTCTCTAACTCTGTCTTTCAAATAAATTAAATAAATCTTAAAAAACAAAGAAAGCCAAGCAGCTCAGACTTGAACTGGCACTCTGATATAGGATGCCAGTGCCAAAGGCAGTGGCCTAACATGCTGTGCAACAATGCTGGGATCACCCACACAATCATTTTTTTTTCTCTTAAAAGTCAAAAAAAAGAATGAGCGAGAGAGAGATAGGGTGCATTGGTTTACTCCACAGATGCCTGAAATGTCTGGGACTGGGCTATACTGAAGCTGGGAGCCAGGAACTCTTAATGTAGGTCTCCCACATGGGTGGTAGAAACTCCAGTCACTTGTACCATCATGTACTACCTTCCAAGGTCCACATTAGCAGAAAACTGGTGTCAAGAGCCAAAGCTGGGAAATGAACCCAGGTATCCTGATGGTGGGACATAAGTTGTCTTAACTGTCAGGTGAAGCATCCATTCCTATTTCCCCACTATTTTGAAACACAGGGGGGGGGAGAGAGAGAGAGAGAGAGAGAGAGAGCGAGCGAGCAATAGACACCTGCTTCTCAGAAACTCAGTTAATTGCTAGACTCTGAACTTTCTTAAACCTTTGTTCCTTGTTGCTTCCAATCCTTGTGCTTACTATTCTCTGGTCTTTCTTCCTTCTTCAGGCTTCTAGTATCTTCTTTAGGGGGCTCCCATCCACAATCAGTCTGATTCTTTAATAGAGTGAGAGTGTGAGAGTACTAGGCAGGGAGAAGAGAAGCAGGGCAAATAGACTATCACCTACTGAGTGTCTCCTTTGAGCCATGGGTTGTGCCAGGCACCTTCCATGCTTCCCACCTTCACATTTGAAATCTCTTGCAAGCAGGCATGAGGAGCCTTAGAAAATAGCTCAGGAAGGAAATGCAGAAGGCAAGCTTTTTTAATAGCTACAAGGGGAGCAGCCTGTCTCCAATTTGCTTGACCATCACCTGAAAGCTTTTCATTCTTAGGCTTCTGCTAAACTAGGTCTTCTTTCAAGTTTTTCCATTTCCTGATCTTTCTGAAACATTGGGAATTTAATAGCAAAACTAGAGATGAATCTGAGAATGCCAGAGGACATCTCTTTCTCCTTCTTCAAAGTTGTTTATTATTATTATTATTTCAAAGGCAGTTACAGAGCACAAGGGAGTTACACACATACACACAGATCTCCCATCTACTGGTTCACTCCCCAAATAACTGAAACAACTGTGTCTGGGCTAGGTGGAATCCAGGAGCCAGGAACTCCATTGGGTCTCTCAAGGACCTAGGACATCCCCTCTTCTTTCCCAGGTACATTAGCAGACAGCAGAGCAGCTGGGACTTGAACCAACACTCTGAAATGGCACACCTGTGTTGCAAATGGCACCTTAATCTACTGTGTTCTGATGCTGGTCCCAGTGGACTTATTCTTAAAAGCAGTTTATGTGGGCCTGGCGCTGTGGCATAGTGGGCTAAGTCTCTGCCTGTGGTGCCAGCACCCCATATGGGCTCTGGTTCGAGTCCTGGCTGCTCCTCTTCCAATCCAGCTCCCTGCTATGGCCTGGAAAATGGGCCAAATCCTTGGGCCCAGCACCTGCGTGGGAGACCTGGAAGAAGCTCCTGGCTTCTGGTTTTGGATTGGCGCAACTCCAGCCATTGTGACCATTTTGGTGGTGAACCAGCAGATGGAAGACCTTTCTCTCTGTCTCTCCCTCTCTCTGTCTGTAACTTTACCTCTCAAATAGATAAAATCTTAAGAAACAAAAGCAGCTTATGGGGCCAGCACTGCAGTGTAGTGGGTTAATCTGCCACCTGGTATCCCATATGGGCACTAGTTCACTTCCTGGCTGCTCTGCTTCTGATCCAGCTCCCTGCTAATGTGCCTGGGAAAGCAGTGGAGGATGGCCCAAATGCTTGGGTCCCTGCACCCATGTGGGAGACTGGAAGAAGCTCCTGGCTTTGGCCTGGCCCAGTCCTGGTCATTGTGGCCATGTGGGGAGTGAATCAGCAGGTGGAAGATCTCTCTTTCTGTCTCTCCCTCTCTCTGTAACTCTGCCTTTCAAAAAAAATCTTAAAAAAAGCAGTTTGTGCAAAAATGTTAATATTTATCATGAATGGAATAATATCAAATTTCTGGGAAATGAAATGTGATAAGAACTGTCGAGTATCTGCTCTCTCTCTCTCTCTCTCTCTCTATATATATATATATACATTTGTATACTAATCTCATCTAATGCATGACATATTGAAATTACTTAGGAATATAGACCTGGCTGAACAATGCAGAAAAACTGACTATAGTGGATAAAAAATTATGTGTTTAGTAGTCCACTAGATGGAGCTGACATTAGTTCAGCTTCTCAGTTATAAAATCAAGAAACCAGTCTCTAACTCCATCCCTATCCTTAGCAAGTTAACATTTAGTCTGATGTTTGTCATCTCATGATTTCAAGATGGCTGGATCAGCCTCAGATATCACATCCACATTCCTTAATTGAGAGAGAAGGACAGGGCCAGTACATTAGCAAAAACTTTCCAGAAATTCCCTCCTGAGCCTTCTACTTAGGTATGATTTGCCATGACTGGGCCACGCAGATACCCATTTTTGCAAAGGAGGCAGAGAAACTAGAGAAGAAGATTGCTGTGGACGCCTTAGACTTGGGGTGGGAAAACAACAACCAGATCTGGACCACTGCCTGTTGTTACCAAGTTTTATTGCAACATAGCCACGCTCATTTATTTACATATTTTCTGTGGCTGTTTTCATCACACTACAGCTGCAGAGCTGTGACAGTGACTGAATGGTCTGCAAAGTTTAAAATATTTATTGTCTGGCTCATTAGAGTAAAGTTTGCCCATCTCTACCTTAGAGCATGGATGAGATGTCCTCCCCTAAACAAAACCGAGAGAGTTCTGAGAGTAAAACAATGGGATACTGTCACAGGATAGGCCACTAACATTGCCTATAACACACAGGTGTTGTTAGCTGTTTCAGATGGGGAAATGGAGGCTGAGAAAGGTGAAGTAATATGACCGTTGTCACAAGTGGAATAAGTGCTATCTTAGGTTCAAACTCAGGGCTCTCTGCCTGGGTGTCCTCTTGACCTTATTCTATTCTTGTGGGCTTTCTTGCTGGTGAAGGACCTTGCAAGACACTCACTTATTAGTCCACTCAGCTCTTAAATGAATTGAACAGGAGGACAGAGAGCAAATGAATCCATCTAAATAGGTTTATAAAAACAATTAAGCACGTTTAAAATTGCATTTCAATGTCCATTGCATATCTTGTTCTTTCTCCTACATGTATGCACAGGCTGTTAAATCCTGAGCTACTTTAGGATGGCTGTTTTTTTCATCTTTTTCTCCAGGTTTGTTCTACTCCCACTGCACTACTGTCACCTACCAAGTAAATATATGCCATTCAGATATGCACATATCAGCTTCCCAACAAGGATGCAAATTATATCCATGGCACCTACTCTATGCTCAACATATGCACAGCGACTGCATGACATCCCCAGTGCATGACATTCCAGCTGGCCCCTTGGAACTGAAACCGACTGCAGCTGTGGTGTTTCAGGGAAACACCACTGGTCAGGCATCTTTGGCCTGGTTGCCCAGTCTCACCTCTGTGATGGCAGCAACGCCTGTATGGGTCTTAGGCCTCAACCTTGGGCTGCCTCTGTACCTTCACTTCCTCTGCGACCTTGAAAAAGCAGCACAGGGGTAAGAAGGCCAAGAACAGCCTACTCTGAGACAAAGGAAAAGGCCAGGCTTTGAGCGGAGGAAGAAGAAAACTCTAGAAAAGCTATTTTTCTTCCTTTTCCTCTCACCTTTCTCAAAGTAACTCAATGTAGGGAGGGCTGCAAGAAACCACTTCTTCTCTTCCTGTTTTTCTAACTTCTCTTTAAGATGTATGTACTTGAAAGGCAGAATGACAGAGAGGGAGGGAGAGAGGGAAGAAGAGAGAAAGAAAGAAGAAGAGAGAAAATCTTTCATCTGCTGGTTCACTCCCTGGCTATTTATATAGCCAGGGTGGATGGAAGCCAAGGGTCAGGAATCCCAACCTAGTCTCCCACATGGGCGGCAGGGGCTCAATCACTTGGGCCATAATCTGTTGCTTACCATGCACATTAGCAGGAAGCTGGATCCGAAGCAGAGTAACCGGTTCTTCAACCAGCGATTTAATATGGGATGCAGGCATCCCAAATGATGGCTCAACCCACTACGGCACAACACTTGCTACCATTCCAAACTTCTGAAGCTTCCTCAAATGTTCTCTATCTCTCTGGCCTGCAGGGCTTAGCAATTTCCTCCATCTGAAAACTACCCCTTCTCTGCCACCTGCCTTCACACCACAGGCCAGGTAAGTAACTTGTAGGTTTTTGCTTCAGAGTCCACTTCTTCCAGAATGCTTAGGAGGCTCTGATGTCACAGCCCTAGCAGCCTGGCCATTGGGCCTAATGGTCTGGCTGCCTTTTGTCCCTTTGTGTGATTCCATTAGCAAAGCCTGTTAGGGACACAGCCTGCTTGTCCCAGGAGCTCAATAAATAATTGGCAAATGAAAAAATATGGACTAAATGTAAATCCAGAAGGTCCTTAACCCTGCCTGGGTAAAGGGTTTTCTGTGCTCCTCAGACTTGGGAAACTTCCCCAGAACGACTGTCTCTGTTTGGAGATCTTATCTGCGCTCACCACAGGGTGTCCTTTTCCTCTATCTCTCCAGCCAGGCATGCCTCAGCCACCTCTGCTCTCTAAGTGGCACAGTCTATCACCCTGGAGAGAGAAAAGCTGCAGGATAACCTCACCATCTTTCAGGGCCACTGACCAGAGGAAACAAAAACTGGGCTGATTAGGCTCTCCTGATGCAGACTAGTCAGTGACTCCATAGGAGCCTTCAGTGTTTAAAATTCCTTATCTGGCATTACTGGCAAATCAGCAAACCCACAGGTCAACTGGGGCTTATCTTCAGAGCTGGCTCTTCAAAGAGCTAGACCCGCACTGCTTCCCCTGTGCTATGGCACTGAGAGCCTGAGAGCCGGGGAGAATTTAGGATCAGCCAATTTAACACACACCCATTAACGCGGTTTTTGTTTAGGCAAAGTTTATTTTGTGTTTTCCCATGAAAGTATTAAGTGCTCATTATAGAATATTTGACAAGAAACAAAAGGTGGAAATAAAATATTCCTGAGCAATTTAGTATATGTGATACATTTCTCCTTAGTCTTTTACTATGTTGTTTCTTATGTAGTTGTGTTAAAATGCATCTGGTAATAAACATAAATGGTGCCCTGGTTTTTATAAATTTAAAAATCTAACAGGAATATTTCCTCCAATGTAGACTTTATTGAGTAAGCATTTAATTAATTACTTTATTATTTTTAAATTGATGCATAAAATTATACATATTTATGGGGTATAATGTGATGTTTCTACATATTTATACATCACGTAAGTTCAAATCAGGGTAAACGTGACTATTTCCACACACATTTATCACTTCTTTTTGATGAAAACAGCCAAAATCCTTCTATTTTTTTTTAAAAGATTTACTTTTATTTATTTGAAAGGCAAAGTTACAGAGAGAGAGAGAGATCTTCCATTCAATAGTTCATACCCCAAATGGCTAACAGCAGGGGGTGGGCCACACTGAAGCCAGGAGCCAGGAGCTTCTCCAGGTCTCCCACATGGGTCCAAGGGTCCAGGACTTCAATCATCTGCTGATGCTTTCACAGGCACATTAGCAGGGGGCGGGACTGGAAGCCTGTTTTGCAGGCAGAGACTCAGCCTGCTAAGCCACAATGCGACCCTCCTCTTTTACTTTTTTAAAAAATACAGAATACATTATCATTATCTATATTCACTCTACTATGCAATAGAACACTAGAATGTATTTCTCTTAAACATAATTGTAATGGCTTGATGATTTTATATAGTAATTAGTTTCTGTAACTATTTTTTCATTGTTATGTATTTGAATGGTTTCCAATATTTTTCAAGTGAATTACTATGGATATCTTTGAATATAACATGTTTTCTAAAATGTCACTATTTTAGTAGGCTAGATTTCCAGGAGAGATAAAATGATATACATATTTAGGTTAGATGCAAAGAGATTCAGCAAATTTATGCTTCTACCAGCAATGTTTGAGAATGCCAGTTTATTACATACTAGCCAAGACTGGGTAGTTTCCTTCAGCATTTTATACTTTTCTTATTTGATAAAAAAAAAATTCGCAGGTTTCATCTGCATTTCTTTCATTTTTAATGAAGTTAAATATTTTTTTTTCTCAAGTAAGTAAAAAAGTAAATTTTTCTTTTGTGGGCATAATCTATTCATGTTCTTTTTCTATCTTGCCATCTGGCCCTTTAACATTTTCCTTGCTAATTTTCATGTCAACTAATTTTCATCTTCTATATTGGCTTGCTGCAAACACTTCCAATTTGTTTTTCACTTGATGCTGGCTTAACTGGTAGACAAAATATTTTTGCACTTAAATGTATTGTTTTATTATTTATTTTATTGTGTATCTTCTGTGTCTTAAAATTAAATGATCTTCCTCTTCAAGATTCGATAACCATTCTTTCTTTTCCACTGATTGTATCTGCTTGTTTGACTGATGAAAATAGTGATGATGAATCCAAAATCTAGAGTCAAATTACCAGAATTCCAAAACCAGCTCTACTTCCCAACAACTTTGTAAAGTGGGGGCAGTTTTCTTAAACTCCTAGGTGCTCTGATTATTTTGCATCTGCAAGATGGAAACACTGTTTTACACTCACCTCCAATGATTAGTTTCAAGATTAATTAATATATGTAAAGCACTTACAACTGTTCTTAGAAACTTATGATTCCACATTAGTATTAGCTACTATTATTTAATTATGGTGGATTTATATTGTTTCAAAATCTAATAGAGTTCTATTTTCCAAAATTGCTTATAAAATTTTGGATTGTTCCATCTATTTGTTTCTTAAGATGACATTTTAGTCATGCTCCTAAAAAAGATTTCCAGGGAGAATTTTCTTGGCCTTCCCATCTCTTTTTTGTGCTGAGTTTATAGGCTGCATGGCATGGTAAGAGTCAGTTGCACGGTTATCAAGAGTAACAATTACAGCATTCAAACAATTCCAACTTGCTTCTTTCTAGCTGACAAAACTTTGTCATTACTTACAATTCAGTTTCCTTATCACTAAAAAAAAAATAAAATAGGAGTTGTAATAAGAGTGTCCACAACATCCCAAATGTTCATCAACTGATGAATGAATAAAGAAAATGTGACATAGTCACACATGAAATATTGTTTAGTCATAAAGAAAGAATTATTATATATGCTACAATATGGATAAGTGTTGAAAACATATGTTAAGTGAAAGAAACCAGTCAACAAAGACCACATATTTTATTCTGTTTATATAAAATGTACAGAGCTAACAAATCCATAGAGATAGAAAGTAGATTACTGGTTACTTAGGGCTTGGGAAGACAGGGAGAGTGAGTAAGGGATAATAACTAAAGAATTTGGAATTCCTAGGTCTGTATAGTTTAAACTGATTGATGGTGCTAAAACAGTGTGCCTGCATTCTTGTTGCAAGGGAAACTGGGTGTGTGAGTTTTATTATTATTTTGGAAAACTTTCCACTTAAGTATGGAATGTTCTCATATTAATATAGAAAAGCTATTAAAAATTAGTGAGCAGCCATGGATATTATCAGATGACTACTGCAAGGGCAACGCATAGACTCCAAGGAAACCTAAAGCCTTAGAGGTAAACAAAGGAAGAGGATCAAGAGAAAAATTAAGAGATGAAAGGGCAGTATTGATGGAAAGAAAACCTGACAGTGAAAAAAAAAGTTAGAAAATGGATTAGAGAATTTCAAGGCAGAAGTGACCAAGATAACTGGTATTATCATAAGTCAAATCATATAAAGGCTGAGAATTATCCACTGACTTTAGCCATAGGAGCTCATTCAAGTCTTTAGTATGAGGAGGAACTCCAACTTCATGGGCTTCAAAGGAAATGGGAGATGCTGGCATAAAGACATGCACGGTCTCAAGGCATGGAGATCTAGTTCTAATATGAAGGTATTGTAGTAAACATTTAGTCCTTGTAAAGTCTCAAGAGGTAGCAACTATTATTACTCCCATTTTACAGATGAGCCAACAAGCTTTGATAACCAAGATTATGTAAGGGAGAGGTCTGGGTCTTACTTAACCTCAGAGCCAGAAAGAATTCTTAAGCTTTAGGTCTCACAGCCAAGATTTTCTAAACTTGTATGAGAGAGAGAGAGAGAGAGAGAGCAAGGGAGAGAGAGAGAGAGAGAGCGAGAGCGCACACGAGAGCTTTCATCCACTGGTTTACTCCCCAGCTCCCCAACAGGTAGCAGGAACTCAATTACTTGAGCCATCACCGCTACCTCCCAGGGTTTGCATTGGCAAAAAACTGAAATCAGGAGTTGGGGCCAGGAAACAAATCCAAACACTCTGACATGGGAGTCAGTCATCTTCATCACTAGGCCAAATGCTCATTCCTGCCAATATATTATAGCAGCTTTGTGTTTTTAGGGAAATCTCCAGAATCAGAAAGTTTCAGAATGGGAAGGGATTTGAGTCCTTTTCTTCTTGGTTGTACTTCCATAGTTACTTCTTAGATCCTTAGAGCTGGAATATTTATCCTGTCTTCTCATCATGCTGTTTATTGCTCTATTATATGCCATTTTGAATTTATTTCTCCCTCTCTCATTTTTTACTTCCCCTGAAAAATCATTTATTCTCTCAACCTTGGGCCATTTGCTTTGAGAGTGCTAACTTGACCTTTGTCTCCAGAGCTGGGCAAGTCAGTCAGTCTTGACCACTTAGATCATGGCATCCCTTGGGCCACTGTGATACATTTAGGGATAAGCTTGCACTACACCCAGGCCACTGCAAGTCACATCCAAGGCTTATATCATAATATTGTGGAAGAAAAGTCCTATTTTCTGTTAGGCTGGAATCTGAGAGGACACAGGCATGGAGTTATATGTAATAAGCCACTTTTTTGGCACAAAGAATCTGAGAGTGAAGCCTACACATAGGAGAGATTGAGTCCTAATAATATTATTTGAGCCTTTGGAATAAACCTCATTTAAAGATTGCCCTTTTGTATTTTTCATCATATGAATGAATAATTCTTTTGCTTGGTTATTTAAGCCAGTTTGAATGGGATTTTCTCTTACTTGATACTAAGAGAAATTTTTTTTTTGACAGGCAGAGTGGACAGTGAGAGAGAGACAGAGAGAAAGGTCTTCCTTTGCTGTTGGTTCACCCTCCAATGGCCGTCGTGGCCGGCGCGCTGTGGCCGGCGCACCGTGCTGATCTGATGGCAGGAGCCAGGTGCTTCTCCTGGTCTCCCATAGGGTGCAGGGCCCAAGCACTTGGGCCATCCTCCACTGCACTCCTGGGTCATAGCAGAGAGCTGGCCTGGAAGAGGGGCAACCAGGACAGAATCCGGTGCCCTGACTGCGACTAGAACCTGGTGTGCCGGCGCTGCAAGGCAGAGGATTAGCTTATTGAGCCGTGGCGCCGGCTCGATACTAAGAGAAATTTAATGCATGGTTTATCACTGCCTTGAAGTGCTTTATCCCAATTTCTCTTATACTCCATTATTACCAATTTCCAAGATGGTGTGCTTAAATAAAAGATTATTTATTTATTTGAAAGGCAGAGTGACAGAGAAGGAAAAAGATAGAGGGAAAGTTCTGCAGTTTTACTTGCCGCAACAGCTAGGACTGGTCCCGGCCAAAACCTGGAGCCTGGAACTCCATCTTGGTCTCCCACATGGGTGGCAGGTGCTCAAGTACTTGGGCCATCATTTACTGCCTTCTCAGTTGCATTAGCAGTAGTGACAGATCAGAACTGGCACTCTGATTGGTCGCTACTACTGCAGTGCCACGCCATCCTCCAGGATGGTATCTTGTTTATAACAAATGCTCAGAAAGTGCCTGATGGATTCAAGAGACATGGTGTAAGCTGATTCCACAACATTCCCTAAAATTCGCTTTACAGAAGCTTCTTTTGTCTCTTAATCACAAAAGTAATCTGCAGAAGAAGTTCCAAATATTTGATCTTTCTGTTTGTTTGCATCCATGTTAAACTGGAACTAAGTGTAAATATGTACTTGGAATGTTCATTGCACGCTCCAACAAAACACGTTGGAAAATGCAGAGTGGATTGTTATATCAAGTGGCTCAATAAAATGGAATGTTTACCATCTATCCTTTGTAAAAGAAAAAACCCAGTTTTCCTTTGGAACTTGATTCCTTTCACACAAAACTACATTTTCTCAAATAAAAAAGAGGGCAGAGAAGGATACTTTTTTGATTTATTGCTGTGAAAACTTGGGAGGAATTCTGTACCAATATGGCCATGAGCTGTTGCTGTTGTGCACTGTTTAGGAACATTGCTCTTTTTGGTGAGGCTCATTAAACCACAATTTGCAGACAGAAAGAAAGAGTTTCAGAACACATTGAGGTACAGTGTTAAATGATGTATTATAGCTATGGACAGCTGAAAAATCTTGATTTTCTTGTGTTAGTAACCACTGAGATGGTTCTTTCCCATTAAAATATGTAGGGAGAATCTTCTACCATGTCCTTATAACAAAAAAGCAAGCAAGCAAGCAAACAACATTGATAGAAGTAGAATGAATTGACTATATAAATATCCCAGCTCATTTAATTAGAATTGTAGCCAATCCTTAGTACTTACCATGTGCCAGGCACTGTCTAAAACATTTTGCACTTTTAGGTAACAACCATTATCATCTCCAATTAACAGATATGGAAGTGAGGTACATCATGATTACTTAATTTGCTCAAGATCATAGAGGTTGCAGTGGAAGAGCTAGGATTTTTACCAAGTAGTCTTGCTCTAGAGCTTTTATTATTAAGCATATGGTTTGCTATTTCTTGGGATATTTTCACAGATACGTTGTCAAGCTTCTGGGATGGTAGGATTAAGGTCATTTGGGAAGGTCACCTTGCAACATCTATTAAATTTTAAATTATATATACTTTTGGCTTAATCTAGGAAGTCCTTCTTCTAGGAAATCCTTCTTCTAGGAAATCTTTCTTTTATGAAATCCTTCATGTGCTATTATTTCCATATAACATTATTTATAATAATAATATTCCATTTATTTATAATTAATTAATTTATTAATAATTGATTAATTTATAATTATAATTAATTATGCTATTATATGGAAATAATAGCACATGAAGGATTTCATATAAGAATGTTTACTGCATGAGGTGCTGGCCGTGGCTCACTAGGTTAATCCTCCGCCTATGGCGCTGGCATCCCATATGAGCACTAGTTGCTAGTCCTGGTTGCTCCTCTTCCAGTCCATCTCTCTGCTGTGGCCCGGGAAAGCGGTAGAAGATGGCCCAAGTGCTTTGGCCCATGCACTCGCATGGGAGACCCTAAAGAAGCTCCTGGCTCCTTGCTTCGGATTGGAGCAGCTCCCGCTGTTGTGGCCATTTGGGGAGTGAACCAACGGAAGGAAGACTTCTCTCTCTCACTGTCTGTAACTCTACCTGTCAAATAAATAAATAAAGAAAACTTTTTTAAAAAAAGAATGTTTACTGCAACATTGCTGGTAGGAATTAGAAAGTCCTGACTGTATATTAATAAAAAAATGCTGAATTAAAAGTGACACAATATTTGTCAGGTATATTTGGAATAAATTAGATCAAGATTTATTGACCTGGGGGCCAGCACCGTGGCACAGTAGATTAACCCTCCGCCTGTGGAGGATTAATATGGGCGCTGGTTCCCATATGGGCGCTGGTTCCAGTCCCAGCTGCTCTTCTTCCAATCCAGCCCTCTGCTTTGGCCCAGGAAAGCAGTACAGGATGGCCCAAATGCTTGGGCCCCTGCACCTGCATGGGAAACCAAGAGGAAGCACCTGGCTCCTAGCCTTGGTGCAGCTCTGGCTGTTGTGGCCTCTTGGGGAGTGAACCAGTGGAAGGAAGACCTTTGTCTCTATCTCTCCCTCTTACTGTCTGTAACTCTACCTCTCAAATAACTAAATAAAATCTTAAAACAAAAAAGATTTATTGACTTGGAGGTATAACAGATATAACCATAGTATATCATTAAATAAGGAGAGTAAATAGCAGAGAACTACATGAAGTGATCCATTTTCATCAAATAATAAGTAAAGATATGCATTTCAAAAAGATTATGGAAAAATAGAACTAAAAGATAATTTGGTACAAATATTTTAAATTCATGCATAGTTTTTCATAATATGCATTTTCTAGAAATGTTTTGAAGGTTCTGTGAAGTGTGATGAAGCTTGTATGTGGTTTTATGAGAACTGAATGGAATTAGAATGTATTATGCTAGGCCGGCGCCGTGGCTCAACAGGCTAATCCTCCGCCTTGCGGCGCCGGCACACCGGGTCCTAGTCCCGGTCGGGGGGCGCCGGATTCTGTCCCGGTTGCCCCTCTTCCAGGCCAGCCCTCTGCTGTGGCCCGGGAGTGCAGTGGAGGATGGCCCAAGTGCTTGGGCCCTGCACCCCATGGGGAGACCAGGAAAAGCACCTGGCTCCTGGCTCCTGCCATCGGAGGAGCGCGGTGCGCCGGCCGCAGCGCGCCGTCTGCGGCGGCCATTGGAGGGTGAACCAACGGCAAAAGGAAGAACTTTCTCTCTGTCTCTTTCTCTCACTGTCCACTCTGCCTGTCAAAAAAAAAAAAAAAAAAAGAATGTATTATGCTATTAGTATTTGTAGGTGGTGGGATGAAGTGGGTACAAGGAAAATTAAGAAAACAGTAACTAAAACAACATGCAACAAGAGTCATGGCATAATCTAATGTAAACATGTCAAATATAAAATTCCACAGTATTATTGCAGTATGTAACAGTTTACAAAAATGTAGGTGATAACAAGGCTAAGTATTAAAACAAACATTAAATTGATTAAATAAAATTGTGCAAAAAACCTTTTACTTGGATGTTGATTATTTGTTTAATATAGATTTCTATAACAGAGGACCATTACTAGGGGGAAAAAGAATTATAAGTCTTTTGTTAAAAGATTTATTTATTTATTTGAAAGGCACAGAGGCAGAAAGAGAGAGAAAGAGAGAGAGAGGTGTTCTACCCACTGGTTCACTCCCAAGATGGCTACGATGCCCGGAGCTGGGCTGATCCAAAGCCAGGAGCCAGGAGCTTCTTCCAGGTCTCCCACACGGGTGCAGAGGCCCAAACACTTGGGCCATCTTCTACTGCTTTCCCAGGCCATAGCAGAGAGCTAGATCAGAAGAGGAGCAGCTGGGACTTGAACCAGTGGCCATATGCAATGCTGGCACTGCAGGTAGCGGCTTTACCCTCTGCATTGGCCCCTAAGAATTATAAACCTTGTTATAGAGTAGAAAGTCTGGACCCTAGAGACGAAATTATATAGTGTGGCCAGTTTCTTGCAATGTGAACACAGGCTCTGTGGAGTGCGATGAAAGTAGCATTGCCAAGTCTTATGGCTGAGAACCCAAGAGACGATGCAAGGCTGCATCACACTGGGATGAAATTGATTCCAAACATTCCTGATTTGTAACAATTTTGGCTAGAAATTACAGCTATCTTAGGTATATATATCTACTCAAGAACCCATTTGTCATCCCAGAGCTTCAGAAACTACTTATCTCCCATGCAAAGACATCTGCCTTATATCCATCCACCAATCAATTCAGCTTTCAGTCAGCATCAGTTGCATAACTATTATGTGCTAGGTCATATGTTAGGCACTCTTTCCATGGTAAGGCTGCTTCCACAACAGAAGAGAAAATTTTCTGAGGGCAGGCATTTGACCTAGTGGTTAAGGAACTGGTTAGGATGCCTGAGTCCCCCAGTGCAGTGGCTGGGTTTGACTACCAGCTCCAGTTCATGACTCTTGCTAATGTGAACCCAGGGGGGTAACAGTGATGCCTTAAGTGATTGTATTCCTACCATTCACATGGAAGATCTGGATTGAGTTTCTGGCTTCAGTCCCATGTCTGTTGTGGGCATCTGAGGAGTGAACCAGTGAATGGGAGCTCTCTCTGTCTCATGCCAAGGATCTTCTCTTACCACTTTCCATCCTCTAACAACATAACTATAATACATTTACAAAGCTTAGAGAAAACAGCTTGATTTTGAAAGTCTCTTTGTCTTTGGAAATACCAGTTATTTTGCCTGGAAAACCTGTACCCATCTTCTAAGAATCAATTCAGATGTCTCTTCTGCAAAGCCCTCAGTAACTTTCTCAGAGAATACTGAATTTCTGAAAAATTCCTCCATTCTTGTTGTCAGTACCAGTTTTTGGTACTTGAGGTCCACCATAAATTCAAGAAGTTGGAAGCTGACAAAATAAACCACCTAGGTAATAGTGAAACCCTGAAGACAATGAATGATGGTTCAGAGCAAACATGAAACAAGCCTAAGATGACTGTACTGTGATTCAAAGAAAAAAATTCACAACTCTATAAAAGATGATTCAGGTACAAAATACAGAAAAATAATCTGAGAAGACAATGAAAACAAGTCCCATCCCAGCACTGCCCCAAGCAGTGAAACTTGCTGGAGGTAAGATCTGAAGAATTTCCATCTCTAATGACAAACCAGTTGTTAGTATTGGAGGAGGATGCAACCGATGATCAAGGTGAACTCCATTAGCAAAACCATTCTTACCGTTATGATATAACAGTCCACCTTAGCAGACCCACAAAATAATGTGATGATTATAATTAGGCTTACTATGTACCTTAATAACAAGGAGCAAAAGTATTCTTCAATATATTGTATATTCAATATATTGTATTTTGTATTGTTAGTATTCCAATCTATTTGACAGTTTTATATATCATTGAAAATCATTAAATAAGCATCTGGGGTCAATTTTCAGTGTCCCTATGTATTTCACTCATCATGAGTCTTCTAGCAGGCTACTATCATCTCTGGGTACTGATCATAGCAAGACTATGAGTTGACAGAGCAGGGGGAAAGACCTAGGAAGCTGATAATCACCAAGATGCATATGATGCAGCAGGTTAGACCACTGCCAGGGATGCCAGTATCCGTATAGCATCAGTTCAAGTCCCAGCTGCTGCACTTTCTGATCCAGTTTCCCTCTGCTCTGCCAAATCACAGTCATGCTGTGATCAGTACCTAGAGATGATAGCAGCCTGCTAGACAGGCTCGTGATAAGTAAAATACATAGGGGCAGTGAAAATTGGAGATGAATGATAATTGAAATTAAGATAGTAATGTGCAATGTAAGAAGGATAGACGCGTAAAGGATTAAATTTGGGAGCAATGATATATAAGGGCTGACCAACAGAAGAAGGAGCAAGATAAGAAAACTGAGAAGAGAGACATTGAGATTCATCATGAGAATCAGGAGAATAGATTGTAATGGAAACAAAGAGAGGAAGGAATTCCAAAAAGCAGACAGTGTTTGGTGATATCAAATACCTAAAAAGAAAGCAAGGGAAACAATGAAAAGTATTCATCGGCCTTGGCAAAAAGATCACTGAAGACCTTTAAAATAACATCAAAGTGTACAAGCATAAAAGCAAAAATAATCAAATAGTACTAGATCAAATTAAAAAGCTTCTGCATGAGCAAAGGAAAGAATCAACAAAATGAAAAGACAAACTATGGAATGGAAGAAAAAGTCTGCAAATCATATATCTGATTAGCAATTACTGTCTAAGATCTATAAGGAAAAAACAACCTGATTTTAAAATGGACAAAGGATCTGAATAGACATTTCCTCAAAGAAGACATACAAGTGGTCCATGGGTATTTGAGAGGTATTCAGTATCACTAACGCAAATCAAAAGCACAATGAGATATTACTTTACACCTGTATTAAAATGGCTATTATCAAAAGAATAAGAAAAAAAGGTGTTGGTAAAAAAGTAGAGAAGAAGGAACTCTTGTATATTGCTGGTGAGACTGTAAATTGGCATAGCCATTAAGGAAAACAGTAAGGAAGAGAGTCCTCAAAAAATTAAAAATAGAACTACAATATGATCCGGCAATGTCACTTCTGTTTATAAATCCAAAGGAAATATAATTAGTATCTCAAAAAAAGCTGCACTCCATATTCACTGCAGCATTACTGACAGTCATCTAGATATGGAAGCAACCTAACTGCTCATTTATAAATGAATGGGCAAGGAAATTGTGAAACAAATATATGTAATGGAATATTATATATGTGGAATATTACACAAAATGGAACATTATTTAGCCTATTCAGCCATATAAAAGGAAACATCATTTGCAACAATATGGATGAAACTTAAAGGCATTATACTAATTGAAGTAAGTCTTACTTATATGTAGAATTACAAAATAACAAGCCCATAGAAACAGAGAGTGAAATGTAGATTGTGGGGGTGAGGGATACAGAGGGGAATGAATAGGGGAAATGAAGAGATACTGGTCAAAGGGTAAAAACTTTCAGTTATAAGATGAGTAAGTTGTGGGGTTCTAATGTACAGCATAGTGACTATACAAGTACCATACTGTTTATTTGAAATGTGTTGAGAGATCTTTAATGTTTTTACCACACACTCACAAAAAAGGTAACTAGGTAAAGTGATATACCTGGTAACCAACTTTATGGCAGTAATCATTTCATAACATTGATGTATATTAAGTCATCTTATTGCATACCTTAAATAAATATAATTTTACTTTCAAAAGAAAGGTAACTGTGAGGAGATGATTATGTTAATTTACTAGACTTTAGTTATATTCTACTATGTGTATGTACATCAACACATCATATTGTATACCTAAAGACCAGGAAAACCTACTTAAATTGAGAAAAAGCACAGTAAAGTGTGTGGAGCATTGGCAATGAATTGTAATCAGTTAAAGTATGAACCTAGGGGGATTCCAAGATGGTGGAATAAGGAACAATATACTGCACTAGGCTAGGGATAAATAGAAAAATAAAATAAAATAAAATAAAATAAAATAAAATAAAATAAAATAGTGTAGGACATATACCTTCAGGGGAGAATTAGAGAGAAAATCACATTAAAAATTATACAACAGGAAGAGGAATGCCGTGGACCTGTGTGGACGGTACAGATATGCAGCACGAACACAGACAGAACACATGACTGCAGCTGCCAAGAGCTAGAGCGGGCTACAGCTTGGAGATGGAGGTGAGACTAGAGTGCAGGAACCCATGGTGATACAGCTGAAGGGAGAGCATGGCTGAGTCCAGACTGGAACCCTGGGGGCTAGCAGATACCTGTGGACCCAGTGGAAATAAATGGGGCACATTTATCTTACCCCCATCCTCCCCACAATAGTGTCTGCCACCCGACTGAGAAAGGGCGGGAGCCATTTTGGGCTTGGGTGGCATCTGTGGAAGCCTTTCTGTGTTTGCAGAGCAACTGACTGAGAAAGGACAATATCTTCTTGGCAGTATTGGGAGCAGTGGTGGGGAGAGGGCAACATTTGGCCAGTGGCTTTTGTGTATGTGTGTGATCCAGAGATTCTAGTGGGAGGAAAAGTCTGTAGTCCTCAATGACTTTGAGCCTGACTGAGAGGACTGACAGGTGGCTGGGCACACATGTAGGACTGAGAGGTGCCCCAGACTCCCACCATACCACAGGCTCTAGGGCTCAAGCTACCTAGGCAGAGCTGACTCAAGAAACATCTACCTCTCTGTGTACTGGAGAGGCTGGCAGGGCAGAGCGGAACCTCTGCACCCAGCAACTGTGGAAGCCTTGTGTGCTGAGACTGTGGGGACTCAATGGCTACATGAGAGGGTGTAGTGTGTAGCTGGGTCTCTGAGCAATCACTGGGTTTGGTTTCACATGCTTGGAGCTCTTTTGTTGCCTGGAGAGGGTCATTGCAGTGGTATCCATGCTCAGAGTAAGGAGTGCACAGATCATTTGTGTGGTTCATGGAGTGCTGTGGATGAGTGTTGAACCCACTGGAGGATAATACCCTGGCAGTGCTCAGTTTGTAGAAGAGGAGGTAAGGGGGTGATAACACCAAAAGAGGTTACCATTACCCTGTTCTCTTAACAAGAGGAGAGCTACCACTCGGAACTTGGGTGTTACCCTGGATACTTGCCCCACACTAGGGCACTGAACAGAGCTCCCTGGCCACACCCAGCATACACCTCTTTTTTTTTTTTTTTTTTTTGGACAGGCAGAGTTAGACAGTGAGAGAGAGAGAGAGAGAGAAAGGTCTTCCTTTTCCATTGGTTCACCCCCCAAAATGGCCGCTACGGCTGGAGCTCTGCACCAATCCGAAGCCAGGAGCCAGGTACTTCCTCCTGGTCTCCCATGCGGGTGAGGGCCCAAGCACCTGGGCCATCCTCCACTGTCTTCTCGGGCCACAGCAGAGAGCTGGACTGGAAGAGTAGCAACTGGGACAGAATCCGGTGCCCCAACGGGGACTAGAACCCGGAGTGCTGGTGCCGCAGGTGGAGGATTACCCAAGTGAGCTGCAGCGCCGGCCCAGCATACATCTCTTGGTATTCACTGAAAGTGCAGACATTCTACTAATCCACAGAGGCAGAATTCAAAGATAAAAGCCATCAGAGGAAAAAACCAACAAGTAACTCCAAAAATGCCTAAAAATAAACATAGAAATTCAAGAAACAAGAATAACAAAGACATATGGTACCCCTCCACAAAGGAACACAACATTTCAATATTAGAATGTGAAGATGAAGAGATTGATGAAATGCTGGAAATGGAATTCAAAAGATTAATCATGGAAGACCAAGTGTGTGCTAATAATATATATATTTTGATTATAGTGTTCCTAAGGACATTCAGGTCCATTCCAGAGTCAGCCTTGAGAGTCTGCTTCACAGTGGGACTCTTGAGTTTTCTCCGGACTCAATATGGAAAGTCTTGAACTCTCAATGCCTCTTTATTTTTTCCTTAAGATTTATTTTTTATTTAATGAAAGGCAGAGTTATAGAGAGAGGAGGAGGAGACAC
The DNA here is from genome assembly GCA_949820135.1 of Sylvilagus floridanus. Classification (NCBI taxonomy): domain Eukaryota; kingdom Metazoa; phylum Chordata; class Mammalia; order Lagomorpha; family Leporidae; genus Sylvilagus; species Sylvilagus floridanus. The sequence goes on along the minus strand of OX463224.1, from coordinate 50,922,208 downwards.
ACACACACACACACATGCACACACATACAGAGAGAGAGAGAGAGAGAGAGAGAGAGAGATCTTCCATCAGCTGGTTCACTCACCTCACCCAGTGGCTATAACTGCTAGAGCTGGGCTAGGCTGAATACAGGAAACAGAGCTTCTTCCACACCTCCCATGTGGGTGCAGGAGCCCAAGCATGTAGGCCATCTTCCACTGCTTTCCCATGCCATTAGCATGGAGTTGTATTGGAAGAGGAGCAGCCAGGTCACAAACTGGTTCCCATATGGGATGCTGGTGTCCCGCAGGTGGAGGCTTAACCTGCTATGCCACAATGCTGGCCCCAAATTCTCAATGCTTCTACAAAGTGGTCTTCCTGAAGTCTCTTGATCTCATGGAACACTCATCACAAGCTGGCCATGTGCCACATGCTCTGATGGTACAAAGCTGCTGCTGTTGGTAATAATAAAGAAGATGAAACAAATATAACTCAAGTCACCACACTGGATTCCAAATTTAATCAGATTCATTAGATTAGTTACTTCATATGACGTCACTAGCAGAAAGTCTGATATCTTTCTTACCTGGATTGTTTAATAATTCAAAAAATTTCCTCAAACCAAAGGGTTATGTCTCAATTCTAAAAGCTGGGTTCAGGGAAAACCAGTGAGTTAATCAACCCAGCTGTTTCATTGTTTTGTTATAGCCACACCAGTTCTTTGCTGTGTCTTGAGTCAATGGGGCTTGTCTCCTGCTAAAGTGATCTTGCTGCTGGTCCAGAACCTGTCTCAGTTGCCGGATGCCTTAAGTTGTGCCTTCAAGGTAAGATCCTCATTTTGAAAGAAGCAACTTGTTGGGGCTGGCACTGTGCCATAGGGGGTTAAAGCCGCTGTCTGCAGTGCCATCATTCCATATGGGCACCGGTTTGAGTCCCGGCCGCTCTGCTTGAGATCCAGCTCTCTGCTATGGCTTGGGAGCAGTGGAAGTTGGCCCCAGTCCTGGGTCCCCGAACCCACATGAGAGACCTGAAAGGAACTTCAGGCCCCTGGCTTCAGATCGGCACAGCTCCAGCCATTACGGTCATTTGGGAAGTGTACTAATAGATGAAACCCCCCCCCCCTTCTCTCTTTCTCTGCCTTTCAAATCAATCAATCAATCTTTTAAAAAAACAATGTGTTAAGAATTGGACTCTAAGTATGTAAGTTTGATATCTGGAAAATGAAATGTATTTGGACCTAATTATTTGGTTTCTTACAGCAATATCTTCACTATATTAAGATTTAATGTTAGTCTCTTAGTTTTTATAGCATACTAATATTAAAAATCCATTTGAAGAAAAAGAAGGTTGAGATCCTCAGCACACACAGTACACACTCAGTGTGTTCCACAATTATTTCCCAAAGGCATCCAGCTTCAGATAGTAAGCATTGCTGGGTGTAGTGCTGGCAGGCAGATTTCTCCTCTGGCAAGTGCCTCTTTAGGGCTATTGTCCTTCTTTCCTGCTAATAGATTTCAGTGGATACCATCCAATCCACTGGGGTCCAAAAATCTAGAACCTTAAAGAGAAAAGGCTAAACTCTCCTTTCTTTTTCTCTTCGCAAGGCTGCCTCCTTGCACAGCTCCAGGGCAGACCATCCACATTATGCTCTTGGAATATGTCCATCCCAACAGACTACACCATGAATTGTGCCCTTTAAGCCTGAGTAACTCAGCACTGACTCATGTACCTAACTCTCAACCCCAGCTTTCTAGATAAGGAGAATGGGAAAGAACAGATATTTCAAGGCTAAGCCATGGTATTATTTCCTTCTTCCAAGCAGTCTCTTGTGCTTGCATAATTCACCCAAGTAATCCTTGTGAAATAAAGATCTGCTTCAATAAGGGTTTCTGAAGCTTTCATTTTTGTAAAAATAAAATATATTTTCTGCTTCTCCAGGCACCCTATTAACAAATACCAGCTACATTTATTTAGCAGACATGGTATTAGTATTAGATATGCATTATCTCATCTCTCTTGCAGAATTCTAATGAGGGTAGCTAAAAGGTACAGGTTTTATAGTACAAGGTAGAATGTGATAAAGTTTACATGAGTGAGGTAAGTGCAAAGTACCGAGGAGGGAGGGATTACTCTTACAAAGAGAAACTATTCAATCAACATTTAACACATAATTATTGTGTGCCCTTTACACCCTGGTCTCAAGAAGCTCACAGGTCATAGAAACATATACTCTTGACAGTGCAGTGCCATTTGATGACTGCAATGAGGTCATTAGAGCAGGCTCCTTAGAAGAAGTGGCATGAACTACAAGCACGGATGGTTTGAGGGGCTTATGAACAGACCAGGACTGGGATCTCTAATATCCCAGGGTTACACATGGATCTCATTACACCAGCCCCATCCTCTGGAAGACAGACAGAAACAAGGACTTGTTAATTTCCCCATTCATTTTTCCTCTGAGGCCCTAATTTTGAAGGCTCTAATGGTAACCAGTCTTTCCCTCTGTGGAACTGGCTTTTCTCCCACTGCAGATTGCACAGCACTTTTCCTTACTTAACTCCATTCAGTCTGTGACCTCCTCTCCAATTTACCAATTCTGATTCACATGCTCCATCTTTCTCCCACAGAGAAGAAACAGCCAACTTTTGGACTTCCAAACCTCCTGGAAAGAGGCCAAGCTTCCATAAAATCAAGAATATTATTGTGTGAATTAAAATGTTCACATGGTATCAACCATGCATTTACTCCAACATTTATTTTGGAAAATATTACATTTGGAAAATGGGACGCATTCCAGAGCATTCTTTTACCTTGAAATATCAGTAGACACAAGGGTATTTTGAGATCATTTCTTGTCCAAAAGTTAGCAAGTGATCTGTTCAATTAGATACATAAAATTGCCTTAAATAACATTAGTTAAGGACTTTGGGGCTAAAAAAATTCCTATAGAGCAGTTGTTGAGAAATTTGGGACAAAGGGCTGCAATTCTAACTCACTGATGCAAAATTTCAAAATGCCTTTGAGTTAAATCCCAGTTGGCTCTTATTGTTCATTTCTCCCTGCAATCACTGATGATTAGACCTTGCTCAGTTGCACTTTTTCCAAGATCTTACATTCTTCAAACTCCATCTCTCCAACTGCAAGAGACAAAGAGTTCTGGAGCTCTTTACAGAGCTATACCTAAACCCTAAAGTTCTAGGCTCTCAGGGGCTCAAGGAGCCCACATATTTCTTTCATATTCTCAGGTAGCCTTTTGTACTCTGGTTTTGTAATGATAAAGCCACAAGGAGAGAGGGCTGTGGAGTCAGATGCATCAGGAAGATCTTACTGCTACACCATTTTCTTCAGTGCAGTTAATTTCCAGTGCCTATGATAGATTTACAGCAGCTACAATACTAGTGAGACTAGAAAGCCTTGAGAAAAAAAGACTAGAATGATGAAAAAGCTGCATGCAGTCCTTCTGTGTGTTCTTTCAAGCTTTGACTTTTTAAAATATTTATTTTATTTATTTGAAAGGCAGAGTTGCAGGAGGGCAGGGGGACAGAGAGAGAGAGAGAGAGAGAGAGATTTTCCATCCGTGGGTTCACTCTCCAAATGGCCACAATGGCTGGGGTAAGGTCAGGTTGAAGCCAGGAGCCAGGAACTTCGTCAGTGTCTCCATATGGGTGCAGGGGCCCAAGCACTTGGGCCATACTCTGCTATTTTCCCCAGACATATTAGCAGGGGACTGGACTGGAAATAGAGCAGTCCAGATTTGAACTGGTACCCACATGTACTTAACCCTTGAGCCACCAGCGTTGGCCCCAAGGCTTTAAATTTCTTTTCAAAAAATATTTACTTATTTATTTATTTGAAAGATGAGCAACAGAGAGAGAGGGAAAAACAGAGAGAAAGATGTTCACCCCCAAATGGCCACAATGGCCTGGGCTGGGCCAGGCTAAAACCAAGAGCCTGGAACTCCATCTGGGTCTCCCACAAACGTGGCAGGGGAACAACCACCTGGTCAGACTTTGAAATTTGAAGGACTGAAACTCCACACTGACCATAATCCAATCTAGAAGACAGAAGGCCCAGTACATGCAAGTTCATGCACACACATAGAATCAAGTTAAAACGTCATGTTAAAAATAGCAAGTTTAACGATGCATCCTAAGTTCAATTTAGGGGGAAAATGTAAATATACTTATGCATAATTGATTGCATATGCTTAGAAAAATGATGAGGAATACAGAAGAAGTTATAACTGCTGCTATTTTGGGGTGATAGAATTAACAGGGATTTTGGCTGCCTACATTGTAGATAATAATAATTGAACTAAAATATACTAATATTAAAATTTTAATAATATCAACATGAATCTTTTTCTAGCAAACTAATTGGCTTAGAAATATCATGCCCTTGTTTACTTGCTATCGTCCTCAAAAGATTTTCTGGATATTCTTTACAGACCAACACTTAACTTTACACTGACCTGAACAACTAATTTACACCCCAACCCAACAGATAATGTTTGTGGGAGGTTCTCAGGTTTAGTATTTTTAGCTTTTTTTTCCTTAAGATTTATTTTGGTTTTAGGCCTGTTTCTGACACAGCCTCAGGCAGGATTTCTGGTCTTCCAATCTGAGCTGATCTCTCAGCTGGAGCAGGGACAGGAGACATGGGTCCTTGTCTGCAAGGGAGCAGAGAGGACAGAGACAGATTCTACGAACAGGACTGGCTGTGGGCAGGCCTATGGGAATACAATCAGGCTAAAATGAGCCTTCCCCCAGGGATTGCCTCCTGCTCTGCAATTCTGATGTCTGGTCAGAGGGGCCTCTGTGTAGCCTTGTGCTGAGAGTGAGGAGCTTCCTCAGCTAGAAACACTGTTTGAGCAAGGGGTCTGAGAGTCCTGAGACGCTCATCACAGATGCTGCCCAGGGATGTAAGGAGCTGGGGGTGGGCAGTGGCCTGGATTATCAGCCTGACAGTCGGAGATGGAGAGGGAGAGGGAGAGGGAGGGGGAGGGGAGAGGGGGAGGGGGCGAGCAGAAGGGTCATCCCAGAGATGTGATGCATGCAGCAGAGGATTCAGGTCCACTCAGATGGTGCTGTGCCCTGGCAAGTTAAAATGCAGAAGAAACCTAATGATGTCAGCAGTGCCAGAAGTTCTCTGCCTGTCTGCAGGGGGAACATCCAAGTAACTACTGCAGAGAGAAGCCATATGAATGTGAGGAGTTGGGGGGAGGTCTTCAGGCTGTGCTCGAAGCTTCATCAGTATGAGAAAATCCACATGGGAGAGAAGCTATTTAAATGTCTTGAGTGTGGAAAAGCATTCTGGCTGAGCTCAAAACTTATTCAGAATCAAAGAATTCATACAGGAGAGAAGCCCCACAGGTTTGAGGAATGTGGAAAAACCTTTGGTCAGAGCTCAAGCCTCATCTACCATCAGAAGATATACAGAGGAGAGAGATCCTGTGGTTGTCCTGAGTGTGGAAAAGCCTTTAGTCAGCACAGTTGGTCAGACACCAGTGAACTCAAACCAAGGAGTGTGGGAAGGCCTTTAGCCCAAGCTCAACTCTAGCTCAGCATCAGAGGATGCATGGGAGGAAAATCTCAAACCCCAAGAACCTCCAATAGTCCAAGCACAGTTGCACACCAGAGAATTCACTCTGCAGAGAAGCCGTTTAAGTGTAATGAGTGTGGGAAAGCTATTAGATGCATCTTTCACCTTAGTTAGCATCAGCTGATCCACACTAGAGAGAAACCTTTAAATGCAACAAGGGTATAATAGCATTTGGTTGTAGCTCAGGGTTTATTTGGCGTCTGAGAACTTGTACTGGGCAAAAGCCTTTTAAGTGCAATGGTATAGAAAAGGCTCACATCTTATTCAAGACTCACATTTTTTTTTTCTTTTCAACTTTTATTTAATAACATGTATTTCCAAAGTACAACTTTTGAATTATAGCAGCTTTCCCCCCATAACCTCCCTCCCACCCAGAACCATCCCATCTCCCACTCCCTCACCCATCCCATTCTTCATCAAAATTCACTTTCAATTATCTTTACATACAGAAGATAAACTTAGTATATACTAAGTAAAGATTTCAACATTTTACACCCACACAGAAACACAAAGTATAAAGTACTGTTTGAGTAGTAGTTTCACCATTAATTCACATAGCACAACATATTAAGGGCAGAAATCCTACATGGGGAGTAAGTGCACACTGACTCCTGTTGTTGATTTAACAACTGACACTCTTATTTATGACGTCAGTAATCACCCGAGACTCTTGTCATGAGCTGCCAAGGCTATGGAAGCCTCTTGAGTTTGCCAACTCCGATCTTATTTAGACAAGGCCATATTCAAAGTGGAAGTTCTCTCCTCCTTTCAGAGAAAGGTACTGCCTTCTTTGATGGCCCATTCTTTCCGCTGGGATCTCACTGACAGAGATCTTTCATTTAGGTCATTTTTTTTTTGGCCACAATGTCTTGGCTTTCCATCAGGGCTCACATCTTATGCAGCATCAGCAAACCCACACTGGAGAGAAACCTTGTGTTTGCAATGACTAGAAAAGCCTTCAGCCTGAGCTCGAGCCTCATTTACCATCACAGAATCTGCAATGCCTGGAAAAGCCTTCAGTATAAGCACACAACTTACAATACACCAAAGGGTTCACACTGGAGAGAGACCCTATAAATAGAATGAATGCGGAAAAAACCGTTAGAATTCTACCCTTTTCCAAAAAGCAGATCGTTCATGTGGGAGTGAACCCCTTTGAGTGCAGTGAGTGAGCTTCAGCTGGAGCTCCTCTCTTATTAAACACCAGAGAGTACACACAAGAGCCCCATGGTACCATGAATATGGGAACACCCTGGAAAGTTCCGCATTTGTGAACCCTAAGAAAGTTAACACTGTAAAGAAACTGCATCAGTGTGATGAATGCAAGAAAATATTCAGGTGGAGCTCACACTTAATTATATATCAGAGAATCTACACTGGGGAGAAGACTTAACAAATCCAATGACGGTGGCAAAGCTTTTCATTGGAGCTCAAATTCAGCATCTGAAAATTCATGTGGGATAAACCATTTACCTATATAAATGTGAAAAAACCTTTGACCTTAACTTACTGTTTTATATAGAATCATGTGTACTGACAATTTAGAATGTCAGGAATAATTCAGAATTGCGCTGTTGAGAAAGAGTATTGAACTTCAAAAAAAATTTATTTTATTTACTAGAAAGAGGGAGGGAAAGAAATATCTTTATTGACTTGTTCACTCCCGAAACAGCAGCAATGGCCAGGGCTGGGCCAGGCTTTCAAAGCCAAGAGACTAGAACTCCATCTGGGTCTCCCACATGGAAGGCAGGGGGCCCAAGCACTTGGGACATCTGCTGCTGCCTTCCCAGGTACACTAGCAAGAAGTTGAGTCAAAAGTGGTATAGCTGGGACTTGAACTGGCACGCTTATGGGATGCCAGTGTCACAGGCAGTGGCTTAACTCAGCTACAAAGCCAAACCCTCATGTTTAGTTTAATAAAGATTCTAGTTTTCATACTTGTGTATACCTTAAACAAGTAGTTCCTTCTGATTCAAATTCCTTTCTTTTCTCCTGATAAACTCCTATTATTTTTTCCAATACCTACTTCAACCACTATCTTTCCCCAATTCCTAGTATAAGATTAATAACTCTTACTCTATTCCAGTAGCACTTGCAACATACATCTTTGAGTTCGATGAGGAGTGTACCTGGGTGGGAAGGTGATGCTGCATGGGAGCCTGAGTATGGTGAGGGGTGTACATACAGGGGGTGATGCATGGCAGTCTGGATCCAAATGTCAGGTCCTAAATGGGGTAAGAAATATATTCTCATGAGGATGAGGTGAGCCCAAGCAAAATAAGAGGTCTCTCTGGATAACAATTTCCTGCTTGAATGGAGTGTTAGGGCCCTGGAGGAGTGAGAACAGTATCTGCCTGGGTGTTGGGGACCAGGTGAGAGATTAGTAAATCAGTAAATTGCTTGATAGGAAGTCTCTTATTGTCAGAGAGTCACAAATATGGGATAGAAGAAAAGTAGGGTGAAATGATGTTGAATTGGAATGGGAGACTCTTGGTGCTTTCAATATAGAAATAGATAAAAGCATAAATATGGATATAAATATATTTATATATGTATATACAAATATATATGTAGTTCTGTCCATTTGAAGGGCTAGAAAAAGTAATACCCCAGTAGCAAGGGGGGCATACCTTGCATCTTGATATTACTTGTCACTCAAAGAAACCATATTTCTTTGAAGAATTGATACATTCTAGTGCTGGGGCAGTGAGATTAAAAATTGAAGCTGGACATCCTGTGTCAAAAAAATAATGTGGTGAAGTATTGTGGCTCAGTGGGTTAAACTGCTCTTAGGGATGCCCCCATATCAGAGGGCCTGAGATGGAGTCCCACTTCTGCTTCTGATTCAGTTTCCTGTGAATGTGCATGGGAGATGGCAGAAGATGGTCCGAGTACCTGTGTCCTGGCCATACATATGGGAGACCCAGACAGATTTCCAGGCTCCTGGCTATAGCCTGGCCCAGCCCTGGCTGCTGTAGGCATTTAAGGAGTGAACCAGAGGATGAAAGGTCTCTCCTTCTTTCTTCCCTCCCCTCTCTCTCTGATCCTCAAATAAATAAATAAATAAATTTTATAAATCAATAATTATAGCATGGAGTACAAATCCATGTGTATATACAAAGTAAGTTGAAAATTTGATGAACAGGATATTTACAAAATCTTAATGTTATTCTCCATTAAAAATATATTAATTGCAGAGAGAAGCCTGCCAGACACCATCTTAATCAACTGACCAAATTATAACCAGTAATGAGACAAATAAAAATTGTGAGGTTTCTGATCAGATGCAATGAAAATAGCATGGCATAAATTCTGTTTGTTTTCAGAGATATATATAAGAATCTAACTGTGAAGAAACTTTAGGCAACTAATTTGAGGGTCATTCTAAAATATGGCCCATAGTTTTCAAATGTCAAGCTCATGAAAATCAAGGAAAGACTGGGGAACTATTTTCAGAGCGAAGGAGGCTACAGAGACGTGATGTAAATACAACACATGCTTCTCTGCTCACCTTTGACCTTAGAGGACATTGAAGGAACAATTCACAGAACTTTAATGGGGTCTGAGGAGTACAGAACAATGAAGTGGTGATGTCCAATTCCCTGAGTCTTGTGGTATTAATAATGGAATGCCCTGTTTGTAGGAAGTACTGAAGTATTTGAGAGTAATAGGGCATCATACCAACAACTAACATTTAAATGGTTCAGAAGAAAATTACTTATACTCCTCTTGCACCTTTTCTATAACTTCGAGATTTCAAAATAAAAGCAAAGAAGAAAATTCCTAGACAGTTTCCAGGGCATGCACTGGATTAAAAGGCTTCCCAGCTGATTCCAACAGTCATGCTTGGACACTACCGAGTTTTAAACAACGTGACTGCAGTCTTATTAATTAACTTGGCTTTTCCTGTTTTATATGAACTTCATCATCATCATGAGGATGTCTACCCTCAACTTGAAATCCACTGGATCAGAATATTCAGAGGTAAACAAGCACATTTTCATTTGTAATAAGTAGCTCAGGGTTTGGGAAGTTTGGGAAATACTGAAATTTACCATAAAGGTGACTAGATCCTTTGTGCAAGGATTGCAAGTAGGATGTGGCAGATTAGAATCAAAATAGTAGATTACATCTGTGCACCGAGGAACGCTAGATACCCACAGCAGTCAGAGGATACGCAGGGAGTTCTGACAATGCCTTCTGCTTTTTCCTGGTTCCCAATGGCAGGTTTCTATCTCAGGCCCTGGGTCTGAGCCCAGCAGGGTTTAGCAGAGGAGGCTGGTGAAGCTAATTACACTTGAGCCTGCTGTGAGTGTTGTATATACTGCCTGACTTGACTTCTAGTCCTGTTGGTCCAGGCTTGTATTCTCTGCATGGCTCTGAAGACTCAGATCACTCAGGAAACTAACTAATGCTGAATTTTCCCTCTTGTCCTTGGCAGTTCTATCGAATACAAACTGAGGTGTGCAACTGACCACTTTAAAGTGTGATCAGCAAATTTCACTATGTATGCAGAAATAGACAACCATTATTTTTCTTAAATTACTGAAACCCTTGAAGTCTCAGTTTTTATTAATCCATGACATCATCTGTTGTAAGGACTAGGGATAAATGTTAATAACATATTTAAACAACTATAACAATATCTAATTCACTAAAATGATAAATATTGATGATATTGTCATCAACAATTCTTTCTCCAGTTGCAACACTTCATACCATTTTCCATTGGTGTTTGTCTTCAAAACTCCTTCTAAATTATCATCTTGCATTATGAATGCTGCTCAACTTCTAGTCATAATAACCAGTAAAGACAAAGTAAAATCACTCTCAAATTGATTTATATTTTACCAAATAAGTATGCAATGCCTGCCTTCTGTGATTGACACTGTGGCAGGACTTGGATTTTGTCTTTATGTGGGATGGGAAGTTCAAAGGAACCCATAGTCTAATGGAAATGATAGATGGTAGATATTAGTAAGTACATGCTCAGAGATGTCTGAATTACCCTCCATTCTCGTTGGTGTGTGTGCAACTTTCTTTCTTTTTTAAAGATCTATTCATTTACTTGAAAGTCAGAGTTACGCACAGAGAGAGAAGGAGAAGCACAGAGAGAGAGAGAGAGGTCTTTCATCCGCTGGTTCACTCCCCAGATGGCCGCAATGGCTGGAGCTGTGCTGATCCGAAGCCAGGAGCCAGGAGCTTCCTTTGTGTCTCCCACATGGGTTCAGGGGCCCAAGGACTTGGGCCATCTTCCATGGCTTTCTCAGGCCATAGCAGAGAGCTGGATCAGAAGAGGAGCAGCCAGGACTCAATCCGGCACCCATATGGGATGCTGGCACTGCAGGCTGCAGCTTCACCCGAATGCCACAGCGCTGGCCCCATGTGAGACTTTCATGCCGCTTTACTAAGTATAGGTGGGAAATTCCCAATGGAGGTAAAACAGCTCCTTGTTTCTGTGAAGAATCCCTCTTTGCCTCCCTCGTTGATTGCCTCCCTGAAATGGGTGTAGGACAGGGAAAGACGACATGGAAGTAAAGATGGGGATGACAGTGGAGTCAGAGATGCTGAGGCATGAAAGAAAGAAAATGGGTATAATTGAAGTAGGCAGTAGAGGAATGTTTGCTGGTGAGACCAGGCAGAGTAGCTGAGAGTCCAGGTATTGGAGTAAAAATGATTAGATTTATACTTTGGCTCATTCACTTTTTATATCTGTGATCTTGGACAATCACCTTGATTATGAGTGTCTGTATTTTCCTCATTACTAAAATGAGAATAATAAATATATCATTGTTATAGGGTTGTTGTAGAAATTAGATGAGATAATAGAAATAGAAGAGATCCAGGAGCATGGGAAATGCTAGATAAATAGCCACTCACCATATTTTGGTAGAAGTCCAGGACAGTGCTTGTTGCTTTGGGCATAGTTAGCCAGGTAAGACAGCCCTCTGAAAGGCCCATGTGACCCACCTGAGGGACATGGTATCTCACAGTATCTCTCCCATGGCTCTTTGCCTTCCCTCTGCCCCCAAGAGAGCAAGACCATCATTTGTCTCACCTGTTTCCCTATCCACACTAGAATTGTCACTTACATGGCAGACACCCAGGAGATATTTGTGAAACTAATTAAGAATGGATGCATATCTGAAATGTGCTTAACTCTTTATTTATCAGGAAAACTCACACTATTTCTTCAAGATTTAATTCAATTTCAGAACTCAGAGAAAATGCCTCAGCATAAGATATATATATATATATATATATGTATATATATATATATAATGTTACATTTTATTTTAATTTCCATATTTGTCTCCCTTTTTAGATAAATGAGATCACAAAGAGGCAGACTGATTGCTTGCATTGTTTATAGAAGAATGTATAGCAAAGGTGCTGAACTTAAAAGTTTGTCTCCATTTTGGGAGGCCTTGGGGGATGAATTACTGAGCCTTTCAGGAGTTGATCAGTAAGTTTCCTAAGATTTGGAATTTGGGAACTGTGGCAAGCTTTTTAAATCCTTCTAAAGAAGGAGCTTTGCTGACTAAAAGGTCAACAGAGAACTGCTGCCAGGAGAGGAGTGGCCCTGGAGACCACCTAGGTTGTCATTTTAGCTGAAGGTACCAAATGGCCTTTGAGAAAGTGTTGAAAATAGCACTTTTATATTTTTATGGTGGAAATGTGGACTGGCCCTGGTGTTACTGGATGAAGGGCTGACACATGAGCCATTTCAGGTACAGCACCAAAGGACTGATGGTGGGACTTGAAGGACTATGGTTGTAAGTGATGGCAGGAACTCAGCATTAAATGCTACAGGCTGGAAGATCCAGCAAAAGGCATTGAGAGAATGAAGTCTCTTATGAAGTCACCTTCCATCAAGTACCATGCTGGCTGGTGCAGTGAACTGGAGCAGCAGCAGCATCTGAGTGTGGAGCTTCTACAGGGCCAGGCTGACTTCGAAAGGCCAGCTTTCAAAAGTGAATCAGGGAACAGCAGTGGATGCTTAGATACCAGGCTTATCTCAGCTCCAAGGGGAATCAAACGGACCTCCTATTTGGACAGTGTATACCTTCCAGTGTTCTCAGAAGATCTACAAAAAGGGACAGGGAACCTAAGAAAGTGATACCAGATTCCCTACTAATCTACTATGAGGAGTCATTTTCATTTAATTAGGAGAATTGAATACATGATCATAATTCTAGCTTGAGTGTTGAGGAGCAATTAACACTAGCCACACTTTAGTGGATCTGTTTTGATTTATATGGTACTGCTTTGGAAAACTGATGGAATTCAGTACAGGATTACTAGCAAATAGGTAAGGATAGTGTGACTATAAGGTGATCAATATGATTTCCACAAATCTGATCGGGGACCTATTTAAGACCTTATTTTATATTCCGCAAACCTTCTGTGAAACTGGCTAGCAAGATGAAAACTGGGCCGGCGTCGTAGAGTAGTGGGTAAAGGGGCTGCCTGCGATGCTGGCATGCTACATGTGTGCTGGCAAGTCCCGGCTGCTATACTCTCAGGCTGGCTCCCTGCTAATGGTCTGGGAAAAGCAGCGGAGGATGGCCCAAGTCTTTGGGCCCCTACACCCTTGTGGGAGACCTAGAAGAAGCTCCTGTCTCCTGGCTTCGGTCTGGCCCAGCATGGGCCGTTGCAACCATTTAGGAAGTAAATCAACAGATAGATTTCTCTTTCCATCTATCCCCTCCCCCATCCCCTGCATTTTGTACTCTTTCAAATAAATAAGATAAATCTTAAAAAATATGAAAACTATATTTTATAGTGCATTCCAAATATATACTCTCCTTCTACCTGAACCTCACCAGGCGGTGATTAATGATGAAGTCAGGTTTATCTTGTAAAGTCCAAATTGCTATGGCTTAAACTTTCATCTCATCTGATGACAGGAAGTCGCATATTTTATGAGGCTCCTCTCCCCAAGTAGGTCATTGCATCTCCCAATTACTCACTTGTCCCACAAGTTCATACTGCCCTAGCCAACCCTGTAGTCCCAGTTTGCTCACCATAGCTCTACTACTATCACCCATCATCTCTTGCAACCTCAGGATTGATGCCACTAGAGCTCCGCTTGCCTCAGGAAGAGAGGGAAGCCTTCTTCCCTTTCCTAGATTGTGGCAAAGGTGGATACAGATTTTTCTTTTAATTTCCCACAGCATAATGAAGACAAGAGTATAATATTTACCAAGGAGTGGGCATTTAGCCTAGTGGTTAAGATGCCTGCTTCCTTCAGCGGGAGACCTGGGTTTGATTTCTGGCTCTGGCTCCAGCTTCATGACAATACAGACCCTGGAAGGCAGGGGTGATGCTTAAATAATTGGATTCCTGTCACACACATGGGAGAGCCAGGAGTTGCTGGCTCCTGGCTTTGGTCTGGTCCAGTCTGATGTTGCAGGCATTTGGAGAGTGAACTAGCAGATGGAAGTGTTCTCTCTCTCTTCACACACAACTTTTAAATAAAAAATAATTTAAAAAATATTTAGCAAAATTTACAAAATATTTAGGGATTTGAGAAAGGGATTATAAAACCAAGAAACTTAAAAAATGATTGCTAATTCTGAATACTGAGTCCACAAATCAAAACAGAGGCTATCTTGAGATCTTGCAGGGTATCTCTCTGCCTGGTCTCCAAGCTTGAGCTATCTGGAAGGGTCTGCTTATCTTCATCCTTTGGGGGCGACCTCCAGTGAGTTTACTCCTCTCAAAGTCCAGGCCCCAGTCTCTCGAAGCCTTAGGAGAGGCTACATTTCTCCCTCCAATCTCTCTAGTCTTAGGCCTACTTCCCCTCCCTCATTTCCTGTCCACTCTCTCTGGGGGAAAATCTAGTCCTCTCCCATTCATGAGGTCAAGCCTGTCTCTGTGGCTTCTGTGAGGTCATCACACTAAAAGCAAAATATCCAATAGGGTGTATGCTCCAAAGTCTGGGTTTTAGTGTTTCTATGTGACATAATAACAGGCCAATCTTTCTGCACTAAGCTTAACCCAGTTCCATTTCTTTTTACAGCATTTTTTTCCAGCACGAACTCAAAACCAGAACCGTAGTTTCCCTGCAGTGCTGAAGTCTTCACTCCTAATCTCCCGTGAGAAGCTGTTTAAACAGGAAGCACAAGCATCACTACTAAAATAAACAGAACCATGCAGGCTGGCGTAGTCTACACCCACACTTTAAAGGAAACATCTTTTGAAAGGCATAGAAAACTGCAGAAATGTGGCTCCACCCATGATAAAGATAATTTTTAATATTATATTTTGAAAATGTATTTACTTGTTTGAAAGGCAGAATGTCAGAGGGAGAAGGAAAGGAAGAGGCAGAAGGAGAGGGAGAGATATGTCATCCACTGGTTCACTCCCCAAATGGCTGCAACAACTGGGGCTGGGCCAGGCTGAAGCCAGGAGCCAGGAGCTCCACCCTCGTCTCCCACACGAGTGGCAGAGACTCAAGCCCTTGGGCCATCATTCTCCGCCTTCCCTGGTACATTAGCAAAGTAGCCAGAACTCGACAGCATCACAAGCAGTCGCTTAATCTGCTGACCACAATGCGGGCTTCCAATATTTAATATTATTAAGCAAAAGAAGTTTATTTCTCTGGATACAGAGATGTCAACCTCTCATTCTAAAAAAGGGTTAGGTTCCTTATAAACATATCTAACCTGATCCATTTATCCAAACCAAAGACAAATCTGTTTCAAGATGAATGAAAGAGTTATACATTGAAAGAAAGAATTCTTTCAAAGAAATAAAGAAAAATGAAGGAAAAAATTGCAACGTTCAAGCTACCATTGTTACCAGAGTCTTCAAAAGTCTCAGATCCATATTTAGT
Organism: Sylvilagus floridanus; assembly: GCA_949820135.1. NCBI lineage: Eukaryota > Metazoa > Chordata > Mammalia > Lagomorpha > Leporidae > Sylvilagus > Sylvilagus floridanus. The sequence continues at coordinate 50,906,789 of OX463224.1, read as the reverse complement.
CAGGGCTCTAGATTTAAGTACTGTGGGACTGTCTGCCTCCAGTGGTCTCTGCTTATCTAGAAGATATCTCCCCAAAGAGGACTCCAGCCCTAAGATGAGTGCAGAGAGGAAACTGCTGCCTCCTCCCAGGGGACAAAGCCTTCCCTGCCACACAAATATGGAACCAATTTTGATTTCTTTTTCTTGAACTGTGGATACCTTGCTTGTCACTGATAATTCAAAAAGAATTTTATAAAGTCTAAAGAATTAGAGTTAGCCAAATTGTGAAATCGAGATTCTTTAGGGATTCAGTTTCTGTACTCAGAGGTTATATAAAATTAAGTGAATTTGGAAGTGTGGATTTTAGTCGGCTTTGGTTGTGGAGACTGTCAACTCAGATAAATTGAAACAAAAAGTGGATTTTCTCAATACATTTCTGAATAGACTTCAAGATCTTGTAATTAACAACAGCTGGTAAGCACTCACATGTCCATTTCCATTTATATTGGCCACTAGCCAAACAATAGATTTTTGCTGATCATAAACTTAAAATCACCAATGCGGAGTGCCATTTTAAATTTAAAACCACAGTGGATATACAGTATCCAGAGAGGGAGGTATAGAGAAGGCTTTATTTTCTTTTCTTGCTTGCAATTGCATTCATTCAAGTACTTATTGCTGCTATGTACTAGGTATTGTGCTAGGTATTGAAGTTGACAGTAACATGAACCAGCAGACCTACCATGTCCATACAACCTAGCTGGGGTTGGAGCAAAGTGGGATGGCAGGAACACTGTTAATTAAAATATTAAAATAAAAACTTACTCTAAGTTCATTACAGGGATGTGGACCATGGATTGTGGAAGCACAAAAAGAGCAACTAATTCTCTCCAAAAAGCTTCACAGAGAAATTGCTTAAGTCAAGTCTTAAAAAGTGAATGGAAAGTCATCCAAAGAAGGGAAGGTAATTAAATATTTGCCTTCTTAGTAGACACTGTGGGTTCCAACTGCACATGGACTGGGTCTTGCTCGATGTAATATTCCTGGTACCCAGCTCAATGCTTGGATTATATCACTAATTTTACTCTAAGGTATCTGTTGATCAACTGGCTGAACAGTATTTCAGACTGAAAGTCCCATAAGGTGTTGGGGCATAGCAGGCAATGCTGTTGCTTGTGATGCTGGAATATCATGTTGGAGTGCGAGTTCAAATCCTGGCTGCTTTGCTTCCAATCCATCTTCCTGCTAATGCACCTGGGAAAGTAGTAGATGATGGCCCAAATACTCGGGTCCCTGGCACCCAGGAAGAGACTCAGATGGAGTTTCTGACTCTTGTCTTTGGCCTGAGCCAGCCCTAGCCGCTACTAGGCATTTGGGAAGTGCTTCAGTGGATGGATGAAATCTCTCTATCCTCTCTCTCTCTCTCTCTCTCTCTCTCTGCTTTCTCTCAATCTCTCTCTCTCTTAATTGCTATCTCTTTTCTCTCTGTGTATCATTCTACTTTTTGAATAAATAAATATTTAAGAATGTACATTAAAAATAAACAACACAATGATTTTTCTAAACTGTGGCTTGTTTCAGCACCATTGGCTCCTGGAAATGAGAGAGGCACTGGAGAAGAGGCCAGAAGATTTGCATTTTAATTCCAGGCCTGTTATTAACTAGCCACATGACTATATCATTCTTAGTTTTCTTACTTTTAAAATAGACTTAGAAGGGTATATTATTGTAAGGAAACAAAAAGCAAAGGGACTCACCTGGGAGACGCAGATGGACTTCTTGGCTCCTGGCTTAAGCCTAGCCTAGTCCCAGCCATTGTGGGTCTTTGGGGGAGTGAACCAGCAAACGGAAGACATCTCTCTCTCTCTCTCTCTCTCTCTCTGTCTGTTACTCTGCCCTTCAAATAAATAAAAATAAACAAACTTTTAAAAAGTAAAATGTGAAAGAGCTCTGCTTTATCTTTTATTTATTTTGTATTCTCCTATACATTTTCAATGACTATGCAAACATGTACAAAAATATATATATACAGATACCTTTTGTTGTTAAAACAACGAGCTCATTCTATTTCTCATTCAATGGAGTATCATAAATTTCCTTCAGTATTGACACATGCAGAACTACCTTACTTTTTTGACTATTTTCATTTCATAATACAGATGTACAATAATTTATATATCATCATTTACATGGGCAGTTAGAATATCTTAAATTTCTTAGTGCTTAAAAATGATGCATTTCTTTTAAGATTATGTTGTTAACCTACTATGAGCTCCGTCTGTCACATATAGAAATACAAGAAATGGTCCCTGCTGTCAAAGTACTTGTAGTTGTTTTACATAGTTTCAAAAAATATTGCTATGAAAAACAGTAGAACCTTCACAAAGAAAAATAAAACACTGGTACTGCATGCCATGTACAGACTTTCCAAGGAATTATGAAAGTTTAAAAAAAGTTTCATAAAGGAAGGACACATGAGAGTCTAGATAAGAAATCTGAGAATATTGCTACATCCCTCGATAAATAATTGCTTCAGAGTTACAATAAAGTCAACAAATAAGACATTGTAGCTATGTCTGGCAGAGGCTTCAGATAAGGGAAGAAGGGGGCCCTGTGCTTGGGAGCAAATGACACAATTTAAATTGATGAAAGGCAGAGTACTAAGTGATTGGCTTTTTAATAGTCTGACAAAAATAATCATTTATTATAAGAAACAAAATTTAGGATAATTGAAACCCAAAGTGGATGAAAAGGCAATAAGAATTTATTTGTTTTCCATGAATTCAGTCATCCAGATCCAAATGAATCACATCTATCACACATCCTAGAACTCTAACAACTGGCAGAGATGGAAGAACTGTGGGGCTTATGGATAGTTTTTGGGCTCATGGAGAGCTTGGGAAAATGAGAAGCTTGTAAATTTCTGACTTCAGCCAAACTAACATGATCCCAATATTATTAAAAGGCCATTTCCAGAACCGATAGATTTGGAACCATAAACCACAAATTCTTTATGGAGTTAGCCATTCACTCCCTTGAAATGTTGCAGCACTACACCAGTATGTCAGGTGCTGAGGGAACATATAATAATGATACATGATGCAAGAAACAAAGAGCTTTAAGAGGAGAGTTAAGGAAGTAAAAATAAAAATAAGGAAATGCTTATGAAATTATAAGTGATAAGTTTTCCTTTCTTTTTAAAAAATTATTTGTTAATTTGAAAGGCAGAATGACAGAGAGAGAAATCTTCCATGTGCAGATTCACCTTCCAAGCGCCTGCAACAGCCAAGGCTGGGACAGGCCCAAACCAGGAGACCAGAACTCCATGTCGGTGTCTCATGTAGGTGGCAGCAATTCAGTCACTTTAGCCATCAACAGCTGTATCCCAGGTGCAATCGCATGAAGCTGGATCAGAAGCACAGAGTAGGCAGGACTTGAATCAGGCACTCTGATGTGGGATGTGGGTGTCCCAACTGGTGGCTTAAGCCACTGTGCCACAATGCCTGCCCCTGTTGCTTTCTTTTTAAGGGGGTAAGTACAGTGCTTTAAATTTCTCTTCTACAAAGTCTTTATTTATTCATTACAAAGTAAATAAGTTCTATATGCAAGGCACTGTACTACATGGTACAGAGGAGAAAAATGATATATCAGAAATAGATTTTGCCTTCAAGGAACTTAGTATGAAAGGAAGGTTTATTAAATATACATAAGTATGTGATGACCAGCTTACATTAGTTCATTCATTTATTTATTTTTAAAGATTTACTTATTTATTTGAAAGAGAGAGAGAGAGAGAGAGAGAACTTTCATCTTCTGGTTCACGCCCCAGATGGCTGCAAAGGGAGCTGGATCAGAAGTGGAGCAGCAGGGAATCGAACTTGTGCCCATATTTGATGCCAGCACCACAGGTGGTAGCTTTACCATTATACCACATCCCTGGCCCCACATTAATTGATTTATACAAAAGAAAGTCATGCACCCGCAAGGGTGAAAGAGAATCAGTTGTGACATTACCTGGTTGTTAACTGGTGATCTTACCTGGAGGTTGCTGTTTGTGGTGGAAGTGGTGCCAAATGCTTAATGAACCTCATTTCATCTATAGTTTTTGTTCACATAGGAAGACTATATTTCCCATCCTCTCTTAAAGTTAGGTCGTGCACATGTGAGTAGGGTCTGAAAATAGAAAGTAAGCAAATGTTTATTTATTTATTTATTTTTTGACAGGCAGAGTGGACAGTGAGAGAGAGAGAGACAGAGAGAAAGGTCTTCCTTTGCCGTTGGTTCACCCTCCAATGGCTGCCGCGGCCGACACGCTGTGGCCGGCGCACCGCGCTCATCTGTTGGCAGGAGCCAGGTGCTAGGTGCTTATCCTGGTCTCCCATGGGGTGCAGGGCCCAAGCACTTGGGCCATCCTCCACTGCACTCCTGGGCCACAGCAGAGGGCTGGCCTGGAAGAGGGGCAACCGGGACAGAATCTGGTGCCCCGACCGGGACTAGAACCCGGTGTGCCGTGCCGCAAGGCGGAGGATTAGACTAGTGAGCCACGGCGCCGGCCAGAAAGTAAGCAAATGTAATGTTAACCAGTTAGAGAGCTAACCCTTAAAAGTAAAAGCAATCATTACCAATATCTACTAAAGTTGATAAACATGTGCCCATTACCTAAAACCTCTACTTTCAGTTATATGACCAAGAGATACAAAAGCATATGCCTATAAAAAGACAAGTAAAAGAATATTCATTTTTGAATTGCATTAAATTTGCAATAATCAAAATTTCCTAGAAGGGAAAAATCATGCTATATACATATAATGGAATATAACACAGTAAAGAAATGAATGAACTAGATCTATAACACATTAACATGCACACATGTTGAGTGAAGGAAGCCAGATAATAATGTTGAATATATTCACGCATTAAACTAAATTTCAGGAAGAGGTAGAATGAAGGTATGTTTTTTGCTAGAAGTCACACTGGTAATTGTCTCTGTCTGTGCGTGTATTAATTGGGAATGGTACAAGAAAATTGTGTACTGGTGGAAATACTCCTTTTCTTAATCTGGATAATTCTTTCAAGAGTGGCATTGTGGTATGGCAGGTTAAACCACCATTTGAGACACCTGCATGCCATATCAGAGTGTCTGGGACATAGTTTCATCTCCATTTCCAATACAGTTTCATACCAATGTACATCATGGGAGACAGCAGAATGATAGCTGAAGTACTTGTGTTCCTGATACCCACGTGGTAGACCCAGATGGAGTTCCCTAGCTCCAGGGTTTGGCTTGGTCTAGTCCTGGCTGTTGAGGGCATTTGGGGAGTGAATCAGCAGATGAAACATTCTTTCTCTCTCTTTCAAATAAATATAAATAAACTTAAAGAGTCAGGCAAATGTAAAAAATCATCAAAGCTGTTCATGCACACACACACACACACAAAGGGATAACAACAACAAAATACAACACTTAAAGGTCCAACAAAGATGGAGGCAGCTGTGTAACTGGATCACTACTTGGAAGAATGCCTTGAAAAACTAGTCAACTTGTTTTGGACTTTGTGTAAGCACCAAATAAACCTTTCTTATTTTAAGCCCCCTGAGATTTAGGGGTGTATTTGGCATTTCAGAACAGCCTAAGCTTTCTTGGCTCATACAGAATTCATCACCTCCATACTGCCAGGGCCAGAATCATGACTTTGGCAGCACACCAAGGGAGGTCCTCTCTCTCACGAGCTAAGTGACACAAAACAGGCTTATAAATGAATGTATAAATCAAACTGAGAATTTATTAAATGATGAAGTGGAAAAACAAAAACCCTCTCATACAAATGGGGATATCTGTTACTACCATCACACTCAGCCTTTTAGTCAAAACAGACCTGCATGAGAAACCTAACCACAGTAAGTCTATTTGGTACACCTGTTCTCAAATGAGTCAAACGTTTAATGACATTTTCCCAAGTCAGCCTGTAAATTCATTTCATAGTAGAGACCATTTTGTTGGTGAGTACAGAATGCCTGAGGCTGTTGGGCTACAGTTTTTACTCCCAGGCATGTACCTGAAGTGCTCTAGTGGATTTTCCTTTTCTTGCTTCCAATCCTACCAACACTCTTTTCTTCATTAGATGTGCTACTGCATTAATTTAACTGTTTAGACAGATGTGCTTGACCTCTGAGGCATTCCTTGCATATACCTACTCTTACCTATCACATGTTGGTTTTGTATTTTTCCTCCAAAAGAATGATCAAAAGTCTTTAATTTTCAAATTCTGTGACTGGAGTGATAGGGACTCTGAATTGGGGGAAGATGATGTCCTTAGTTATAGATTCTATGTGCTGATAATGTCTTCAAACTAATAGAAACACTAGGAATTCTATAATCAGTGCACTTGCATGTTTTCTAAGTTTACTTGAGAGTAATCTGTGCAATGCTTGAAGGTTTAGAGTGAATAAAAAAGGGATCCTTGCTATGTAGTAGAGGACAGTTGGTAAATACTATTGCCTGCTAAAATGTGGAAACTAGAAAAAAACAATCCAACAAGCTTGTCCATTTGGTTAAGGAAATTTCCAGGCAGGATGTTGAAAGTGCCAACTGACTTTTTAAAAACTGCGTGATAAGATATGAGATACAAAAGGAATTGTTAATTTTAAAGTAGACTTTGGAGGAAATATAAAGAATTTATAACATTTGAGTTAAAAATAAGTGTTTTGGTTCCCAGCCTTTCCACATGGAAAAGATTCTGAAATTAAGGCATAGGCTTAGGAGAAAAGTTACATCTAGTTGCAGCTTTAAGATTTTTTTTATTAAGATTGTAGAAATATTTAAAGCTGTTCATTCTAGACCCTTTCAGCCCTACAAGAGAGTGTACATTAGCAGGGAGCTAAAGTCAAGGGCTGGAGCCAGGGATCAAACCCAGGCACTTTGATGTGGTTTGCAGGTGTCTTAAATGCTAGGACAAAGGCCTGCCCCTTCCCTGAGGATTTATCAACATCTTACTGTTCTGGAGTTTCTACAGCAGCACTAGAAAGGACAGAGTACCCTTTTCTTTGAACCTCAGAGTTTTAAAAAAATTGTCCCTCTGACACCCAGCTCATCAGCACTGTCACAGTAATTGTTATTACAGTATTGTTATAACAGGAATTGTTATCTCTCCTCAAATTCCGTTAAGCTTCAAGTCTTCATTGAATAATTAAATAAGCTATTTGGTTTTACTAGTCATTTTCATATTTTCTTAGCTATTGGTACATGTTTGCTACGCCACATGGTAAACTTAAAATTATTATGAGACATGAAAACTACAAATAGCTACCTCATTCAGAAGCAACTGACAGCAGCCATATTCATTGTTTGGTGGTTAAAATGCTATTCTTCAGAACGGGGCCACCAAAGAAGGAGGTACCTTTCTCCAAAGGGAGGAGAGAACCTCCACTTTGACTATGACCCTGTCGGAATAAGATCGAAGTCGGTGAACCCTAAAGGCTTCCATAGCCTCGGCAACTCATGACTAGAGCCTAGGGAGATTACTGACGCCATAAACAAGAGTGTCAAATTGTTAAATCAACTTCAGGAGTCACTGTGTACTTACGTCTCATGTGGGATCTGTCCTTAATGTGTTGTCCAATATGAAGTAATGCTATAACTAGTACTGAAACAGTATTTTTACACCTTGTGTTTCTATGTGGGTCCAAACGGATGAAATCTTTACTTAATATATACTGAATCGATCTTCTGTATATAAAGATAATTGAAAATGAAAAAAAAAAACTTGGTGTTAAATTGGAAATTGCATAAAAAAATTAATCAATTTTTTAAAAAAATATCATGTAGAATCTCTGTCCTTAATGTGCTGTACATTGTGATTTAATGCTATAACTAGTACTCCAACAATATTTTTCACTTTGTGTTGCTATGTGAGGGCAAACGGTTGAAAGCTTTACTTAACACATACTAAACTGATCTCCTGTATACAAAGAGAATTGAAAATGAATCTGGATGTGCATGAAAGGGGAGAGGGTGCGGGTAAGGGGGGAGGGTTGTGGTGGGAGGGAAGTTATGGGGTGGGGGAAGTCATTGTAATCCATAAGCTGTACCTTGGAAATTTATATTCTAAATAAAAGTTAAAAAAAAGAAAACAAAAAAAGACTAATATTCAACTCTTATGGTTAGAAGTTCACATGGGGATTTCAGGGCTCAAACATATTAATGCATCAGATTAAAATCACTAAGTGTCTTTGGTTTGCTATGTCTTTTGTGTGAATTATTTCACTGAATTTCATGCTTTTGGGCGAAGTTGAATTGTGGGCTCCATGGGCATATCAGTTCTGCTGTTGTTTAAAGTTGAGATGGACTATTGCTTCTGTCTTCAGTCAAGAAAGCCTATCCATGACTCCCCTCCCCAACTTCCATTACAGAGAAAATTGGAGGAATTTCTTTTTGGCTTAACTTGCAAATAATAATGTATTGTTCAAGTTTATTAATGTATGAAATATATTTCAAGTTATTGTGCTCAGTGACTATAATCAAAATTTGTTGTAATAAAAATAGAATAAAAACTGCCCCCTCTAAAAAAATGCTATTGTTCAAAGTATTGTACTTCCTAACATGATCACTTGTTATATTTTACTTTATTTCAAATATGTTAAGAATTTTTGGGTGTATTTTTTTTTGCACTTAAATATAGGCTCTTATTTAGATTTTAAAGTGAAATATCAGATTCCCAGGAATTGATTATTGAAATAAGATATATCTGTATGGCTATTCCTGTAATTTCAACAAATTTATGCTGTGTATTCATGATGCTCTCATTTTCTGAATTGTAGATCTTAAAAAAAAAATCTTGTCTTATTCCACAATTGCATATTCGTCATGGTGAAGGGAGAGATAACTTGAACATGAGAGCTACATCTGATCCTGAGGAAGCTCCTGGGCCTTGAAGTTAGTGGGACTTCAGATTGTTTCTCTGGGAAAGTATATTTATCAGTGGGAAGAAGGATATGGCCAGATGTTTGGGTAGTCAGAGATAAAGAACTATGGCAGACACGGCTAGCTGACCCAAGTTTCTATTCTTTCCATTTTGCCCAGTAAGGTAACCCCAAATGTTAGCTGAGCATCTGTGCAAACAAAAAGAAAAAAAGATCACACACTTGTGTTTCCCTGCCAGGGTGTGATTGGCAGGGTGCTGGAATCCAGAGCAAAGCCAGTACCGGAACCTGGACACTGGATGTAGGATGCTAGGCATCTTAACTGCTGGCCTGTTCATCTGAGTATTTTCCTTTTATTTCCTTCAAGCAATTCACACCTATCTTCTATTGCCTTGTTTTCTTGCTTATTTTCTGTCTTCTTCCTCTAGGATGTTAGGTTCATGAAAATATAAACTATTTTCCAACTGCCTCTCTGCAGGGCTTAATACAGTGCCTGGGAAACAATAAAGACAGTAAATATTTGTGGAATGAATGAACGAAAAAGATCAGAACCGGGTTGCTCTAAAGGTGGAAAGTTCTTGCTTGAAGAAGCTATAGAATTTAGAATTCCAAAGGAACTGGAAGGTTACAGTGGGCCAGGAAACTGACACTCAGGGGGCTTACGTGCCTCACAGGCCTTGGTAAGTCAGTCGTTGGCTATGCCCTCTCACCAGGTGGTAAGTTCTAAGGCAACACTGCTGCCTCTACCGCGGGGAGCATTTGGTTCTTGCCAGGATGCTGCAGGTGGAATTGCTCAGTGGCTTACGGTGTGACACGACGACACCCCCCAGCAGGTGTGTGAACGCAGCCAACACATTTTTCAAGCGCCATGGAGTTTAGAAAGCCCAGTCGCAGGGAGCAGGTGGACAGAATCAGCAGGCAGCCTTAGCTGTTCTTTACCTGCGCCGCGGAGGCGGAAGACGATTGCACCGAGCCTTCCTCACCCTCTTCGTCCACCAGCTCCCAACAAAGACATTTAATCCTGCTTCCACGACCCTCAGCTCCGCTTGGCGGGCTTAGAGGAGACGCAGGCTGAAGCACCACTTCACCTACCTCTGCGAACCCGCCAGAGCGCTCGCGTTCCAGCGCCGGCTGTGCGGAGCAGGCGCGGCCCCGAGCAGCTTCGGAAGCGGGCGATCTTGGGACCCAAGGCCCCACACCCTCCGCACACCGAGCCCGGCCGACTTCCGAGGGGCTGCGCGCGCCGAGGCCACGGGAGCGCGCCGCGGGGGAGGGCCGCGCGGGGGAGCGCGCACGCTCCGCCTCTCCCCTCCTCCCTCGTGCGCGTCCCGCCCCCTCGAGCTGCTATACGCCGAGCGCTCAACATCCGAGGACTTTGGCCCAGAGTAACCCCGCTCGCGTGACCTTTCCCCTCCATTCCGCACCTCCAGCTGCCCGCCCCGCGAGAGGGCGGCCGTTGGGTGCTCTCGTCTCTCCCTCTGGAGCCCTGGTTCTCCCCCTCCCCGGTCCTTCGCGCTGCTCTTCGTCATGGCGGCCCTCAGCAAGTCCATCCCTCATAACTGCTACGAGATTGGCCACACTTGGCACCCTTCCTGCCGGGTCTCTTTTCTGCAGATCACCGGGGGCGCCCTGGAGGAGTCCCTGAAGATCTATGCCCCTCTGTACTTGGTGAGACCCGTCAGCGCCTCCCATAGGGCGAGTCTGGTGTGGAGGATGGGTTCGGGGGTGCAGTCGGCGCCCACGGGGGCTAGCCGGGACTCGCCGTGGGCCGGTTTCGCTCTGGAGGGTCGCAGTGGGTTTGGAAGGGAGCGGTAGATCGCGAGGAGGTCGGAAGGTGGGGGGTGGGGGAGTTTCCTGCTTCTGCGGAGCAGGGGGTGGGGAAGCCGAGGCTGAGCTGTCATCCGAAAGCCTGTTGCTGGGGCGAAGATGGACTCCCAACTTTCAGGATTAAGTTTAGGACACTGAAAAGCCTGAATCCAGGGGCCGGAGGATTTTTTTGTTCGTTTCTGCTCTGTCTACTGCCTTGTGATGGAGAAGTGTTTGTAGGTCAGGGAGACGATGAGAACGTTCTGTGGTCTTCACTCTTCTAATCTCCCTTCATCTTCCCTCATTCCCCGTCCCACGTCAAACGGCACGTTTGATCCTAAGTCCCTGCGCCTGCAGACTTGTCTCAGATTGTGGCTTGAGGGTTTTTTTTCCCCCAAGTTCACGAAATAGACTCCTGGTTTGAATGATTTAAAGGTTGGTTCTTGGGTCAACGAAGGTAGTTGATTAGGAGATATAACTTTATATTACTAGGTCTTTTCATTACACAATTTTACAGGCAGGACTATTAATAGAGACTACTTGGAAATATGTGTACACCTAACACTGAGAACTGTTAAAGATGTTTTCAGTAACCTCATCTTTGATATTGAAAATTTACTTGACTACTGAAGTTCTTGTCTCATTTTCTTGTCTTACAGTCTGTGTTCTAAGAAGGCAGAGATCTTATTTTTTTATGTTACTTCAAAGTTCCATTCAGTATCTAATTGATTATCAATTCTTATTTATTATTGAAGTAATAATTTTAATGGATAACCTAATATCTAAAAGTTTTATGGCTATCTATGTAGACTGCTTGAAAAGTCTGATTACTTACTACAAAGATAAACAGGAAGAGAAGATGAGTTTGAGATTGCAGAAGCTAGTTTCATTTTTATTATATAGACCAGTGCTTCTCAAACTTTGATAAATGTTAGCAGTCTCCTAGGGATCTGGTTAAAATACAGGTTCTGATTCAATAGATCTGGGTGGAGCCAGAGCATCTGCACTTCTTACAAACTCACATGGGGGCCACCTTTTGCATAGTGAGGATCTAGAGTACAGGCCAGTTAGAGTTTTGGTACTAGAGCAGGAGATGTCTCCCTTGACTTTCTCTGGCAAAGATTCATGGTTTTCTGCTTTTCCATATGATTTGTGGCCTGTTTCAGATCTCTTTTTAATGACAGAACATGTACCAACATTATTGAATGCTTGTATTCAAGTATACAGAATGAATGGTCCTGTCCTCAGAGGGTTTTAATTTAGGAGATGAGAGTTTGTGCCGTGTAATTTTTATCTCTGAAGACCTGTCACACTTTCATTCATTCATTGTAATGTGTTATATCTGTAGCCTAGGCAATTTCTTGGTTAAGTTCTATAATAGAAAAGACAGGGGAGCAACAGGAATATAGGTTCTACTGTTGCACCAACATAAGGTGGGATGGAGGGATCAGGAAAAGAGTTGTGTTTACTATTGTGTCTTCAACCAGATTGAATATTCTAGAGGGTAAATTTTCCATCTCAGGTGGCTGTCTGTCCCTTCACATGGTACACTTCCAACTTTGGGTTGCTACTCATCAGTGGTTGTAAAATAAAATCAGTAGAAATTGATTAGATTTTATTTTAAGCAAAATAGAAGATAATAGAAAATGTTAGAGTACATTGCAAATACTGAGGATAAGCATTATTTCACGACATTTGATTTCAGTTGTATATGTGAGTGGGGCTACTTTGAACATATAGCAACTATGTTCTTTGTAGGTATTGAATAGTTTTTGCTTAAATGTATACTCCCATGATCTGTGGTGCAACGTGATGTGGTGAGAGCAACTGGGCTTTTTAAAAGGATTAGGAATACCTGATTTGACTCTCAACTGTTTGATTTTGTGTATGTTACTTTATCTTTCTTGTTGAGAGTTGAATGAAATAATGAATTGGTGATATATTGCGTATTTTCTAGTTATAGTAAGGCTTGAATAATCATGAATTTTTTTCTTCTGAATTTTCTGGTAGCTCTTAAGTTAGGAGCAAAATTCATTGATGGTGGTTATGAAGGCTGCTTGGAAGAAGTAGCATTTGGCTTGAGCTTTGAAGAGACGGATGAATAGAAGATGGTTCATGTAGTAGATGTTTATAGGGTACTTATTCTTAATGGATGGAAGGGAAAATAATATGAATTGATGCAGAAATCTAAGTGGTTTTATAAGAAAACTGATACATGCATTATGTAAAATAGATGGTATATTTACAAGTTTTGAGTGATAACTCCTATTCATTATTTCTGTGCTTAGTCTTTTACCTATTTTATCTTTTTTAAACTAATATTTACTTATTTATTTGAAAGGCAGAGTTAGAGGCAGAAGCAGAGAGAGAGGTCTTTCATCCACTGGTTCATTCCTCAACCGGCTTCAACAACTGGAGCTGGGCCAATCTGAATCCAGGAGCCAGGGCCTTCTGCCAGGTTTCCCACACAGGTGCAGGGGCCCTAGCACTTGGGCAATCCTCCACTGCCTTCCCAGGCCGTAACAAGGAGCTGGATTGGAAGTAGAGCAGTTGGGATTTGAATCTGTGCTCATATGGGGTGCCTGCTCTGCAGATAGCGGTTTCACCATTAAGAGCTGGCCCCATATTTGATCTTTTTTAATCCTTACACAATTTCATATTATTTCCATTTCAAAGGTAAGAAAACTGTTTGAAACTTAGATTAAATGATTTATAAGATGTAGAGCTAGTGAGGGAAGAAAACCAGAATTCAGTTCTTGGATTTTTTTTTTACTGAAGGGCTAAAGTGAGGGTAAAGGAGCCATTGAGGGGTTATTTATTTTTAAAATATTTATTTGAAAGAGTTACAGAGAGAGAGAGAGAGAGAGAGACAGACAGACAGACAGACAGACACACACACACAGAGCTTCTATCTGCTGGTTCACTCTTTAAATGGCCACAACTGCCAGGGCTGGGCCAGGCCAAAGCCAGGAGCCAAGACTTTCATCTGGTCTCCCACATGAGTACAAGGGCCCAAGCACTTGAGCCATCTTCTGCTGCTTTCCCAGGTGCATTAGCAGGGAGCTGGATCAGAAGTGGAGCAATTGGGACAGGAACCAGTGCTCATATGAGATGCTGGCATTACAGGTGACAGCTTTACCTGCTGTGCCACAACACTAGTCCCTGAGGGGTTACTTTTGAGCAAAGGGGTTACAAGTACAAAGTGGAGCTTTCGATGACAAATATGGAAGCACTTGGTAGACTGGATTGAAATGATTATTTTGGAGCTGATGGAGTAAAGATTTGCCAGTGGTGAAAAGAGTCAGAGCTCCCCTGGAATCCCGCCTTGCGATTTACTCAGAGTGATCTTGAAAAAATTTATCTATGTGAGTCTTAGCTTCCTTGTTTTGTAGAAAGTAATTATACTTATCTTTAGATCTGGTTAGAAGAACTTAAAAAGAAGAAAAAGTATGTATACATAGTAACTGTCACATATTAGGGCCCTAATGAAGTGGTGTTGTTATGAAATAGTGCATTAATTGTGATCTACATCTCTAGCTACTGTTAGAAAGGTGGTTTGTATTTAGAACCTAGTGTGGTACTCTAGCAGTTGCTTATTAAGGTCTGAATGAGTATAGGCATGAATGAATAAACTCATGAAGAGTGCAAGAGTGAGGAAATATTCAGCAGGTCTGTCAGAGAAAATGAAAGAGGAATTCTAGAAGCATTTACTAGGAAGGACAAGACTTAAGAGGATATTGGGGCAGTGTGAAGACTTGCTTTTACTTAGAAATTGAGAAGTTCTATAGGGAAGTTGGTTTGGGGAAAGATTTTAATTAAGCTGTAAATGGGCCTTATAAATTTGCCTTTTCATTTGAAATACCATGTGCACTGTACTGAACTGATTCCTTTTGCTTATTATATTTATTCTCTTGTTCTGTGCATCTTTTCTCATGCTTCTTTTCATCTAGTTGTCCATAAGTATTTTTAATTTGTATTCACCATCTACTCCTTATAGCATTTTGAAATGTAGATACACTATTCCAATTTTTATGTATTTCTTTATTTTCTATTTTATTTTTTAAATTTATTTTTAATTGTGAGATTTAACATTTTGCCATGTTCACATCATATGTAGATAATATATATACATATATACAATGTTTTTCTTAGAAACAGGGATATTAATATCACAAACTGTAGGATTCATGACAATGATTGTAAAGTGGGGGAAAAATGACTGTTGTCATGTACATGATATGATGTATTGAAGCAATATTTACAAGTACTGTTCCTTTTAATAGTGAATCTTTTTTCAGTTTTTTAAAAAAGATTTGTTTATTTGAAAGAGTAATAGAGAGAGAGGGAGAGAGTGAGAGAGTGAAAAAGAGAGATCAATTTTTTTTTTTTGACAGGCAGAGTGGACAGTGAAAGAGAGAGACAGAGAGAAAGGTCTCCCTTTGCTGTTGGTTCACCCTCCAATGGCCACTGCGGCTGGCGCACCACGCTGATCCGAAGCCAGGAGCCAGGTGCTTCTCCTGGTCTCCCATGCAGGTGCAGGGCCTAAGCACTTGGGCCATCCTCCACTGCACTCCCTGGCCACAGCAGAGAGCTGGACTGGAAGAGGAGCAACCAGGACAGACTCCGGCGCTCTGACCAGCACTAGGACCCGGTGTGCCGGTGCTGCAGGCGGAGGATTAGCCAAGGGAGCCATGGTGCCGGCCAATCTTTCTTTTTTTTTAAAGAAAACTTTTGGATTATAGTGGTTCTTCCCCTCATAACCACCCTCCCACCTGCAAACCATCCCATCTTCTACTCCCTCTCCCATCCCATTCTTCATTAAGATTCATTTTTAATTATCTTTATATACAGAAGATCAACTCTATACTGAGTAAAGATTTCCACAGTTTGCACCCACACAGACACACAAAGTATGATGTACTGTTTGAAGATTAGTTTTGCTGTTAATTCTCATAGCACTGTTTCACTCTGCAGATGGCTGCAATGACCAGGGCTGAGCCAGGCCAAAGCCAGGAAGGAGCCAGAAGCTTTATCTGGTCTCCAACATGAGTGGCAGGGGCCCAAGTTCTTGGACCATCTTTCGCTGCTTTCCCTGGGCACATTAGCAGGGAGCTGGATCACAAGTGGAGAAGCGAGGACTCAAACTGGTGCCCATATGGGATGCCTGAATTGCAGGCAGTGGCTTTACCCACTGCACTACAACACAAGCCCCTGTTTTCACCATTTGTAAAAATGGCCAGTCCTCATTTACCAACTTCTTGTAGTTTTCAATTAATTACAAAGGCTGAGTGGCCAAGAGAGAGAAAGAGAAAGCCCGCTTGCATTCACAAGTTCACTACCCATATGGTTGCTACAACCAGATCTGGGCCAACCCAGAGCCCACAGATAGGAACTCCATCTGGGTTAGCAGGGGCCCAAGTACTCCAGGGTTTTGTCTGCTGCCTTTCCAGGTGCATTAGCAGGAAGCTGATTGGAAGCAGAGTAGCTGGGACTCAGACTGGTGCTCTGATATGGAATGCTGACAAACCTGCTGCGCCACATTGCCGAGCCCCCTTGCTTTTTAAAAACATTTCTGCATTTTTATCACATATGCTAACAATTTATGCATGTACCAAAAATGCGTTTTAGGAAGTTTTGTTTTATTTCTTTAAGGTTATTGCTACGCCTTCAAAATAAGTGACAACTCCTTGCTACACACATATACACAAAATAGTTGTTAAAACTGTTTAAGCCCTAGACTAATGTTAAAACTTATGAAAGCATAGTGCCTTTGGTTTTTGTGGCAAATTTAGAATATACAATTACATGTTTAAGAGTATGGGTTGCATGCTGTTTAAGTTCTTAGATGCTTTCCCTAGGAGAGAAAACCTGTTTGGTAATTGAGTATAAAGTGCATAGAATCTTTTATACTTTTGGGAAGGATGACTTAGCCTACTTTTTCATTGACCTTTAGCTGTTTAGTACCTTCTTCACAGTGTGAAAATGCTTACTCAATATTTGATCCTTTGAACTATATAATTTAGCAAATCTGAATTTAGCAATTCAATAGTTTTGTTAGGTTACATAAGGTCAGTCCATCACCTATAGGCTGTGAAAAAGCATTTAAGTAAAAGTTGCAATCCTAGGAATAAAAAACAATTTATGGATACTGTCCAGTTAGTTGCCGAAAGATTAAAACCACTGACTTTGAATAAATAAGTTTGGTGATATGGGCACTGAGCTACAAATTATTTTATACAAAGAGAACTTATTTGATAATTTCTTAAATCCAATACCACGGCCAAGAATTTGACCTTTACTTAAGCCTGAAGACAAAGGAAGTAAAACATTATCTTAGACTATACCAATACCTTGATTAACAGATTCTCTGAAGTGGACAATTTTTAAAAATAAACTTTATATTTTCAATGGTGGGAGTCAGAAATTTTCAGTTATGAATATTAGAAAAAGTATTTTGAATAACTACTTGTCTATAACCTTCAAAAGGTAAATCAAGGTTGTTTTAAATAAAATTGTGAAGTCTAAAATGTTAAGTATCTTTTAAAAATTTTTATTTATTTATTTTTTGATAGGCAGAGTTAGACAGTGAAAGAGAGAGAGAGAGAGAGAAAGGTCTTCCTTCCGTTGGTTCACCTCCCAAATGGCCGCTACGGCCAGTGTGCTGTGGCTGGCGCACTGCGCTGATCCAAAGCCAAAAGCCAGGTACTTCCTCCTGGTCACCCATGTGGGTGCAGGGCCCAAGCACTTGGGCCATCCTCCACTGCCTTCCTGGGCCACATCAGAGAGCTGGACTGGAAGAGGAGCAACCAGGACAGAATCCGGCACCCAACTAGGACTAGAACCCGGGGTGCTGGCTCCGCAGGCAGAAGATTAGCCTAGTGAGCTGCAGCACTGGCCAGCATCTTTTTTTTTTTTTTTTAAGAGTTATTTGAAAGAGTTACACAGACACACACACACACACAGACACAGACAGACACAGAGATCTTCCATCTGCTGGTTCAATCACCAAATGGCTGCAATGGTCAGAGCTGGGCCCTGCTGAAGTCAGGAGCCAGGAGCTTCTTCCAGTTCTTCCATGTAGGTGCAGGGACCCAATGACTTGGGCCATCTTCTACTGCTTTCCCAGGCTATAGCAGAGAGCTGGATTGGAAGTGGAGCAGCTGGAACTCAAACCGGCGCCCATATGGGATGCTGGCACTGTAGGCTGTAGCTTTACCCACTATGCCAGAGCACTGGCCCCGCTAATGGAATTTTATATTTCAACAAATGACAAGACAGTTGGTATTTCTTAGTTGCCATAGTTCTTTGTTATCTGTGATTTCTTTTCTTAGTCAGATTGTTGCTACTTCCTGAGCAAGGACTCTTAGTTTGTGTTCTGTTTCAAAGATTCAGTTCATTACACCCAGTATTTTAATTGGAGAGACTGGTATAAATGTTCATACCTTCTGTTTTTCATCTAGATAAAATTGTTTAATAAGATGTATATTATTGGATTTTTTAAGGTTTTCATATTAGAGCCCATTGTATTTGCATTTATGTGTGCAGATTATGGCAGTGTCTGAGAGTGTTTTGGTTTAGAGGTATAGTGCTTCATGGTGGGTATGTTGAAATGGAAGATGCGTGGTTGTTTTTTTTTTTTAAGATTTATTTATTTATTTGAAAGGCAGAATTATAGAAAGAGATAGGAAGAAACGCAGAGAGCTCTTCCATCCGCAGGTTCACTCCTTAAATGGCCACAACAGCCTGAGTTGGGCCAATATGAAGCCATGAGCTTCTTCTGGGTCTCCAGTGTGGGTGCAGGGGCCCAAGCACTTGGGCAATCTTCTGCTGCTTTCCCAGGTGCATTAGCAGATAGTTGGATTGGAAATGGACCAGCAGGACTTGAACTGGTGCCCATACAGTATGCCAGCGATGTGTTGCAGCACATTGCCGGCCCTAGGTGTGGGGTTTTCGAGAGTATTCCTAATTTCCAAAATATTAAAATTGCTTCTCAGTTTGGAACTTGGTATAATGTATTCATGACTCAACCTGAATCTTGTTTTTGATTGTATTCTGTCTCAATATTATACCTTAAGTGTATTTTCAGTTTTATCTTTAAAGCTAATTCTCAATTTAGAAGAATGAGATTATTTTGGGTATGAAATGTAAGGCTTAAAGATCATTATTAAAGCTAGATGCTATGGGGCCAGAGCCGTGGTGCAGTAGGTTAATCCTCTACTGCTGCACTGGCATCCCATATGGGCGCTGGTTCTAGTCCTGGCTGCTCCTCTTCTGATCCAGCTCTCTGCTATGGCCTGGGAAAGCAGTAGAAGATGGCCCAAATGTTTGGGCCCCTGCACCCACATGGGAGACCAGGAAGAAGCACCTGCGTCCTGGCTTTGGATTGGTGCAGCTCTGGCTGTTGCGGCCATTTGGGAAGTGAATCAGTGGAAGGAAGACCTTTCTCTCTGTCTCTCCCTCTCACTGTCTATAGCTCTCTCAAATAAATAAAATAAAATCTTTAAAAAAAAAAAGAGCTTGATGATATGATTTTCATTCTAGAGAGGCTTTATAGTAAATATTTAAGATGATGGTTCAAGTAATTGGGTCCCTGCTGCTCATTTAGTAGACCTGGATTGAGTTCCCAGTATGTGGATTTGGCCTTGCCCCAGCCCTGGCTGTTGCAGGCATTTGAGGAGTCAACCAGTGGATGGGAGCTCCTTCTCTCTCTGCTTCTCAAATAAATGAATATATATAAAATTTTTTGAGATTTTTGGGGAATAAGGAAAAGAGAATAAAAGTTAGCTTCATACCTATTCTATTCAAAGCTTACTGCTCTAAGAGTGGGCCTACCCTGTAAACTGCTGGTTTTCCTGGTTGTATATTCTGCATGATAGCTACATTTCAGTTGTTAGTTTTCCCCAAGGAAAAAGCTGCAGGCAAAGAATATGAATAAATAAATATTCAACACTTTAAAAATTAATTTCACAACAGATTGTTTCCATTATTTTAATTGGGATTATTTCAGTTTTTTTTTTTTTAAAGATTTATGTATTTATTTGAAAGGCAAAGTGACAGAGGAAGAGACAGAGATATCTTCCATCCACTGGTTCACTTCCCAAATAGCCCCAAAAACCTGGGCCAGGCCAGACCAAAGCTAGGTGCCGGGAGCTGCATCCTGATCTCCCACACAGATAGAAGGGGCCCAAACACCTGGGCCCTGTTCTGCTGCCTTTCCAGGTGCACTAGTTGGGAGCTGTACTCGAAGCAGGGCAGCCAGGAGCTGAACAAGTTCTCTGAGATGGGATGCCAGTGTCACAGGTGGCAGCTGAACCTACTGTGCCACAGCCATCATTTAAACTGCTGCTGGTCCCTGGAATTAGCTCCTTTTATTTGCTGATTTAGTCTCAGGAATTTTGTGTTTCCATCATCTTTTATCTTTAGTTCTTGTAGATTGGGACTATAATTTCTGATCATGGAGTCATCACCATGTCATCTTTAGTCTTCCCACGAAGGTAGCTCACTGGTATTTGTAGATGCTACATTTTTAAATTGTCAGGTTATTTATATATGTAAGTTATATTTTCCATATTTTTCTGTTTTTCTTTCAGGATTGGCAAACTGAATACCTATGGGCTATAGGTCACAGAGTTTAAATTGTAACATGCACTGTGGATATGTGATGTTTCTCCTTATTTATGATATGTTAAAATGCAACATCAAGTGGTGGCTAAAAGCCACTTGCCTGACTTCAAACCCTACTCTGCTATTTATTACTTGTGTGACTTTGTCCAACTTAATCTCTCTGTGCCCATATGATCTTCCTTCCTTCCTCCCTCCCTCCCTCCCTCCCTCCCTCCCTCCCTCCCTCCCTCCCTCCTCTCTTTCCCTTTCTTTCTCTCTTTCTTCCCTCCCACCCTCCCTTTCTTCCATTTATTTATTTCTTTGAAAGGCAGAGTTACAGAGAGGCAGAGGCAGAGAGAGAGAGAGAGAGAGAGAGAGAGAGAGAGAGAGAGGTCTTCCATCCTTTGGCTTAACTCCCCAGTTGGCTGCAATGGCTGGAGCTGCACTGATCAGAAGCCAGGAACTAGGAACTTCCTCAGGGTCTCCCATGCAAGTGCAGGAGCCCAAGCACTTGGGCCATCTTCTACTGCTTTCCCAGGCCAAAGCAGAGAGCTGGTTCGGAAGTGGAGTAGCCAGAACTTGAAAGGGTGCCCATATGGGATGCTGACACTGCAGGTGGCAGCTTTACCCACTGGCCAGCCCCAAGCCCACATTTTCTTACCTTTAAAATGGGGTTAATAATCGTGCCCATTTCATAGATTGTTATGAAGATTAAGTGAGTTAACATTTATGTGATGTTTAGAACTGAGCCTGGCAAACAATAAGTGCTATGTAAGTTTAAGACAAAATAAAAATCCTGCTAATAAAATATTTAAGCATACATAAATTCATTATAATTTTCTTTTACACAGTTATTTTCATTCAGTAAGAGGCAAGTTTACTTCATAGGAATCATTTGGCAGTATCTGGAGACATTTTCGATTATCACAGCTGGGGGAATACTACTGGCATTTAGAAAGTAGAGACCAGGCATTCTAATCCTTTCTCCCTCTCCATGCCTAATGCCTTTTTAGTGAGATAATAGCAGAAAATTTCCCAGTTTTGGAGAAGGACAGAGACATCCTAGTACAGGAAGCTCATAGAACCCCTAGGAAACATGACCAAAAGAGGTCCTCACCACGACACATTGTAA
The DNA here is from genome assembly GCA_949820135.1 of Sylvilagus floridanus. Lineage (NCBI taxonomy): Eukaryota > Metazoa > Chordata > Mammalia > Lagomorpha > Leporidae > Sylvilagus > Sylvilagus floridanus. Next base: position 50,885,350 of record OX463224.1, on the reverse strand, counting down.
TTAAACTCACCACAGTGAAACAGAAAGAAAAGATCCTAAAATGTGCAAGAGAGAAACGTCAAATTACACTCAGAGGATCTCCAATTAGACTCACAGCAGACTTCTCATCAGAAACCCTACAAGCTAGAAGGGAATGGCGAGACATAGCCCAGGTACTTAGAGAGAAAAACTGCCAGCCCAGAATATTATATCCTGCCCAGCTCTCATTTGTGAATGAAGGTGAAATAAGGACCTTTCATAACAAACAAAAATTGAAAGAATTTGTTGCCACTCGTCCAGCCCTGCAAAAGATACTTAAAGATGTGTTACACACAGAAACACGGCCATCAACATGAAAGAAGGTAAACGAAGGGAACCTCACAGCAAAAGATCACAGGGAATTCAAAGCATACATTTGGATAAAGAAATTATGGGACATGTACTCTATAGAATACTATACAGCAGTCAAAAACAATGAAATCCGGTCATTTGCAATAAGATGGAGGAATCTGGAAAACATCATTCTGAGTGAATTAAGCCAGTCCCAAAGGGACAAATATCATATGTTCTCCTGATCGGTGACAACTAATTGAGCACCAAAGGGGAAACCTGTTGAAGTGAAATGGACACTATGAGAAACAGTGACTTGATCAGCTCTTGTGCTGACTGTTGTTGTACAATGTAATACTTTATCCATTTTAGTAATTTTTTTTATTCTAGTACTATTGGTTGAACTCTGTAATTAACAAACAATTATTCTTAGGCGTTTAAATTTTGGCTGAAAAGTGATCCCTGTGAAATATAAGAGTGGGAATAAGAGAGGGAGGAGATGTACAATTTGGGACATGCTCAATCGGAACTGCCCCAAATGATGGAGTTAGAATCGTGCCAGGGAATTCCAATACAATCCCATCAAGGTGGCATGTACCAAGGCCATCTCACTAGTCCAAGTGATCAATTGCAGTTCACAATTGATCACACTGATAGGTCTAAGAGTCAAAGGGATCACACAAACAAGACTAGTGTCTGCTAATACTAACTGATAGAATCAAAAAGGGAGAGAATGATCCAACATGGGAAACGAGATACACAGCAGACTCATAGAATGGCAGATGTCCTAAATAGCACTCTGGCCTCAGAATCAGCCCTTAAGGCATTCAGATCTGGCTCAAGAGCCCATGAGAGTATTTTATGCATGGAAAGCCAAGACACTGTGGCAAAAAAAAGAAGACCTAAATGAAAGATCTCTGCGAGTGAGATCCCAGTGGAAAGAACGGGGCCATCAAAGACGGAGGTACCTTTCTCTGAAGGGAGGAGAGAACCTCCACTTTGACTATGACCCTGTCGGAATAAGACCAAAGTCGGCGAACCCTAAAGGCTTCCATAGCCTCGGCAACTCATGACTAGACCCTAGGGAGATTCCTGACGCCATAAACAAGAGTGTCAAATTGTTAAATCAACTTCAGGAGTCACTGTGTACTTACGTCTCATGTGGGATCTGTCCTTAATGTGTTGTCCAATGTGAAGTAATGCTATAACTAGTACTGAAACAGTATTTTTACACTTTGTGTTTCTGTGTGGGTGCAAACTGATGAAATCTTTACTTAATATATACTGAATCGATCTTCTGTATATAAAGATAATTAAAAATGAAAAAAAAAACTTGGTGTTAAATTGGAAATTGCATAGAAAATTAATCAATTTAAAAAATATATATCATGTAGAATCTCTGTCCTTAATGTGCTATACATTGTGAATTAATACTATAACTAGTACTCCAACAGTATTTTTCACTTTGTGTTGCTATGTGAGGGCAAACTGTTGAAATCTTTACTTAACATATACTAAACTGATGTTCTGTATACAAAGAGAATTGAAAATGAACCTTGATGTGAATGCAAGGGGAGAGGGAGTGGGAAAGGGGAGGGTTGTGGGTGGGAGGGAAGTTATGGGGGGGGGGAGCCATTGTAATCTATAAGCTGTATTTTGGAAATTTATATTCTTTAAATAAAGCGTTATAAAAAAAAAAAAAAAAAGAAAGTAGAGACCAGGGATACTGCAAAATATATCCTAAATTTTATAGGCTAGCCCGCCACAACAGTAAATTATCTGGTTGAAAATATCAATAATGCTGAAGTTGAGAGCTCCTGCTTCAAAGAAACTAGATTTTTCAGACCCTGTAGAAATATATTCTTCTAAAAAAGTTTAATGATCAAACTCTGGGTCTAACAACAGTGACTGATTTAGAGTTTGGTACTAATAAGGCTTTGAGGGCCAATTAGCTTTGTGCTAGTAGTCCATGACCATAGTCTGCAATCCCAATACTAGTCAACCATCTCTATGGCAAATGTGAGGCATTAATCACATGGGGAAATAAAGAAATGACAAGGGAATAGAAATGTATAAGATGAAATGCGAATAGTGCCGATGGATATTTAATAGTGATATTCTTATGAAGAGAAACATACATTGCAGGGTAGGCCTTATAATTTAAAAATCTGTTTATTTTCATTTTATTTGAAAGACTGAGACACAGAAGGAGAAAGAGGAGGACAGATGGAGAGAGCTCTCCTATTCATTGGTTTGCTGTAGTGAGTGGGAGAGAGAGGGTAGAGGACACAAAATTTGTATTTTGTATCTTCAGTCTATATCTTTTGTGTTACATGGATCTCCACAGCTGCCTACGTGAATTGTGCTTAATGGTGCTTTAGTCTCTTGAATCATCCTTGGAATATTCGTGAAGATACTTTTTTATTTTTTCCTCTAGATACTTTATTTTTTTATAACTTTCAAATTTAGGTCTGTGTTCCATCTCAAATTTATCTTAAGTTTTATTTTGTGTTTGTTTGAAAGGTAGAGTGACACACAGAGAGGGAGGGAGAATGAGAAGGGAGAAGAGGAGAGGAGAAGGAGGCAGAGAGGGAGAGAGTGTAGGGGAGAGGGAAAAGGGGCAGAGAAAGACAGATTGATTTGTTTAGTTTACTGCTGGTTTACTCCCCAAAGGCCTGCAATAGCCAGGGCTGGGGCAAGCCAAAGCCAGGAGCCTGGAATTCTATCTGGGTGAAGCATGGGTAGCAGGGACCCAAATACCTATCAGGATGAGCTCTAGTAGGAAGCTGTATTGGAAGCGGATCAGGTCCTGAAACTCAGGCACTGATGTGGAATGTGGGCATCTCAAGCAGAGTTTTAACCTCTGAGCCAGATGCCAGCCCCTCAAATTATTTTTTTAAAGGTTTATTTCTTTATTTATTTGAAATACAGAATGATACACACACAGAGGGACACACACACACACACACACACATACAGAGATTTTCCATTTGATGATTTGCTCCCCAAATGTCTACAGCAGCTGGAACTGGGCCAGGCTGAAACCAGGAGCTAGGAACTCTGAATCTCCCACATGGATATCAGGAACCCAAGTACTTAGGCAATCATCTCCTGCTTTTGCAGGTGCATTAGCAGAGAGCTGGATGGGAAGCACTGTAACTGGGACTCAAACCAGTGGACTGATACGTGTTTCTAGTGGGTTTAACCCATTGTTCCTGAATGTCAGCCCTCAAATTAGTTTAAGAAATGTGAAAGTGGACATCTAAAGAGCATTTAAAGATTCTTCATAGAAATAGTTGTAGAGTTAAGATTAAAAATCAGTTCTGATTTCTTTTGTAGTGTATCATACTGATTATTTCTATTTCTGATTTAGTTTTTTTTTTTAAGATTTATTTATTTGTAAGTCAGAGTTACACAGAGAGAGAAGGAGAGGCAGAGAGAGATGAACAGATTTCAGTTTAAAAATCTTCAAAGTAAATGTTTTCGTATAGCTGAGAATATGGTGAAAGCATGATTTTTCAATTAGTTGGCTATTTCTTGCTACATTGTATTTATTTTCTTTTGTTCATCCAAAATAACTATTGAAGGAGATAGTTTTCAAGTAACCCTGTGAAACTGTGGAGTCAATACCATATTTAGTCATACCATATTCAGTGACAAGGATTGTTGGATATAGAAACTGACAAATCTATGGGAATTATCTCCAATATTGAAATACCTGGAAGTGGCTATGTTATCTTTGACTTCAAACAGATCCTAAGTACCCCATGTAGCATTCATTTTTTTTTTAACCTTTCTGAACACAACCTATCTCTTCTTTCTTTCTTAGATTAATCTGTATTCTTTTTAGAATTTGTCTGAATTTTGTCAAATAGGATTAATTTGGTTGTAATAACTTGAAAATAAATGGGTGAAATAAGCTGTGTGCTTGTATGTTTTAATGATGGAGAAGACATAGAGGAAAATTGGTAGACAGATATCTGGAGTGATGTGAAAATATGCAGAAACTATAAATTTTGTGTAAGGAGGCTCAAGGTTTTTTTGGCACACAGGTAAAACACAATTCTCTGATGAATCTTCAGTTTCCACAACCAAAGTTTCAAATTTTAGATTCACATGCAGTTGTAGGAATTAATAGATTCTGTGTTTCTCTCAGTGGTAGCGTCTTGCAGAATAATAGTACAATAGCACAACAAAAATATTGCCATTGGTACAATCAAGACACAGAATATTCTTAGCACCTCAAGATCCCTAACATTGCCCTTTAAAACCATATTCATTTCTCTCCTGCTCACCAACTTCCGCTTAATCACTGGAAATCACAAAATTATTCTTTGCAATTTCATCTTTTCAAGGATGTTATATAAATGAAATCATATAGTATTCAGTCCTTTGAGATTGATTTTTTCCACCCAGCATTATTCTTGGGAAATTCATTAAAGTTGTTTCATATATTGCTAGTTTATTTTTTATTTATTTATTTTTTATTGCTGAATGTTATTTATTCAGTAGTATGGATATGTTGTAGTTTGTTAAACCTATTGAAGAACATGTGGGTTATTTCTAGTTTCTTTCTTTTCTTTTTTTAAAATTTAAATATTTTCTCCTTATCTCAAAGGCAGAGAGACAGAGATCTTCCATCTGCTAGTTTATTCCCCAAATACCTGCAACAGCCTGTCCTGGGCTAGGTTAAGGTTAGGAGCCTGTAACTCAGTCCAGGTCTCCAATGTAGGTGGCAGGGACCCAAGTACTTGAACCATCATCTGCTGCCTCCCTGGGGTGTATTAGCAGGGAGCTGAATTAGGTACTCCCATATGGGTTGTGGGCATTCCAAGCCGCATCTTAAATGCTGTGCCAATGCTTACCCTTCCAGTTTTTGACTTACAAACAGAGTTTCTATAAACCTTCATGGACAAGTTTTTATGTTAACTATAAGTTTTCATTTCTCAGAGATAAACATGCAGGATTAAATGTATTGGTCTTATGTCAATTACGTTTTGTTTTTTAAGAAACTGTCAAATTGTTTTTCAGAATGGTGATACCATTTCACATTTTCATCAGCAATGGATGAATGATCTGATTTCATCAAATCCTTTCTAGTGTTTTTTATAGTTTTTATGTTTTACTTGAGCCACTCATTCTGATATATTTGTAGGGATACCTTATTGTGGCTTTAATTAGTATTTCCCTGATGGCTATTGTGCTTATTTGCTATCTGTATATTCTGCTCTGTGAAATGTCTGTTCAGTTATTTTGTACCTTTTCTAATTGGATTGTTTTTTTTTTTACTGTTGAATTTTGAGATTTTTAAAAATATATTAATACTAGTCCTTATGTATGTGATTTTCAGATATTTTCGATTTAGCTTTTATTTTTATTAAGTCTTTTACAGAAAAAAGTTAAAATTTTGATAAATAACAATTTATCAATTTTTCCTTTTATGAATTATGCTTTTGTTGTTAAGTCTAAGAACTCTTTGCTTAGTTTTATAGCTGTAAGATTTTCTCCAATTTCTATCTCTAAATGTTTTATAGTTTTATATTTTACATTTATGTCTGTGATACATTTTGAATTAATTTTTGTGTAAGGTTTGTGACTCCCATTCATGTTCTTTTTAAAAAAATTTTTTTGAACTATGCATGTCTATTTGCTCCAGTACCATTTGTTGAAAAGACTATCTTTCTTCCATGCAATTGCTTTTGTAACTTTGTTAATGATAAGTTGGATGTATTTGTGTGGATCAGTTTCTGGGTTCCTTATTATGTTCTGTTGGTCTATTCCTCTATCAATGTCATACATTCAGATAATGTAGATATATAATAACATTTTGAAATCATGCTCTTCCCATTTTATTCTTTTTAAAAAACTTTTAAAAACTGTTTTAGTTCCTTCACTTTTTTATATTTATTTTAGAATAATCTTGTCTGTAGCTGCAAAACTCTTTTTGGGATTGTGAAAGGAATTTGTTTAAACTTACATATTACAACATTTACTGTGTTGAACATTCCAATCCATGAACTTGCTATGTATGCCTCTTCATTAATTTCCTTCATCAGCATTGTCTAATTTTCAGCATATATTTGTTGTAGATTTATATCCAAATGTTTAAATTTCTTTTATAAATGCCAGTGTATTTTAGTATAGGTGCTGCCAAAGTGAGCACAATGCCAGTGTATTTTAAATTTTGGTGTCCATGTGATCACTGCTGTTACATGGAAAGTCAATAGATTTTTGTGTGTTTATCATGTGTTATATGACTTTGCTGGACTTTTTTACATTTTCTGCATAGACATTCAGGTTATTTGCAAATTCCTTTGCAGGAATGGAGAAGGATTTTTTTTAAGTACCTGAATATTTAACAGTACCAGATTCTGCCCATTGTTAAGTCTAAAGAGGTATTACATTCCAAATCCTGAAGATACTAGGAGCTGATGATATGGCTGAGGATCAGGGAGGAACTAAAAATGACATCAACATTTTGTTCCTGATTGAGTGGATATCATGCTGTTACTTGAGGTAGGGAACTCAGAAGTAAAAGAGTATTTGGGGAATACAATGAATTCTGCTCTGGATATATTGATGTTTTTGGTGCCTTATTGGACATCTCAGTTGAGATATTCAGTAAATATTTCAAGTGAGGATTTGGGATAAAGTATAGAATTAGAGGAACAAGTTAGAGTTATAATAGGAATTTCTATATTGAGATACCAGATGATATTGTGGTTGATAGTATATGTATAATGAGTAGAGAGAGAGAGCTGATGAAGAAATGCTAGCAAAGAAATGTCATTTAGAAATACCATAGGAGAATGAGAATGCACTATCACAGAAACTACAGAAACTTCTCTCTTGTCAAAATTCTACCATTTTATCTGTCTTAGAAGATTGAGTTAACTTTTTCTGGCATCATTACCTGCCTATTCCCATTACCTGGTAGTTGTTCTCTAATAGGCATGTCTATTACAGTTTGTTGCTGCTATTGTATATTATTCACCACACTACTGTGTTATAGCTTATTGTTTTTGTTTATTTCTCTATCAAGGTTTTGTTCCTTGAAGGGAAGAATTAGGTCTTGTTCTTCATTATTTTCCCTGCATATGGTTGTTGAAGTAAAATAGAAGATGGTCAGTGTCAGAGGCTTCAAGGGGGTAGAATAAGAAGTAGTGAGTAGAGGACATGAGACTTGTTGATTACTGACCTTACGGAAAGTATTATCTGTAGAACGTTGACAAGTGAATGGAGACTTTTACACTCCTTTCCTCTTTCCCTATCATATTGTTCTAACCTTTGTTCTTTTGATGTAATGTTTCATCATGATGATAAAGTGTTCCTTCTCATGACCTGTGAGGAGGCCACTCTTCTTCCAAATTACTTTCTCAATGATGAAACTGCTGCCTACTACTGCTCAACTTTTATTGCTTTGTGTATTATTGTATTACTGACAATCATTGTTCAATATCTGTATCCATATCTTAAGCCTATTATGATTTATGTTGTTTTATTTCCAGTAATATTAATAGTGTGCTCACTAAATAGTTAGGTATTTTTTTGTGTGTATATATTAATTTATTTATTTGAAAGGGATGTGGGTATTTTTTTTTTTTTTTTGACATGCAGAGTGGACAGTGAGAGAGAGACAGAGAGAAAGGTCTTCTTTTACCATTGGTTCACCCTCCAGTGGCCACTGAGGCAGGCGCACCACGCTGATCTGAAGTCAGGAGCCAGGTGCTTCTCCTGGTCTCCCATGCAGGTGCAGGGCCCAAGTACTTGGGCCATCCTCCACTACCTTCCCGGGCCACAGCAGAGAGCTGGACTGGAAGAGGGGCACCCGGGACAGAATCTGGTGCCCCGACCGGGACTAGAACCTGGTGTGCCGGCGCTGCAAGTGGAGGATTAGCCTATTGAGCTGTGGCACCAGTGGGATGTGGGTATTTTAAGCAGTGATTTAACTGGGTGCCCACAGCACCCACCCCAGATATCATGTCCTGATTTCTATGTATCATTACTAAATTATGTCAGGCATTTTTTTGTTTTAATCTAGATATTTCCCATTTAAATTCAAAGTTAACCACCTCTCACCATGCTCCGCCCCATGTTTAAAGCTAACTTGAAAATCTAAGTCATGAGGACTATAAATATAATATTGTTAATTGTTAATACAATTGCTATTGTATTTTTGTAAAAGATTTCTCTGATAAACTTCTACATATAGGATTATAGGAATCTGTTTCTTTTTTCAGTAGTCCTTGGAAACTATATGCATTGTTACTAGGTTTTTTTTTTTTTCTTCAAAATTTTTATTTGTTTGGGAGGCAAGGAGAGACAGTGAGTGGGTATGATTGATACTCCATCTTCTGGGTCACTACTGGATCAGCAGGGCAATTAACTCAGTTTGGTTTCTCACATGGTTGGTAGGAACCCAATTAGTTGAGCCATCACTGTTGCCTCCCAGGATCTTCATTGGCAGTAAGCTGGAGTCAGGAGCTGATACTGGGCAATGAACCCTGTTCTGATGTGGGACATGGGCATCTAACAGGCTTCTTAAATAGGAAGCTAAATACCCACCTTGTTACTAGATTCTTAATAACAGTTTTTCAGATCTTTTTCATGGACTTCAGGAGGCTAGAAATTATTAATTTTATTTTTTACTTTTGTATTCTTAGCATATTTTTTGCTTCATAGTAGTCATGTCTGAATAACTGACTGCATTTTTCTAGTTTCTATCACCAAGGTTCTCTAATAATAGCTTGATAACATCTGTGTCATAGTTTGGTTATAACATCAAAATTTTATTTGAATTATAATTTATTTTTTCTGCTTGCAAGTAATTAAATTTTCCTATTTCAAACTTTTAAAGGCATTACAAATGTTTATGCTAATATATGGAAGTTACTCATCACATGACCCACATTGTAATTTCTTGGTGTATATTTTACCTCCAATCATTTCAGTTATGTTCTTTTTGATCTTGGCAACTATAAATGGGCCAGTAAAATGCTAGAATTTTTGGTTTTTTTTAAAGATTTATATTTTTTACTTGAGAGGCAGAGTTACAGACACAGAGAGGGAGAGAAAGAGAGGTCTTTCATCTGCTGGTTCACTGCTCAAATGGCCACAACTGCCAGAGCTGGACTGATCCAAAGCCGGGAACCAGGAACTTCCTCCAGGTTTCCCATGGTGGTTCAGGGGCCCACGCACTTGAGTCATCTGCTAGTGCTTTCCCAAGCCATAGCAAGACAGCTGCTTTGGAGCTGGATCAACCAGGACTTGAACTGGAGCCCATAAAGGATGCTGGCGCTGTGGGCGAATGCTCAACCTACTACACTGCAGTGCTGGTCCTTACTTTACTTTTAAAATACATACTTTTATTCAGTAGCTTCCATATAAGAGCTAATTTAAGTTGAAAAAGTTGGATGGATTAAACAAAAAGCCTTTCTGTTTTTCAGATTGCAGCAATTCTTCGAAAACGAAAATTAGACTATTATTTACATAAACTACTTCCTGAGATCCTACAATCTGCTTCATTTCTGACTGCTAATGGGGCCTTGTATATTGCTTTCTTTTGCACTTTAAGGTTGGTATTCATAGTCATGACTAGATGTTAATACAAATTCCTTTGTTGAAATGGAAACAGATGTTTACATAAATGGTGTGTAGGTCTATTTCTTATTTCTTGTTTTTTTTTTTTTTCTTTAATATGTGAAATGACATCTATCTTAAAGATATATTTGTAAAACCAGAAGCTGTGGGCCTCATGGCCCAAGTTGTAATAGAAATTTCCAATTATTGGTGTCATTATGTTGCAAAAATGCCTTAATATGTCACACATTTTATGAAGCTTGCTATATTTACCAAGTTGTTGATTGGGATTTCTTAGATTTTAAATTTCATAGGTCAGGAATTTAAAGCAGCTATACATAACATAGGTTAGAGTAATATGAAAGGAACAGACTTCAAAAAGGACTATGAAATGAAGATATTATGTACAAAACAGTAAGTTTATTTCTTGTGTATGCTACTGGTAGAATTTTTGGTCCTGATTCAGTCTTTTTTTTTTTTTTACAGGTAGAGTGAACAGTGAGAGAGAAACAGAGAGAAAGGTCTTCCTTTGCCATTGGTTCACCCTCCAATGGCTGCCGCGGCTGGCGCGCTGCGGCCTGTGCACTGCGCTGATCCAATGGCAGGAGCCAGGTGCTTCTCCTGGTCTCCCATGGGGTGCAGGGCCCAAGCACTTGGGCCATCCTCCACTGCACTCCTGGGCCACAGCAGAGAGCTGGCCTGGAAGAGGGGCAACTGGGACAGAATCTGGTGCCCCGACCGGGACTAGAACCCAGTGTGCCAGCGCCGCAGGTGGAGGATTAGCCTATTGAGCTGTGGCACTGGCCGATTCAGTCTTATATACATTACATGTGTTACATGTTTTATATATTTTAGATACAGGCTAGATTTAATATTTTGAGTGCTGTGACACTCCTAACTTATTTATGAGATATCTACTTTTTATCTTTTTCTTTTTTGTTTTTTTCCCACTGATTGTTGAAAAATTCAAGCTAATATTTTTTATATCTGTCAAGTTAAAATATTGTCTTCACATTATCCTTATATGAGGGTTACTCAAGTAGTTCTATAGATATATTTGACCTACAGTTAAAGATAAGTTTGCAACTGTCTTTTATAGATTTTCTCCCTAGAGCATTTGTATTTATAAGATTAGATTATGCAGAAAATAATTGATAAGATTTTCATGCTATTGGGAAAACCATACTTTTATTTATTTATTTATTTATTTATTTTATTTTTTTATTTTTTGACAGGCAGAGTGGACAGTGAGAGAGAGAGACAGAGAGAAAGGTCTTCCTTTGCCGTTGGTTCACCCTCCAATGGCTGCCGTGGTCGGCGCGCTGCAGCCGGCGCACCGCGCTCATCCGATGGCAGGAGCCAGGTGCTAGGTGCTTTTTCCTGGTCTCCCATGGGGTGCAGGGCCCAAGCACTTGGGCCATCCTCCACTGCACTCCTGGGGCACAGCAGAGGGCTGGCCTGGAAGAGGGGCAACCGGGACAGAATCCGGCGCCCCGACTGGGACTAGAACCCGGTGTGCCGGCGCCGCAAGGCAGAGGATTAGCCTGTTGAGCCGCGGCGCCGGCCAACCATACTTTTAAATTGGATTCAGGCCGGCACCACGGCTCAATAGGTTAACCCTCCGTCTGCGGCATCGGCACACCGGGTTCTAGTCCTGGTCAGGGCGCCGGATTCTGTCCCTGTTGCCCCTCTTCCAGGCCAGCTCTCTGCTGTGGCCCGGGAGTGCAGTGGAGGATGGCCCAAATTCGTGGGCCCTGCACCTGCATGGGAGACCAGGAGAAGCACCTGGCTCCTGGCTTTGGATCTGCGTGGTGCGCCCGCCAGCCACAGCACGCCAGCCGCAGTGCACTGGCCGCGGCGACCATTGGAGGGTGAACCGATGCTAAAAGGAAGACCTTTCTCTCTGTCTCTCTCTCTCACTGTCCACTCTGCCTGTCAAAAAACAATTGGATTGAAAATCTATATAAGGAAATTTCTTCATTGTGTGGTATCTAGAAAGTTTCTAAGACTTGTTAAAAATCTGAAAATTAGATTACAAATAATTAAATTTTAATTAATTACAATAAATGTAGTAAGTTACTATTGTAGTATATTTCATTGTATACTATGAACCTGTTTGGTTAAGTTGTAGAAGCAAAAGGGGGTATAATTAAGGTTGTTTCAGTGTTCTTCCTGTAACTGATTCCTCAAGTCCATTTTCCTTTAGTGAGTATGTTCAGTAATTTGTTAAGTTCTCTGTGGATACTTTTTAATTAAAAACAATTTATTTTTCATTTTATTTGAAAGGCAGAGAGGGGGCCAGCACCGTGGCGCAGTAGGTTAATCCTACACCTGTGGCGCTGGCATCCTATTCCATATGGGTACCAATTCTAGTCCCGGCTGCCCCTCTTCCAACCCAGCTCTCTGCTATGGCCTGGAAAAGCAGTAGAAGATGGCCCAAATTTTTGGGTCCCTGCACCCTCATGGGAGACCAGGAAGAGGCACCTGGCTCCTGGCCTCAGATCAGCACAGCTCTGGCCGTTTTGGCCATCTGGGAAGTTAACCAGCGGAAGGAAGACCTTTCTCTCTGTCTTTCCCTGTCACTCTCTGTAACTCTACCTCTCAAATAAATAAATAAATATATTTTAAAGAGAGACAGAGACAGAGATCTTCCATCTGCTGATTCACTCCCCACATGTACGCAACTGCCAGGGCTGGATCAGGCCAAAGCTACAGAGCCTGAAACTCCATCTTGGTTTCCCATGTGGGTGGTAGGGACACAAGTATTTTGAGCCATCTCCATTTTCACATTGGCAGGAAGCTGGATAGGAAGTGGAGAAGCTAGGACTTGGTACTCTGATATGGCATGTGGGCATCCCAAGTGGTGACCCAGCCATTGCACCAAATGCCTGCCCCATCTTTGTGGATTTTGTACTGGAGGGAAAAGTATGTCTGTTCTTATCAGGAAGGTTTCTGATACCTATTTCAGAAACACCCAAGTGATGTGTCATCAATAGCTTTTCTAATCTTTTAAAATCTGAACTTCAATTAAAATGATAATTTCATTTGTGAGTTCTTTAAAAATTAAAAACAATTTTTTAAAAAAAATTTTTCACCTACTTTTAAGGCAGAGGAGGACAGGGAGATAGAAAGAGAGGGAATTAGAAGTGAGCGCCAGATAGGACTAGGCCAGGCTGAAGTAAGGAGCCCAGAACACTGTTTGGGTCTTTCATGTGGGTGGCAAGGACCCAAGACTTTAGCCATCATCTGTTGCCTCCTAGGATCTATTAACAGGAAGCTGGATTGGAAGTGAAATAGCTGGAATGCAGGTGTCCCAGACAGTGGCTTAGCTCATGGTGCCATAATACCTTCCCCTAATTGTGATTCTTGATGTCTGTCTGTCAGCCTATCAACTTACCTATCTACCTACCCACCCCCTTTAATGCATGATTTAGTAACTGACCAACTTTGTTCAGATAATTTCTTATAATTTTTATTTGCTGCTTCTGCTTTTTTTTTTTTGAAACATTTTTAAAGGAAAAAATATCTTCCTAACATCTCCAGTTTTCTTTTTATTCTTTAAAAATCCAAGCAGCTAATGGTTATTTATAATATGTTAGATACTGTGAAGTTTCTACTTTCAAGGAGCATATCCTAGTGAAAACATTATATATATGTAAAATTAAAAAAAAGACTAAAATACTTTAGTAAGTGCTGTAAGAAGAGTTGTCAAGGGCTGTAGGAGCAAAGATAGAAAGGCATTTATTGAATATCATGTTCAAAAATGAAAGTAGTGAGAATTGTGATCACAGCTACTACTTCCCGAGTCCTTACAGTGTGCTTGCATGTAGCCTTCATGACAGCTGTATGTCATATTATTATCCCATTTGGTAAATAAGGAAGCTTGAGAACACAGAAAGCTTGACTAGCTAGCTGGTTTGAATCCAGGGAATGCATGATTGAATATGAACGACTGAACTATTAGAAGGAGAGATATCTCTGTTTCCTGTTGTGGGATCCTGAACAAGAGATGGTGAGGGACCCAACAAAGGCAGAGGCAGTGGGTTGGAGAGGAATTTGAGAGGTAATTTGCAGAATTTATCTCTCAGATTTAATGTATGGGTAAGGGAACCAAAGTTGGGGATGATTCTGTCAAGCATAACTGGATAGTTAATGCATCAAGGAAAATAGAAAAAGGATAACAAATTTCTGGGGATGGGGAGAGAAAGATGAGTTTGGTTTTGGACATGTTGAATTTGAGGTGCTATGGGACATTTGTTTTGGGGGTAGACTGAGAAGAGAAACTTCTGTTCATAATAATGGAAATGAACAACTGGGAATTTCATACAAAAAATCAAATTTGAATTTCAGGAAGATACTTGGAAAATTCTACTCATGGACTCCTGGCTTTGGTGCCGCTTTGCCAGCATCTTATATGGCCATTCTAATCGAAAGAAAAAGCAGGTAAAATTTTATATATTATTTAATAGAACTGGTTATCTGTCCCCTACTCCAGCTAGAGATTTTTGTTTCACTTATGATTTATGATAAGTATTTCCAGATATATTTTTCAGTTCTGCAAATATTTGAGTGAAAATTAATTTTATATTAATATTTATATTTATTATGTCTATAAAATATAAAAATTAACTTTATAGAGCAATATTACTCATTTGTATACTAAAATTGTAGAGTGCTATGAGATGGAAAAGGCAAATTATATTTTAAAAAACTATTTATTTGAGAGGCAGAAAGGCGGAGACAGACTGACAAAGACTTCCCAACATCTGGTTCACTCTCCAGATGCCCAGCATCTAGGAATTCCATCCAATGCCTGTAGAAGGGAGCTAAATACTTGAGACATCTCCTGCTGCCTTCCAGGGTGCTCATTAGCAGGACATTGGAAACCAAAGCAGGTCTGGGAGTTGAACCTAGCCTTTCTGTAATGGGGAATGAGCATCCAAACTGTTGCCTTTAATTGTTCCAGCAAACTGCTCTGGCATATGCAAATTCTAATGAAAGATCTTTTCCATAGCCATTATGCCGTTTAACATCTAATTATATTAACAATAGTTTTCTATTATCATCTAGATCTGTACTTTGTTTCAGGCTCCTTGAGTTACCTCTTTTAAATAAATTATTAATTCATCTTATCATTAAAATTTTTTTTGATTGTTATCAAGCCAAAATTTTCCTTGTGAACTAATAAGATTTGTATAAAATGTTGCAAATTTATGTTAACTATCAGGTAAAGTAGAAGCTTTTGCTATCTCATAAATAATTATTTAAAAATATTTTTTATTTTGTTTATTTGAGACACAGTGAGAAAAGAGTATGCTCCCACCTGCTGGATCACTTGCCAAATTCTACAAATGCTGGGAACTAGAAACCCAATCCAAATCTCCCACATTGGTGGCATGAACCCAATTATTGAGTTATCACTATTGCCTCATAGAGTCTGCATTGGCAGAAAGCTGGAGTCAGGAACTGAATTGATACTGAACCCTGATGTTCTGATGTAGGTCACAGATGTCTTACCTGCTTGGCTAAAGGCCCACTCCCAATAATTATCATTTTTTCCTTCCTGAGAAATTTATCTACTTTTGTTCCAAAGGATCAATTGGGATAATATATTAAAAACTTTCAGTTTATGAAAATGCTTATTCTAGTTGATGACTTCCTTGTAAGAATATCAGTGGATCTTACCAGGCAAATCACCTGAAGCAACTCTTAATTAATAGCACCTAAATTTTTGTGTTTCTGTGTTTCATTTTATCATGATACTTTGGATTTTTGGAATTATTGAACTCAAAGGAGTGGTGGAGGTAATAACCTCAGCAAAATCAAGTCAGTAATGGTAGAAACATAGCTTACTGTATCCCAGAGGATAGTACAGCATGGTCATTAAAGTGTGAATTTTGGTGCTGTACTGTCTAGCTGAGGAATCTGGCTCTGTCACTTGCTGTGTGACTGGTACAGCTTACTCCTCACCTGAAAAATGAACATAATGATAATCTATTTTTAGAGTGGTTCGGAGAACTAACTGAATTAGTATAATATAAAAATACTTAGAACAGAATCTGGTACATTCACTGGATGACGAATGAATGAATGAATGATATTGAGTATATTTGCATGTAATTTTTGGCCATTCTCATATTTACTTTGGAGGAATCTCTGTTCATTCAGATCCTTTGCTCAGCTTTTTAATTTGGTTGTTTATCTTTTTGAAAAACATTCATTTATTTAAGAGGTGGGAGAGAAAGAGAGAAATGGAGAGTGAGACAGAGAGAGAGCAAGCTCCCATCTATTGAATCATTCCCCAAATGTCTACAATAGTTGAGGATATACCAGGCCAAACCTAGGAGCCAGGAACCTAGTCCAGGGGGTAGCAAGGACCCATCCACATGAGCCATCATCTGCTGCCTACTAGGGAGTGTCTCAGCAGGACATTAGACTCAAGAACAGAACAGGGACTCAAAGTCAGGCACTCCAGTGTAGGGTGTGGGCATGCCACATGGTGTCTCAACTGGTAGGCCAACTACTTGCCCCAGAGTTATTTATCTTTTAAACACTGAATTGTAAATGTTCTTTAGAAGTTCTGGATATTACTCCCTTGCTACAATCTGCAGCTATTGTCTCCTGTTCAGTGTGTTTGTGTTTTCACTTTCTTGATTATATATCCTTTGAAGCACAAAAGTTTTTAATTTCAATGAATTCAAGTTTATCTATTTACTCTTATGTTGATTGTATTTTTGGTATCATGTTTGAGAAGTATGACCAACACATAGATTCACTTCTATATCTTTATTTCTCTCTCATTTTTATGGTCTTAGCTCTTACCTTTCAGTCTTTCATCCATTTTGAGTTAATTTTTATATATGCTGTGAGTGAAGGTGGGTATTACATGTTTAATCTCATTTTCCACATTTATTGCTACAGTATATAAATGCAATTGATTTTTGTATGTTTATCTTGACTCCTATGGCCTTGCTGAACTCACTGATTAGTTCTAGTTTTTGGTACATTCCTTGAGTTTTTCTTTGTTTTTAATATAGGAAATTATGTTTTCTGCAAATGGAGATAGTTTTATTTCTTCTTTTCTAAACTGTATGTCTTTTTTTTTTTTTTCCAGTTTTTTGACTTATGGTGCTGATTCATTCTGCAAATGCCTATAACAGTTGTAAGCATTTGTCCCTGATTTCAGGGTAGGGTGTTTAGTCTTTCATCATTAAGTATGTTTGCTGGGGGTATTTTTTTGATGGCTTTATCAAGTTTAGAAAGTTCACATTTATTTCCAATTAGATGAGAATCTATAATGAATGGATATCATATTTTGTCATGTGTTTTTTTTCTTCCTTAGCCTGTAGTGCCTTTTTAAGTATCAATAAGGTCAAGGTTGATGATAGTGTTACTTATCTGCCTCTGGGTTTCTCAGCATTGGCACTACCAAAATATTTTAGGCCAGATAATTCCCTGTTAGGAAGGCTGTCTTCTGCATGTATTCATTCATGGCATTAGCACTCCCTGCCTCTCTTTACCACATCAGAACAATCCAAAATGTCGCAACACATTATTAAAGATCCCTATGGGACAAACCACTCTTTGTTGAGAATTACTGAACTATATCTTTACTAAGTTTTTTGGTCTAGTTTATCATTTGCTGAGAAAGGATATTAAGATCCTCAACTGTGGTTTTAAATTGTGTATTTTTCTCTTTATTAATTTCTGTGGTACTTTTATTATATATATTTACTATTTGCCATTGCTTCATCATGCACTTTCTTTTTTAAAAAAATGATTTATTATTTATTCCAAAGGCAGAGTTATATATATATAGAGAGGGATCTTCCATCCATTGGTTCATTCCCCAAATAGCTACAAAGGCCAGGGATGGGCCAGGATGAAGCCAGGAAGCAAGAGCATCATTCAGGTCTTCCCCATGAGTGAGCGGAACCCAAATACTTAGGCCATCTTCTGCTACTTTTCCCAGGCCATTAGCAGGGGACTGGATTGGAAGAGGAGCATCTGGGACATGAACTGGCACCCACATGGGATGCTGGCATCCAGGCACAGGGCTTTACAAGTTATGCCACAATGCCAAGCCGTGCCAGGATGCTGGCCCCTAGTTCTGCCCTTTACATAGTTTATTTAGTTCATTTTCTGACATTTTATTAATGGGTGAGTTTGGCTTGTTTTCTGTTTTTCATTTCTCTGTTCCACTTCCTTCTTTTGCATTGTTTAAATTTGAATTATAATAATTTTTTTACTGTTTGCTCTGTGGACTATATTATGCATCTTTAACCTTTACAACTTCTTAGTGTTAATATGTTACTACGTTGCAGAACGAGAAATTGCTTACCTTGGGATCTGTCTTTTCCCTTTCTTTCTTTGAACACTAATATTAATTCAAATAAACAAAATAAAAGCATGAATTGATGTTAAAAGCAGTAACTGCTTAGGTCATGAAGAAAAGGTTCCTAGAAGTGAGGTGATAACATGCATTTGGGTTGCTGGTTTATTTCCTGCCTTATTTTCCCTTTTGGTAGATGAAGTTTTTTAAGCTTTCTTTTTAAAAAATTTTATTTAATAAATATAAATTTCCAAAGTATAGCTTTTGGATTACAGTGGCTTTTCCCCCCATAGCCTCCCTCCACCTGCAACCCTCCCATCTCCTGTTCCCTCTCCCATTCCATTCACATCAAGATTCATTTTCAATTCTCTTTATATACAGAGGATCAATTTAGTATATATTAAGTAAAGATTTCAACATTTTGCACACACACAGAAACACAAAGTTTAAAGTATTGTTTGAGTACTAGTTATAGCATTAATTCATATTGTACCACACATTAAGGACAGAGATCCTACATGAGGAGTAAGTGCACAATGACTCCTGTTGTTGGCTTAACAATTGACACTCTTGTTTATGGCGTCAGTAATCACCCTAGCTTTCTTTTTTTTATTCCCCGTGAATTTTTGCATTAGTTTTTCATTTTTAGAAACAGGTTGTTCACAAAACATTTGTAGGTGTTATAGATTATAACCTATTCTAGATATTAATTGAAGTATTTTTATTGTTTTAAAGAAATTTTTTAAGTTTAGCTTTGTTTAACTTCTTTATAACTGTTACCATGATTGTAGAACAAAAATTGATTTTACTTCATGGTTGTTACATAAATGAACTCTGGTAGTTTTATGTTTGTTTTAAAGGTTTTATTTATTTATTTGAAAGACAGAATTAGAGAATGAGAAAAAGGGAGAAGAGGAGAGAGAAAGATCTTTCATCTGCTGGATCACTCCCCAGATGACCACATCAGCTAGGGCTGGGCCAGGCCAAGGCCAGGAACCAAGAGCTTCTGTGTCTCCCACATGGATGGCAGGAGCCCAAGGACTTATGTCATCTGCTGTTGCTTTCCCAAGCACATAAGCAGGGAGCTGGATGGGAAGAGTAGCAGCTGGGATTCCAACTGGTTCTCCTTTGGATGCCAGCCTCACAGGCAGCAGCTTTGCTTGCAGTGCCACGGTGCTGGCCCTGATGGATGTTGTTTCTAACTTTCCACTGGGTGATGCAGTTAACAGTACTGAGAAATAGCCCTTTCAATTGGGAATTGTATATTTGTAGGCATATCACCCACAAGTCTAATTTAAACCTTTTTAGCTTTCTTTTATTATTCAAAGTCTAGTGAGATTTTGAAAACCAGATTTTGTATTTTTTAGAGTTAAACATTAAAATAGGGAAAAGCAAAACTTTTTGCTCAATCTGTTTACATGTTGTCTTAGAATATGTTTTGTTTAAGTTAATCTGGTCTGTGCTTATTTGCAATTATGTCCAAGTTAACTTACAGGCCCAATTTCCTCTAAAGAACTATACTTTGCCTACCACAAATTTATATTAAGATTTTGTTAAACATCAAAGGTCTCTTAATAGATTATAAGTAATTTACAAAGGCTGAAGTTAAATTGTAAAATTTTTATATAAGGTGCCAAAAATAAAGCATTTTAGTATTGTTCTTTGTGTCTAATAAGGAAAAGGACATTATAATTATACCTCAATTCATAGAGAAAATCAATGATATATTGGTAAAGATAGCCAGTGGGCAACTGGAAATGTGAATATAGATTCAGGGGAAAAATGACAGTCAGAAAAACATCTTGGAAGTTTCCTTCTTTTAAGTCATTCCAAAGTTATCAGAGTACGAGTGTGAAAACCCAACATTAAGAAGAGGTCTGAGGTTGAAAGTTGGGAAACAGCAACATTAAAAGAAGTAGTTATCAGCTGAAATGTTCAGTCTACTTTCTACAAATATCAGTAATGTAGAAATGGAATAATGGATAGTGGTAATTGTGTTTTTTAAACTTTCACAACTTTGTTTAATAGTGGAATCTTTGCTGAGAGACTATAAATTTTTTTTGTATAATCAGCTTTTCAGTACAACACGGTATCCATCCATCTGAGTATGTCAGGCATACATATAGATAGAGACCTGTCTGTATCACTTAATAATACCTTCATCTGTATTGGTTTAATTCCCTACCCTCTCTCTAATCCATCTTTCTCTGTATCCCTCCCTCTCTTCCTTCTTTTCTAGAATTAAGCAGGCTTTGCCAGCTAGTTCCTGACACCTAGTAAGAGGGAAGCTTACTCAAATCTTAATCGCATCATTGTAGGGTCCTGAGAAAGCTTTGAAGTTGTTTCCAGGGTTGCTTAAAAAATTTGTGCCACAAAGCATTGTGAACATAGTAACTCAGCAGGAAGCATTGGTAACATCTAGTTTATCCCTAGGAGGGCTGTTAAGAACTAGTTTTCTCTTTCTTTCTCTAGGAAGTGTTTTGTGGTTCAGAAGGTTCAGATGGATTTTGCTTTGTAGAATTGCTATGGAATTTGCTTTGATATTTAGTGTTTAGATTGGTTAAAAACTGCAATGTGCTCAAACATGAACATTCATTAAAATATCAAAATTTCATATTTCAGATTATTATGTTGTATTATATTAGTTATGAAACTTGTAAACATATTTGACCAAAGTGAATGAACTATATAAATATGTAGATAAAAGAATACCAGAATTTGGTCTATGAATTCTTTGCATCTTCAATTTTTTTGGTAGTGAGACCTTTTGGTCTTCTGAATAGTTTACTGCCTCGTGTATTTTGTACATAATAGATTATTATCATTGACTCTTGCTGTCAGCTGGAAGTTTCATCTAATTAGAAATGATAATGTTAGAAAAGATAGTAATGGTTAGAATTTCAGCAGAATGAGAGGATACTTTTTAATCTAGGTTGTTACAGAAAATGAAATAATTTTTATTTTTTCTATAGAAATGATCATACTCTGTTTACAAAGTGCCTATAGCCATATTTCTTAATACTTTTTAAGATAATACCCCCGGATATGCACCCCCACTTAAATTTTGTGTGCAGATTTGAGAGGAACATCTCTTTGCCTATCAGGAAAAAAGACACTTAAAAGAAAAATTTATCCATGGTTTAAAGAAATACTGCCTATTCTCTGAGCTTCACCAGGATTCTGATCTAGAGAGTCTCAGTAGAATGGGAGTATGTGTATATCAGTATCTCCTGTGAAGTTTAAAAAGTTACTTATTGTCCTTCTTGGCCCTGGCTTCTGCTTTTTATGCTAAGGCCACCCTCTGATCTAACTGGCACCTTTCCCATCACTGTAGCAATGTTTTAATATGTATCTTTGTTTCCAGAGAGGATTTACTTACTAGGAAGGGAGTGGTTGTTTTTCTTCAGATTTAAGATATATATAGTCAATGTTAAGTACTAAAATGGCATTTAATTAACTTTTTATTTTTTGGTAATACTTAACATAACTGGAGAAGTAATAAAGTAAATCATTATTCTGATTAGCTACATAGTTGCCATTGGAATAGAGGGTGAAGATGTTGCTCCAAGGAAATCCTACCAAAAATAATGTGGCCCTATAATCTAACATATCATACCCTTCAAAGATATTGTCCTCTTATTTATGAGACTCTGGGCTGGAATTCAGAAAAAGCTGGGAAGGAGGTTTTTGGAAAGGATAAATTGAAACCTGAGACTAGAATATGGTATAATCTAATAATAATAATATGTCCTTTACTTTTTCCACAATAAGAATCTGTTAGGTGCTGGCTTTGAGACACAGTGGATTAAGCCATTTCCTGAAACACTGGCATCACATATCAGAGGGCTGGGTCAAGTCCCAGTTACACTACTTCCAATCTCGCTTCCTGATAATACACTTGGGAGGCCAGCAAAAAATGACTGAACTACTTGGGTCCTAGTCACCTGTGTGGGGACCAGGATGGAGTTCTAGGCTCCTGGCTGGGTCCTGGCTGGCTCTTGCAGGCATTTGGGGGTGAGCCAACAGATGGAGGCTCTCTTCATCTTCTGTCACTGTACTTTTCAACTCAATCAATCTTTAAGAAAAGGAATATGTCAAGGTTTTAGTCATCCTCAAAGCACAGAAACCTGTTAGGATACCATATTAAACAAGTTAGTGACTTAAAGAATTTAAAGGTAACTTAGTAATATAAAGATTTTCAGTGTGGAAGCAGTGCATTGGACAAAACTGAAGGCTAGAGTCAGATGAACTGATTCCCAATTTCAACTTGTCTTTTTATACTTTTATGTTAACCTACCTGATTCATGATCATGAACAGAGTAAGGATAATATTATCTGCCTTAACAGGGCAATGAAAGGACAAAATCTGATTTCATGATATTGATTACATATGATGTGCATGTAAAATAATCTGATCACTTCTTTTTTTTGATAATAAGTTGGTATCATTCATTGTCCTTTCCTCCTATTGGCTTATATCTTAGTTTTAGTGATTAAATGCCTATAACATATGCCTTTAATGTGCATCTTTTGATTAGACTGGGTTTCTAGAAATACCTTGCTGGTTATATGCATAGTAATTCTATACTCATTGATTTAGCATCTCTTAAATGTTAAGTACTATTGCCGGTTTGTGGAAATTTAAGGCAAACAAGGTATTCTTTATAGTTAAACAATTTTATTATCAGATAGGTGAAAGCTACCAATGAAACAAACTGTAGCTGCTTTACTGTTGAGTATTCTAGTGGATCAAATGGATTCAGTGGATCAAATGGATTCAGTGGATCAAATGTTTTTCAAAATAGCACTAGACCTTAGTTTAACTTCCTAATGAAATATGATTATCAGTCACTACCACTGAAAGTACAGAAGTACTTTTATTTTGGAATTTATAATTAAGAATTTTTTTAAACAGTGTTTGGTGAAAGTGGGTACTATTTAAGATGCATTTTACTTTTTTTCTTCTGTGTATTTGTGACTCATAGACGATAGTGGTCCTCTAATTTTTCTTAACTTATATAAAATAAGTAATATTAGAACATCTTTGATTTAAAATTTGGTAGGAACTATCAAGATTGGTAAGAACAATTTCAATCCATATGTTGAACTCCCAGGAAAGAGAGTGTAAAAGTGTCTGTACAGATCATCTTACTAGGGATTTTTAAGTTCTTTTCTGGGGGAGAAGTAGGACTCTGTTATTCTACCACCAAGTGCATTAGGACCTGCTAGGGAGAGAAATTGCTGAACGTGTGGCACTGTGGATCCTAGACCTTCTCCTCTCCTTTCAGAGTAGGTCCAGTACTGTATTTTATATATTCATGATAAGTATAAACTTTTTCTTTGAATAATGTTTATTATTAAAAAAGGTAAGTCGAAAACCAGCCCTATCCCTTCATTTTAGTAACAAAATGACAAAATTATCAGTGAATTAAAGTTGACTAGAACCCTGATTTCCTTACTTCTATTTAGATCTGTTTGGTTAAATCATACTGCCTCCATGTGGCCTCGGGGATATTCAAATTCTTATTAAACTGTTTTCAATAATGAACAATCAAGACTACATATGAATGAATATGACACCAAGAAGATTTCCTTGCTTTTTTAAAATTTTTATTTTATTCTTTTTTTGACAGGCAGAGTTAGTGAGAGAGAAAGACAGAGAGAGAGAGTTATAGACATTGAGAGAGAGATAGAGAGAAAGGTCTTCCTTCCGTTGGTTCATTCCCCTAATGGCTGCCAGGGCCGGCGCACTGTGCGATCTGAAGCCAGCAGCCAGGTGCGTCCTCCCAGTCTCCCATGCGGGTTCAGGGACCCAATCACTTGGGCGGTTCTCCACTGCCTTCCTGGGCCACAGCAGAGAGCTGACTGGAAGAGGAGCAGCCAGGACTAGTACCCAGCACCCCAACCAGGACTAGAACCTGGGATGCCGGCACTGCAGGTGGAGGATTAGCCAAGTGAGCCGTGGCACCGGCCCCATTGTACAATATTAATATGAAGACCTGGAATGATATTTAAATGACAGTGATATTAATATGATGCTGAAATATGAGTATTGAAAGTGATCATAACTGAAACTAAAATAAATTTTTGTGAATTTAAAGTTTATCATTTGAATTCCAGTGTTGAACTCTTAAGACATGTTAAAGATGTCTTTCCTAGAGAACAATATGTGCAAAATTTATTTCTTATATGCTGCATAAGCTCAATAAATTACTAAAAGGCAGAAAACAGTTCTTATCTTTGAGTGTCTATCTGAATTATTTTAAAATAAGTTTGGTAAAATATATGCATTATTTTTGTAAATTGGGTATTTATAGAAGTTTTGTTTTGTCCTTAGAAAGTTCTCGTTATTAAAGAAAATTGGAAAAAAAAAAAAAGTTCTTCTAGTTCTTCTCACTCAAACTGAAATGAAAACCAGAGTGATTCTTAATGACATTTAGTGAAATAAACAGTTGCATTATGAATGAAACAAATAGAAAACCTTATTTTTCAGGAGGAATAAATTTTCTTTTAGAATTGCTCTGGACTTGACTTTTTGATGAGATGATTTAGTTAAGATTCTTTAATATTAAATTTAGACTTTTCAAGCATGAACACAGACTAGTAACAAATTTTAGGACTTTTCCTAATAACAGATAACCTTAAGACAACGTGAATTTTAAAAATACAGTAAATGACCACTAAACAGAATAAATTACAGAATCTATTTAGATCCAACTGAAAATTTAGTTCAGCATACTCTATATCCTTTTCTAAGATACAGGTATATTTATCAACTCCATAATAAATCTTTTAATAGATTTCTAAGAAATTATGAGGTGATTATTAAGTAAATTCAAAGTTTAATCTCTGTTTTTAAAATTATTTGCAGGAGAGGACTGCTAACAATTTATATGGCCAACTTGGTAAGTTATTCTTTTTTTTAAACCTTTGAGTTTTTTCTAAAATGTGAAAATCTTTCTTAAAAAATCACATTTCCTTTAAAAAGGGAAGAAACTGGTGTTTGAGAATATTTTTAGCTTCTATTTTTTTAATAGAATTTTTTAAAGATTAAAAATTTTATTCATATAAACAGAAAAGATTACAAGTATTTCATAGATATGAGTCTAAGAATAGTGATATTTTCCTCCCTCCCTGCTCCATCTTTTGTTTTTTTAACTTTTGCAATAATGTATTTTTAATTTTCTTAATAATCATAGGCTTAATGTGTTACTGAATAAAGTGGTCAACAAATTAAAAGTAGAAATACCACTGTTCAACAGGCATATAGACAATGACTATAAACAATAAGCACATCCCAAGATGTCATTTTTTTCATATAAGGTTTTTTTTTTTTTTGTACTCTATATAAAATTAGCTACCACAAATCAGAGAAATATGTGATATTTGTCTTCTTTAGGTCTGGCTTATTTCACCCAGTGTGGTGGTCTGCAGTTGCATCCATTTTGCTGTAAAAGACAGACTATCATTCTTTTTTATGACTGAGTAGTATTCTATCATGTATAGAATATTAAAAAAGTTCATTTTTTAATTTTTTAAAAAATTGATTTGACTGAGTTATAGACAGAGAGAGACAGAGAGAAAGGTCTTCCTTCCGTTGGTTCACTCCCCAAATGGCCATTATGGTTGGCACTGCGCCGATCCGAAGCCAGGAGCCAGGTGCTTCCTCCTGGTCTCCCATGTAGGTGCAGGGCCCAAGCACTTGGGCCATCCTCCACTTCCTTCCCAGGCCACAGCAGAGAGCTGGACTGGAAGAAGAGCAACTGGGACTAGAATCGGTGCCTACAGGGGATGCAGGTGCCGCAGGCGGAGGATTAATGAAGTGAACCACGGCGCCGGCCCCAAAAAAGTTCATTTTTAAAAATATATTTGCATTAAAACGTTTTAAGGTTGTTTAATAGAGTTTAGGCAGCACTAAAATAATTCAACCAATAAAAGATAAAATATTTATTCACCCAAGAATAGATCCTTTTTTAAAAGATTTATTTATTTATTTCAAAGAGTTAGAGGGAGAAAGAGAGAGAGAGAGAGTGAGTGATTGATTGTCCATCTGCTGGTTCATTGTCCAATTGACCATAATGGCAGGGGCTGGGTCCATCTGAAGCCAGGAGCCAGGAGCTTCTTCTGGGTCTCCCACATGGGTACAGAGGCCCAAGGACTTGGGTTATCTCTGCTACTTTCCCAGGCACATTATAAGGGAGCTGGATCAGAAGTGTAGCAGCTGGGACTTGAACTGGTACCCATATGGGTTGCTGCTGCTGAGGTTGGCAGCTTTACTACTGCACCACAGTGCTGACCCTCAAGAATAGGTTCTTGAACTCTGTAACAAGGGGAGTATTTCAGAAACATATTAAGCAGCTCATTTGACCTATACACGATTTAATATTTGCTCAGTACCATGTATCTAGTTACTGTGTTATTTCCTGGTAAGCAAAATAGAGATAGTCTTTGCTTACATGGGGTTTATTGTCTAGTAAAATAGTCATAGTAGAAATAATATTATGTAAAGAGGACTGAAAGATGATTTGTAGAGTATTGTGGGAAGCATAAAGGAAGCACAAAACTACTGTGTGTGGGAGTGTTAGGTCAGTGAAGAAATGGTTTTAATCCTTTTTGAGTCATAGATGTCTCTGAAAAATTGAATGACAGAAAAGGACATTCTTCATATAAAACTGTTCATGTACAGAAAGATCTATGATTTACCTGAATTTCATAGGCTTTATACACAACTGATTAAGAAAGTGAGGGTATACCAGTTAGGTAAGTTAATATGTACTGCAGAAAAGCAGGAGCTCTTTCAGGTGTAATGGAATGGAAATTTCAGAATATTGGGAGAGTAGAGACTATTAAAAGACTTCTTTTTGTCTTTATCTTTTTTTTCAGTTTTTAAAAATTTATATAAGGTGTACAGATTTCATGTATTTCATATATATAGGTTTAGAAGCATAGTGATACTTTCCACCCTATCCTTCCTCTGACTCACTCTCCTTATAATTTTTATAATCCTTATAATTTTTATGATGACATACTTTTAGTTTATTTTCTAGTCACAAGCTTAATTCTCCACTAGGGGGGAAGCCATTGTAATCCATAAACTGTACTTTGGAAATTTATATTTACTAAATAGAAAATAAAAAAAAAACAAATAGAAGAAAAAGAAAAACATTTTTATTAACAGTAGAGACAAGGGCTATAAATAATAATCAAATATTAAAATGTCAATTTTGCTTATATATATTACATTTTTTTTTGTACTCTATTAGTTACCACAAATCAGGGAAAACATGATATCTGTCTTTTTGGGACTGGCCTATTTCACTAAGTATAATGGTTTCCAGTTGCATCCATTTTGTTGTGTCTCTATCCTTGTTGAACAAATTCTTAATAGGATAGAAACTCTACAAGATCAGGGATATTTTCTGTTTTATTTGCCTTATGAAAGAAGCACTGAAATATAGTCTGGAGAGTAGTACAAATTAGATAAATGTTTGTTGAGTTAATAACAGTCTTAAAGTTTTATGTTGACAATTTGGCACAGTGGATGGTAGAGTATTCCTGGAAATCTCTGTTTCAGTGAGCCAACAACAATCAATTATCTATACCTAGAAGCAACTGGGAAGTAAATTAGTGAGTTTTTCTTGTTATACTCTAACTATAGTAGGCAGATATTTGGTGTAATGGCTAAGACATTGCTTAGGATGGCCACATTCTGTATTTCAGTGCCTGAGTTCAAGTCTTGACTCTGTTTCTAAATCCAGCTTCCTACTAACTAATCCACTCTGACAGGCAGCAGATGATAGGTGAAGAATTTGGGTCCTTGCTACCCTGATGGTAGTTGCAGATTCTGGTTTTGGCCTGGCCAAGCCCTGCCAGCTGCTGCGAGCATTTGTGAATTGAATCAGTGGATGGGAGATTTCTCTCTCTTTCAAAAAAGAGAAAACATACAGTTTCTTTGAAATAAAAAACCAAACCCTGAAATAAATGTTTTCCAATTCGGTTTCTAGTAAGCTGGATCCTAAAATGCCTGTAGGTATCTTATTAGTAGTAGTAGTAGTAGTAGTAATAGTATTCAGCACAAATAGAAATGTGACAGAGAAATCAGAACATAAAGTGATAGTGCTCTTAGCCATCTATGGTTAAAATACTTGACTTTCATAAATTTTACTAAAATGTGACTATGTGAACAGATTATAGAGATCTCTCTGGCCTTCTCTTTCCTGGCCATCCTCCCCTGCTGCGTGCTCCTCTTCAGCTACACTGCCCCTCCAGTTTTTAGTGAGCATGACAAGGTGTCTCCTTTTCTGGATCTTGGTGTTTGCTGTTCTATTTTGAGCTGTTTTCCAATATATCTGTGTGTCTTGCTTTTTCATTTCATTGAGACTATACTGAAATATCACTATTATGAGGCCTTCCATATATGTGCTGCATAAAATAACAAAATAACCCTTGCACCCTCTAACTTCCGTACCTCTCCCTCCTGCCTTGGGAATTCATCTACATCTGACATACATCTTTTTTGTTTACTGTTTTGTTGTCAGTGTTTCTACCCTGAAACGTAAGCTCTGTAACTGTAGGTTTTTATCTGTCTTATATATTACTTATCATGCCTAGAAAAGTGCCTGGCATAAACTATGTACTATAATTTGTTAAATGAATCCATAGATGAATGTGTTTATTAAGAGATGGATTTATAGGATACTAAATTATATCAAGCTGTTTATTTCAAAGCTTATTTTGAATATTATTTGCCTTCAAAAATAAAACTGTTTTATTTAGCTATATTAGTGTTATTCTGTGGGTTAAAAGATAGGAAGATTGAAAAATTGATGGTTGTGTTACTTAGATAAAGTGCTTAAGATAACTATACCTGGCCAACGCTGTGGCTCACTTGTCCAATCCTCCACCTGCTGTGGCCTGGGAAGGCAGTGGAGGATGGCCAAAGTGCCTGGGCCCTGCACCCGCATGGGAGACCAGGAGGAAGCACCTGGCCCCTGGCTTCGGATAGGTGCAGCGCGCCGGCCGCAATGCACCAGCCGTAGCGGCCACTTTGGGGGTGAACCAACGGAAAAAGGAAGGCCTTTCTTTCTGTCTCTCTATCTCACTGTCTAACTCTGCCTGTCAAAATTTAAAAAAAAAAAAAAAGATAACTATACCTGAGTTAGCTTGACATGAATGTAAGCACTCATGATAACATACTCAGAATCTAGGAAAATAAATACCTGGGGGAAATAGTCTACTTTTAGACTATAAATTGTTAACTGAAAACAAATGCTGCGATATGAAAAAAAATTTAAAAGTTGATAAATTTAGTTACATGTTGCCTATATTGTATAACAAAGTGTCTTAAATTTTCTTAATGACCTTTTTATTGTTACCTTTCTTTTTTTAATGTAAATATATCATTTATTTATTTGGGATGCAGAGAGAGAGAGAGAGAGAGAGAGAGCGCAAAAGGGAGAGTGTGAGCAAGAACTCGCATTTATTGGTTCACTTCCCAGAAGTATGTAAAAGCTGAGGTTGGGTCAGACTGAAGACTCATGGGAACTCAATCCAGGTTTCCCACAGGGGTAGTAGAGACCTGACTACTTGAGCCATCACTGCTGTGTCCTAGTGTATTTTCTAAAATCTTTAAAGTATTTTGTCTGCATATTAGAATGGATTTGAATTTCAATGCATTTTCTATACATTTCAACACTTTTCTACACTGGTGTAAGCCAGATGTATATGCTTTGATTCCCAAATACTGTACATATTTTTACACTTATCTTTAAATTATACGTAAATTTTCTAAACTTATGTGTGTTGCTTGGTTTGGATTGTAAGTTCCTGAGGAAGAGATTTACATTGGTTGATATAGTCAGTGTTGCAGAGTAGGCTTAAAATGCTGTATTTTTTTTTTAAAAAAACTATTCTTTTGAAAGAACTAGAGATTCATATGCAGTTTGTAAAAAGTAATACAGAGATCCCATGTATTCTCTACCTAATTTTCTCCAATAGTAACACTTATAATACTATAGTATAATATTGAAACAAGGATATTTAACTGACTTAGTCAAAATTCAGAACATTTCTATCATGATAAGGATCCCTCATGCTTCCCTTTTGTAGACATATCCACTTCCCTCTTGTCCTTCCAGTTGGTTGACCACTGATGTGTTCTCCATTTCTGTAATTTTGTCATCACAAGAAAATTGTATAAATGGAATCACAGAGTATGTCACCATTTGGGATTAGATGGTTTGTCTTAGCATAATCCTCTGGAGATTCATCCAAGTAGTTGCATGTGTCACTAGTTACTTCCTTTCTATTGCTGAATAGTATTCCCTAAGATGGGAAACTTATTGAAGGATATCTGCCCTCTTTCCAGATTTTAGTTATTGTGAATAAAGCTGCTTTAAGTATTAATGTACAGCCTTTTGTGTGAGCATGGATTTTCATTTGTCTGGGATAAATGCCCAGATCTGCAATTGTTGGGTTACATGGATACATGTTCAGTTTTTAAAGAAACTGTTAAATGGTGTTCCAGAGCAGTGGCTATATACTTTTGTTTTAATAGTATTCTCAACCCAGAATAAATCTTTAAATCTTTAGTTCTTTCTTGTTGGACAGTTTTCTTTTGGGTGGAAGCTACATACTCTGTTAAGTAAGTTTATAATTTTTGTGTCCAGATTAATAAATTTCAGTATTAGAAAAGTTTCTGGGAAAATGCCAACAGGCAAGGAGCCTTTCATCTGTTGCCAACCAATTATAAAGAGTTCGTAATTCAAAGACTTAATGAGATCAAAAACTTTACACAGGTTTTGACAGTGTCCAAGGGAAGGTGAATTTGTACATGATTTTGATATATTCTCAAGTCTAATGTTAATCTACTGAAGCTTCATTTTCCATTTATCTAGATAAAGCCATTTACTTAAACTTTTGTTATGTAACTAAATTATTTTATTACTATACTATTGCTAACTATTATGATACCAAGATGATATTTGGTACAGATAGGTAAGTATTTAAACAATGTCAAAGAAAACAGAATTTAAGGAAGTAACTTTGTCCTATAACTTGATGGTATTGCTTGTTAGAATAAACTAAATTGTTGTTATTATATCAAAACTATATTTCTAAATGATGGGCTGTTTCAAGTGGACAATATTACAGTTTGGTGTTTCAGATTTGCAAAGTACAGAAAATTGTAAAGAAGAAATTAAAAATCATCTGTACCTTTGCCGTTTAGTAATTTCTAACATTAATATTTATGTTTTATTCCTCTCCATCTTCACTGTATATAACATAAATACACAAACACAGATTCGCAGATGCATTTCAGTTTTTTAAAAAATATTTTGTTTAAAAAATGTTGGAGGGGGTACTGCTTTCATCCTATATGAGCACCAATTCAAAATCTGGCTGCTTTACTTCTGATCCAGCTGCCTGCTAATGCACCTGGGAAACCAGTGGAAAAAGGCCCAAGTGCTTGGGCCTCTGTACCCATATGGGAGACTCAGAAGAAGCTCCTGCTACTGGCTTCAGCCTGGCATAGCCCCAGCCGGTGTGGCCATTTGAGGAGTGAAACAGTGGATTGAAGATCTTTCTTACTCTCTCTCCCTCCCTCTCTGTAACTAGGCTTTTCAAATAAATAAAAATAAATCTTAAAAATTTTGATTAACATTTAATACTTACACATTCTTTTGGGGTATGGTACAGTATTTCAGCTTATATACACAGTGTAAACTGATCAAACCAGATAAGTAGTATTTTGATTTTCTTTGTGCTTAGAGCCTATGAGCTTCTCTCTTTCAGTTCTTTATATAGTATTATAATAATTCATTGTAAACTATAGTCATACCACTGTGCTATGGGACATTGGAATTTGTTACTTCTATCTGTGTTTTGGTATCTATTATTCAGCTTCCCTCCGTCCCTCTTCCCCTCACACTTTCCAGCCTCTATTAGTCAGTGTTCTAACATTCAACCATTTTTACAATTTTTTTATTATTGTTTATTTGAAAGATGCTGAGAGAAAGAAGCAGAGAGAAGACAGACAGAGATCTCCCATATCATAATTCATTCCCAAATGCCTGCAACAGCTAGGGGTATACCAGGCCAAAGCCAGGAGTCAAGAACTCATTCTGGGTCTTCCATATGGGTGGCAAAAATGCAAGTACTTGAATAATCACTTACTGCCTCTTGGGATGTGCATTAGCAGGAAGGTGGGAGTGGTGGGTGGAGGTGGGACTTGAACCTGTGTATTTCATTATGGAGTGGGGGTGTTCCAAGTGCCAATTGCTGAGCCAGACATCCACCCTAGGAGGTTTACTTTAGGTCATGGTTTTGGAGAGTCACAGTTCAAGATTTGGTAGACTTCACTTATTTAAACTGTGGTGATGGTGTTCTTGCTGGCCAGATTCTGAAGTGGCACAGAGTGTATCACAAAGCATGAGGGAATGCTTGTGTTAGTGAGGTCTGTCATTAAGCCACCAGAATTTAGGGGTGGATGTTGTGGTGTAGCAGGTTAACATCACTTGAGATCCCTATATTCCATGCAGGTTTGAGTCCTGGGTACACTGCTTCCTGCTATTGCATCAGGGGAGGCAGTGAATGATGGTTTAGTGCTTGAACCCTTGCCACCCCATGTGGGAGACCTGGATGGTGTTCCTGGCTCCTGGCTTCCAATTGGCCTAGCTCTGGCTAAGGAAGGCATTTGGGGAGTGAACTAATGGGTGGAAGATATGCTCCCCACTCCATCCCCCTTCTTTGTTTTGCCTTCTCTATCTCTCACTCTTCCTGTTGAGTAGATAAAAACAAATAATCATAGAATTCAATCAAGGGGGTCTACTCTAGTATTCTATTCTAATCCACTCACCTTCCAAAGACCTCCACCTTCAGCATCATAATTGAATTAGGTTTTATTTTCTTAATCATTAACACAAGACTTTGGGAACTAGACCTTTAACATATGACTTTTGGAAGGGAATTCAATGGGCAAACTGTAGCAATGATTAACTAGCATTTCAAACAATATAAACTTAAGGCAAAAGAACTAATTCCCATCTGAAACTATTATTTCCTTGTGCTATTGTTTAGATATTAGTTTGGATGTCCCCAAATTTTCATGTGTTAAAATTCATGGTCCCCAGGGTGTTGCTCTTAGTAGTGGTAGAACTTTTAGGAGGTAAGCCTAAGGAGAGGTCCTTAATTCAAGGAAAATTTGCCCTTGGAGGTGGCTGTTCTGAGAATGTTGTTATAAAAGCCTAAGTTTGGTCTCAACCACTTTGTCTGTCTCCTGGCTCATCATATGATCTTTTCTTTATACAAGCCCAACCATCTACCATGGATGGTCACCATAGCCAAAGCCTGTGCCATGTCATTTGGACTTTGAACATCCAATACTGTGAGCTAAATAAACTTCTCTTTTTTAAGTAGATTATTTAGGTATTTGGTTGTGGTGATTAAAGGCTGACTAAAAGAGCTTGTTGTATGTTAGTTAACATATTTTACAGGAAAATCCTATAATTTTAAAAATAGCATTTTCTTAGGTTTTTAGAGAATTTAGGAAATTGGGTTAAATGTCAAAAGGAAGAAAATTTATAAAATAAAGAAGTAAATATTTTCTCTGGCTTTTGCCCAAGATATGGCTATACGATGATCCAAGTTTCCCTGGGGCTCATGTGCCAGACCAGTTACCAACAAAAATACCAGTTAGTAGGAGTCAATTTTGCCATGGTATAATTTAAAAAGAACATACAACCAAAATGTACATTTACGTGGTTTTCCATTATGATGTTGGTTATGACAATGACTAAGGTTTTTAGTCTTTCAGTATTCATCATATGCTGTTAACTATTATTTTAAATGTCATGTCACTTATTATTTCATTTATGTTTAATTATAAGAAAAAATAATGAAAGACATTTAAAAGTCCCTCTGTTTAAGTGATCATTGAAAAGTTCTTTCTGTAATTTTATTTATGTCACCATTTAACATTATGCATTTTAAAGTTGTAAACATACATTTAGTAGGCTTGTCGATAGCATTTTTAAAATGTTAAAATTCAGTATCTTTGATTACAACATCTGTATTTGATTTTTCAAACATAAGGTTTGAAAATGTTGATTCATATGTTTTTGTGTAAGACCACTTCAGTTTAATTAAATTTAGCAGGTATTTATTATGCTAAACTGGGCACATGGGGATATAAAAGAAATAATGGATTGTAAGCTAGTTGGAGAAATTTGACACATGGACCCAAAAGAAATGAGAGTATTAAATTCAAAAAGGAAGTATAAACCTTTTCAAATTGTCTCCCGAAGCTTTCTTTATGTAGCAAATGATATCCACTATTCATTCAATTGCTTACATCAGAAACTTAAGAATTTTAATTTTTTGTTTCTCTTTGTACCTCCAGTTCAGTTTATCTGAAAAATCTTATTTTCTAAAATGTATTCTGAATATTTTCCTGTCGTACTGCCTCCATGTTTTCCCCACAGTCAGAGTTTTAGCATTTCTTGCCTGAGCTATGTTTTCTTCTTTTAATTAATTAATTAATTAAAATATTTATTTGAAAGGCAGAATTACACATACACAAATACAAATACAGAAAGGGGGGGGAGGGAGGGAGAGAGAGAGAGAGAGAGAGAGAGAGAGAGAGAGAGAAAAGGAGGGAAGGAGACCTATCATTTGGTAGTTCACTTTCCAAATGACTGCAATGGCTGCACCCATGTGGGTTCAGGGGCCCAAAGCTGTCATCTACTGCTTTCCCAGGTATATTAGCAGGAAGCTGGATTGGGTATCCCAGGCACTCTGATATGAAACACGGATGTCTGAAGCATGTGGGTTAACCTCCTTTGCCAAAAAATCTACCCCCTGAGCTATAATACCCTAAGTGGTCTATATCTTGCTGTTAGAAATAGAAATTAGAGCATGTTGATGCTCCTTCTGTTTAAAACTCAGAAAAACCTTCCCTTCCCACTCCAACTCAAATAAAATTCACATAGCTTACTGTGGCTTATCAGACTCTTTATGATACCTTCTATCTATCTTTCTTTACCTCCTTTTACTCTTTCTTATAATTTATTACATTTGTTGAGCATTGAAAGCCTTCTATTTCTTTCAGCTTTGGTCTCTTGCTTTCCTTTTTGCTTGTCTTTTTTCATAGATTATTCTTGGCTAGTATCTTTGCAATCCAGTATCACCTGTTGAGTATTTTGCTTACCACTGTTGTTAAAAATTGCCCCTCACCTCTGTAACTCAAAATTTTCTTTTATTTCTTTTTAAATTTTCTTTGATATATATATTTTTTTCAAGTTACGGAAGTTTCATATTTTTTTATACCATTGTAGGAACATGGTGGAATCCCCCCCCCAGCCGATACTCCAACCCTTTTTCTCCCCTCACTGTCATATTCCCACTCTTAATTTTTACAATGATCCTTTTTTTTTTAGTACACTTAATGCTCTTTATTTAATGCTACCCTAAGTAAAATATTTCAAGAAATAGTATGAGGAGAAAACAAAACAAAGCAAAACAAAAAACAGTTCCTCAATGAAAGAGATAAGGGCTATAAACCATCATTGATTATCAAAATGTCTATTTCACATCAATAACTTATATTTCAGCTACTGTATTCAATACCTCTGATCAGGGAAAACATCTGATATTTTTCTTTTTAGGACTGGATTTTTTCACTAAGCATAATGGTTTCTGGTTGTGACCATTTTGTTGCAAAAGGCAGGATTTTTTTTTTT
The DNA here is from genome assembly GCA_949820135.1 of Sylvilagus floridanus. Classification (NCBI taxonomy): domain Eukaryota; kingdom Metazoa; phylum Chordata; class Mammalia; order Lagomorpha; family Leporidae; genus Sylvilagus; species Sylvilagus floridanus. Next base: position 50,849,392 of record OX463224.1, on the reverse strand, counting down.
TTTTTTACAGCTGAGTAGTACTCCATAGTGTATATATATCATAATTTCTTTTTTTTAATTTTTTTTTTATTTTTTGACAGGCAGAGTGGACAGTGAGAGAGAGAGACAGAGAGAAAGGTCTTCCTTTGCCGTTGGTTCACCCTCCAATGGCCACCACGGCCGGTGCGCTGTGGCCGGCGCACCGTGCTCATCCGATGGCAGGAGCCAAGTGCTTCTCTTGGTCTCCCATGGGGTGCAGGGCCCAAGTACTTGGGCCATCCTCCACTGCACTCCCTGGCCACAGCACAGAGCTGGCATGGAAGAGGGGCAACCGGGATAGAATCCGGCACCCCGACCGGGACTAGAACCCGGTGTGCCGGCGCCGCAAGGCAGAGGATTAGCCTGTTGAGCCGCGGCGCTGGCCACCATAATTTCTTTATCCAGTCATCAGTTGATGGACATCTGGGTTGATTCCATATCTTGGCTATTGTGAATTGTGCTGTAATGCACATTGGGTTTCAGATAACTCTTTCATATTCTGAATTCTTTTGGTTTGGGTAAATTTTTAGGAGTGGGATGGCTGGATCTTATGGTAGGTCTGTATTCAGATTTCTGAAGTATATTCATACTGTCTTCCACAGTGGCTATACCAGTTTACATTCCCACCAACAGTGTATCAGGGTACCTTTTTCCCCACATCTTCACCAGCATTTGTTGTTTGTTGACTTCTATATGTGGGCCATTCTAACTGGAGTGAGGTGAAACCTCATTGTGGTTTTGATTTTCATTTCCCTGATTGTTAGTGATTCTGAGCATTTTCTCAAGTGTCTGCTGGCTATTTGAATTTTCCCTCTTGAAAAATGTCTGTTCAAGTCCTTTGCCTATTTCTTAACTGGATTGTTTGTTGTGTTATTGTTGAATTTCTTGAGCATTTTATAGATTCTGCAAGTTAACCCTTTATCACTTATGCAGTTTGAAAATATTTTCTCCAGTTCTTTTGGTTACCTCTTCATTTTGCTGATTGTGTCTTTGCAACACAGAAGCTTTTCAGCTTTATGTAGTCCCATTTGTCAATTTTGGCTTTGATTGCCTGTGCTTCTGGGGTCTTTTCCAGGACATCTTTGCCTATACCAATGTCTTGCAGAGTTTCCCCAGTGTTCTCTAATGATTTGACGGTATTGAGATATAGATTTAAGTCTTTGATCCATTTTAGGTGGATTTTTTGTGTAGGGTGTAAGGTAGGGTTCTTGCTTCATACTACTGCATGTAGAGATCCAGTTTTCCCAGCACTGTTTTTTGAAGAGACTGTCCTAGCTCCAGGGATTGATTTTAGCTCCTTTGTCAAAGAGAAGTTTGTTGTAGATGCATGGATTGATTGCTGCAGTTTCTATTCTGTTCCATTGATCTATAAGTCTGTTTTTGTACCAGGCTGTTTTGATTATAATGGCCCTGTAGTATGTCTTGAAATCGGGTATTGTGATGCCTCTGGCTTCATTTTTGTTGTATAGGATTTCTTTAGCTATTCGGAGGTCTCTTGTGTTTCCATATGAATTCTAGCATCATTTTTTCTAGATCTGCAAAAAATGTTGTTGGCATTTTGATTGGGATCTCATTGAATCTGTAAATTACTTTTGGTAGTATGGACAGTTTGATGATGTTACTTCTTCTGATCCATGAACATGAAAGATTTTTCCATTTCTTTAATGTCTTTTTCTATATCTTTCTTTTGTGTTTTATAATTTTTATTGTAGAGATCTTTGACATCCTTGGTTAAATTTATTTCAAGGTATTTTATTTTTTTTGGAGCTATTTTGAATGTGACTGATCTTAAAAGTTGGTTTTTAGCCATGATATTCTGTGTATTCAAAGGCTATTAATTTTTCCATGTTGATTTTATATCCTGCTACTTCACCAAACTCTTTCATAAATGCCAATAGTCTCTCATTGGAGTATTTTTTATCCCCTATATAAAGGATTATGTCATCTGCAAATAGGAATATTTTGATTTTCTCCTTTCCAATTTGTATTCCTTTGATTTCTTTTTCTTTGCTAATGGTTCTGGCCAAACTTCTAGTACTATATTAAACAGTATTGGTGACTGTGGATATCCTTGTCTGGTTCCAGATCTTAGGGTGAATGCCTCCATCTTTTTTCCATTCAATAAAATGTTGGCTGTTTGTTTGTCATAGATTGCCTTGATTATGTTGAGGAATGTCCCTTCTATACCCAATTTGCTTAAGGTTTTCAGCATGAAAGGGTGTTGTGTTTTATGAAATGCTTTCTCTGCATCTACTGAGATAATCATGTTTTTTTCTTAAAAGATATACTTATTTATTTGAAAGGCAGAGTTACAGAGAGGCAGAGGCAAAGAGTGAGAGAGAGAAAGAGAGAGAGATCTTCCATCCACTAGATCACTCCCCAAATGGCTGCAATGGCTGGAGTTGAGCTGATCTAAAGCCAGGAGCCAGGAGCCAGGAGCTTCTTCCAGATCTTTCATGTGGTTGCAGGGGCCCAAGGACTTGGGCCATCTTATACTGTTTTCCCAGGCCACAGAAGGTGTCTGGATTGGAAGTGGAGCAACTGGGTCTCAAATTGGCGCCCATATGGGATGCTGGTACTGCAGGCGGCAGCTTTCCCTGCTATGCCACAACACCAATTCCAAAAACCATATGGTTCTTGTTCTTCAGTTTGTTAATGGGATATAACACGTTGATTGGTTTGTGAATGTTGAACCATCCCTGCATACCAGGGGTAAATCCACTTGGTCTGGGTGTATGATCTTTTTGATGTGTTGTTACATTCGATTGGCTAGAATTTTGTTGAGGATTTTTGTATCTATATTCATCAGGGATATTGGTTTATAATCTTCTTTCTCTGTTGCATATTTTTCTGGCTTAGGAATTAGAGTAATGTACACTTCATAGAAAGAATTCGAAGCTTTCCATCCCTTTCATTAGTTTTGAATAACTTGTGAAGAGTTGGAATTAGTTCTTCTTTAAATGTCTGGTAGAATTCAGCAATGAATCCATCTGGTCCTGGGCGTTTCTCTGTTGAGAGGGTCTTTTTTTTTTTTTTAAGATTTTATTTATTCATTTGAGAGGTAGTTATAGACAGTGAGAGGGAGAAACAGAGAGAATGGTCTTGCTTCCATTGGTTCACTCCCCAAATGGCTGCAATGGCTGGAGCTGTGCCAATCTGAACCAGGAGCCAGGAGCTTCTTCCCAGTCTCCCATGTGGGTGCAGGGGCCCAAGCACTTAGACCATCTTCTCCTGGTTTCCTAGGCCATAGCAGAGAGGTGGATTGAAAGAGGAGCAGCTGGGACTAGAACTGGCACCCATATGGGATGCCAGTGCCACAGGTGGAGGATTAACCTGTGCCACAGCACCGGCCCTGAGAGAGAGTCTTTATTACTGATACAATCTCCATCTTGGTTATTGGTCTGTTTAGGTTTTCTATGTCTTCCTAGCTCAACCTTGGTAGAATGTATGTGTCTAGGAACCTATCCATTTCTTCTTGGTTTCCTGTTTTGTTGTCATACAGCTCTTTGTAGTAATTACTAATGATTCTTTTCCTTTCTGTGGTATCTGTTGTTACATTTCCTTTTTCATCTCTGATTTTGTTGATTTGGGTCTTGTGCCTCTTTTTTTTTTTGTTAGTTGGGCCAATGATATATCCATTTTGTTTATTTTTTCAAAAAAGAAGCTCTTCATTTCAGTGATTAAAAAATTTTTTTTGTTTTAAAATTTGTTAATTTCATCTCTAATTTTAATTATTTCTTTCCTCCTATTTGAGTTTGTTGTTGTTTTTCTATATCCTTTTGAGGCATTGATAGCTCATTTATTTGATTCCTTTCCAATTTATTGGTGTAGGCACCAGTTGCTATAAACTTCCTCTTAACACTGCTTTTGCTGTGTCCCATAAGTTTTGATATTATGTATTGTCATCTTCTTTTGATTTCTTCTATGACCCATGTTCATTCAGAAGCATGTTGTTCAGTCTACATGTGTTTACGTATGATCTAGAGATTCCTGAGTTGTTGAATTCCAGCTTTATTCCATTGTAGTCTGAGAAGACACATGGTATGATTTCAGGTTTTTTGAATTTGCTGAGGCTTACTTTATGGCCTAGCATATGGTCTATCCTAGAGAAAGTTCCATGCACTGATGAGAATAATGTGTATTCTGTCACTGTGGGGTTCTGTAGATAATGGTTCTGTAGATAATCATTAGGTATATTTGGTCTTTAGTGTTGATTAGCTCTATTATTTCCTTGCTGATTTTCTTTTCATTTTTTAACATTTAATTATAAGTTCTCAAATTTTTCTGTTAGGTTTTGTTTCTTCCCTCACTGTGTATTAACTGTTTAAGATCAAGGCCTCTGGCTTGTTTACTGATTTATACCCAATACCTACATACAGTACCTGGCACCTAATTTATGCCCAATATAAAATTATTGAATGAATATAAATTATCCTCAACTATTTTTGAAAATGGCAAAACTGAGAGAGAATTATCCTTGTCCTCTAGCTTGGTGACTGTAGTACATTTTTTCCCCTTTCTCTTTTCCATAGCTCTAAACCCAAGTTCTTTATGCTAACCAAATAACCAGTTTTCTTTTTTCCCCTTCACAGGATAGTCAACAGATATATATGTGGACATGACTTAAGCTGAATTCCTAAACTAGTAGATTCCTTCTTTGGAAGCTTACTTAGAGTACCAGAATTAGGAATGATATTCCTCTCTCTTCTTCTTGTTTGGATTCTTTTAGTCACATTGTGAAGTGTAAATTTCTGATATTGAACATAGCAATAGGCAGTGTTGAGTTCTGAATTTATATTTGTAGATATTGAGATGCTTTGCTCTCCCAAGTGAACAGGGATAAAGTTGCCGTGGCCACTTGATCATGGAAGCATACGTTAAGGAGGGTATTTGTAGAGACTGCTGCTAAATTTGTGATCATGAAAAGAGGAATTGTTAGAAATCATTAGATAATTCCCATGAGTGTTAGTGACATTCAGTTATATTTTTTTTCCTAATTTGAGTCAGTTTCTATGATGATAATCACAACTTTTTTCTTTTTAAATTACAGATATTTTAAGAAGGAAATAAGCTTAACTTCTGGAGAATTTTCACAAAAGAATTTAATAAACATTATAAGTGACCTGTTCTCTTAGTGTAAATAAATATAATGTGCCTCTGGAAAGAGACCCAGGGAATCTTTTAGTAACTGGTGTTGAACTCACTTATTACCAAGAATATTAAGACTTGTCAAATGTTGTTAAAGAGTTCATGAAAATGAAGGGTTTTGCAAAGGATCTCTTCTAATGTAAGATGTGGCTTAGTGACATTTAATACAGAAAGGGTGGTTTTCTTGTTCAACTCTGAAGAGCTAGGCTCTGAAAGGTTCTGTGATTTTGTTCTTAAGTTCTCCTTTGTTTTCCAAATGGGAGAAAATCATAAAAAGACTACAAGGAATTGGCCACTAACTTGGTCTTTATTACAAGCATGTGGATAATGTGGGTAGCTTTTTCTTTTTAAGATCTATTTATTTATTTGAAACAATAAAGAGGGAGAGAGGGAGGGTGGAAGAGAGAGAAAAATTCTTATATGCTGGTTTACTCCTCAAATAGCTACGATGGCAGAGGCTGGGCTGGTTCAAGCCAAAGCTAGAAGCCTGGAATTCCATCCAGGTCTCCCATGTGGCTGGCAGGGGACCAAGCACTTGGGGCATCTTACACTGCTTTAGTAGGCACATTATTAGGCAGCTGGATCAGAAGTGGAACAGCCAGGACTTGAAACAGCATTCATATGAAATACAGACATCACAAATGGCAGATTAGCCTACTGCACAACAAAGCTAGCCCCAGTGGGTAGCTTTTAAACACACAGATTCACAGGCCAGACCTCCACCCTATTGGATCACAATCCATTGAGGGTTGAGAATCTCTCTGACTTTGTCTTTTGTTTTCCCTCTTCTCTGGCATGTGTATGAATGTGTGTGTGTGTGTGTGTGTGTGTGTGTGTGTCGGGAGGGTATCTTTCTTCTCCCCTCTCTAAATCTTTCAGGCAGTTGTGATAGATATTTGCTACCTAGTGTTTTAGGGAAAAAATGCTTTAAGAAAATCCTCTTGAAATCTTATTTGGAAGAGTCAGTTTGGTAGTCATTAATATATAGGTAGTTTATATTAAAAGAGATTCTCTATGGGAAATGTTCTAAGGAGCTTTATATTGAGGTTTAAGACTAGTTAATTAAAAATAATATTTATATATTTGAAAGGCAGAGAGAAAGGTACATATATACATACATGGGGAGATCTTCCATTTTCTGGTTCTCTCCTGAAATGCCCACAACAGCCAGTGATGGATCAGGCCAAAGCCAGGAGCCTGGGACTCAAATCAAGGCCTCACACATGGATGGCAGGTACCCACATACTTGAGTCATACCTGCTGCATCCCAAGGTGCACATTAGCTGGAAATTGGAATTGGGAACAGAGCCTACACTTGAACCCAGGCACTCCAGTATGGGATGGAAGCATCCCAAGCAATATCTTAACCGTCACACCTAATGCCCTCACCATGATTAGTTAATTTTGTAAATAAAATGTAAAGTCAAATTTGTGTACTTTTCAAAAGCAGAACTTCAGATTTTCCCTGTCTTACTATGTTTCTATGTGTATATTTATCAAATTACTGGTGATCATATAGAGTAGGAACTATTTATTCTATTTTAATATGAGCTGCTATAAGTATACGACAAAACTGTCTTCACCGGTACACGTAAGATTTCCTTTTATTTTCCTTTATTGGATAATTTAATACTGTGTTTTCAAGATACATCCATATTATATTTTTAAAAATATTTTCATTTACTTGAAAGGCAGAGTAACAGAGAGAGAGAGAGAGAGGGAGCGAGTGAGCGAGTGAGAGAGTGAGAAATTTTCCTCCTCTGGTTAATTCCTTACATGTTCACAGCAGTCAAGGCTGGGCAAGGCTGAAGCCAGGAGCCTGGAACTCCATCCAGGTCTCCCACAAGGGTGGCAGGGGCCCAAGTATATGAGCCATTATCTGCTGCTTCCCAGGATGCATTAGTAGGAATCTGAATTAGAAGTGGCGAAGCTGGGACTTGAACTGGCTCTCCAGTATGTGATGCAGACATTCCAGGCAGTGGCTTAACCCGCTGTGTGACAATGCCTGCCCCCATGTTGTTGTATTTACTTTGAACCTGACATTACATTTTCAAGACCAGTGCATATTGTTTTTCCTATTTCCAATGTGTATTTTTCACAACAGAATGTGAGTAAGAGAGACAAAGGAAAACAGAAGGGGAGTGCTGTGTTCTGAATGTTTGTCTCCTCCTAAACTCATGGTGAAATTTATTTGCCATTGTAATAGCATTAAGAGACAGGACTTTTGGCCTGCACTGTGGCTCACTAGGCTAATCTTTGGCCTGTGGTGCCGGCATCCCAGGTTCTAGTCCCGGTTGGGGTGCTGGATTCTGTCCCGGTTGCTTCTCTTCCAGTCAGCTCTCTGCTGTGGCCCAGGAAGGCAGTGGAGGATGGCCCAAGTCCTTGGGCCTTGCACCCACATGGGAGACCAGGAGAAGCACCTGGCTCCTGGCTTTGGATCGGCACAGCGCGCCGGCAGCAACACACCAACCGTAGTGGATACATGGGGGGTGAACCAACGGAAAAAGGAAGACCTCTCTCTCTCTCTCTCTCTCTCTCTCTCTCTCACTGTCTAACTCTGCCTGTCCAAAAAAAAAAAAAAAAAAAAAAAAGGCAGTGATTAATCATGAGGCCTACAGTGTTTCATCTTTACTAGCGGGTTTCTTATCATGGGAGTGCTTTTGCCCCATCTTGTTTTCTTTATTCTTCCAACTTATGATTCCTCCTGCCATGTTATGATGCAGTGAACAAAGTCTTCACCAGATAGTAGCATCTGGATATTGGACTTTCCAGGCTACAGAACTGAGCCAATAGTTTGCTGTTCATTACTAATTACCCAGGCTCAGGTATTCTGTTATAGTAGCACAAAATGGACTAAGCAGGTGGGGCGTGGAACTCCTTTTAGTCCTTGGTGTAGTGGGAGTCTGGTTTCCCAGACTCCAGAGGTTGGAGGAAGCAGAGGTCTTGTAACCACCTGGTGGGAGTGAAAATCCCTGTGCCCTGCTTGACCTTCCCTGACACCTCTCAGTTGAACCTCTTGGGCTGCCTTGTGACACCCTTATGAGGGTGATAGATTAGGCTTTCCACTCAGCCATATAGAGTGGAGCTGGAGCCAAAATTTTTTTCCTGTGGTGTTCGGCTGGAGTAGACTGATGACTGACTGAAAGTTTCTGTTTGATAAGTTGCCCTTTTCCTGGAGCAGGTTTTTCTCTGTCCCTGTTAGCATTCCTGGGTTGCCACCTTCTTCAGTGTCAAACTGGGATATTTATAAGGTAAACAAAACAAAACAAAACAAAAAACCCTAGGATTACAACCATGTCATTGCTTGTATCCCAAGTGTCCTAGATGATCTACTTTCTTTTCAAGTTCCAAAGTCTTCTAATATTTATTCTCTATATAATGCACAGGGTTTTTAGTTGTATTTAGTGGGAAGAATAGGAAAGTATGTGTATCTTATCTTCATAAAGTGGAGATTTTGTTAATTTTATAAGGTTTTCAAAAATGATCAAATACACAAGAAAATAATGCACCATGATGAATAATTTAGAAAGAATAAACAATGTAATAGACTTGCAGATATTTCATGTATTAGAATTACTCTGAAAATAGTAAAAAAATGTGTGTATTTACTGTGTTTAAAGTAAAAGATGAATTCTGATTCAGGTAAGATTAGAGTAACATAGAATAGATTGCCTAGAAACAGCAAAAAAAAAAAAAAGACAGACAAAGTCAATGAAGCAAAGCTTTCAAGATATGGTGTATTAAGCAGTGAAGGGCAATGATCTCTTTGAGATTAGAAACAAGTGAGATGAGTCCTCCAATTGACTTGGTTTACTTACCACCTGGAAGCCTAGTGGAGCTGAGATGTGGAACTAAGGTAGAGCATCACTGTATCCCAGGCTTGAAGAGACATAGCTTTGAGGCCAAGAAGACATAGACTGAGGAGAGGAGATAGAAGGGAAGAGACAGGGAGGTAGAGAGAAAAGGGTAGAGGGAGAGATCTGCAGAGAGTCCCACCAAGTGCTGAGCTGAGTTCTGATCAGTGTATACATTTGAAAAACTACCTGACAGGGCTGGGGGTGAATTAGTCAAACTGATTAGAGGGAGAAATCCTTTGAGCTTACGCAGGGCTAGGAATAGTTGCTGTTCCCACTAGTAAGAGTAGATCTCATGATTCATGGGGAATTGAGAGGAATGCTCAGCAGAATTTTTACCTCAGTGGAGCACAGAAATAAACCTAGACTAAACCCTTTCCTGTCCCTTACTAAAAAATAAATGAAAGCCAGACATAAAAGGATCAAACTGTTTCTGAAAAACTGCGTTGCCAAACAAAACTAAAGAAAATGTATGGCAATAGAGCAATGTTCAGTACTATTTGAATGAAGTAAAATTCTCAGGGTCTGATAAAACATTACCAAGCATGAAAACAAGCAGAAAAACTTGACCCATAATGATGTGAAAATCAGTCACTTGAAACCAACTTAGATGTAATACCAATGATAGAATTAATAGACAAGGACAGCAAAATAGTCATTATTACAATATTCCTTATACATAAGAAATTAGGGGAAAGACAGACTGTTTAAAAAGAGACATAAAAGAATTTTAAAAGACCCAAGTTAATCTTCTAGAGAAGAAAACTATAATGTCTGACATGAAAAATACATGGGTGAATGGAATTAATGGCATATTAGATATTGCAGAAGAAAAGATTAATGAATCCAAAGGCATAGAAATATAAACTATCCACAATGAAATGCTGAAAGAAAATGAAAAATATGAAGAGAGAAATCAATGACCTGATAGGACAACTTTAGCTAGCCTATTGTACTTATAACTTGAGTCCAAAAGTGCAGTGATGGGAGTAGGGCAGAAAAAAATGAAGAAGCAATGGTGGAAAATTTCCCAAATTGATGAAAACTCCAAAGACCTGTGTACTTCAAACACGAAGAATTTATAAGGGACTAATTATAAAGTCAGTTAAACTTGTTTAGAAAAATCTTAAAAGCAATCAGAGAAAGAGAAACATTATATATAAAGTAACAAAGATTATGATAGGATATTTATCACTGGAAATAATACAAATTGGAAGGAAGACAATATCTTTAAAGTACCGAAAAAAGTTTGACTTTTTAAAGATTTTATTTATTTGACTAGGAGTGAAGAGGAGGGAGAGGGAGGGAGGGAGGGAGGGAGGGGAAGAGAGAGAGAGAGAGAGAGAGAGAGAGAGAGAGAGAGAGAATGAGTACTCCTTTCTTCAGGTTAACTCCCCAAATACCCACAGCTGCAGGAACTGGGTCATGCTGAACCAGGACCAGGACCTCAATCCAGGTTTCCTACATGGATGGCAGGAATCCACTCACTTGAGCCATTGCTGCCACCTCCCAGGATCTTCATTGGCAAGAAGCTGGAGATGGGTATCAAATCTAGGTACTGATATGGGATGTTGGTGTCTTGAGTTTGATTTTTTTGGTTTCCACATTTAAATGATAGAGTGGGTTAATTGTCTTTCTGTGCCCGGCTTACTTCACTTAGTGTAGTATTCTTCAGATTTATCCACGTTGTGACAAATGACAGAATTTCCTTATTTTTAAATTCTGAATAGTATTCTATTGTGGACATCTTCATTAATTAGTCTGTTGATGGATTCTTAGGTCAATTCAGTTCTTGACTTTGAGAATAATGCTATAAAGAATATGTGACTATGGATAACTCTTCAACATACTGATTTCAGTCCTTTGGGATATATACTCAGATGTGGGATTGCTGCACTATATGGTAGTTTTAATTTTAGTTTTTTAAGGAAACTTTATTATATTTACCAATTACACTCCTATCAACTGTGTGCACTTCTCTCCACTTTCTCACCAACTGTTATTATCTCTCCTCCTTTGACAATAGCCATTTAGACAGCTGTGAGGTAGTATCTCCATGTGTTTTTAATTTGCATTTCCATAATGTTAGTGATGTTGAGCATTTCATGTACTTGTTGGCCATTTGTATGTCTTCTTTTGAAAAATATTTGTTCAGGCCTTTTGCCCATTTAAAAAAAAAAAACTCTATTTGAAAGGCAAAGTGACACACCCACACCAAACTGGGAGAGGGAGAGGGATAGGGAGAGGGGGAGTGGGAGGGAGAGGGGAAGGGAGAGGGGGAGGGAGAGGGAGAGAGAGAGGTTCCTGTTCCATTGGTTGATAATGTCTGGTTTTATTTCAGTACCACACTTTTTGATTAAAATAGCTTCATAATTTATTTTAATCAGAGAGTATGCTCCCTCCCTTTGTTCTTTTTATTCAGGGTGCTTTGGTAATCTGAAATCTTTTTGGTTTCATGAATTTCAGGGTTGTTTTTCTATTTCTGTGAGCAGTGATATTGTAATTTTGATGCAGATTGCCTTGAAATTTGTAGACCAACTTGGACAATGTAGACATTTTAACAATATTCTTCTAGATCATAAATGTGATATCTTTCTTGTTCAGTTTCTTTCTTCAGTGTTTTTTATAGTTTTTAGTATATAAATCTTTCATCTCCTTGGTTACTTTTAAATGTAAGTATTTTATTATTGTTTTAAAAGAGATTATTTTCTTAATTTCTTTTTTGTATTGTTCATTATTAATGTATAGAAAAGCTACTATTTTTTTAAATGCTCATTTTTTTTATCCTGTGACCTAATTCTATTTGGTTCTAACAATTTGTGTGTGTGTGTGTGTGTGTGTGTATGTAGTCTCTAGTTTTTTTTTTTTTAAACATAGAAGATTATGTCATCTGCAAGCATGGACCATTTCATTTCTTTCTTTCCTATTAAGATTCCTTATTTTTTCCCCTTATTTGCTTTGGTAGGGCTAATATTACTATGTTGAAAAGTGGTAAAAATGGGCATCTTTATCTTATTCTGGGTCTTAGAAGGAAAGCTGTCAACTTTGCACTTTTGAGTATGAAATTGTCCATGGGTTTCTGATATATGGCCTTTATTGTGCTGAGTTATATTCCTTTCTAATTGATTTTTTGAGTTTTTTTTAATTATAAAAGAATTCTGAGTTCTGTCAGTTTTCTTTCTGTATCTATTGTGATGACTACATTGTATTTGCTCTTTATTTTGTTCATATGGTGAATCACATTTATTTATTTGTGAGTGTTAGACCATTTTTGCATCCCAATGATAAATACTGCATGATCCTAGTAATTGATCCTTTTAATGTGCTATTGAATTTAATTTGCTAGTATTTTGCTGAGAATTTTTCTTTCTTTTTTTTTTTAAACTTACTTATTTGTTTGAAAGTTACAGTTAGAGAGAGAGAAAGAGAAAGGGAGGGAGGGAAGGGGGGGAGATAGATCTTCCATCCATTGGTTCACTCCCCAAGTGACATCAGTGGCTAGAGGTGATCCAGGCCGAAGCCAGGAGCCAGATCTTCTTCTGGGTCTCACATATGGGCCATCAGCCACTGCTTTCCCAGGTGCATTAGCAGGGAGCTGGATTGGGAGTTAGGACTTGAACTGGTGCCATATTGGATGCTGGCATTGCATGAGGCTGATTAACCTATTTTGCCACAACGTCAGCCCCAAGAAGTTTTTCATCTGTATTGTTAGGGAATATTAGTTTGTCATTTTCCTTTCTTGTAGTGTCCTTGTCTGGCTTTGGTATTAAAGTAATGCTGGTTTCCTAAAATGAACTTAGAAGTAGTTTTTGGGAGAATCTAATATGGATTAGTACTAATTCTTTAAGTGTATGGTAGCAAATCTTGGGATTTTCTGTGAGGGTAGACTTTTTTTTTTTTAAATCATTGATTCATTCTCCTTACTGGTTATTGGCTTATTCAGATTATCTATTTGTTTATTAGTAAGTCTTGGTTGATTGTATGTTTCTAAGAATTTATCTATTTCTTCTAGATTATTCAATTTGATGGTGTATAATTGTTCATGGTAGTTTCTGATTATCTTTTGTATATCCGTGATATCAGTTGTGATAGCTACTATTTTTTTTTAAAGGCTTTTGTTTAATGAATGCATTTTTCATAGGTACAACTTTCGGAATATAGTGGTTCTTCCCCATATACCCATCCTCCCACCCCGACTCCCATCCCACCTCCTACTCCCTCTCCCATCCCATTTTTCATTATGGTTCATCTTTAGTTTAACTTATGTACAGAGGAACAACTCTATGCCAAGTAAAGATTTCAACAGTTTGCACCCACACACATACACAACATATAAAGTACATTTTGAGAACAAGTTTTACAGTTAATTCTCATAGTACAACTCATTAAGGACAGATGTGCTACATGGGGAGTAAGTGTACAGTGACTTCTGTTGTTCATATAACAATTAACACTCTTATTTATGACATCAGTGATCACCCAAGGCTCTTGCCATGAACAGTCAAGGCTATGGAAGCCTTCTGTGACCATAGACTCCATCAGTATTTGGACAAGGTCATATGCAAAGTGGAAGTTGTCTCCTCCCTTCAGACACCCTTCTTTGATGGCCCCTTCTTTCCACTGGGGTCTCATTCACAGAGATCCTTCGTGTAGGATATTTTTTGCCACAGAGTCTTGGCTTTCCATGCCTGAAATGCTCTCATAGGCCTTTCAGCCAGACCAGGAAGGATGGCTACTCTTCTATTTCTTATTTTATGTGTCTTTTTCTTAGTCTAGTAAAAGCTTTTTCAATAAAAAATAATTCTTACTCTAGATTTTTTTCTGTTGCTTTTCTAGTTTATTTCTGCTCTGAATCTTGTTATTTCCTTTCATTTGCTTACCTTGGGATTTTTCTAGTTTCTTAAGGTGTAAATTAGATTGCTTATTCGAGATCTTTTTTAATATAGGTGTTTATTGCTATATATTTCTCTTTTAGAACTGCTTTTGCTGCATCTCATTTTTTATATTATGCTTTCATTTTTGTCTCAAATTAATTCTTATTTCCATATAAAGATACGTATATGCATGTTTATAGCAACTTTGCTTGCCAACATGGAAGCAATCAAAATTCATTGACAGGTGATATGTTAAACATACTGTATTAAATCCAAACAATAGCAATCTCTCCATTAACTGAAAGGAAAGAATTTGGCATCCTGAACATGTGTGAAAGAATCCAGACACCTACCTCCATCATGTAGTGGCTTATTCCATTCATATAAAATTCTCAGAAATGTAAACTAATCTATAGTAAGAGAAAGCAGATCAGTGGTTTCCTGGTCCTGTGGGGAGTAGGCAGTGAGGGGATTAGTGGGAAGGAGATACTGTAAGGGGATATAAGGAAACTTTGGAGGTGAAACATGTGTTAATTAACTTGTGTAATGATTGATATAGAATTTTATATGTATGTAAAACCTTATCAAAGTATATTCTTTACATTGGTGATGTTTATCATATGCCAACTTTTACCCAATAAAGCTGTTTAAAAATACATGTTTGTAACATTAAAAGGCTCTCAAATATCCTGGAGTTTTACAAACTGTAGCAATAAGTTAAAATATAATCATCTTTTACGAACACAAATTTTCAAAGAATTTTAAATTACAACTTATTTCTTTTGACATTGTTATTGTACTGTATGTCAGTTAATTGATGAATTTTAGATTCCTCTTTATGTGTTAATGAGATAGAGAAGCAAACCATTCATGAAAGTTTTTAAAAGGTTTATTTATTTATTTGAAAAGCAGAGTTACACACACACACACACTCAGAGAGAGAGAGAGAGAGAGAGAGAGAGAGAGAGAGAGAGAGAATCTTCCATCTGCTGCAAATGGCTGCAATGGCCAGAACTGGGTAAGCCTAAAGCCATGAGCCAAGAGCTCCTGTGGGTGGCAAAGGCCCAAGGACTTGGACCCATCCTCTGCTGCTTTCCCAGGTGCATTGGTGGGGAGCTGAATCAGAAGTGAAACAGCTGGTGCTTGAACCAGCGATGCTGGCACTGCAGAAGGCAGCTTAACGTACAATGCCACAGTGCCAGAACTCCATAAATTTTATTGAATGATAAGCAGTAAAGGTTTTCTTTATTGAAATAAATAGCAGAATCACTTGGTTTGTCAATTCTCTGATGGCTATTTTTCTTTGTTAGTTTTTTGATATTCAGTCTAATTTATGTGAAAAAATAACCACCTGAGTTCTCCATCTCAATTGTAGCTATGCAGCTTCACAGGACTGACCCACACTGAGAGACTTTGGTATCACTGTTCACCTCTGGAACAATCACTTATAAGTTGGGAGGCAGTGCTCAACTGTGGAGATGTAGCTGCTTGTAGCAATGCTGAAGTTCCTCATAGTGATGAGAGTTCTCTACAATTTTATTTTGGACTGTATACCACTTACACAGAAAACTACAGATAGTTTTCCAACTCAGATTGCAAAAAGACAGTAGAGTGTGGCTGTTAAGAACGTGGGCTGAAGAGTCAGATATACATTTGAACCCTGACTTACCATTTGCTAGCTTTGCGAGTGTAACTGCAAAACTTAATTTCCTTATCTGTCAAATGGAATAATTAGTACATCATTTTTTGGTGATTATTATGAATAATCTGTTAATATAGGAATTTATAGAAGCTATCAAACTTAGAATTTCTATATTATGATAATGAGATATTATATTTAGTAAGGAAAAATAATTTAAGGAAATATTTGCACATAGACCTCTTTTTGATGACTTTTTAAAGAATATCTGTATATGATGATCAAATTAATAAGAATGAATAACAAAATGACATATATTTTAAAATTATAGATAGTTAACTACGGAGAAAATAGAATGTATGTTATTAGCATTTTACAATCATACCGTGTGATTACTTTTCCCGAATGCTTTCCTCGAAGCTGACATGAACCTCCTGTAGACACATTATTTACTTGAACTTAGATGTTCACGTTCCTAGTTCTGTGTTCCTTCACCAAATCTAGACTAAATAAGTCATTGCTCTGAAGACTTGAAGCAGAGTTTCCTTAACATGGGTAGAGAGAGTATGTAGACCAATCTGGGAACTAGGGCTCTTTAGCAAGGAAGGCAGGAGAAATGCTGATTTGTTCCTCCTCCACCTTAGTCTTTAATGTATCTAAGAAGTATTGTTGATGATATTTTAAGTATCTCTCACAAATTTAAAGAGAACTTTTTTGTTTGTTTGTTTAGCTTTTAATGTAAAGTGACAGAGAGAGACAGAACCTTGCACCCACTGGTTCACTCCCCAAATGGCTACATTTGTGACTGGTCCAGGCTGAAACCAGGAGCCTGGAACTCCATCCTGATCTCCTACATGGGTGATAGGGACCCAGCCATTTGGGCCATCTTCTGATTTCCCAGTGCATTAGCAGGGAGCTGGATCGGAAGCAGAGTGAGTGGACAGGACTCCAGTAGGTGCTCCAGTAGATGTTGGCATTGCAAGAGATGGCTTAATCTGTGGTGCAGCACTGGTGTCAACATGTTTTTACCATAATTTTCACATCTCGGAACTACCCTGTTAAAAAGATATAAGAGTGGGAATAAGAGATGGAGGAGATGTACAATTTGGGACATGCTCAATTGGACTTGCCTCAAATGGTGGAGTTAGAAACATGCCAGGGGATTCCAATACAATCCCATCAGGTGGCATGTACCAAGGCCATCTCACTAGTCCAAGTGATCAATTTCAGTTCATAATTGATCACACTGATAGGTCTGAGTCAAAGGGATCACACAAACAAGACTAGTGTCTGCTAATACTAACTGATGGAATCAAAAAGGGAGAGAACGATCCATCATGGGAAGCGGGATACACAGCAGACTCATAGAATGGCAGATGTCCTAAATAGCATTCTGGCCTCAGAATCAGCCCTTAAGGCGTTCAAATCTGGCTCAAGAGCCCATGAGAGTATTTTAGGCATGGAAAGCCAAGACACTCTGAAAAAAAAAAAAAAAAAAAAAGAAGACCTAAATGAAAAATCTCTGCAAGTGAGATCCCAGTAGAATCAAAGAAGGAGGTACCTTTCTCTGAAGGGGAGAGAACTTCCACTTTGACTATGACCCTGTTGGAATAAGATGGAGGTCAGCGAACCCTAAAGGCTTCCATGGCCTTGGCAACTCATGACTAGAGCCTAGGGAGATTACTGATGCCTTAAACAAGAGTGTCAAATTGTTAAGTCAACAACAGGAGTCACTGTGTACTTACTTCTCATGAGGGATCTGTCCTTAATGTGTTGTCCAATGTGAAGTAATGCTATAACTAGTACTGAAACAGTATTTTTACACCTTGTGTTTCTGTGTGGGTGCAAACTGATGAAATCTTTACTTAGTATATACTAAATAAATCTTCTGTATATAAAGATAATTGAAAATGAATCTTGATGTGAATGGAATGGGAGAGGGAGTGGGAGATGGGAGGGGTGCGAGTGGGAGGGAAGTTATGGGCTGGGAAAGCCATTGTAATCCATAAACTGTACTTTGGAAAATTATATTTACTAAATAAAAGTTAAAAAAATCCTATGTAGTGCTAAAAAAGATATAATAGCTTTTATTATCCTATTTATATGTGGAAAACTGAGTAGGTGAGGACATATAACTTCTCTAAACTCATAGTGATCATATATAAGGTAATTTAGAAAACTCAGAATTTGATGCTGGGGTTAGTGCTTTTTCTAAGCTACTATATCTTATCTGAATGTTATTGATTGATGACCTTTTAGAACTTGAGATGGTTAAGAACATGGGCTGAAGTCAGATGTATATACTTAAACATTTGAATCCTGGCTTTCCATTTATTATTAAGCAATCCTTAAATGTTTCTTAATGTGCCCACAGTTGCAGTATAGAACAGGATTGTTTTATTTATGGTCTGTTAATTAAGGTTGAATCTGGAGGTCTGGAATGTAATAGCAGTATTTAAAAAAATTTAGTACCACTATAACAGCCTCAGGCAGCAGCATGGGGCATTAACTCAGTATGCTTCTATGTTAAATCACTTTATGTCACTTTGGTCTAGAAGGTAAACATTACTTGTGCTTCCAGGAATTAAGTTATTCAAGTGTGTCATATGTTTAAAAGCAAGGAAAAAATAACTTAATTTATATTCATTTAGCCAACTGTTTACATTACACACAAAAAAACTTTTACTTTTTTACAATGTTTTGCAGCTCTTGGTCATCTCGTTATAGTTCACAGTCTTTAAAGATTGTTTTTTTATGTTTTTAATAATTTGATATTCATAGTTATGACTTAATATTTCATATTTTAAAAACAGAAGCTAAAACTATGTCTTTGTCTCTGTGATATTTACTGTGCTTATTCATTTAGTGTGACACAAATTTAATTATGAGGTTAAATGTCATCTTTATTTTCTTTTATGTAAAATTATTGTAATTCTAAAGTCACTGATAAGGAAAACTTAAAGGCAAATGGTAAAAAAAATTTTGAGAGTTTAAGTGCTTTAATTTTCAAACTATGCATTATATGTTAAATTCTTTGGAAGAAAAAGATATCTGGCTGATTCCTATCATGATGTAGGTCCTCTTCATCTGTTAAATGATGTGACTAAAGGCATATGTTAAGAGAAGTCTAGTATTGGGGCTGATGCCGTGGTTCACTTGGTTAATCCTCTGCGGTGCTGGCATCCCATATGGGCGCCGGGTTCTAGTTCCAGTTGCTCCTTTTCCAGTCCAGCTCTCTGCTGTGGCCTGGAAAGGCAGTGGAGGATGGCCCAAGTGCTTGGGTCCTGCACCCACATGGGAGACCAGGAGGAAGCACCTGGCTCCTGGCTTAGGATTGGCGCAACACCGGCCATAGCAGCCATTTGAAGGGATGAACAAACGGAAGGAAGACCTTTCTCTGTGTCTCTCACTTTCTATAACTCTACCTGTCAAATACATTTTTTAAAAAAAGAGAGAGAAGTCTAGTATCACTTCTTTTTCTTACCAGAACTATTTACTATTTTGTGCCACTTAGTGATACTTCTAATCAGACATGCATAAAACAAGTTCAAGGTAACATTTTATTGTATTGTTTATCAGAATGATTTAGTCTTTGGGCCCCTTTACCGGGGTGGGAGACTCCGAAGAAGCTCCTGGCCCCTGGCTTTGGGTCAGCTCAGTTCCAGCCATTGTGGCATTTGGGGAGTGAACCAGTGGATGGAAAACCTCTCTCACTTTCTCTCTCTCTCTCTCTCTCTCTCTCTCTCTCTCTCTCTCTGCCTTTCTGTAACTCTGCCTTTCAAATAGATCTATAAAAAAGAGAACGAAAAGCTAGAGAAGGCATGCAAGGATTACTGTTCATGCAGCTTGATCTTATATTTGTGAGGAACTCTTTATTTAAAGAAAAATTCAAAAAAACTGAAAAGGAAAGACAAGCATGTTTACTTTAAAATGTACTTTGACAATATGGACCTGAACCTTTCAGATCTACCATGTATTATTTTACTTCTACAGTTATTTTTATTGTTAGATTACTTATGGCAATAATTGTTATTATTGCTACTTTTTAAATATTTATTTATATGAAAGGCAGAGTTGAAAGAGAGAGAAAGAGAGAGAGAGATATCTTCCAACTTCTGGTTCACTCCATAAATGGCTACAGTGGCCAGGGCTAGGTCAGACTGAAGCCAGGAGCCAGGAGTTTCTTCTGGGTCTCCCATGTGGGTGCAGGGGCCCAGGCACTTGTGCCATCCTCTGCTGCTTTTCCCAGGCACGTTAGCAGGAGCTGGATCAGAAGTGGAGCAGCCAGGACTTGAAACTGCATCCATATGGGATTGCCGGCATTGCTGGTGTCGGCTTTACTCATTATCCACAATGCTGGCCCTGGATATAATAATTTGAAAAGACATTTTAACGAATGAACCATTTTACAAATAAAATAGTTATCACACTGAAACTTGTGACTGGATCTTGTTTACTAGTTACTGTGTTGACTTTCTACTTCTGAAAGTGTGGCAGCAGTCTGGCATGAGTCAGGAGCCAAAGTGGAGGAATGGAAGGTGAAAGGTAACCTGGTGTGGAGTCTGGACATCTGTGTTCTGATAGCAGCTTTCACAGCCATTAGTGTTCATGTCATTTGACTCCTTGGCCACTGATTTACTACTCTGGGTGCCCTGAAATCTTTTCAGCACTGTTTCAGTATTTTTTTTTTTTTTTTTGTCACTAAAAAAAATTTGCCAGCTACTGCCTCTAATTTGTTGCAGGATGATCTTGGTCAAATCATTTTACTTTTATGCTTCATTTTCTTGGCTGCAAGATGGGTATTATAATAATACTTACTATATATAATAATATTATGAAAGTTAAATGGTACACACAAAATACATACTAAATACCAGCCTATAAGTCAATGTTTGCTTTTATTATTGTTGTGACTATGATTATGTTAATGTCTGTTAAATCTTCACAACATGTAGAAAATATTGCTGTGTTCCAGGGAAAATTTATCTTGGGAAACCTTGCATACTGAGAAGGCAGAAAATTTCCTTAGCTATAGGACTAACTCTTCTTACTTTAATATGATTTTATATTGTCCAGTTATTTTACTGGGGAGAAACATGGAAGTTGGAGGAGTTGAGTATATTTGTCATGTATGAGGGATTTGGAAATTGGTGATAAAATGTTTTTAATTCTATAATTCTTTTTCTTAGACTATGGATGTTACAAAAATTTTTAATATAATTTGCTCAGAAATTATTTGTATGTGATTGAGACTCTCTGCTTATAGGCCAGAAACAAACAAGGAAAGAAGGAACTGTTGTTTGGCAGTGAAGACTGATTATAGAGGGAGTGAAGCCATTGTAAGTCCTTGCAGTTACAATTGCAAATGTAAGCCTGCATCAGTAGGAAGATGCAGTTCAGAGAAGGTGTCATCTGGGTGCAAGTTGTCTTTTAAAAGCAGAACACTCAAGGATATTTGAAATGGTAGATTGTTCAGTCATTTACTACTTCTGTCCTTCCCCTATTTCTTCCATATCCTAATGAAGTGATAGTAATCATGTCAAAAGGAAAAAATGTGTAAAAATGTTGGAAGAGACTAGAGATTTTGATGAATATCTAGAAGTTGATATCCTGATAACTAAAAATTCAGGGAAGAATAAGGCAGAGGTAGCATTTACAGTTGAATGCTACTGTAGAGTTTAGAACCATCCCCAGTAGAACTCTGAAGACACTTGCAGTGGGATCTTGGTAAAGAGCAGGAGTCAGCATGAGTCACTAATTCATGGAATGTATCTGGAAGCGTGGAGTCGTTTCCCCTAGGAATGGGTGGGGAGGAGTTGGGTGGTGCAGGGTTAACTTAATCCAAGAATAAAATTTATTAAGGGTTTTAAATATTTGGGAGGTCTCTCTGGCATGATTGTCTGCTTGCTGCTCATTCCATTAAAGTGAAGTCTTCTAGTAAGTGTTCCTTGTTCATCCATGTAACTCAGAATAGGTCTCCATTCAGAGGAAAGTAAACCACCCAGCACTGCAGTAAACATTACTGGGGTGTTTGTGTATGTGTGTGCATGCATGTGTGTGTGTATCTCCCTAATTTTTCATTCATAAATATGAATATATAATAGACATTACCAGGTATTATTCCTTTTTAGAAAATGAGAAGCATAAATATATATCTTTAATTCCCCCCACAAAGAAACCTTTTATTTAAGGAATACAGACTTCATGCATTTCATAAGCAGAACTTTAGGAATATAGTGATTCTTCCTACTATACCCACCCTCCCACCCTCTCTCCCACCCCTCTTCCTCCTCCCTCTCCTGTTCCCAATCCCATTCTCCACTAAGATCCATTTTCATTTAACTTTATACACATTCAACATTTTGCACTGTAAAAAAATCCAAAAACCAAACCAAAACAAAACAAAATATTCCTCAACAATGGAGACAAGGGCTGTTCAGAGTCATTGCATCTTGAAGTTGATTTCACTTTTTTTTTTTTTTTAGAAACTTAATTGAGTTTAATGAAGTAACCAAGAATGATACATCTTTTGTGAGCACTTAGACTTAGTTATAATACAATCCTTTGAGGACAGAAGTCCTGCAAGGGAAGTTAATGCACAGTGACTAATGTTAATTTAACAATTAACACTATTATGTATGAAATCAGTGATCACCTGAGGCTCTTGACATGAGTTGCCTAGGCTATGGAAGCCTTTTGAATCCACAAACTGTCAGTATTTAGACAAGGCCATAAGCAAAGTGGAAGTTCTCTCTTCAGAAAAAAATACCTCTTTCTTTGATGACTACTTCTTTCCACTAGGGTCTTACCCAACGAGATCCTTCATGTAGGACATTTTTTTGCCTCTGTGTTTTGGCTTTCCATACCTGAAATGAATAGCATAAATATTAATTTCATGTTGAATAAACACTTGGTCTTGCTGAAAATAGATCATCCAGGTATAGAAGCAAATTTGTAAGAAAAAAGTTAGATCTCTTCAGAGAATTTTGAGAAGAGGTAGCAATTTTAAAACTATAGAATACTTTAGAGGGGAAAAAAAAGCAGGGAAAAAAAAAGCAGCTAAAGAACCAGTAGGTGTTCTTGGAAATAAAAATTATGGTTGATTAAAAAACCATAAAAACAAAGGGTTGAAAGGAAAAAGCAGAGATTATTGCCCTGAAAATGGAACACGAAGCTAAAGATAGAAAATACTGAAAGATGTTATCAAGTGTGGTGGGCTGTGCCTAATTGGAAGTTCTAAAAAGAGAAGATATGCAGAACTATTCAATAGTTAATAGGAAACAATTCTCCTTAGCCAGAGAAAGTTGTTAATTTTCATATTGAAAAACTGTTTTAGTGTTGAGCAAAACTCTTTGAATGCTGAGTGAAAAAGAACTCATCTATTGTATTTGTGTGTGGTTTTAGAATCACAAGGATGTAAAAAAGTTTCTAGAAATTTCTGGTGTGTGTGTGTGGGGGGGGGAACAGGTGTCTCACTGTGGAGATAAGTTTAGATCGGTAATCCTGAAAACCAGGGGATAGTAGTGAAAAGTGCCTTTAAAATTCCAAAGGAAAATGATTTTGAACCTAGAATTTTATATCCAACCAGACTGAGTCTGAATTAGTGAAGGCAAAATAAAGACATTTTCAGACCTTTCAGAACTAGTTTTTTGAAGAAAAATTATTTGAGAAGGTACTCCAACAAAATGAAAAAAAAAATCCAAGAAGCAGTGGACTGAACCCAAGAATACAACCAAAAATATTTCAAGATAACAGCTGTTCAGTGGATCTTGAAAGGAGTTGGTGCAAGTTAAAATAGAAATCCAAAGCTCCAAGAAGACTGTATATTTCATTTGAGAACACATGATTAAAGAAGTAGAAAATGCAGAGTGATAATGGTATAAACATGTTTCTTTCAACAATGAAAAATGAGAAAACCAATTAGAATCCCCCCCAAAAAAAGCTGTACATAAACTATAAAACAGAATCACATGATTTTGAACAGTTTGTGAATTGACCTTAACATTTGAAATATACTCTCTAGATTAGTGATTTTAATTATTATCATTACAGTGATACTCAATTATATGAGTCCTTTCACACTTACTGATTCTGAACTTTATAGTACTCTAAACTTTAAATATTTATTAGATTTTAGTGTTGAACTAATTGGTAAGTAAAATTTGGGATTCTTAATTATAGAAGTGCAGGCTAAATATTAACTATGACTATAAAAATGAGTAAGTCTGATAAAGGCTAGGAAATAGAAGAGGGGAAGCAAACAAGTGAAACAAACCTTAATAAGGTATAATAGTTTTTTTACATACTTGGCCACCAATAAGTGATTGAAGGGTGGGAACATAGACGGGAGGGAATGTAGAGTGAGGCCTATAACTATGTTCCTAAATCTGTACATATGAAATTTCTATACCTTAAATACAATTTGTAAAAAGTAGAGGTTGAAATATGTCATTTGGAGATAAAAATCCAGAAGAATGAAAAATGATATGAATACTAAGAATTGGAAGGATTGAGAGTTGGTAGGTAGTATAAGGGTAATAAATACATTTTTAAGTTGATAAGTCAAGAAATAAAAGCATAAGCAAATTACACTGATTTGTGGTGATAATCTAGCTGAAGAACTAAATAATTAATACTTAAAAAAGATTTTGGGGGCCAGTGCTGTGGCGTAGTAGGTTAAGCCTGTACCTGTGGCACTGGCATCCCATATGGGTCCTGTTTGTGTCCCAGCTGTTCCTCTTCTGATCCCGCTCTCTGCTTATGGCCTGGGAAAGCAGTGGAAGATGGCCCCAAGTGCTTGGTCCCCTGAACCTGTGTGGGAGACCTGGAAGAAGCTTCTGGCTCCTGGATTTAGATTGGATCAGCTCTGGTAATTGTGGCCATTTAGGGAGTGAACCAGTGAATGGAAGATCTTTCTCTCTGTCTCTTCCTCTCTCTCTCTCTTTCTCTCTAATTCTACCACTCAAAGAAATAAATAAAATCTTAAAAAAAAGGTTTTGATGGATAGTTAAACAAGGGAATAGAACTAGTTACTTTTATTTCTGTCTCGTTGTTATTATTTTTAACTAGGGTTGGGTATGGGGTAAGGGTTCTTATCCAGGTGATTGATACTAGGATATATAGACTAGCCCAAAGTGTTACAAGACAAATCTTTACTGGTTTTTACTCAAACATCTTTTTTTTTTTTGTCTTAACACTGTCAATACCAATGTTTTTGTCAGTCTCTAGATAATGCCCCATGTTGCAGATATTTGACAGTTCCATGCAGATTGAATACAGCTATGACAAAAGGAAATTGCAGGTCATGTAAAAGATGTTATTTCCACAAATCTCATAAAAGTTAATATTTATGAACAAATGGACTCTCTGACCCATATGGAACTAGAATTCAGCAGCTTCGATAAACTTTATTTATTTATTTATTTTTTTTAAGATTTATTTACTTATACTTATTTGAAAGAGTTACATAGAGAGAAGGAGAGACAGAGAGGGAAGGAAACAGAGAGGAAGAGAACTTCCCTCTGTTGGTTCACTCCCCAAATGGTCAAAATAACCAGGGCTGGGCCAGGCTGATGTAGGAGCCAGGAGCTGCTGCTGCTTCTCCCACTTGGGTGCAGGGGCCCAGGGACTTGGGCCATCTTCTGCTGCTTTCCTAGGTGCATTAGCAGGGAACTGGATTGGAAGTGGAGTAGCTGGGACTTGAACCTACACCCATATGGAATGATGGCGATTTAGGTGGTGGATTAACCTGCTTTGCCACAGTGCTGGCCCCAATATTTTACAAATTTAGTTTTATCTTTCAAGTTATGGTCCCAGTTAAACTCTTCATACTATTAGCTCTGAAATTTTTGGCCTTTTTGTAAAGTTGACAAAAATTTACTTTGTGGGGCCTTTTGATTTTAATTATTCTTAGATTATGTAGTTCTTCTAAATTCCTTTTAATAATTTAGTTTAAATAGAGAAAAATACCCCTCTGAATATGGTATTGGAAGGTGAGCCTAAGGAAATCCAGTCACTATATTAGACATAGCCCAGAGATGAGATTGCTTCTGAATTATTTTCTTCAAGTGTTGGTATATAGTTTATACTGAGATGAAATGAAGTCTTTTTTTTTTTTTTTTTTTGACAGAGTTAGCCAGTGAGAGAGAGAGAGACAGAGAGAAAGGTCTTCCTTCTGTTGGGTCACCCTCCAAATGGCCGCTACGGCTGGCACGCTGCTCCAATCCGAAGCCAGGAGCCAGGTGCTTCTCCTGGTCTCCCATGCGGATGCAGGGCCCAAGCACTTGGGCCATCCTCCACTGCACTCCTGGGCCACAGCAGAAAGCTGGACTGGAAGAGGAGCAACTGGGACAGAATCTAGCACCCCAACCGGGACTAGAACCCGGTGTGATGGTGCCACAGGTGGAGGATTAGCCTAGTGAGCCACGGCGCTAACCCAATGAAGTCTGTTTTATTGGTGGTAATATGGATTCACTTAACTCACTGAGTTGTCTGTGTTAGAAGAATGGACTACAGTATAACACTTCAGCTGTTGTGGTATGTGTTACAAACCTATTGAACACAAGATGATCAAAAGAACACAATATTGATACTGACAGAGAACTGAGGGCATAGTTGTACAGAGCTTGAAATAATTGTACACTTTAGTCAACTAAAGATACAGTACTTGCTATCTTTAAAACCAATGCTTTGGCACACAAGCTAGTTATGCAATAGCTGGGAAAATAGATGTCTAGAACAGACTAATGACCATATTCCAGTATATTCATGCATACTCTTATTTATCATCTTTGAACCTGAATGAAAGTAATATTTATGAAAAAGTTTAGAGGAATGTTATGTAATAGAAGTCCTATTGATTAATTTGTCAAAGATTGGGATTGATTATGCACTTTACAATGTGATTTATGATGTAGGTTAAATATATATTAAAGAGATTTATTTAAGAAATTTATATAAGCCACGCATCTCTATGCTACCCATTTTTTTATTTGTTAAAAGACTTTTATCATAATGTTCAAGGCTTTAAAATATTGTTAGTACCTCCTTAATATTCAGCCTAAACCCTAGATCATTTTGATTTATAAGTATTTTATTTCTATATTGGAAATGACTTAGTGACTTTATTTTCTTAAAGATCTCTATCTTCAAATTTAAGTACAACATTTTTTTAAAGTAAAATAAAATGAGTCTATTTGCTTTAAGAGCTATGGTTTATCTCTACCCCACCTTATACCAGTTTATGGTTAATAAATACTTTAGTAGCCACCTACACTTTTATATTTCTACAGCTGAACTGTATTTACCTTGAACTTACTGCCGTTGAGGTCTATAAAATGTGTAATTAGTGCCTGAACTTCTATATTAACTTTTTGACAACTAGTTGATGTTAGATGGCTAAATAAAGAAATGTTCATTCTTGACTAGAATATTTCTGACTCAGCTTTTCTGGAAATAACTGTTTATAGAGTTTACTTATAATTTCAAATTTTTTCCTTTAAGTGAAAGATTTTGTACATATAGAATTTTAAGCTTAATGCCACAAATGAAACTGGTAAAGACTAGAACCTATAATATTTAAATTCTTTATGGGGGTGATAAGTTTCTTATCTCAATCCAAGAAGATACAAGGAGATGTTAGACGAGTCTTAGAAATTCATTAAACATTAAAATGACTTATATTGAGCTTGAATTTTTAACATACCAGCCAAATAAATGAAAATATCACTCTCTTTTTTAAGGTATATAGATTAAAAGTAATTTTATTTACTTTAGCAAATCTAAGGTTTAGGAAATATAACTGAAAGTTACTTTTTAATTGTTATTCTTGAATAATATTAATTAAGATTCATTCTGTTTTGTTACAGTTTTCTCCCCCATGTGGCCAATGATAATGTATATTTTGAAGTAACAGGGTACTGTTTGTGTAAAATTGAATTAAGAGGTGTTCATTTTGATGGAAACGTCTTTTGAAATCCATGCATAGTTTTTCTTGTATTCATTTTTATGAACTTCTTGAAGTCTTCTCATATGCATGGATTTCAAAATTTCTTATACCAAAATAAACTTACCTTTTAATTCCATTTTCACATGAACTTTTTGAAGTGCCTTCATAACTGAGAATAGCTGTTGATGTGTTCTTATGTGCTTATGTTGCCATAGTTTGAAATGTATAATTACACAGTTTCTAGATATGGAATTGACAGAATTCATCTAGATAACTGTTAGTTTATATAGATTGTTTTACCATGCTTAAAATGAAAACAGTGATATTGAAAGTCTGCTTTACTGGCATATGGCTTCAATTTGCATTTTAATCAGAATATGGAAGTCATTACTTTGACATCTGAAACTGAGGTAGCAATAAAAAATTATCACTAACAGGATAGCAGACACAATTTATTTTGTGTTTATTACTGGGTGGCCCTCTTGAAACTTTCCAGAACTTAATTGATTCCAGATATTAGAAAGTTGCAATTAAATTATGACATTTATTTTGGATGCATTTAAGTTGAACTTTTCTAGTAGGATTGGTATAAATCAATGATTAATATCTATTGAGAGTATGACTTTTATGTATAAACACACACATATAGTTATTATATTTATGTGAATATATAAAGGACTAAAATAATTCATTTGTGTTAAAGTGCTAAATGACTTAATAATTTTAGTTAATATATGAAATGAGGAATGTTGATGAAAAAGAGGATTTCATGTTTTATTCTAAATTTTTTTGGCTTATGGTGGGGTTATATTGCTTATACAGTAAAATAATTTATAACATAAAATTTTATGATTTCTAAATTTTATTTAAGCTACAGTGTATTAGTCTTAATGATTTAAAGCACTTCAAAAATTATTAAAGAATATTAACTTCTAAGAGTGAAACATACTTAAATGTACAGTGTTCTGTGATTAGAAACTTTGTTGTCTTTTTAAAAAAGATTTATTTTATTTATTTGAAAGGCAGAGCTACAGAGAGAGAGAGGGACAGAGAGAGAGATCTTTCATCTGCTGATTCACTCCCCAGATGGCCTCAATTGCAGGGCTGGGCCAGACAGATGCCAGGAGCCAGGAACTTCTTCTGGGTTTCCCATGTGGATACAGGGGCCTAAGCATTTGGGCCATTTTCCGCTGATTTTCCCAGGCCATCAGCAGAGAGCTAGATGCAAAGTGGAGCGGTTGGGACCTGAACTGGTGCCTGTATGAGATGCTGGCATCACAGGTGAAAGTTTTGCCTGCTACACCACAGCACCACAACCAAACTTTGTTGTCTTGAATTAAATTTTTCTGGTAATTCATTCAGTCAACTAATTTTGACTTCTCACATGTTCCATATGTTGATTTAAGTTTTTTTAAAATGATTGTTTTATTTGAAAGGCAGAGTTACAGAAAAAGAGAGAGGGAGGAAGGCGGAGGGAGGGAGGGAAGGAGGTAGAAAGAGAGAGAGAGAGAATGAATGAATGAATGAATGAATGAATTGGTTTTCCATTTGCTGGTTCACTCCCCAAATGGCTAGAATGGTCTGGTGGGCCAGGTTGAAGCCAGGAGCCTGAAACTCCATCTGGGTCTCCTACATGGATGGCAAGGGTCCAGGTAGTTAGACCATCTTCTGCTGCTTTCTTAGGGACATTAGCAGAGAGTTGGATCAGAAATGGAGAAGACCAGGGCATGAACTGGCACCCAAAGGTGATGATGGTATTGCAGGCAGTGGCTTAACATGCTACAACATAACATCAGTTCCCTGTTTTAAGTTTTATGGAAACAATGAAAATTGAAAAACTCATGGTTTGATGTGGTGGTGATATGAGTAAATCCATACATTTCTATATGATATGGTACAAATTATTTTAGCAATGTTTGTGGAGAACAGAACAGCTGCTGTTCTAAGATACCACAGGAATATAAAGAATCATCAGCAATATATGCCAACAAATTGGAAAATCTAGGGAAATGGATAGATTTCTGGACACATACAATCCAGCAAAATTAAGTTATGAAAGCAGAAAACCTAAATAGACCAATAGACAGGATGGAGATTGATGGAGACTCTCTCTCACTGTCCACTCTGTCATGTCTATGGACATGGAAATTTCATATACATTTTCATATGTCAAGAAATAAATGACCTAAATGCTTCAATTAAAAGATACAAACTGGCTGAATGGATTGAAAAACAAGACTCTTTCTATTTGCTGCTTTCAAGAAATATACCTCACCAACAAAGATACTGAAAGTGAAAGAATAGAAAAAGATATTCCATGCTAATGGAAAGCAAAAACAAGCAGATATAGCCATCCTAATATCAGACAAAGTAGACCTTAACATGAAAACTGTTAAAAGAGACAAAGAAGGACATTATGTAGTGATTAAGGAATTAATTCACCAGGAAAATGTGACTATAATAAATGTATATACACCCAATGCCAGGGTACTTAGCTATTTAAAACAAATGTTAATGGATCTAAAGGGACACATAGACTCCAATAGAATAGTAATGAAGGATTTGAACACCCTACTGTCATCAGTGGACAGATCAACCACACAGAAAATAAGCAAAGAAACAACAGAGCTTATCTACACTATGGACCATTTGAACCTAACTGATATGTCCAGAACCTTTCATCCCACAGTTAAAGAATACACATTCTTTTCATCAGTGCATGGAGTTTTCTCTAGGAGACACCAGGCAAATTTTTTTTGGGCTAGACCAGCAAATTAAAAAAATTTAAAAAATTGAAATATTAGCATGTATCTTTTCTGACCACATGGAATGAAGCTGGAAATTAAAAACTTAAGAATCTCTAGAAGATATGCAAACACATAGATACTGAACAGCATGCTCCTGAATGTGCAGTGTTCATAGAAGAAATAAAAAAAAAAATTCCTGGAAATGAATGAAGATGATTATATAACATATCAAAACTGTTAAGAGGGATCTTTATAGCATTTAGTGTCCACATCAAGAAATCAAATAGGCATCAAATAAATCAGCTATTAATGGGCCGGCGCCGTGCCTCAATAGGCTAATCCTCCACCTGTGGCACCGGCACACCGGGTTTTAGTCCTGGTCGGGGCGCTGGATTCTGTCCTGGTTTCCCCTCTTCCTGTCCAGCTCTCTGCTGTGGCCCGGGAAGGCAGTGGAGGATGGCCCAAGTGCTTGGGCCCTGTACCCACATGGGAGACCAGGAGAAGCACCTGGCTCCTGGCTTTGAATCAACACGGTATGCCAGCCAAAGTGCGCCGGCCACAGTGGCCATTGGGGGGGTGAACCAACGGAAAAGGAAGACCTTTCTCTCAGAGACTCTCTCACTGTCCACTCTGCCTGTCAAAAAAAAAAAAAAAAGAGCTATTGATGCATCTCAAGGACCCAGAGGGGGGAAAACACCCAAGCCTCAAATTAATAGGAGGAAAGAAATAATTAAAATTAGAGAAAAAATAAAATTGAAACAAAAAATATAAAAGATCAGTGAAATTAAGAACTGATTTTTTGAAAAAATAAACAAAATCGATACACCCTTAGAACAACTAACAGAGAATAGGGAGAGAGATTGACACAGAGAGAACCCAAATCAATAAAATCAGAGTGAAAAAGGAGATGTAACAACAGATACCACAGGAATATAAAGAATCATCAGCAATATATGCCAACAAATTGGAAAATCTAGGGAAATGGATAGATTTCTGGACACATACAATCCAGCAAAATTAAGTTATGAAAACATAGAAAACCTAAATAGACCAATAGACAGGATGGAGATTGAATCAGTAATAAAGACCCTTCCAACAAAGCAGAGCCCAGGACCAGATTGAGTCACTGCTGAATTCTACCAGATTTTTAAAGAAGATCCAATTGCAGTTCTTCTCAAGCTACTCAAAATAATTGAAAGGGAGGGAATCCTTTCTATTAGACCAGTATCACCCTAATTCCAAAATCAGCAAAAGATACAAGAAAGAGAACTAGAGACCAATATTGCTGATGAACATACATGCAAAAATCCTCAACAAAATACTAGCTAATTGAATTCAAAAGCACATCAGAAAGATCGTTCACCCAGACCAAGTGTGATTTATCCCTGGTATACCAACAACATACCATCAACAAATGTGAAACATAACAATAACAAATTGAAGAATAAAAACCATATGATTATCTCCATAGATAAAGAGGAAGCATTTGATAAAATTCAATATCCTTTCATGATAAAAACTTTAAGCAACTTGTGTATAGAAGGAACATTCCTCAGCATAATAAAGGCAATATATTTCAAAACCACAGTCAGCATCATATTGAATGGAGAAAAGTTAGAAGCATTTCCACTGAGATCTGGAACAGGCAAGGTTGTCACTTTCACCACTGCTATTAAATTTAGTTCTGGAAGTTTTAACCAATGCCATTAGAGAAGAGAAATAAAGGGATACAAATTGGAAAGGAAAAAGTCAAATTATCCCTGTTTGCAAATCCCGGTCGGGGCGCCGGATTCTGTCCCGGTTGCCCCTCTTCCAGGCCAGCCCTCTGCTATGGCCCAGGAGTGCAGTGGAGGATGGCCCAAGTGCTTGGGCCCTGCACCCCATGGGAGACCAGGTAAAAGCACCTAGCACCTGGCTCCTGCCATTGGATGAGTGCGGTGCGCCGGCCACAGTGCACCGGCCATGGTGGCCATTGGAGGGTGAACCAACGGCAAAGGAAGACCTTTCTCCCTGTCTCTGTCTCTCACTGTCCACTCTGCCTGTCAAAAAAAAAAAAAAAAAGAATACAAATTCTATATATAGAATCAGTAATAGACTCCACTAGACACAAAAGACCACCAAGAGACTATTGGAACTCATAAGAAAGTTTGGTAAAGTTGCATCATATAAAATTAACATGCAAAAATCAATAGTCTTTATATATATAGTCAATGCCTGTGTGAGAAAGAACTTGTAAGATCAGCCCCATTCACAATAGTAAAAATAATATTAAATACTCTGGAATAAATTTAACCAAGGAAGTAAAAGATCTCTACAATGAAAATTACAAAACTTTAAAGTAAGTGAAGAATATACAAAAAAGTGGAAAAATCTTCCATTTGTGGCTTGGAAGAATGAATATCATCAAAATGTCCATAATACTTAGGGCAATTTACCGATTCAATATAATCCTAATGAAAATGCCAACAATATCCTTCTCAGATATAGAAAAAATGCTAAAATTTATGTGGAACACAAGAGACTCCAAGTAGCTAAAGCACTCTTAAATAACAAATCAAAGCAGGAGGCATCACAATACCAGATTTCAAGACATGCTACAGGGCAGTTAAAATCAAAACCTCCTGGTACTCACACAAAAATAGACAGGTACACAAAAATAGGCAGATGGAAATAGACCAATGGAACAGAATAGACTAATAGAACAGAATAGAAACCCAGAAATCAATCCACACATCTACAACTAACTTATCTTTGACAAAGGGCTAAAATCAATCCCTGGAGAAAGGACAGTCTCTTCAAGAAATGCTGCTGAGAAAACTGGGTCTCCACATGCAGAAGTATAAAACAAGATCCCTACCTTACACTTCATAGAAAAATCAACTTACAATTAATGAATCAAGGTTTTAAATGTATGAACTGATACCATCAAATTACTTGAGTAGGACTTTGGGGAACTCTGTTAAATATTGGAACAGGCAAAACTTCTTGGGAAAACCCTGGAAGCACAGGCAATAAAAGCAAAAATAGACAAAAGGGATTGCATCAAGGTAAGAAGACTCTACATTGCAAAGGAAACACTCAACAAAGTGAAGAGGCAACTGACAGAAAGGGAGCAAATATTTGCAAACTATGCAACTGATAAAGGCTTAATATCTAGAATCTATAAACAACTCCAGAAACTCCACACCAACAAAACTAACAATCCAGTTAAGAGATAGGCAAAGGATGTGAACAGGTATTTTTCAAAGTATAAAATTTAAATGGCCAGCAGATACATTAAAAATGCTCAATGGAAAGACAAGAGACTGTGGAAAAAAATTCTACACGGAGGATCTCTGTGAGACCTCAGAGGAAGGGAGGGGTCATCAAAAAGGAGACACTCTTCTCTGAAGGGAGAGGAGAACATCCTCTTTGCTTATGGCCGTGTCCAAATACCGACAGAGTCTATGGTCACAAAAGGCCTTCATAGCCCTGGCAGCCCATGACAAGAGCCTCGGATGATCACTGACATAAAAACAAGAGTGTTAATTGTTAAAGGAACAACAGTAGTCACTGTGCACTTGCTCCCCAGGTAGGACCTCTGTCCCTATTGAATTGCAATATGAGAATCGACTGCAAATGCTCTCCCCAAACTGTACTCTATATGTTGTGTGTGGGCAAATTGTTGAAATCTATATATAAAGTCATACAAAAATTGATCCATAATGAAGAAAGAGAAGGGAGAGGGAATGGGAAGTGGGATGGGAGCAGAGTGGAGGGCAAAGGGGAAAGAACCACTGTATTCCTAAAGTTGTATGTATGTAGAAATGCATGTATTTTTTATTTTTATTTTTATTTATTTTTTTGACAGGCAAAGTGGACAGTGAGAGAGAGAGAGAGAGACAGAGAGAAAGGTCTTCCTTTTCCGTTGGTTCACCCCCCCAATGGCCACTGTGGCCGGCGCGCTTTGGCTGGCATACCGTGCTGATTCAAAGCCAGGAGCCAGGTGCTTCTTCTGGTCTCCCAAGTGGGTGCAGGGCCCAAGCACTTGGGCCATCTTCCACTGCACTCCTGGGCCACAGCAGAGAGCTGGACAGGAAGAGGAGTGACTGGGACAGCATCTGGTGCCCCTACCAGGACTAGAACCCGGGGTGCCGGCACCGCAGGCGGAGGACTAGCCTATTGAGCTGTGGTGCTGGCCAAAATGCATTATTAAATAATAATAATAAAAAAAAAAGCAGATGATCTCTAGCCATCAGGGAAATACAAGTTCAAACCACGGTGAGATTTCACCTCACTCCAGTTAGAATGGCTCTTACAAAGAAATCAAGGAACAATAGATGCTTGCGATGATGTGAGTAAAAAGGAACCTTAACTACTGGAACTACTGGCGGAAATACAAACAAGGGTAGCCATTGTGGAAAATAGTATGGATATTCCTCAGAAAGCTGAAAATCAATCTACCATATGACCCAGCCATAATGAAATCAGCTTATGAAAGAGTTATCTGAACTCCCATGTTTATTGCATCTCAATTCTCAATAGCTAAGATAGGGAATCTACCCAGATGCCATCAACTATGACTGGATAAAGAAAATGTAAATATACACTATGGAAAACTGCTCAGCCATGAAAAGAATGAAATCCTGTTTTTTGCAACTAAGTGGATGCAACTGGATACCACTATACTTAATGAAATAAGTCAGTCTTCAAAAGACAAATACTATATGTTTCCCCTAATCTGTGGTAACTTATAGAGTATAAAAATATGTAATGTGTGTGGGTAAAATTACATTTTGAGAGCTGATTATTTTTTTGTAGCCCTTGTTTCTACTGTTGAAGAACAGTATTTTTCTTTTTTTTGGAAAAATTTTAAAGAAAACTTTTATTAAATAAATATAAATTTTGAAAGTACAACTTTTGAATTATAGTGGTTTCTCCCCTCATAACCACCCTCCCACCCACAAACCATCCCATCTACTCCCTCTCCCATCCCATTCTTCATTAAGATTCAAAGTGGAAGTTCTCTCCTCCCTTCAGAGAAAGGTACCTCCTTCTTTGATGGCCCCGTTCTTTCCACTGGGATTTCACTCACAGAGATCTTTCATTAGGTCATTTTTTACCACAGTGTCTTGGCTTTCCATGCTTGATAAGTGTTTTTCTTCTTACTATTTGTTGATTATAAAATAAGCTAAAAGTATGTCATTGTAAAAATTAAAAGAAAGATTAAGAAAGGAAGGAGCATGGGTGGGAGGGAGAGTAGGATGGGAAGTATCACAGTACTTCTCACTCTGTATGTATGAAATATATGAAATTTGTGCACATTATATGATTAAAGTACTAAAAATAAAATAAAAGCATTGTTAAACAAGAAATATTCTTCTGATTTTTAAAAAGTACTACTTTTGTTAGTGTTTAAACACCACAAACTTGGTGTTTAAAACAACAGAAGTTAATTCTCTCTCATTTCTGTAGGCCAAAAGCTTGAAAGCCAGGTCGAGCAAGGCCATGCTCCCTCAGAGATATCTAGGAAGAATCCTTCCTTTTACTCTTCCAGCTTCTGCTGCCTCCCAGGAATCATTCTTGGTTTACAGCTGCATCATTCTAATCTCTACCGTTGTCATCACATGACCATATTCCCTTTATGTCAATGTGAGTTTGTTTCTGAATTTCCTCACCTATCTCGTAAAAAGACCCCAGTCATTGAATTTAGTACTTTCCCTAGTATAGTAAGACATTTTCTTGATTTTATCTGCAAAGATGCTTTTTTCAAATAAGGTCACATTCACATGAACTATACCAAGATTGCAATTTTCCTTTTGTGGGGACAATATTAAACCCACTACACTATTATTAAAAAAATTCCTAGCTTGTGGAACATACAAGAGAGGTGGTAGAATGGATTTGGCCATAGGTTTATTTGCTGACTCTTGCTGTAGCCAGAGTTGGATTTTCATTTATTACCTGATTGAACATCTTATCCTTATTGGGGAAACAAGGTGAGAATTACCAAACTCACATAGACAAAAAGGGAGAGAGAGAAGGAGAGAGAGAGAGGTCTTACACTTGCTGGTTCACTTCCCAAATGGCCACACATCCAAGGCTGGGCCAGGGCAAAGCCAGGAGCCAGGAGCTTCTTCTAGGTCTGCCACATGGGTGCAGTTGCCCATGTACTTGAGCCATTTCCCACTGCCTTTCCAGGCACATTTGCAGTGAGTTGGATTATTAGTGAAGTGGAACACCTGGGACTCAAAGCACACCCATATGGGATGCCAGCACTGTAGACCATGGCTTAACCCATTGTGCCACAAAGTTGCCCCCACTCCCCTAAGCCATTTTACTCTTAACAAGCTAATTTTGCAATCAGTACTCAGAACATAGACCATTTTCTCTCCATGCTTTTTCTACTGATCCTTTCTCAATTGTTTTCAACAATGATATGAAGAGATAATAACCTACTATATGGCATGCTTCCAGTGCATTTTTACTTGGACTAGTGAAAATATTATTTGCACTCTCTCTTTCATAACAAGACTTACCCTGAAAATAAAATACCCAGTATACTTTATTGAATGGCAGACAGACAGATAGATAGCATAATATTAATTACTAATCTTTGGAGCATCTATGGGAGTGTTAGGTCTGCCATCTTAGGGGTTATGATGGAAAAAAGGTTAAACACCCCTGTTATGCATGGTTTATTCAATCATTTGAATTACAGTTAGAAACTGCTGTTTAAATAAATATATGTGAAGGTGCTTTGTTACTTTCTATAAATGGTAGTACCAATAAAATTTTAATTTATAGGGTCAATATAAATCTATTCATGATTTTGAAAAATAATTATATTTCATATCTTCTTATTAGTAGACTATTAAAACTTAGTTTGAGACTTTATTTTTACAAGTTTGGAATATTATACCTTTGACCACAATGGATATTTTACATGTATAGTAACATTGAAAACATTTATATCTTATTTTTTCACTTTCATTATTTTATATCTTTCATTTAATTATCCTTCCTTACATTAAAAATCAGTTAAAAATGACCATTACATTATCTTCTAACAAAAATTTTGTTGTACTATTTTGTCTTATTTTTGAAGAAAATTAATCTTTGCTAAAAATGTTTAAATTTAGAAGTGCTAAGATTTTTCTTTGGCTTTCTACACACACATACATACACATGTGTATATACACATACACTGTGTGAATATGCATGTAGATATATGTGTGTGTATATATATGCACACACACATGAAGGAGACTGGGACTTACAGTACCATTAGAGTGTGATGTTTGAAATAGTCATTTTGGCTGGTGCCGCAGCTCACTGGGCTGATCCCCCGCCTGCGGCACTGGCACCCCGGGTTCTGGTCCCAGTTGGGGCTCCTGATTCTGTCCCGGTTGCTCCTCTTCCAGTCCAGCTCTCTGTTGTGGCCCGGGAATGCAGTGGAGGATGGCCCAAGTGCTTGGGCCCTGCACCCGCATGGGAGACTGGGAGGGGGCGCCTTTATCCTGGCTCAGATCTGTGCAGTGCGCCGGCCATAGCAGCCATTTAGAGGGTGAACCAACTGAAGGAAGACCTTTCTCTCTGTCTCTCTCTCGCACTAACTCTGCCTGTCAAAATAAACAAACAAAAAGAAATAATCATTTTTTTTGGTATTAAAAATTTCTGGCAATATGGCTGGCATTGTGGTACAGCAGGTTAAGCTGCCATTTATAATTTTGGCATATTGTATCAGAGTGATGGTTTGTGTCCTGGCTTTCCTGGTTCTGATCTAGTTTCCTGCTAATGTGCCTGGGAAAGCCATGGGTGATGGCCCAAGTACTTGTGTCCCTGCCACCCCTGTTGGAGACCTGGATGGAGTTTCAAACCGCTTGCTTCGGCCTGGCCCAGCCTCAGCTGTTGTAGCCATTTGGGGAGTGAACCGGCAGATGGAAGAGCTCTGTCTCTGTCTCTCTTCACTCTGACTTTCAGATAAATAAATAAATCTTTAAAAACATTGCTAATAAAAGAAAATTTCTGTGCAGTATAAGCTATGTATATTTAGAAGTTCTAGAAGCAAGCATTACATTTAAAGAAGGCTGGTTTTAATTACCAAGTAGGCCTATGTATTATATGTGTTTATAAAATTTATGTTTGGGGTCTGAATTCTTATTAAAGTAATTTATGATGGAAATAAAACCCAAAAGCACAGGCAAACTAGTACAGGAAATGGTGAGAAATTGTGGAATTAGGGGGAATGATTAAGAATTAGAATCTATTACATGGTTTTCAAGAACACACATGCAAGTGGAAATAAAAAAAAAAAAAAGTTGAGCTTATTTACAATATATTTATTACCAGCCTCAGCCTGGTAGAAAGCAGGATAGTTCTGAATATTTTCCAAATCCTATGTACTTTGTTAAACCATAGCAAGGAAATCTGGTTCCTTTTGACTTAAATAAGACAAGGAATTCAACATTGAGGCACTGTTTATAGGTCATTAAACGTTTTAATTAGGTATTTGAGGATAATATTTAACATTGTGCTCAATTAGTGTGAACTAACCAGTTGAAGTACTGGATTCCTAAGTGACTTACTTCAGTTAGCACAAAATACTAAGGACTCTATTCATTCCAAGTTACTTGCTCCATGTGTGCCAGCCACACAGTCTTCAGAAGCGGGGCTTTCTGTGGACTAATCAAGATTTTTGGTCCCCAGGTTTTGTGGCTCTGGCATTTTAGTTTTGGGAATCTCCCCTTTCTTCATGGTATCTCTGCTTTTATCCCTTGTTTTGTTTTACTATTGAAAGTTATATGTGGAATTGAATTTATGATATCATAAGTAGTTAGAAATGAATGTAATTTGATAAAGGAAGGTACTTCAAAAGATTCATATGAAAGATAATGTACATTTTTCATGAATTTTTTGAAGATCCCACCTGCTTTATGAGAAAATTATTAAATAAAGATATCCAAATAAAGCTTTGTCAATTTCTTAATTTTCTGTTAAGAATATTAAAACCGGAAAACGAAACTACAGTATTTCTATGTTTTATTACACCCTATTTTCTAGGGTTAGTTGGATTTGTGTGTGATCTTATTGCCATATGATTGTATGCATGTATGTACACATATAAAGGTGCTCCAGAAAGTTCATGTAAAAATGAAATTGAAAGATAACTTTATTTTGGTGCAAAGAATTTTGAAATCATGCATAATTTTTCATAATTCACATTTTCCATGAACATTTATATGCATGGATTTCAAAATTGTTTTCACCAAAAATTTGTCTTTTAATTCCAATTTTTAAGTTGTACATACTTACTTTTAAAAATAGGTTTGACTTGGGGGCTAGTGCTGTGGCGTAGTAGGCTAAGCGGCTGCCTGTGGAACTGTCTATCCCATATGGGCACTGGTTTGTGTCCTGGCTGCTCTTTTTTCAATCCAGCTCTCTGCTATGACCTGAGAAAGCAGTAGAAAATGTCCCAAGTGCTTGGACTCCTGTACCTATGTGGGCACCCGGAATAATCCTCTGGCTTTAGATTGGCTCAGCTCTGGCCATTGTGGCCATTTGGGGAGTGAACCTGAAGATAGAAGACCTTTCTTTCTGTCTCTCCCTCTCTCTCTCTGTAACTCTACCTCTCAAATAAATAAATAAAATATTAAAAAACTAGACTTTACTTTTTTGAGCAGTTTTAAGTTTATAGAAAATCTGAGCAGAAATTTTGGATTTCTCCTATTAAGCTTTCTTCCCCTATTAACATCTTGTATTAATGAGGTGCATTTGTTACACTTGAGGAATCATTCATTTTTGTTAACATTATTAGCATTAGGTTACATTCTTTGTGTACAGTTCTATGGGTTTGGCAAATGCATAATTTCATCTATTTGTGGTTATAGTTTTTAACAGAACAGTTTCACTGTCTTAATTTCCTGTGCTTCACTTATTTAGCCCACAACCTATTCCCTTACATCTGCTGATCTTTTTCCTGTCTCTATAGTTTTTCTGTTTCCAGAGTGGCAGAGTTGTGTGTTGATTTTTAATCTCTCACTTGAATGTAGTGTGTTGGGGATATGGAATGTTTTATATATATTATTAAATGTGCTATACCTTGTGCTGGGCACATAGTTAACATTGCATAGTATTTGGTGAATGAATACATTAATAATTATGTGCCCAAAGTTGCAACAAATATTATTTAATCTTCATGGGAGTCACCACTAGTGACCTGCTTCAACTTTAGAGATAGAATACCTGTTTTCTCATTTTAGCTCTGCCACTCATTGTGTGTCTTTGCGAAAGTTACTTCTCTTCCTTCTCGGTTAGCTTATCTATAAAGTGAGGATAAAATAGAACCTACCTCATAGGATACTGTGAGGATTAATTGAGATAGCAATACAATATGTAAAGCAGTTATGGAAGCATGTGAAAAGGGTTAACTAATATTTTTTAAAAATTACCATTGATGGCTGGCACTGTGGCTCACTAGGCTAATCCTCCGCCTTCCGGTGCCAGCATACTGGGTTGTAGTCCCGGTTGGGGTGCTGGATTCTGTCCTGGTTGCCCCTCTTCCAGGCTAGCTCTGTGCTGTGGCCAGGGAGTGCAGTGGAGGATGGCCCAAGTGCTTGGGCCCTGCACCCCATGGGAGACCAGGAGAAGCACCTGGCTCCTGCCTTCGGATTGGCGCGGTGCGCCAGCCACAGCACGCTGGCTGTGGCGGCCATTGGAGGGTGAACCAACGGCAAAGGAAGACCTTTCTCTCTGTCTCTCTCTCTCACTGTCCACACTGCCTGTCAAAAATACTCCAGCACCATTTGGTGATATTATCTTTTTGACACCAAATTGTATTGGCACCACTGTGGCAAAATCAGTTTTCCACAAGAGTATTAGTCTATTTCTGGATTCTATTTTGTTAATCTATTAGTCTGTATTTAACCCAAACCATATTGTTTTGGGTACCTGGTCCAAGGACTTTGGCCATCTTGTCCTGCTTTCCTAGGCCATAGCAGAGCTGGATGGGATGTGGAACAGCCAGGTCTTGAACTGGTGCCCATACGGGATGCTGGTGCTTCAGGCCAGGGAGTTTACCTGCTGTGCCATAGCGCCAACCCTAAGTATTTCATATTTTAAATGCTGCTGTACTTAGTATTCCTTTATTAGCTTGAATTTTCTGTTCATGCATTGCTAATATATTAAAATACTATTGATTTTTTTATATTGATCATGCATGCTACAACCTTGTTCAAGTCACTATGGTGATTTCTCAAAATCAAAAAATAGTTCTACCATATGATCCAGCTGTTCAATTGCTGGAAATGTATCCAAAGGAAATGAAATCAACACATAAAAGAGATACTTGCATTCCTGTGTTTATTGCAGCAGTGTTCTCAGTACCAAAGTTATGGAATCAACCTAGATCCTCATCTGTGAATGAAGGGATAAAGGAAATATGGTATATATACAATAGACTATTACTCTGCTTTTGCTGACTATTACTGCTTTTGCAACAAAGCAGCGAGACTGGAGTTCAGTATTCTAGGTACAATAAGCCAGACCCAGAGAGACATTTTATGTTCTCTGTCATATGAGGAGGTGAATATATGTAGTAGAAAATGTGTAGATGCCATATTATTTAGTAAATAGATATTTGTAAATGTTGTCTTCACTGAATTACTACCCTTTTGTAATAATATACACTTATTTCCTTATTTTATGATTTTTGTCATGAATTCCATGTTATGTGTTATTAATATATCAACTCCTGCTTTCAAAAAATGCTCTGTGTGCTATGTAATTAACACACAATTATTCTTAGGTGTTTAAATTTTAACTGGAAAGTGATCTCTGTTCAATGTAAGAGTGAGAAGAAGAGAGGGAGGGGATGTACAATTTGGGACATGCTCAAGCTGACTTGCCCCAAGTGGTGGTGTTAGAAATGTGCCAGGGGATTCCCATCAAGGTGGCATGTACCAATGCCATCTCACTAGTCCAAATGATCGATTTTAGGTCACAGTAGACCATAATGATAGGTCTAAGAGTCAAAGGGATCACATAAACAAGACTAGTGTCTGCTAATACTAACTGATAGAATCAAAAAGGGAGAGAACGATCCATCATGGGAACCGGGATACACAGCAGAATCATAAAATGGCTGTTGTCCTAAACAGCACTCTGGCCTCGGAATCGGCCCTTCAGGCATTCGGATCTGGCTGAAGAGCCCATGAGAGTATTTTAGGCATGGAAAGCCAAGGCATTCTGGCTAAAAAACAAAACAAAAACAAAACAAAACAAAAAATACAACCAACCTAAATGAAAGATCTCTGTGAGTGAGATCCCAGTGGAAAGAATGGGCCATCAAAGAAGGAGATACCTTTCTCTGAAGGGAGGAGAGAACT
This sequence comes from Sylvilagus floridanus, assembly GCA_949820135.1. Taxonomy (NCBI): domain Eukaryota; kingdom Metazoa; phylum Chordata; class Mammalia; order Lagomorpha; family Leporidae; genus Sylvilagus; species Sylvilagus floridanus. The sequence goes on along the minus strand of OX463224.1, from coordinate 50,806,800 downwards.
TCCACTTTGACTATGGCTTTGTTGAAATAAAATCACAGTCGGCGAGCTTAGGGGCTTCCATGGCCTTGGCAACTCATGACTAGAGCCTGGGGAGATTGCTGACGCCTTAAACAAGAGTGTCAATTTGTAAAGTCAACAACAGGAGTCACTGTGCAGTTACTCCCCATGTAGAATCTCTGTCCTTAATGTGTAGTTCAATGTGAATTAATGATATGACTAGTGCTCAAAAAGTATTTGCCAATTTGTGTTTTGTGTGGGGGCAAACTGATGAAATCTTTACCTAATATATACTAAATTGATCTTCTGTATATAAAGATAGTTGAAAATGATTCTTGACGTGAATGGAATGGGAGAGGGAGCAGAAGAGGGGAGGGCTGTGGGTGGGAGGGAAGTTATTGGGGGGAAAAACCATTGTAATCCATAAACTGTACTTTGGAAATTTATATCTACTAAATAAAAGTTAAAAAAATGCTCTCTCTCTCTCTCTCTCTCTCTGTGTGTGTGTGTGTGTGTGTGTGAGAGAGAGAGAGAGAGAGAGAGAGAGAGAGAGACTGTGTACTCATATATGGAGTGAATATAGCAAGATGTTAAAAATTGTTAGATTGAATAAAATTATTATGATTAAAAAAGGAGATACTATTTAGTTTTAATAAATTCTTTTTGATATGTTTCACAGCATTTTCTACATAGAAAAACATATCTGGATGGATGCAACTGGCAATCATTATTCTTAATGAAATACACCATCCTGAAAAAGACAAATATCACGTGTTTCCTCTGATATGTGGCAGTTTAGATTACAAAAAAATTATAGGAATGAAATGGACATTTTGGGATATGATTATTATTTTTAGCCCTTGTTTACTCCTGTGGAACTGTGGTCTTCCTACTTATTACTTGTTGAAAATTATGATAATGGTGAATTAAGCTTGTGAATATAGAATTTATTAAAATCATGTCTTTATAAAAACTGAGGAAGAAAGAGGAGGAAGGGAGGGAGAATGAGGAGGAACAGGAGGGTGAGGAAAGTGTGATTGTCCTCTTGGAGCTGTGCTTATGGAATGCATGAAATCTGTTCTCTTTATTTTAATAAAAATCAATTAATAAAAAAAATCTGGAAAGAAAGAAAATTTTTTACTCCTTCCTTTATAATCTGGATACCTTTTAATATTTCTCTTTTTTTGGGATTGCTCCTTCTTTATGTATCTGGCTTATTTCACTCAAATGTTCTCCAGTTCAATCCATTTTGCTGCAAATGTTTAGAATTTTATTTGGGTACCTTTTCTTTCTTTTTCTTGTGGGATTTTAATTATGTTTTCCATGAATTTTCTGAATCCCCTTTATATAATATGAAATAGAAGTAGGAAGAGCTGACATCTTGCCTTGCTGTTGATATCAGCGGGGGTATATTCTGTCTTTTCATTATTAAACATCTTTATTGACACCCTAAGAGAAAGTTCATTATACCTGAGAGTTTTGTGGGAGGTTAGGAATGAATGATTATGTCAGGTACTTTTCTTGTATCTATAGAGATGCTCATGTGGTCTTTCTTTTTTAGTTTAATATGGTGAACTACATTGCTTGCTGTTTGACTTTATATCTAGAATAAACCCCACCTAATGTATTATTCTTTTTGTGTATTATTAGATTCAGTTTGCTCAGATTTTGTTAAGTACATTAGTAACATTTTATGTGAATATTGATATGTTTTCTTTTCCTGTAATGCCTTTGATTTTTCTGTCAGGGCAACATTGCCCTCATAGAATGAGTTAAATTGTATTCCCCTGTTTTTAAATTTCTGCAAGAATTTAGTAGAACTGGAATAATTTCTTCCCTAAATATGTGGTAGAATTTGCCGGTGAAGCCATCTGGGCCAGGAGTTTTCTTTGTGGGAAATTTTTAACTACCTTTCCTCCCTTCTTTTCCTTTTTTTTTACCTTTTTTCCTTTTCCCTCCTTCCCTCCCTCCGTCCCTCCCTCCCTTTGTCCCTCCCTCCCTCTGTCCCTCCCTTCCTTCCTTCCTTCCTTCTCCCCCTCCCCCCTCCTTCCTCCCCTCTTCCTCTTTTGTGTTCTTTCTGCTTCCCCTTCTTCTTGTCCCTCTTTCCCTCTTCTCCCTCTCCCTCTCCTCTCTCACCTCCCTCTCCCTCTTCTCCCTCCCTTCTTCCTTCCCTCCTCCTTGCTTGCTTGATTGTTTCCTTTCTTTGCAACACAGGGATATTTAGGCTATGCATTTCTTCTTGTGAGAGCTTTAGTGCTTTCTGTCTTCCAAGCAGTGTGTCTATTTTATTAAAGTAGTTAAATTAATTGGAATAAAATTGTTCATAGTATTCTCTCATTATCATTTTAGGTTCTGAAGAATTTATAGTGATGTCAGCTCATTCCCATATGGATAATTGGTGCTTTCTTTCTCTTTACCAGATTATAATCTATCCTCAGAGACGTTTTTGGGTAGAACTGAATAGATTATATAATCAGCCTTGGTTTAGTTAAGTGTTCTATAAATACTAATCAGGTAAAGTTAATTGCTAGTGTTCTTCTAAGCACATTTTTTTTTTTTACTAGCTTTCTATTTTTTTTTTTTTTTTTGACAGGCAGAGTGGACAGTGAGAGAGAGAGAGAGAGAGAGAGAGAGAGAGAGGTCTTCCTTTGCCGTTGGTTCACCCTCCAATGGCTGCCGCAGATGGCGCGCTGCGGCCGGCGCACCGCGCTCATCCGATGGCAGGAGCCAGGTGCTAGGTGCTTTTTCCTGGTCTCCCATGGGGTGCAGGGCCCAAGCACCTGGGCCATCCTCCACTGCACTCCCGGGCCACAGCAGAGGGCTGGCCTGGAAGAGGGGCAACAGGGACAGAATCCGGTGTCCCGACGCCGCAGGCGGAGGATTAGCCTGTTGAGCCACGGCGCCGGCCAACTTTCTATTTTTCTATCAGTTGTTATACAGAGATATTGAAATCTCTATTGATGTGGATTTGTTTTATTTGTCTCTGCAGTGTTTTTGATTTTTTTTATCATGTATGTTGAAGCTTTTTTAAAAAGATTGATTTATTTGAAAGGTAAAGTTACAGGGAGAGAAGGAGAGTAAGAGTGAGAGTGAGAGTGAGAGTGTGTGTGTGTGTGTGTGTGTGTAAGAGAGAGAGAGAGAGAGAGAGAGAGAGATCTTCCATCCACTGGCTTACTCCTTAAATGGTCTCAATGGCTGGGGCTTGGCTAGGCTGAAGTCAGGAGCTTCAACTCCATCTAGGTCTCCCTTATGGGTGGCAGGGGCTCAAGCATTGGGGCCATCTTCTGCTACTTTCCCAGATGCTTTAGCAGGGAGCTGGATTGGAAATGGCCAGCCTGGACTGTAACCCACACCCATATGGAATGGTGGTATTGCAGAGGCAGCTTAACCCACTGTGCAAAAATGCTAGTCTGAAGCTTTGTTTTTAGATGCATATTTAAGATTGTTATGTCTTCTGATAAATTACACCCTTTTATTAGTATGCAATGATCATCTTTAGCTCTGGTATTATATGCCTGTATCTAGGAAAAAAAATCACTGACAGGAGGAATGGAATTGCTATTATTGATTTAGTTAAGCCAGTATCCTTGTAAATGAAGGTGAGTTATCCACAGAAAATCTGCTAAAAATTTTGTTAGAACAGGGGAAGGAAGTAAAGGAAGGAGGAAGGTCATTGTAAACTTACCCAACAGTTATATATAGGTATGCTAACCTTGCTTACTTTAAAATTATTTATGTGGCAGTGAAATTAAAGGTTGAATTTATATATAATTCTTATTCTACAATCTGAAATTTTAGGTTAAACATACTCAATTATAACATATGATGTTATACATATTTAATGGTGGAAAAACCTCAGTTCTTAAAGGAAGACTTCTCAACTAGTTTGTTTTGAAACAGAATTGAAGTCTAACTCTAAATCTTAGCATTTGTGGGCTTTTTTGCTTCTTAGTATTTATGTTTTGTTTGTTAAAGACACTTTGCTTCATCTTTTTAAAGTTATATTATGTTAAAAAAAGAAAAGCAGAACATAACATGGTACATTGTAACATCATGTCACATTGGATAGGACATGACAGAACATGTATTTACAACAGTACACTCTTCTTTAGAGCCAGATGACTGCTCTCAATTTGGAAACAAACCATCTGCTTATCATTTAAATTCCTGGAAAACTTAGCAACACACATCTCTAAACAGAAGTAACATTCTTCATAACCTTAAAACCACTGCTAAAGACCATTGTCTCCATATGTAATGCATATTTCCTGTATACTGAGTGAAAACAGATTATGACATTTATGATGTGTAAAAAGACCAAGTTGATTTCATTAACATGAAAGGCCAACGAATTACACTTTCAGCGTTTGAAATTACTGTAATACAGTTTGGGACGTATTTGTTCACACTTTGGTAAACTACATACCCCAAAATAATAAATAAATGTATGTGACAAGTGTACTTATGTGTCACGGTCAACCAAGTACTTATTAGCTCTTACATCTTGCATTCATTCAATAGTCACTGAGTATCTCTTAGATGCAAGTGTTATAGGTATAATGATGGGTGAAACACAATCTATAATCTAATGGGAATTTAAGATGGGAAGATAATTATTATAGAGTATGTTAACATGTTTAGGGAGAATAAGAATTCAGATGTGATTCTTAAGTTTCAACCTGGACAAATGGCTTATGAAAACACAAGTACAAGAGCACTCTTCTGCAAGTGATGGTGAGATTGGTGATACTTGTTTTCTGACTTACCAGATTTAGAGGATATTTCAAGGAGCTCATGGAAAAAATGGAATTCAGATAATTTTATTTTGGTGCAAAAATAATTTGAAATCCATACATATAAGGAATCTTCAAAATAGGAAAATGGGTGTTATGAAAAATTATATGAATTTCAAACAGTTTTTGCATTAAAATGAACATTTTTAACAAATTCCATGTATTTAATATATACAGATTTAAGAGAATGATGATACTTTATACCCTGCCTTCTCTCCCTTCCTTTCTTTATTTTTTCTTTTAATTTTTACAATGACATACTTTTAGTTTATTTTATGATCATAAGCTTAACTCTCTACTAAGGAATTCAACAAGTAGTAAGTAGAAAAATCACTGTTCCTTAAGAGTATAGACAAGGGCTATAACTAATAATCAAATATTAAAATGTTGATTTTGCTCATATACATTACCTTTTTATACTGTGTATATTATTTACCATAAATCAGGTTAAATATATGATATTTGTTTTTGGGAGAAGTATGAAGACCCCTATCTTACACATTATACAAAAATCTAAACTAAATGGATTAAGAATCAAAAATCTATGACCTGATGCCATCAGATTACTTGAGGAAAACATTGGGGAAACTCTGCAAGGTATTGGTGTAGGCAAAGACTTCTTGGAAAAGACCCCACATGCACAGGCATTAAAAGCAAAAATATGACAAATGGGGTTACATCAAGCTGAGAAGCTTCTGCATTTCAAAGGAAACACTCAACACAATGAAGAGGTAACCAACAGAATGGAAGACAATATTTGCAAACTATGCAACTGATAAAGGATTAGTAACTGGAATCTATAATGAGCTCAAGAAAGTCAACAACAATAAACAATCCAGCTAAGAGATGGACAAAGGACGTGAACAGGTATTTTTCAAAGGAGAAAATTCAAACAGCAAACAGATACATGAAAAAATGCTCAGGATCCTTAGCCATCAGGAAAAAGCAAATCAAAACCACAATGAGGTTTCACCTCATTCCAGTTAGAGTGGCTCTCATATAGAAATTGGTGATATATGAAAAATTTTGCATGAAATGCAGGGTTTTCCTAATAATTTATTTTTCTTGGGGCCTTAAATCTGTGTCATGCAAACTCTCCCTGTCTTATCTCTTCTGTATTATCTATCTCTTGTATTTATTTTTGACTTCAGAATTCTGAGCTAATTTTCTGTTGCTTTGGTCATCCTTTACTTTTCCCCTAATTTAAGTGAATTTAAGAAATTTATATGAATTTAAGATGAAATCTATGTTTAATGCACTTAATTTGTGTTCAAAACATATAAATGTCCTTCCTAAAAATATCTCCATTAGGATAATACCTAGGTTTTGTCCTAATCATTAGTGGGAATTAAATTACATATTAGTTGGGAACTACTTTTTGGTTGAATGGGGGAAGGAGAAACAGGTGTCTTTAAAACACAGTTTTATTTACATTTAATGAACTTCATCTTTTTTAAGTTTCCCATTTGATGAGTGTTGGCAAATGTTTTCCATCATGTGACTGTAACCACATCAAGGTATAGAATGTGTTTTCTCTTCCCTAAGGGGTCCCCCTCTCTTCCCCTGGCAGTTATTTCCTCTCCCACCGTGACCCAAGTTCCAAGCAATCCCTAATGTGCTCTATTATTATTATTTTGGTGTTCTACAGTTCAAATACATAGATGTATACTTTCATTTCTCTTGGAAAGATAGCTAGAGATCGAATTGCTAGGTCTAAAAAAAAAGAAGAATCACTAGGTCTATGATAAGGGTATATTTAAACTTACAAGAAACTGACAAACTTTTCCACAGTGATTATAACGTTTTGTATTCCTAAGCAATTTATGAGAGTTCTAGCAGCTCTATATTCACATTATCACTTGGTATTGTTGCTTGTTTTACTTTTAGTTTTCCTAGGGCATATGTAGTAGTTTTTCATTTGATTTTAATTTGCGTTTTTCTAAAATACTAATAACATTGAACATGTTTTTGTTGACTTTTTTTGCCATATAGTGTGCCTAAGGTGTTTCAAAAAGTTTGTGAGAAATGGAATTAGAGATAAGTTTATCTTTTTTTTTAGATAAGTTAATCTTTATATAAACATATTCCTGCCATACATGTGGGAGACCTAGAGTGGGTTCCTAGCTCCTGACTTCAGCCTGGATTATTATTATGTGTTGTTTGTGGAGTGAATGAATGAATAGCAGATCTCTCTCTGCCTTTCCAAGAAATTTATTTTTTTAAAGTCCAATTTGGTGTTAAAATTTTTGAAATATATTCATAATTGTTTTTATAATATGCAGTTTCCATGAACTGTTTGAAGATTCTTTATGTGCATGTATGTGTGTATTCACGTGTGTGTGTGCATATTTTGTGAAGTGTCTTTGGAAAATTTTGCTCATTTAATTTTTTTGGTTGTATTTTATTTTTGAATAGCTCAGAGCTGGAAAACCTCTTTCTACAGAGTTTCTCTCACATAGTGGCTTCAGTGTTAGTCAGACTTCAATACCTTTCTTTGGTTCAGGGCTCGAAAATCACATATTTGACCCGAGAACACCCGGAAAGATGTCATTTTGGCTTTAATGACTTAACCTCAATCACTATTATTTTTCTGTCCCATTTTAAGTTATAGTTACAAAGTTAGTTTTAAACATCTTTTATTTATTTGAGAGGCAAAGAGAAAGAGAGGAGGGAGGGGGAAGCTGAGCATGCGTCCGTCGGCTTGTTCAGGTTCAGTCCCCAGATTCTTTCAGTGTACAGGAGTGAGCTTTGCTGAAGGTGGAAGCTGGAACTAACTCCAGGTCTCCCAAGTGAGTGATAGGAACCCAATTACTTGAGCCATGACCACTGCTTTCCACCTTCGGCAGTAGCAGGACTCTGGAATCGAACCAGCAATTGAACCCAGGTACTTCCATCTTAAACAGTTTCAGAAACATTGGGCTACCCATCCTCCCATGTTCATTACTTTAAGATACCTGCTGGGGTGGCCTTTTAGTTTGTCATCTTGTGGAGACTGACAATAGAAGAGCATGTGCAGAGAATAGTCACACAGTGAGCCAGGGAGAAGAGAAAGATGCAAGATTCACACTTGGCTTTATTTAACCCATTCTCTTGCAAGAACCGCCTTCTGAGGGCAAGGCTCCCATGACCTAACAATCCCCACTGGCCCCACTTCCTGGCTGTATTATCAGATCAAGTCTCTCCCCTAATCCATTAACCATTTGCATTAATCCATCCATTATATTTTAACATAAAACTTTGGGGTTTAAATGTCCTTTCGAATTTTGGGAGCCAGGGCCAGGTTCTTGCTCAGTCCACAACAGAAGGGAATTTATGTGGAGGAGAGTCATATCACATTTTAATAATCACACATGGAATGAGATATATATTGGTGTGGCCATCTTTGGACAATTTTGTCTAATAAATTTTTCTTTAATATTTTGTTCTCCTCCCTGACCATTACCAGTGTTAACACTTTGTCCTAAATCAGGATCATAAACTTTTTCCAGTGTTCTCTTATAAAACTTTTGTGCCTTGAGCTCAAACATTTAAGTATATAATACATTTTGCATTGGGTTATGTATATGGAATGAGGTATGAGGTGCAGTTCCTGTAATTAAATTGTTTCATCCCCAGTAGTTGAAAAGACTATTCTTTCTCCATTGAATTACCTTGGTACTGCTGTAAAAAATCAAATGACATATTTATATAATGTTGGGACTACTTCTGGATTCTAACCTCATGCTGATACCATACATATTGATTACTGAAGTTTTATAATAAATCTTGAATCATATAGGATAAGTCTGCCAACTGATTTTTAATATTCTATTGACTACATTGTATCTTTTGCATTTCTAAAAATATGTTATAGTCAGTCATGTTTCTAAAGAATGCCTGCTAGGTGTTGATTGGGATTGCTTTCACTCTTTGATCAATTTGAAATGATTTGATAATATTAAATGCCCCTTCTGTCAGGTTTTATTTTCCCCTCAGTCAGAAAACTTATTTGTAGCTTAGACAATACCTTTCTTCGCTTATCTGATAATGACTCTGTTCTTTGTTCTAGACTCTATCTAGCCCACTTGGGCCTCATTCCTTTGTAATCATAGCTTCTACTCTACCACCAATGGGTCTATCCCCAACCTGTGTATACTGATGGTCCTCTCCCCACTTAATGTTGTATGATTGTTCAGATGTCTCTACAGACAAACCCCTCTACCTATAAAAGATGAGTGACCTTTCTCCCAATCTTGGCTGGAATCAACTTTAAGCCACATCCATCAAACTGTCCTCACAAGGGTCCAGAGACCCCTCCCCACACACACACACACTTCCTCTCCTCTATGAAATCCTCTCATTACCTGGTTAATGCTACTGTTAGGATCATTGGTTACTATTCTCACCTTGTCTTTTATACTACAGTGTCTAAGTGTTTACAGCAGGTTATAATGGAACAAACGAAGGCCTTCAGCAACCCGGCGGTCAACCAAATGCTGCTACAGGGATATACTCAGCTCACCACCCAGGAGACAGTGGCTTGAGACATCGCCCCATGCCAGGGAAGAGTCACCCCATGTCAGCAGGAAGTAGCTCTAAAGACAGATCATCGTCCCTCTACCCCTCTTGGACTTTTGGGACTAATACAATCCCATACAAACTCTGCTTTATAAAAAACAAAAGGGGGGAATGTTAGGAAATTGGTGCAGTTGTAGCCAGGTGGCCGCATGGCCCAGCTACCTGAGCCAGGCTCCACCCCCATCCTAATGGGATTTTCTGCTCCTGCTTCCCTGTCCACCCTCAGGTGAAGTTTTAAAAGGGCCTGTTCCTGAACATGCACTCTCTTGGCTCTCTCTTGGCTCCTCTCCTCTCTGTTTCTCTCTTATCTCTTTCTCTCTTTTTCCTTTGCCACCCCTTCACTCTGGTTTGTAGGGTGTTCCCCAATAAACCCTTTCCCTTAAAAAAAAAAAAGATAGTTTTTCCTGATGTAGAATTCTGGGTCAGCAATCTGGCATCTACTGTTTTTTTGCTAAGTCTTCCATTATTAATATTTTTTACTTGTTATGTGTCATATGTTGGCATTATCTTTCTGCTATCAAGATTTTTTTTTCTTTATATTTGATTTTCAGAAATTTGAAGATGATATAGCTGTGTGTGGATTAGTTTGTGTTTTTCTTCTTTGGGTCTTTTTGAGCTTTTTGATTCTGTAGTACTTCTACTGCTTTTTTTCTTCCTCTTCTTCCTTTAGTTGTCTCCCTTCTTCCCATATTAATATTTAGGAAATTTTTCACTATCATTTTTTTCAAATTTTTTTTTCTCCTCTGTCTCCTTTCTTATTGGGATTTTAGTTACATATTGCTTGACTATTTGATACACTCTTCTTGGTCTCTGAGTCTTTCTTCATTTTCCTTCAGTCTGTTTCTTCTCTTTCTGAAAATGGAAATTTCTATTGATCTAGCTTCAAATTTACTATTTTTTCTGCTATCTCCACTGTTTTCTTGAGTCTACCTAGTGATTTTAGTGATTGTTCTTTTTTAGTTCACAGTATTTCCATTTGGCTCTTTTTCATAGTTAAATTTTTCTGTTGACATTCCCTTTTTATATATCCATTAGCTTATTTTGGGATGAGTGTTTGGCTAAGCAATTTAGACATTGGTTGGGACATCTGCATCCTATATCCATGTGCCTGGGTTCAAGTCCTGGCTCCTAACTCCAGTGCTAATGTACACTTTGGGAGGCAGAAGTTTATGTGTCAAGTGTTTGGATCCCTGCCACTCATGTAGGAGACCTGGATTGAGTTTGGCTCCTATCTTTGATCTGCTCCACCTCTGACTATTACAGGCATTTGAGAATGAACCAGTATATAAAAGTGTTCTGTTTGTGTTACGCCCTCTTGGTCTCTCAAATAAATAAATAAAAATTTTAAAATAGCATACTTTCTTGAAATTTTTTGAATATGTGTTCTTATAGCTTTTGAGCATATTTATGCTATTTTGAAGTCATTTTTGAAATGCAACATCTAAGCTCATTTGGATCAGTTTCCATTGACAATTTTTGTTTAATCTGACTATGCTAAATACTCTTGCTTCTTTTTGTGTCTAGTTATTTTTGGTTTTGAATTGGACATTTTGTGCTGTATTTTATGCTATAAATTTCAAATTGCCATCACAGTCTCAAGTTCGACCGTCTGAAACTTCAACCCAGTAGGCTATTGCTTTCTACCCTTTGAGCTGTATGTAACTCTAGGACATACTTACTGAAAGGTATAACACAAAGCAGCTTTGTCTTTTAGGATTAAAACACTTTCTAGTTTTTGCCTAACATTTTTCCAGGCTCTGAGTGTTTTCCATATTTTACATGATTAAGCTATTAGTTATGGACTGGAGCACAATTTATACTCAGAATTTGTGTCTTAATCTTTCTGTGGGGCCTTAACTCTCAGAGTTTCCTTCTTTAATCTGCAGCTGCTCTGATTTTTGAAGTCTTGACATGTAATCACCTTGAAGTAATAAGGGAATAGTTTGCTGCTGCCAGAGCTCAGGGGCTTGGTGAGCACCTCCAGGCAAAACAAAAATTCATAGTTTTTACATTATTCAGTAATAAGTAAGTTTCTACTTGCATTTTGTTATTTTTCCAATATTGTTTTTAATACTTTAGTCCAGTTTTTATATTGTTTTCTGTTGGAGGAATGACTCAACCTCTTTAACTTACTGTTACCAGATGTTCCTGATAGTTCTTGTGGGGGGGGGCATTGTAATCCATAAGCTGTACTTTGGAAATTTATATTCTTTAAATAAAATCTTTATATATATATTAAAAAAATTACAAAAGTAATATACGCACATGACAAAAATGTAAGGAAAACTAAATAGTATAAAGTAAAATAATCTACCAACAGACCTGTAAATTACACTTCATTGTTTGTTATAAAAATAAGTAAACAGGGAACAGCTCTATGGTGTAATGGGTAAAGCTGCAACCGGTGATGCTGGCATCCCACGTGGGTGCCGGTTCTGTGTCCTGGCTGCTTCACTTCTGATCCAGCTCCCTGGTAATGGCCTGGACAAAGTAGAAGAGTCACCAATGTGGTAGACCCAGATGAAACTCCTGGCTCCTGGCTTTGGCCTGATCCAGCTGTGGCCATTGCAGCCACCTAGCGATTGAACCAGTGCATGGAAGATCTCTCTCTGTCTCTCTGACTTTCAAAATAAATAATTAAATCTTTAAAAAAATAGTAACAGAGTGTTCTAAATATTTATAGTGAATTATCTTAATAAATGCATACCTATCCAGTTAGATAAATGCTTGTATATAAGAAGAGATGGCAGGCTGAATTTGGCCTGTCAGTCTTGTTTTTCTGAACTCTCCTAAGGAAAGCCATTTCTTTTATGGTGAATGATTGGCAACGAGAACTGATGTTTCTCAGTATCAGGGATTACTCCAACCAACAGTTTTTAATTTGTAATAAGGAAAGTGTTACTACCATCAACATTTTATTTTGAGATAAACATTGGAATTCAATCTGTCTGATCCTAATGCTCACTGAATATAATTTATGTTTTCTGACTACTTTCAAGATTATGTTTCCTTAAATTTGGGTTTTGGAATTTTATTATGTATTAGGTATGTTTTCTTTGAACATATTTTACTTGGGGTTTGCTGAGCTTTTTGAATATGTAATATATGGCTTTCACAAAATTTGGGAAGTTCACAGTCATTGTTTCTTCAGGTATTTTCACTGTACCACTCTGTTTTCTCTTTGTAAGTGTCTGATAATATGAGCAAATATTACATCTTACATTATTCTCCTACAAGTATCTGTGATCTGTTCTTCTTTTCAGTTTTTTATTACCGTGTGTAGAATGTGTACTTCCCTTTAAAAATATTGTAATTCTATTTTCCATGAAATTTTTTATTAGTATACTCATATCTGTTTGCCTCAGAAAGCTGTGAACTCCTGAATAGTGAAGACTTGTTTTTAAAAAGTTTATTTATTTTTATGTATTTGAAAGGCAGAACAACAGGGAGGGAGGGAGAGAAGGAATAGAAAGAAAGAGAGAGAGACAGAGAGACAGAAAGACAGATATTGATTTTTCCATCTACTGGTTCACTAGTCAAATGCCCACAAACAGCTGGGTCTGGGCCAGGCTGAATGAAGCCAGGAGCCAGGAACTTCAATTGTGTTTCCTACATGGTGGTGGGGACCTAAGTACTTGAGAAATTACCTGATACCTCCAGGGTACTCATTAGCTGGAAGCTGGATTGGAAGTAGATACAAAACTTGATGCTGGGCAATCTCAATCCCAGGCACTTGGGTGCCAGTATCCCAAGTGGCAGCTCATCCTAGTGTGCTACAACATGCCCCCTAGAATGGATAATTTCTCTTGATTTGTCATCAAACTCACTGCTTTTTTTGTATCATCTGTATATTGCTATGGAGCCTATCCATTGGATTTTGAATTTTAAAATTTGAGGTATTTTTTGGTTCCCAAATTTCCATTTTTACAAGAATTTTTACTTCTTTGCTAAAAGCTTTTCTATTAAATGTAAACATGTTTGCCTAATATAATAGTTTTAATCTGCTTTAAAGCCTTTTTCTGACAGTTTTAACACTAGATCATTTTTTTTCCATGGCAAATTGTCAAATTTCTTTATTTGCAGATGGAGTAATTTGGGGTTATTTTTAGATACTTTGAACATAATGTTTTGAGCCTTTGTTCCTATTAAAATCCTCTGGAGAAAATTGTTGTTGTTGTTGTTGTTGTTGTTATTATTATTACTATTAAGTTTTTGGTAGTAAGCAATCACTTGGTTAGGTTTAGATCCTAAGTACTATCTCATTATCAGTGGACAATATTTCCAGCCTCAGTTCTGAGGTTCCTAAGCTGCTTTGGTTTTGTCCCACATATAATGCCACTCGTGGGCCTCAGGTGATGGTTTTAGTTGTAGTTTTGCTCTGGTTAGGCCTGACCTGTGTGTGCCATTTAGGGGTGAGTGCTATACTTGTACTTGCTCAAACACAGATTTAATTAGGCGATCTCTTATTTTTGATGTTATCCCCGTAGCTCATTGGGCTGTTTCTCCTGGTCCTCTGGTCAGAAACAAAATGGCATTTGCTTTGGAATTTTGAGTGCTTGTATTGCTGTCACAACTGGTGTCCCTCAAGGAAAGTATATTTGTAGGATAATCTGGCTAAAGAAAAGGGAATAAAAAAAAGATTTTTTTTCTCCTTCTGTTTTGGCTGCCTCTAAGCTCATTTTCCCTTTCTGTTTTAGTTAGAAAACAATTTCTTTTCCAGTTTTAACTAACTTTGCTGTTGCTGCTTCATCTTGTACATAGGGTCTACTCTTAGGGACAGAGTTAAGAGAATATAAGATCGTAGAAGCCCCAATAATAAGGAATTCATTTCCTCAACATTCACTGGCTCCTTTGGGCCACTTTTCCCTGTTTTCGGGCTAAAATGATAGGGTTTCTTTCAGAAGTGTTTCTTGTGCTACAACTCTTGTAGCACAGGGCCCCTGAAGTTATGAATAGGAATTAGGGAGCTAAGAAAGGGTTAGTTAGGCTGTAGGCAGCTGCCTGGAGAAAAGAGTGAAAATGGTTTGTGAACTGGACAAAGATCTTGATGCTGTTGCTGTGCTATTAGGTTTGTGCATTTTGAGGACATGAGCAGTAGATAGTGAATGCTTACTTTTGCTGTTTTTCATATTTTATATTTTTATCATCATATAAAAAATAGCAGCTGTTACTTAAGAGTATCAGTTTTTTTTTTTTTTTTTTGTGGTGAGGACTAACAACTGGGAAATGAAGTCTTATATGTTATTTCTGAATACTTTTGCTAAGTTTTCTTCTTGAAGTAATATATGTTTTCTGTTTCTCTGGTTGTCCTGTCAAGAATTTCAGCATAAGTTAGAGGCCAGATAGCCCAATGTGACAGTTGTTTTGGCTTTTTAAATAGTACGTTTTTAATTGCCAGTGCTGTCTGCTGCCTAGTTTTAAAGCCTGATTTGGAATTTTCCATTTCCCTTTGAGACATGGTATCATTTATTGAGCATTCACAATATTCCTTGAGTTTATATATCATGTTTATTCTTATTTTTGATGAAAAATTAAGCTCGAAGAAGTGAAGTTACCTGTTTAAAGTCACAATTCATGCAAATGATAAGGATAGAATTTGAACTAGGCAATCTGTTTCTAAATCAGATCTCTTAATCTCTACTGTTAAATTTTGTATAAGGTGCTGGGAAAATGTAAAAAAAGATGTCATTTATGCCCCCCCAACCTCCCTGTTTAATTGGAGAACTAGAAATATAAAGCAGTAATCATAGGACAGTAATAAGTGCTGATTCTTTCATATAGATTGCTTTTTCTCAGATTCATATCTGTAATTTATTCTTTTTTGTTTTTTTCACTAATCCATTCCATATTTTATATTTGAAAAGTTGAAATTGCTATTTCCTAAAGCATCTATTCACTTCAACAATTGCTATCCTAAACTAAAGTCAATATTTTACATCCATTTGTCTCTTTGTAGTTTTCACATACATTAACACCTGCATTGACTGCTTCAGACAGGTTGATATTAAGTATATCTTTTTACAGATATTAGTGCTTGGGGAGTCTAAATGATCTAAGATTGCCTCAGTAGCAAATTATAGAAATCAAGTAACTACAATTTGGGACATGCTCAATCAGACCTGCCCCAAATGATGGAGTTAGAATCGTGCCAGGGGATTCCAATACAATCCCATCAGGTGGCATGTACCAAGGCCATCTCACTAGTCCAAGTGATCAATTTCAGTTCATAATTGATCACACTGATAGGTCTAAGAGTCAAAGGGATGACACAAACAAGACTGGTGTCTGCTAATACTAACTGATAGAATCAAAAAGGGAGAGAATGATCCAACATGGGAAGCGAGATACACAGCAGACTCATAGAATGGCAGATGCCCTAAATAGCACTCTGGCCTCAGAATCAGCCCTTAAGGCATTTGGATCTGGCTCAAGAGCCCATGAGAATATTTTAGGCATGGAAAGCCAAGACACTCTGAAAAAAAAAAAAAAAGACCTAAATGAAAGATCTCTGCGAGTGAGATCCCAGTGGAAAGAACGAGGCCATCAAAGAAGGAGGTACCTTTCTCTGAAGGGGGGAGAGAACTTCCACTTTGACTATGACCCTGTCGGAATAAGATTGAAGTCGGCAAACCCTAAAGGCTTCCATAGCCTCGGCAACTCATGACTAGAGCCTAGGGAGATTACTGACGCCATAAACAAGAGTGTCAAATTGTTAAATCAACATCAGGAGTCACTGTGTCCTTACGTCTCATGAGGGATCTGTCCTTAATGTGTTATCCAATGTGAAGTAATGCTATAACTAGTACTGAAACAGTATTTTTACACTTTATGTTTCTGTGTGGGTGCAAACTGATGAAATCTTTACTTAGTTTATACTGAATCAATCTTCTGTATATAAACATAATTGCAAATGATTAAAAAATCGTGGTGTTAAATTGGAAATTGCATAGATAATTAATCAATTTTTTAAAAAAATCATGTAGGATCTCTGTCCTTAATGTGCTGTACATTGTGAATTAATACTATAACTAGTACTCCAACAGTATTTTCACTTTGTGTCTCTATGTGAGGGCAAACTGTTGAAATCTTTACGTAATATGTACTAAACTTATCTTCTGTGTATAAAGAAAATTGAAAAAGAATCTTGATGTGAATGCAAGGGGAGAGGGAGCTGGAAAGGGGAGGGTAGTGGGTGGGAGGGAAGTTATGGGGGGGGAAGCCATTGTAATCCATAAGCTGTACTTTCGAAATTTATATTCTTTAAATAAAAGCTTTATATAATATAAAAAAAAAGGAAATCAAGTAACTAGAAATCTAGTATCTAATCTGAAATATCTGCTAAATACAACCATTTTTATATTTATTTTTATAAACTATATGCTAAGCTATCATTCTGGATTCTTTCTGTATGGTAATGTTTAAATGATTAAATGTATTATAAGAAAATGCCTCACAAGTATTATAACAATACTGCATTTAAAAGTAATGGTATATTAAATGTAGATTTCTTCTTGTAAACTTTTACTTACCATTTGTTGGTTTAGTGAATTAAAAAATATTGAACTGTAACAGCAATAAGTATTTTTGTTGAATTTTGATTATTTTTTACTTTAGAAGCTACTGAAAGTATCATTGTTTATAATATTTTTTCAATATTCAAAAAATTTTAAGTTTTTAATCTTGTCTTCTTTAAAGATTTTGTTTATTTTCATTTTATCAGAAAGGGAGAGAGGGAGAGGAGAGAGAGAGAGAGAGAGACAGACAGACAGACAGATGGAAAGAGAGAAAGAGATATCTGGTATCTGATTTACTCCCCAAATGCCTGTAACAGCCAGAGTTGAGCTGGGTGGAAACCAGCAGCCTGGAACTCAGCCTGGGTGTCCCCTGTGAGTAGCAGGGACCCAAGTACTTGAGCCATTGCCTGCTGCCTTCCAGGGTGTGCATTATCAGGAGGCTGGACCAGAAGTGGAGGCAGGACTCAAAACCCAGGCCCTGTGATATGGAATGCTGATGTTCCAATTGGCATCTTTACCTCATTGCCAGATGCCTGTTCCTATTTGTTTTCTTTTAATGTTTTATTATTACTAAACAACATATAGTAGTTCCCCGTTATCCTGAAGCTTTGCTTTCTGCTGTTTCAATTACTCATAGTCAACTGTGGTCTGAAAATATCCAATGAAAAAATTTCAGAAATAATAAATTCTGAAGTTTTAATTATGTAATGTCTTAAGTGATGAAAGCTCTTGCTGAACTGCTCTATCTATCCTGGGTTGGGAATCCTACCTTTCTTCAGCATGTTTATCCTCTATATGCCACTTTCTCATTACTCATTTTGTAGCTGTCTCAGATATAAGATTAACTATTGTGGTATTGCAATGTTTACATTAAAGTAACCCTGGAGTACTGGCCTAATGCTACATCACAATGCTAATTGCTTAATCTCATCATTCAGGCATTGTGTCATCTCATGTCATCACATAAAGAAGAGTGAATATAGCACAATAAGACATTTTGAGAGAAGGAGACCACATTCACATATACTTTAATACATGATAGTGTTGGCCGGCGCTGCGGCTCACTAGGCTAATCCTCCGCCTTGCGGCACCGGCACACCAGGTTCTAGTACTGGTCGGGGCCCAGATTCTGTCTGGGTTGCCCCTCTTCCAGGCCAGCTTTCTGCTGTGGCCAGGGAGTGCAGTGGAGGATGGCCCAAGTCCTTGGGCCCTGCGCCCACAAGGGAGACCAGGAAAAGCACCTGGCCGCAGCGGCCATTGGAGGGTGAACCAACGGTAAAGGAAGACCTTTCTCTCTGTCTCTCTCTCACTGTCCTCTCTGCCTGTCAAAAAAAAATGATAGTGTTAAAATTTTCTGTTTTATTTTTGTTATCTTTGTGCCTAATTTATAAATTAAATTTTATCATAGAGAAATATGTATAGGAAAATAATAGTATGTATGGTTAGTATTAGCATTAGTTTCAGATACCTAGTAGGGATGTATTCCCCTTTAGGCATGTTATGGGTTAGATAGCAAAGATAAAAGAAAATCACCCAGAAATTATTTATTATCACCTCAGTATATCAATAAATATATCTGTCCATATCTTTCTGATTTATGCATCCTCTAACCCCCAATGAATAAAACAACAAACTTTGCATTTATTAGATCTAGGTTTTATGTCTCTTAAGCTTCTTTTATCAAATGCTGTTTTTAAAAGCAATCTCTCTTGATAACTTACTTATAAAAACAAGGGCATTCGAGCATTTTCCTCTCTTGCCACTGAAATAGAAGACGTGCAATGAATGTTTTTGCTGTTAATCATTTGAGATGGAATACAAACATCTCAGGGGTAGCAAAATTTCATTCAAGAATTTGTTGTTGGTAAATTACAGTTGCTGAGAATTAGTCCTGTGTCTCATTGTTTTTGACACTTTGTTAGTAGTGGTAGGTACAAGTAAATTAAAAGCATTTCTCTAGTAAGACATCAAAAGAAAGCTTCACACCCCAGTGCTTTCCTATGGAAACAAAGGAGGCTTAGCTAAATTGACAAGAGTACTATTAGAATGAGACTTTAAAAATGTTTGTGAGAAGAGCTGATGAAAATAAATCAATTTCGTTGGAAACAAAAGATTGAATTTTGTTTTTTTTGCTCAATTGAAAAAAAAAAACAAAAAGAATGTGATCTGCAGATTGCCTCAGGTTTTTGAGACCTAGAGAGGTAAGGAATTTGATGTGGTTTTGAGAAATTGTTTCATACTTTATCTCAAGTGATTTTTGTCTCTACCTTTCCCCTCTTCATCCTCGGATATATATGGTAACTAGGCCTATGTGACTACTGTTATAGGTCACATTCCTGAATTAAGTAAGCTTAAAAATAAACAGGAAGATGGAAAATATAATTTAATATACATATGATTAAGAATAGAATAAACTGAAAATAAATCATGGATGAGAATTTTTTCCTGTAATAAAAATTTCTTTAAATAAATAATTTTTAGTAAAATCTATCATAAAAATTTATGAACTTATAATTTTTTTGTTTAGCTATATTAGTAGCCTCTCCCTCTCCCTAATAATAACCTATCCAATTGCTCAGTGAATTATGGTTTGGAGTTATAGTCACACTGTACAATATTCACAAAATTTAGCACTTTGCTCTACAAGCTTTTTTATTTTCTAACAGCACTTAGACACCAAGACATCTCCCTCTAACCTGTGTGTGTGTGTGTGCCTGTGTGTGCACTTAATGTTTTTATGTACAAGAATGTTTTGAAGATTGGTGATATCACATTTAATATTAGAAAAAAATTTGCTTTTATTTATAAATTACATGCTGTTTATTAACTTGTGGAGTTGAACCTAGAAGAATTGTTCTTTCCTCCGTATCCTTTGAAATCTTGTTTATATTGCCTTGATAATCCTTGAATAAGTCTTGAATCTTTAGCTTTCTGATGCCTAACTGTGGCTTTGCAACATTTATGATTTTCAGTCTTTTATGTACTGTTTAAATTCTGTGTAATATTTTTTGGTTTTCTTTCTGCTTGTATTAAATACTCTCACCCCATCTTTAGGTTAGTATCTTTGTCATTCTCAGGAAATTGTCCTGCCTCTAAATTTGGAGATGAAGCTGTGGGGGTTGATAGGAAAGCAAGGAAAAGTTGTGAGGAAGGAGAGGGACTAATGAGGGAGAGATAAGGAATTTAATTATATTTGTAGCTTGTTCCTTATTACAGAGCTATCAGATTGCTACAGTTTGGTTTACTAATCTGTCTTGTATAGGGATCTTCTTACATCAGAATCTATTTTCCTTTATGAATTCATAATTTCTTCCACTTTACCAACTATTGATTTCTACTTAGCTTTTGAAAACTTGTTTACATGACGTCTATCCTGAACCTATCCTGTTATCATTTCTTTTTCTCAACTCAAATTCTTTTTCTGAAACAACTTCATTTCATTTCTCCCTTTTATTGTCATGCTTTTCCAAAAGTTTACATATACCACTTGATTATACTTTTTTATTCAGCCCTTTACTATACATACTGT
The DNA here is from genome assembly GCA_949820135.1 of Sylvilagus floridanus. Taxonomy (NCBI): domain Eukaryota; kingdom Metazoa; phylum Chordata; class Mammalia; order Lagomorpha; family Leporidae; genus Sylvilagus; species Sylvilagus floridanus. Next base: position 50,786,410 of record OX463224.1, on the reverse strand, counting down.
CATATATACTGATTTATTAAAATCGTACTTGTAGGGTATTTGGCCTCTTTGGAAGTTGGGCATTGTTGATTGCTTCTTTAAAACTTTTACATATATATTAGTCAAATATTTATATGCAGTTTATTTTATTTTATTTTATTTATTTGACAGGTAGTTATATTCAGTGAGAGAGAGAGAGAGACAGAGAGAAAGGTCTTCCTTCCGTTGGTTCACCCCCCAAATGGCCGCTACAGCCAGCGCACTGTGCTGATCTGAAGCCAGGAGCCAGGACCTTCCTCCTGGTCTCCCATGTGGGTGCAGGGGCCCAAACATTTGGGCCATCCTCCACTGCCTTCCCGGGCCATAGCAGAGAGCTGGACTGGAAGAGGAACAACTGGGACTAGAGCTGGCGCCCATATGGGATGTCGGCGCCACAGGCGGAGGGTTAGCCAACTGAGCCACAGTGCCGGCCCATATATGTAGTTTAAAAAGATAGTAGGAAAAACAATAATGATCTTCTCTACCTCTTGTGATATCTGAATTTCAGAATACAGAAGCAACTACTTGCTGGTTGTTGCTTATTTATATCTATCCTGTGTATGCTATTATTTTTATTCAGTTTTACATTTTGTTGATTTCCTACTACTGAAAATAGAAATTGATTCTTTTTTTACACTGTGTTGGAGATGGGGATGTCTACAACTGGTAATACATAAATGTTAGATGTAATACTATTTAATGTTTATGATAATGTTTAGCATTTAAACTATGTAAATATCATTCAAAGCTGTTATTATACAACTTTTCTTGTTACTTTACATTTTTTCTTAGATAATAATTGCCTGGCTTTTTGTTTAGTTTCTTTGTACCTATTACTAATTTACTTCTTAACTTTCTAGCAGATCAGACTACTGTTTTTCTTGTAAAAGACATGCAATGATCTATCTGCTATATTTTTCCTGTCTTGGAGCTTCCTTATTTGGATAAGTTTGTCAAACTGTTCCAGGCTGATCTGACTGCTTGACTTCTATTTGCCTTTCCCTTTGTTGAACTACTTTATTTTTTCTGATTTATTTTATATTTTACCATTGTGATGTATTTATTTTTAGATTTACATATCTGAGGATTTGTTTTTTTTTCTACCTTTATATTCAATTGAGAGTTGAATTAATTAATTAATACAGAATTCTGTGTGGGAAATGACGTTTATCTCGAAGTTCCATTATCTTCTGGCTCAACTATTACTGTTAAGAAGTCTAGGCTTTTCCGATTCCTGATCTCTTGTAGGATGAAATTTCATGCCAATGTGGCTTACTGTTGGTCTTTTTTAGTTTTTGTGCTTAGTACTCAGCATGCTGTTTCATTGTGTAATTTCATGTACTTAATATTTGGGAACATTTCTAGTATAATTGTCATCTACTCTATTTTTTTGTTTTTTGTTTGAATTCCTAGACAAGTTCTTCAACATTATCTTGAATTCTTTTGCTAAAATTTGCAGAATTGTTATAATGCCTAAAGCTTAAATGTTCCTTTTCTTGTGATATCCTGTTTTCATTTGACTGTTCCAGTGGTCATACGTATATTTGAAATTTTTTTTGTTTTGACCTGCTGTTTTGTTTACTCCAAATTTCTTCTTTTTTCTCGGTTTATTTTTTTCTTTTCATGTTACAGTCATTCTTTAAGTGTTTGACAATTGTTTACTAGTCTTTTTATTGGCAGAGTAAGGCTCCGGGGTGGTTTTACCCTAGTGGTTAAAACATCAATTTAAATTTGATGTTGTGGTTAAGATACTACTTGAAGTGCAGACTTCCTGTCTTGAGTACCTGGGTTCCAGTCCTGGCTTCACAGCCCCATATTCCTGCTAATTTTATACTTTGGGGGGCAGCAGGAACTAGATCCAGTATTTGAGTTCCTGTCATCCACCTGGGAGACCCATATTTAGTTTCTGGTTCCTAGCTTTGGCCTGTCCCAGCCCTGGCTATCACAGGCATTTGAGAAATGAAACAGCACTTGGTTTTTAAATTTAAAAACAGCCCCATGTTCTTTAAATTTAGAAATTTCTGATGTTTTTATTTCATATGCTAATTAATTTTTTAAATTTATATTTAACTGATTAATTTGAAAGTCAGTGACGGAGGGAGGGAGAGAGGGAGGGAGCTTGAGATCGATCTTCCATACACTGGTTCATTCCCCACATGGCTACAATGACTAGTCCTGGGCCAGCTTGAAGCCAGGAGCTCAAAACTCTATCCAGTCTCTCATATGGATGTCAGGGGCTCAAGTACTTGAGTTATCAGCTGCTTTCCCAGATACATTAACAGGGAGCTGCATTAGAAGTGGAGTAGTCAAAACTTGAACCTGCGCTAAGATATGGGGTGTTAGTGTCTCAAGTAGCAGCTTAATCCTGCTGTGACACAATGGCACCCATATAGGAATTCTTAAAATTTATGTTAGTAGAGCATCCTTTGAATTATATTTTTGTCTATTGAAAGTTAGAAATGCATTCCTCTTATGACAGGTTAAAACAATCACAAGCACATATTAAACTAATGAATATGTATCCTCTTGAATCTCAGCCGTACTCTTTTCCTCCCAACTTCATTGACCATCTTGAGCTCAGACATGCCAAGTATAATCCTACTTACAGGCCTTTGTACTTATTGCTCTTTCTAATTAGAAGCTACTTGCTTTCAACTTTTAAAATTAGTTAATCTATTGAAATCTCTGGGATGGTTTTGGACAAATATTAGGCATTGAATTGAAGCAGTGATAATTGAAACAATTGTCATTATCATTATAGTATCCATATAGTATCATTATAGTATCCATATAATGATAATGTATCCTTAAGTTTTCTGTTCAGGTTATCATCTCTTAAGAGATTATTGATTTAATGTGTTTAAAATATTTCTCCTTATTAATCTTAAGATGCTTATCTTGTTAATCTTCAGATACCTTTATTTTTATTCATTGTACATGTGCACATATGATTGATTTATTTATATATTTGTTTATTTGCCTTCTTCCTCTGGGTGTAAACTTCTAAAGAATAAGGACTTTATCTTATTTACTGTCTCTGTTATTCTTTCAGTTATACTTTATAATGCTTAGGTAATGCTGAATGAATTCTGGACCAGCAAATCACTTAATCTTCTTTTCTTTCTGTATATTATACTATTCTATGCTATATCATTTGATTTTTCATCATATGTGTTTTTTTTTTTTGAAACATATACACACTAAACACACACTAAGTTGTAACTTTCCATTTCTCCTTTCAGCCACCCCGATAACTATTATTTTTTCTGTCTCAAACTTTGATTATCTAGATACTTCATATAAATGAACCATTTAGATACTGGCTTAGTCCACTTAGCAAAATTCCTTTAAGGTTTATACACGTTGTAGCATGTATCATAATTTCAATCTCTTTGATGTATGAATGATATTTACATACTACATTTTGCTTATCTGTTCTTTTGTTTATGGACACATGGGTTGCTTTTACCTTTTGGCTATTGTAGATGAAACTACTATGATCATAAGGAAGCAAAGATATATTTGGGATTCTTTTGAAAAATTTTATAGATATATATTCAAAAGTGGAATTCTTAAATAATATAGTAATTCTATGTTTACTTTTTTGGGACCAATCTTACTGGTTTCCACAGTGGTCGGCTATTTTGTATTCCCTCCAGCAATGTACAAAGGTTTAAATTTCTCTACATCCTCCAAAACACTTTTTTTTTTTAATAATAGGATGTTAGTGGGTGTGAAGTGATTTCTCATTGTGTGTGTGTGTTTTTTTAAGATTTTCATTTATTTGAAAGTATGAGTTACAGAGACAGAGGAGGCGAGAGAAAGATCTCCCATCTTCTGGTTCACTATCCAGAAGGCCACAAAGGCCAGAGCTAGGCTACCCAAATCTGGGAGATTCTTATGGGTCTCCCATGTGGGTAACAGGGGCAAACACATTTGGGCCATCCTCTGTAGCTTTTCCCAGGCCATTAGCAGGGAGCTGGATTGGAAGCGGAGCAGCCAGGACACCTACCAGCTCCGATATGGGATGCTGATGTTACAGGCAGTGCCTATAACACAACATCAGCCCTCATTGTTTATTTCTTTATTTGACAAGGCAGAGTTACAGAGAGAGGCAGAGACAGAGAGAAAGTTCTTCCATCTGCTGGTTCACTCCCCAAATGGTCACAATGGCCAGAGCTGGGCCGAATCTGAAACCAGGAGCCAGGAGCTTCTTCCAGGTCTCCCATGCTGGTACAGGGGCACAAGGACTTGGGCCATCTTCTGCTCTCCCAGGTCATAGCAGAGAACTGGGTTGGAAGAGGAGCACTAGGACATGACCTGGTGACCATATGGGATGAGGCTTAACCTATGGAGCCATGGTACTGTCCCATGGTTTTGATTTACATTTCTCTAATGACTTAGTGATGTTGAATGCTTTTTCCATGTTTATTCATTATTTGTATATCTTCTTTAGGTAAATATTTATTCAAATTTTTGAATTTTTTGTTTTTGTTGTTAAGTTACAGGAATTCTATATATATCATGGACATTAACTTTTCATGTACATGTTTTGCAAATATCTTATTTGTTCATGGATTGCCTTTTTATTTTCTTTTTGTTAATGCCATTTAATGCATAGAAGTTTTTTTAATTGTCATCAATTTATTTGATAAAGTTTTAAAACAAAATTTGACAAAATACTGTATTTGCAGCAAAACTGATACATGCAAGCATTTTTATTTATTTATTTTTTAACTCCCACATATAGGGGGAGCATATGGCACTGTATTTTTGTGTCTGGCTTATTCACTCAACATGATATTGTTATGGGAAAATGGAGATGGAGAAATTATTGTTACCTTGGTTCTTTGTCTCACATGGAAGAAGAATTTCCAAGTGGACACCAAAGAGATTTTTTTTTGACAGGCAGAGTGGATAGTGAGAGAGACAGAGAGAAAGGTCTTCCTTTGCCGTTGGTTCGCCTTCCAATGGCCGCCGCACTGTGCTGATCCGAAGGCAGGAGCTAGGTGCTTCTCCTGGTCTCCCATGGGGTGCAGGGCCCAAGCACTTGGACCATTTTCCACTGCATTCCCGGGCCATAGCAGAGAGCTGGCCTGGAAGAGGGGCAACCGGGACAGAATCCAGTGCCCCCACCGGGACTAGAACCTGGTGCCCCAACTGGGACTAGAACCTGGTGTGCTGGCACTGCAAGGCGGAAGATTAGCCTATTGAGCTAAGGCGCCAGCCAGCAAAGAGATTTAAAAGTATTTATTAGAGTCAAAGGCCTCCAGCCAGAGTGGCATGGAGGGGGGCTTCCAAGAGAGGAATAAACCCTAGAAGTTTATAATTTTGATAAAGTCCAATGATCTGTTTCCCCTTCTTTCCTTCCTTCCTTCCTTCCTTCCTTCCTTCCTTCCTTCCTTCCTTCCTTCCTTCCTTCCTTCCTCTCCTTCCTTCCTCTTTTCTTTTGTGTCCCCTCCCCTCCCCTTCTCTTCCCTTCCCTTTCTTTCCCTTCCCTTCCCTTCCCTTCCCTTCCCTCCCAAGATTGATTTATCTATTTGAAATGCAGGGTTGTAGAGAGGCAGAGGCAAAGAGAGAGAGAGGTTTTCCATCTGCTGGTTCACTCCCCTGATGGTTGCAGCAGCTGGAGCTGTGCCAATCCGGAGCCAGGAGCCAGGAGCTTCTTCTGGGTCTCCCACTTGGATCCAGGAGCACAAGGACTTGGGCCATCTTCTACTGCTATCCTAGGCCAAAGCACAGAGCTGGATTGAAAGTTGGCACTGCAGGCTGCAGCTTTGCTTGTTACACCACAGAGCTGGCCCCCATTTTTTCTTTTGTTACTTGTGCTTTTTATATTATATTTAATGTGTTGCCAAATCCAGGGCCATAAAGCTTTCCCTTATATTTTCTTCTCAGTTTTATAATTTTAGCTGTTAAATTTAGTTCTTTGATAGATTTTGAGTTAATTTTTATATATGTAGAAGGTAAGGGTTGGTTATTTTATAGAATATTCATTTTTACCAACATCATTTATTAAAAATATTATCCTTTCCCCATTAAATAGTCTTACCCTTTTTGAAAATTATTTGAGCAGGGGGCTGGCATTGTGGTACAGTTGGTTTATCCACCACCTGCAGTGCTGGCATCATATGTGGGCAGCAGTTTGAGACCCAGCTGCTCTACTTCCAATCCAGCTCCCTGGGAATGTTTCTGGGAAAAACAGCAGAAGATGGCCCAAGTACCTGGGTCCCTGCACTCACATGAGAGACACTGAAGAACCTCCTGGCTCCTGGCTTCTGCCTGGCCCTGCCCTGCCCTGCCCTTTTGGCCATTTGGGGAGTGAACCAGTGGATGGGAAAGCTTTCTCTCTCTGTTTCTCCATCTCTCTCTCTCTGTAACTATCCCTTTCAAATAAATAAATCTTAAGAAAAAGAAAATTATTTGACCATAGAATTTGCTATTCAATTCCATTAGCTTATATGTTTGTCTTCATATAGTACCAAATTGTCTAGATTATTGTAGGCTTCTTATATCAGAAAGTATTTTGAATCAGGATATGTGAGTCATCTTAACTTTATTCTTTTTTTAAAGATTGTTTGCCTATTCGAAGTCTGTTTAGGTTCCATATGAAGTTTAGGATGGGTCATTCTTTTTCTGTCACTATCATTGCGATTTTTATTCAACTTGCATTGAATCTCTGGAGCACTTTGAGGGTAGTATTGCTATTTTAATAAGTATTGCTATTTTAATCATAAGTACAGGATGTTTTTCCATTTATTTGCATCGTCTTTAATGTTTTCAGCAATAGTTTATTGTTTTCAGTGTCCAAGTGTATCACTACCTTGTTTAACTTTTTCACAAGTTCTTCATTCTTTCTGATATTGTAAGTGGAATTGTCATCTTAAATTCCTTTTCTGTCTGTGTTTTGTTACTATACATTACTTTTCTGATTATTCTTTGTCACTACCTGTTACTATTTAGAGTGTTATTTGATATTTAACATTTTAAATTACTTTGGCTTCTGTCTGTATAGCTCTAAAACAAGTGATTTGAAATTATTTCAAATGGAAACTAAAATTTATATAATTTTTGTTTATCAAATTCATGCTCACACTTACTTAAGTGAAATTATTTGAAACTATAGAACTGGAAGAATCATAGACTATCTAAATATCATTCTGAACTAATTCAGTTTGATCTTTTGATAGGATAAAAAGATTGTAAAATGAAATTTCTGGAATAGAATTTAGAGCTTCTGGCTCTTATTGTGCCTTACTTCTCTAGACGTTGTTGGGTATATAATAGTATTGGATATTTGTACATTTTTGGGTTTGGATATTTAGTTGAGTTCAAATTATAATTTATACATCTTTCTCTCTTTTTAATTTGCAGGCTACAGAAACACTATTTAGAATGGGTGTAGCAAGAGGAACCATCACATCATTAAGAAATGGAGAAGTAAGATGAAAATTTTTATGTGATTGTTGATAATTCATAGTTCTCAATATTTAAAGTATACTTTATAGTGAATTCTATGATTTTTTATTACAAATGGAGAAATACTTGATCTGTGTAATATTGAATGCACCTGACATACGAATCTATTTTAAGTCACAGATGTATTTGAACCAAATTTTAAGTTGAAAATAGACTGTTTTTAAATCTTTAGTTGCCAATTCTTTTTACTCTTAAGCACAAATAGCATTTTATTATAACTCTGCAAATATATATTTTTAGTGAAAATTATCTTTTAGCTTTTATTTCTATTTTATGATATATAGAACTGATACTTATTTCTTAGGTTAAAACAATTTGAAATGTTGATATTTATCATAGGAGCAAGAAAGAAAAGGAGAAAGAATGAATTTTGCCTGCTTTTTCTTGTTATTGAGACTTAATTAAGATGTAGATTCTAGGGGTAGGTGTTGTGGAGTAGCCAGTTAAGCTGCGCCTTGGAATGCCTGTATCCTATATTGGCAATGTCTGGTTCAAGTTGTGAAGCTCTGCTTCTGATTTAGCTTATTGTTAACATGCCTCTTGGGAGGCAGCAGATGCTAGATCAACTACTTGAGTCTCTACCACTCATATGGGAGACTTAATTCAAATTGAGTTCCAGGCTCCTCCTGACTTTTGCCTGGACCAACTCTGGATGCTGTAGACATTTGGTGAGTGTACCTGTGGACAGAAGATCTTTCTCTCTCTCTCTGTGTACATCTCTCTCATTCTGCCTTTCAAATAAAGAAAATTAAATCAACATTAAAAAAGATGCATATTCTGAGTTTTGACTTTTCTAAATTCTCTATCAATCTTCAAAAGAGTTTAATATCAGCTATAATAAATATCCATTCCTAAATTATTATCAGTCTGATTATCTCTGTGCTTTTTCTGAATTCACTTCCTTACTGAGACATAATTTAGCTTAAGTTGAATATAATGTTACACTGCCATGTTTCTTTTTCTATTTCACTAGCAAAAACTTAAGGATAAAATATAGCACTTCCTATTCCGTAATTGTTATGTTATTAATGTACTGTTTAGAATTTGATAGCTTAAATATATAAACGTGAGTGTAAGCAGGCTCATAGAATGACAATCACTCTAAATAGTACTCTGACCTCAGAATCAGCCCTTAAGGCATTCTAATCTGGCTGAAAAACCCATGACAGCATTTCAGGCATGGAAAACCAAGACATTGTGGCAAAAAAAAAAATATCCCTCATGAAGGATCTCTATGAATGAGACCCCATGGAAACCTTTCTGAAGGGAGGAGAGAACTTCCACTTTGCCTTTGGCCTTCCCTAAATACTGATGTACACTGTGTTCTTAAGAGGCTTCCATAACCTGGGCAACTCATGACAAGAGCCTCGGGTGGTCACTGACATCATACATAAGAGTGTTAATTGTTAAATTAACAGCAGGTGTCACTGTGCAGTTACTCCCCATGTAGGACCTCTGCCCTTAATGAGTCATACTATGAGATTTAACTGTAAAACTTATTCTCAAACAATTTTTTATATTTACTGTGTGCATGTATTCAAACAGTTGAAATCTTTACTTATTATAGAGTTGGTCTTCTGCGTATAAAGTTAATTAAAAATGAATCTTGAGCATGGGACTGGGAGTGAGAGAGGGAGGAGGAAGGGCAGAAGGAGTAGGGGTGGCAGGGTGGATATAGTGGGAAGAATTACTGTATTCCTAAAGATGTACTCTTGAAATTTATACTATTAAATAAAAGATTTCTAAAATAAAAAAAGAAAAAAATTAAGAACTAGAAAGGTCTAATACTGATTAAATCTAAAAAAGGAATCGAGCAAGAATATTTAGGAAAAACTTCTTTCTTACCAATAAAATAATTATGCAGGAAAAACTTTAGATATGAATACATAATACAAATCTACCAAAATAAAATATACAGTATTAACTCAAATACACTGTTGAAAGACAAAATAAAGTTCAGAAATTCATCGAATTTAATAGGTAAATTTAACATATGAAGGTGTAGTTAATATCACCATAGTCATAAAGAGCTATTCCTTATATTCCTTTTACCATTCATCAGAGTAAAGAAATAAATTTAAACATTAAAAAATGAAATAAATCTTGACTTGCAGTAAAATGAATTAACCCAAGTGTACAGTAAGGTAATGGCATAATCACAAAGAGAAAAATGATTACAAGTTATTTCAAACAAGTAATTTCATATATGCCAAGAGGTATATGCACTGAGCCAAAAAAAAAAAAAAAAAAAAAAAACAGAGACAATGTTTAGAAGAATTCTTAAACACTTTCACTAGGCCAGTGCTGTGCCTCAGTTGGCTGGTGCCGTGGCTCACTTGGCTAATCCTCTGCCTGCGGCGCCGGCATCCTAGCTTGTAGTCCCGGTTAGGGTGCTGGATTCTGTCCCAGTTGCTCCTCTTCCAGTCTAGCTCTCTGCTGTGGCCCGGGAAGGCAGTGGAGGATGGCCCAAGTGCTTGGGTACTGCACCCACATGGGAGACCGGGAGGAGTACCTGGCTCCTGGCTTTGGATTGGCACAGTGCGCTGGCCATGGTGGCCATTTTGGGGGTGAACCAATGGAAGAAAGAACTTTCTCTCTGTTTCTCTCTCTCTCTCTCTCTCTCACTAATTCTGCCTGTCGGGGAAAAAAAAAAAAAAGAAAGAAAAACAAACACTTTCACTAGCCATATTGCTGGTGACAGTGTCACCATAATTAACTTTTATACAAGAAGCCTATGGAAACTCCAGATTATCTTTTAACCCCATTTTTGTGCATTTTCGAAGATCCTTTCACTGTTGCATAGTGTATTTCATGTGATTTTAAAACTGAGAGATTATATTGGTGTCTTTGAAATCCAGATAGTCATGCATTTGAGATGCAGATGTGAGATTAGTGAAGTAAAGCCCTGTAGTCCTATATGGAAATATAACTTTTAGTATAAATTCATGTCACTACACTTTTCAAAATAAACAGTTCCAATCCTGTTGACTAGAAAATCTGAAAAATAATGGTCCCTCAGTAGTAATAACTACCTTAATATCCATAATATGATATTTATTGATCTCTGGACACTTTTTCCCACTAAAAGCGATTGGTTTCTCAATTGCAGGACTGATGCATGATCTGAGACAGAAAATAGGCAACATTTCCCTAAAACATATGTCATAGCAAAAAGCTACCAATAACTACCAGAGTTATGATAAATGGCCCAACCAAGATCCAATGTAAAGAGCCCCCATCATGCCAAGAATAGAATAAGCTGAATATCATTAAAGATTTAAAAAACAAACAAACAAAGAAACAAAAAACCTCCAATCAAATGAAACACAGCAAATACATCTAAATATAAGAACTCTTAGTAACCACTGGGGTTTCGTCACCACTATCAGATGCTATTTTTAAAACTTGTCAATAAAGGCCGGCGCTGTGGCTCAACAGGCTAATCCTCCGCCTTGCGGCGCCGGCACACCGGGTTCTAGTCCCGGTCGGGGCACTGGATTCTGTCCCGGTTGCCCCTCTTCCAGGCCAGCCCTCTACTGTGGCCCGGGAGTGCAGTGGAGGATGGCCCAGGTGCTTGGGCCCTGCACCCCATGGGGAGACCAGGAAAAGCACCTAGCACCTGGCTCCTGCCAACGGACGAACGCGGTGCGCCGCCCGCAGCGCGCCATCCGCGGCGGCCATTGGAGGGTGAACCAACGGCAAAAGGAAGACCTTTCTCTCTGTCTCTCTCTCTCACTGTCCACTCTGCCTGTCAAAAAAAAAAAAAAAAAACTTGTCAATAAAAAAAAAAATCCCTCAAACATTTACAATTATCTGTTATTCATGGTATACACATATTGGTGTAATGTAAAGCAAAATTCCTCCTTCTATGAAAGTATTCTAGCAAACCTACATAAAGGAATGATAGAATTAAACTATCTGGTATTACAATCCCAAAGGAAACAATGGATCTAATCCTTGGTTACTCATTTCTATTGAAGTTAGATAAAGTAGCCTAAGCAAGTATTATATTCCTTGTAAGAAAATAACATTATATTTACCCAAAATATTTATATGCAACTGTTATTTTTTAAAGATTTGTTTATTCATTCATTTATTTATTTGAAGGGCAGAATTACAGAGAGAGAGAGACAGAGACAGAGACAGAGACAGAGAAAGAGATCTTCTACCTACTGTTTCACTTCCCAGATGGCCACAATGGCTGAAGCTGGGCTAGTCCCAAGCCAGGAGCCAGAGATTCTACTAGTCTCCCACATGGGTACAGGGGCCCAAGAGCATTTACAGTGTTACTCAACAAAAATTAAACAAATTTTAACAAACTTAACAAAAAAATGAAATAAAGGTTGGTATAAGTGAATATGTAAGAAGTTAAGTGGAATTGTATTTGACTGATTGGTATATTTTCTCATTAATCAAAAGCAATATATTCTTAAATATTTAATTTTATGCTAGCGAACCATTTTGGTATGATTTTAGACATATATTTTCTTGGTAAAGAGACTTCATTGATCTCTTGGCATTCTCAAAAAAAAAAAAAAAACGGGAATGTTTGGTGACATTTTGAGAAATGAAAACTTTCCCAGGATTAAAGACAGACACAGTTATCTGCCTAGAAGTCTTGCAAATGATTTTCAGATTTTTAACAAATAATATATATATTCTCATGGGAGGACAATGAACTTTTGAGCTTTTTCTTCTGTTATAGGAAGGCTGGGAAATATATACAACACAATTTTGTAAGTAAGCATGTGAGCACATAGGAGTATATTGGATGTGTATTTTTTTACTTAATAGAGAAGAAATAAAGTAGTTGGCTTTTGATCCATTTCTTTCTTAATTTTAGATGTTCACCCATGTGACTGTACTGGTTAATCAGTATTAACATTGAGCAAAATGATAAAGCACTGTCGACCTTCAGTTTCTAAAATGAGGTTAAAGATTTATAATGCATATTTTTCTTTTATTTTAGTATTCCTGAATGTTGGATGTTTCGAGTCACCATCTTCTATTTTTTCAGATTTTAACATATCTTAAATTTGGAGCTTTCTTATAAGTCTGATATTGTTAAGTTGAGAAATTACTTTATAGTTAAGAAAATACAGATTGGGGGCTGGCATTGTGGTGCAGTTGTGGCTAGTATTGTGGCACAGCCCATATGGGAGTAGCCTGGCTCTTGGCTGCTCCACTTTCCTTCCAGCTCCCTGCAAATGCAGCTGAGAAGGCAGTGGAAGACAACTCAATACTTTGGCCCCTGTCATCCACATGGGAGACCAGGATGAAGCTCCTGGCTCATAGGTTCAGCCTGGCCCAATCCCAGCTGTTGTGGTCATTTAGGGAGTGGAAGCTCATGGAAGATCAATCTCTTCTCTCTTGTTTCTCCTTCTGTCTCCTCTCCTCTCCTCTCCTCCCCTCCCCTCTCTTTCTCACCATCCTCCTTCTACCTTCCCTCCCTCCCTCCCTCTCAATCTGTCACTCTGCTTTTCAAATGCATAAATATAGCCTAAATAAAATATATATTGCATAAATATATCCTAAATGAAAAAGGTAGGAAGAAATTGCCATGTACCCCACCACTCTCAGTTTTACTTGAGAGGGAATTCTACAATCACTTACTGACTTGTACTTCAGATTGGAGAGCTGACTGGGATCTGAGAAACCACTGGGCTTGGGAGCAGGGAAGCTGACTTGCTTTATTCCTCTCCTCCTCCCCCGCAGAGTGCAATACTTTGAAGGAAAGGTAGTACAGCACACTTCTGTTCTACTCCTAACAGCATCATAGTCAGAGTTGGGGCAACATGTAGGGCAAATGACAGACACCCTGCATCCTTTAACTGTGAGAGTTTTTGGGCATTAGCCCCAGAGCCATGCTCACATACTCAACATGAGCTAAGTAGATTCACCTTAGTTTCTGCGGGCTAACACCAGAAGCAGCCTATAAAAAAATCCACTAACACCCTGGGAGATCTGGGTGATGACTCCACTAAACCCCATAGCACCAGTTGTGACAATTCATTTAAATTTCTTAGTGCCACTGGAAGCTACCTGGCAGCCATTGAGAAGAATCTACCTGCATTCCACCTCTCTGGACTCATACCCTCCACAGCAAAGTCTCCTGTATACCTTGTAGTCACCCTGAAGGACTGGACAGGGTTCGGTTCACATATTCTTGTCCTAGGACTAGAGCTGTTGGTAAAACCACAGCACCTGGTAGGACCTGAGGCAGGATTCATCCATATTACACAGTCCTAGAGCCACAGCATTTGGTGCCACAAGCCCCAGCATCAGTCAGGCTTGCCAGTGTCACAACAGTACTGCTAGCCTTGTCTCCCTCAGCATCAAGAACAAGGTCCAGGCTATCGTATTCACCAGGTAGACTGACACCTAACTCTCCATGGACAAAAGACATACACCCAAGGAAACTGTTAATCACCTCAAAGCCACACTTCGATCCATATGAACTGCAGCAGGTGAGACCATTGTGTCACTTAAAGACGCAGCTGACATTGATTAAGACAGAAGTGATCACTCAGACACTATACTCTTGGGATCACTAGAATCAAAACCAAAGCAACAAGCAAAGTGATACACTATATTCCAGCCAAATCATGAACTCTTTTATGATAAAACCTACTCCATAAAGAAGAAGAAATTATTTCACCAGATGGGTAGATGTCTATGTAGGGAAACAGGAGACATGAAGAAACAAGGTAGTGTGATGCCTCCAAAAGAAGGCAGTACCCCTCCAGAACTGAAGGAAATTTTGAGGTGACAGATACAGAATTCAAAAAAATAACTATAAGGAAACTCAATGAGAGGCAAGAGAATACAGATAGACAGATTAAAACAATGGGCAAATCAATGAGTGACATGAATGAAAATGTTACTAAGGAAGTAGAACTCATTAAGAAGAACCAGATAGAAATTTTGGAGATTAAATCTTCAATCAGTGAAATAAAAAAAAAAATATGATTTAGAGCTTTAACAGCCGAATATATGAAGTGGAGGAAAGACTTTGACCTCAAGGACAAGAATTTTGAAATAACCCAATCATGCAAAAAATAAAGATAAAAGAATTAAAAATAATGAAGAAAGTCTACACAAATTAGGGGATGTATTAAATGACCAAATATTTGAGTTATAGGTATTCCTGATGGAGAATAAAAGGAAAAGTGCATTGAGAACCTGCTAAATTAAATGATAGTTGAAAATCTCTCAGGTCTTGAAAGAGGCATGGACTTTCAGATACAAGATGCTCAAAGAATCCCAAACCATCTCAACTGAAAAAAGTCATCTCCAAGGCATATTGTCATCAAATTGTCAAAAGTTAAAGACAAGGAGAGAATCCTAAAGACAGTAAGAGAAAAGTGACAAGTTACCTATAAAGGAAAACCAATTATATTAGATTCAGAGTTCTCAGTGGAAATCTTACAGGCCAGAAGAGAGTGGGGATATTTATCCAGTGAAGCTATCCTTTAAAAGTGAAGAAGAAAGAAAGTATTTTCCAGATAAGCAAAAACTGAGAGAATTCACCACTACCAGACAAACCTTACAAGTAATTCTGCAGGATATCTTGAATTAGCAGTAAACATCATGAAAACACATAATACTTCTAAATTCACCAACAGAGCAGGTAGAATCATTATCTAATCAACAGAATGACAGGTCATAGTTCTTATGTATCAATAGTAACCTTGAATATAAATGGATTAAATTCTCCAACCAAAAGACTTAGATTTGCTGAATGGATAAACAACCAGGACCCCACTAAATGCTACTTACAATTACTTTACAAAGATACACACAGACTAAAAGTAAAGGGTTGGAAACTGATATTCAAGGCAAATAGAAACCAAAAATGAGCAGATTCAATTCAGCAAGAAGACATAGTAATCATAAATATATGTGCCCAACACAAGACAACTCAGATATATACAGAAAATACTATTAGACCTAATATGAGAGATAATACTGAGTGACTTCAGCACACTACTGTCATCAATGAATGGATCATCTAAGCAAAAAATCAGTAAAGATATATTGGAGTTGTTACTATCTAGTAAATGGAGATAACGGACATTTACAAGAGATTTCACACAACAGCTACAGAATACACATTCTTTTATCAGCACATGGAACATTTAGGATAGATCACACATTAGGCCACAATTCAAGTCATAGCAAATTTCAAAATTTTGAAATCATACCAGGTATCTTCTAAGACCATAAAGGAATAAAACTAGAAATGAACAACAAGAACAACAATAGAACATTCATAAGTACTGGGAGTTAAATAACATACTACTGAATCATCAATGAGTCATTGAAGAAATTAAAAAAGAAATAAAAAAACTTTATTGAAATAAGTGAAAATTAAAACAACATATCAAAACTGGTGAGATACAGCAAAAGCAGTATTATTGAGAGGAAAGTTTATAGCATAATGTGCTCATATTTAAAAAAGAAAAATGTCTAATGGTGTATCTTGAAGACTTAGAAACACAAGAACAAACCAAACCCCAAATCAGCAGAAGGTGAGAAAATAAGGATTAGAGCAGACACAATTAAATTGAAACTAAAAAAAAATACAAAACATCAACAAAACAAAAAGTTGTTGTTTGAGAAGATAAACAGAATAGATTAACCTCTACCAAGACTAAGAAAGAAAAAAAGAGAAAAAATTCTAATAAAATTAGAGATAAAAAAAGAGACATTACAACTGACATGATTGAAATCCAAAGAATCATAAGAAACTACTTATGAATTATATGTTAACAAACTGGAAAACCTCAAAGAAATGGATAAATTCTTGAATTCATATAACCTACTAAAATTACATCAAGAAAATGTAAACAACCTAAACAGACCCATAATAAGCAATGCAATTAAAGCAGTAATCAAGTCTTCCATCAAGGAGAAGTCTGGGAACTGATGGTTTTTCCACTGAATTCTACAAACCATTCAAAGAAAAAGTAACTCAAATACTCTTCATACTATTCCAAAAATATTGAACAGGATGGAACTCTGCCAAACTCTTTTCACGAAGCCAGCATCATTTTGATACCAAAACTAAAGACATGACACAATCATTACAAACCTATATTCTTAATGAACATAGATACAAAAATTCTAAACAAAATACAAGGGAATCAATTAAGGAATAGAAAGAAAGTGCATCAAAGTTGGAATAGAAGTCAAATCACCCATGTTTGCAAGTGACATGATGTTGTGCATGGAAAATCTCAAACACTCCACTAAAAGTCTGTGAGAATTAAACTAATTCAGTGAAGTTGCAGGTTATAAAATAAACACACATATAACAGTAGCTTTTTTGTATGCTGATGATGAACTCACTGAAACAGAAATCAAGAACGAAATATCATTCACAATAGGCACAAAAAATCTAATATTTATTAATAAATTTAATGAAATTTATCAAACATTGATGAAAGAATCATCAGGACATAAGAAAATGGAAAGAATTCTTTGCTCATGGATTGGAAGAAATTTTTTTTTGACAGGCAGAGTTAGACAGTGAGAGAGAGAGAGACAGAAAGGTCTTCCTTTTCTGTTGGATCACCCCGCAAATGGATGCAACGGCTGGCGCACTGTGCCAATCCAAAGCCAACAGCCAGATGCTTCCTCCCGGTCTCCCATGTGGGTGCAGGGCCCAAGCACCTGGGCCATCCTCCATTGCACTCCCAGACCACAGCAGAGAGCTGGACTGGAAGAGGAGCAACTGGGACAGAATCCGGTGCCCCAGCCGGGACTAGAACCTGGGGTGCTGGCACTGCAGGTGGGGGATTAGCCAAGTGAGCCGCGGCACTGGCGGAAAGAATCAATATTTTTAAAATGTCTATACTACCTAAAGCAATCTGCAACTTAGTGCAACCCCTATCAAAATGCCAATGACATTATTTACATAATTAGAAAAAACAACTGTAAAGTTCACCTGGAATCACAAAAGACTCAGAATATCCAAAGCAATCCTAAACAACAACAACAAAAAAATCAAGCTACAGACATCACAATGTCTGATTTCAAAGCATACTACAAAGCTATAGTAATTAAAACAGCATAGTACTTGCATGGAAAGTGATACATAAATCAGTGGAACAGAATAGAGAGTCTAGAAATTAACCCACATACATACAGCCAAATCATCTTTTAAAATTTATTTTTCTTATTTTTGAAGTTTTTATTTGAAGTATTTATTTTTGAAGTTTATTTATTTGAGAGGTAGTGTTACAGACAGTCAGTCTAGAGACAGAGAGAAAGTTCTTCCATCTGCTGGTTCATTCCCCAGATGGCTGCAATGGCCAGAGCTGGGCATATTTGAAGCCAGGAAGCAGGAGCTTCTTCTGGATCTCCCATACAGGTGCAGGGGCCCACATACTCGGGCCATCTTCCACTGCTTTCTCAGGCCATAAGCAAACAGCTCAGCAAAGTGATTTTTGACAAGAGAACTGTGACCACACAGTGGAGTAAGGATAACCTTTTCATTTCTAAGCAATATTTGTCCTATTTAATTGTCAATAGTTTGGTAATTGAAAATGCATTGAAATTAAAACCTCTGATTATGTAATCAGCAATGATCTTTTTATACGATCTAGTTATCATT
This sequence comes from Sylvilagus floridanus, assembly GCA_949820135.1. Taxonomy (NCBI): domain Eukaryota; kingdom Metazoa; phylum Chordata; class Mammalia; order Lagomorpha; family Leporidae; genus Sylvilagus; species Sylvilagus floridanus. The sequence continues at coordinate 50,768,295 of OX463224.1, read as the reverse complement.
GTTATGTTTTCATGTGTATGGAAACATGTATGACTTAAATGAGTAGAAAAGCATACTGATCCTTTACAATTCTATTCCTTTCTTGATTGTTTAACTGTGGTGATGATGTTCTTTGTATAAGTATTTCAAATGGAGTAGCTGAATCTTTGTATCTTGATTGAATTACAGGAAGTAGAAAAGAAATAAATTTTTCTCTATTTGAGGGGCTACCTTTTAAAATTATCATTACAAATAAGTGGTTATTGAATATGCTTGGCTCCAAAGTGATAATTTGTATTTCTTCAGAAAATATATGATCTTTTTTTACCTTCTGGGTGTTTATGTATAGGATGAAAGAAGTACTTTATTAGGAGATAAAGTTAGTTTCTTAAATAAATATATATATATTTTAAATTATCTACCGCTCTTTTACAAAACTTGATACAGAGTAGCATAGAAATTGATATTTTTTCATTTGATTTTTCTCAATATGATGTTTTGAAAGATGAAAAAGTTTAGCAATTTTTAAAATTTATTTATTTGATAGAAAGAGTTAGACAGTGAGAGAGAGAGAGAGACAGAAAGAAAGTTCTTTCTTCCATTGGTTCACCCCCAAAATGGCCGCTACGGCCAACGCAGCGCCGATCTGAAGCCAGGAGCCAGGTGCTTCCTCCCGGTATGCCATGCAGGTGCAGGGGCCCAAGGACTTGGGTCATCCTCCACTGCCTTCCCGGGCCACAGCAGAGAGCTAGACTGGAAGAGGAGCAACTGGGCTTCGATCCCAGCGCCCATATGGGATGCTGGTGCTGCAGGCAGAGAATTAACCAAGTGAGCCATGGCGCCAGCCCGAAGTTTAGCAATTTTTAAGCACAGGAAGATATGATTTTAAACTCTACATCTTAATGAAATCTTTTACTTTCTGTTTATCCACTGACACAATAGTTGTTATAGCACTGACAGGTTCTTCTGAGACTATGTGATGACTTCTGATAGACAGTGAATTGGTTCACCTATTGTTACTCTATTAATGTTTTTGAATATTTAAGATATCATCTATGTTTTCATTTACTCAAAAATTTAATATTTTCATATTTGTTTATTTAACATTGCATTTGGAATTTTGGAAAAATTAATGATGGAAATAAAAATAATCCTTACCTCTTCATTTAGTATGTGGTATTAAGTGCTTCTATTCACATGACCATTGCTTTTGAAATATAATCTTTGTTAACTTGTAACTTCCTCCTATTCTACATAGCATCTAAAGAAAAAATAAAGAATTCCCCCAGCTATTCTAGGATGTTCCAAAGCAACACCTTCAGGTCTATTATTTTTTCTTTTTAGGTGATTTTCAAACTGGGTGTTTTTGATAAGCTATATAATAATGTATCAGAATTTAGACTAGAAATGCTATATTTTCCTTTCAAGCAGGAACTTGAACCATAGTTTTTAAAAAAAGCATATGGGGAAATAGTAGATGGAGGGGAGAAGAAAAAAGCATGGAAAAAGACCTTGAGAGAGAGGAAATAGAGATGTTAAAGCAAACCTATCTTTAATGTGGTGAGAACAAACGAGTTTTGATCACAGATCTGAAAATTTGAGATAACTAAAGTCACTGGCCATGACTTCAGGGTGATAAAACATTAGAAGGGGTTTCAAGGAGTTTGTGGGGTTGCTGTCTTGTTCATTTGAAAAAGTGTGTTTCTTAATAATCATCAATCTGGATAATACAGATGATGAACTGCCAAAGGTAGATGACTAGTCTAATGCCTTTTTTTTTTTCGATTCTCTGATTCTGATTCAAAGCAACATGTATTTTCTCCTGTGCTTAAAAAATTTATAATGCGTGCCAACATCACATCATAAGACATTGAGCTTCAGAATTTATATTTATTTGATAATAAATTTTGCATATAATGTTATGGTGAACTTAGAGGCAAGTAATCTAAACTTTTTGAATTATTAAATTTAATTTGTACATATGTGTTTATCCAAATTTTTTTTAAAAATTTATAAGATTTATTTATTTATTTGAAAGCCAGAGAAGGAGGGATGGAGGGAGAAAGGGGGAGAGAGACAGACAGACAGAAATAGGGGGAGAGGAAGAGAGAGAAAGGGGGAGAAAGGGAGGGGAGGGAGAGAGGGAGAGAAAGAGAGAGAGAGAGCGAGAGACTGACTAACTTCATCTACTGGTTCACCACCCAAATGGCTAAAGAGGTTGGGGCTGGGTCATGCAGAAGCCAGGTGCCAAAACTCCTTCATAGGTGCGGAGACCTAGGGTGCATTAGCAGGGAGATGAGTCAGAAGTGCATCAGCTAGGACTCAGACAAGTATCATATGGGGTTCGGCATTGCAGGTGGTGGCTTAACCCACTGCACCACAACACTGAACAGTTTTTTTTTTTTTACCTTTAACATTGTACATTGTTTTTCTTTTCTTTATTGACTCTTGACTATGCTCTTAGTGAGTTTGCTGTTTGCAAGCATGTCTTGTTTGAGGTGGTTCAGTAGGAATGTCGTGGATCAGAAGAGAGATTTTTATTTCATGAGAGAAGAGATGCCATTAATTTTAAATAGAAGTTGTAAAGTTTTCCGCATACCATAAAACTGAAGAAGATTGAAGTCCATAAAAAAGATTTTTTAGGTAGCTTGCAGAATGATGTGATTTGAAAAAAGTCTGGCTTTGTGACTTGTATTGAAGTAGTATCTACCTAATGGCTAGAACTGAAGTCAGATTTCAGTGGAGTGTGGAGTTAATGAATGGGGGTGAGAGTGTACTCCTCTTTTTTCAGGAGCTTGACTTCAGGAGGATAATTAAAGGACAATGGCAAGAGAGAAAACATAGGTGTTAAAAAATGGAGAATCCCATAAATAAAATAACTTTCCTTTTCCCTTTTCATTGTTTGAAGTATCCTGGCAGCTGCCATTGAATACAAATTTGGATTTAATGTAATGCACATGATAACAATCCTTTTGGTAATAACTTAAGGTTTAGGATTGTGAGATCATCAAGGGAAAGAACATTTAAATGGTAGAATGACAATTGATCTTCAGTAATTTGGGACTCAAGAGGACACATAGGCATTGGCTAATGTCAAATTGCTCCAAGTTAAAGCATTTTAGAATTGTTTCCACCTTTAAAATATTTTTCATAAAATTATAAATGTGGATGCAATTCATTTGATGTGTGAAATTGCTGACCTTATTTTATAATGCTAATTTTGATATAATTTTAAATATTTTTCATTAAATGCTCTCATTACATTTGAAGCCTTTCATTTCTTATTATTTTGTTGTTTTGTAGCATTTAGTGTTTGCTGTGAGTACAGACCAATTAAATATCTGATTATTATAACTTCTTAAATTCCTTTTATAAAGTTGGAAACTTACTAATTAAATTTTGAACAGATTTATTGAGACAGTTTATATACTATAAATTGCACTCAATGAAAGTATACAATTCAATGATTTTTTAAATTATATTTATAGACTTGTACAATCATCATCAAATCCAGTTTTAGAATATTTCCACTGCCCTAAAAAATATTTATTGCTATCGATTTCTGTTGCTACTGTCAACCCCAGGAAACCACTAATCATTTTGTCTCTTGTTCTGTTTCCATACCATTTGGGTGTACTGTAATACAATTTTGACACTAATTACCCAGAATTAGCATCAGTCTCTACACTCACCCTCCAAATGACTGCTCTCAACTCAGATGCCAGTTACATTCTTGGACTTACATTTGCATTTCTGATGACTGTTTTTAAATTTGGGGATTCCCCAAACTCTCTCAGGTTCAATAATTCTCTAGAATGGCTTAATAGAACATATAGAAAGAGCTTTATTTAGAATTGCAATTTATAATGATAGACATAGAACAAGGCCATAAGACAGTCTCGAAGGAACCTGCACAGAGCTTGCTTGCCTTCTCTCTGTATAGTCAAGTTACATCAACTTTCCTATATTTTAGTGTGGTCACCAGTTAGGCATCTCCTCCAAGCATCAGTGTTCATAGTTTTTATTGGGGTCTTATTATAAAAGCATGATTGATTAAAGTATTGGCCAATTGAGTGAACTGAATCTCCAGTTCCCCTTTAGTCTTCTGATGTCCTGTTGACATAGTACTAACTCTCTAATCTTGTGCTTGGTCTTTCTTTCCAACAACCCAGTCCTGAAACTTTCTCTGTGAGTCCCCTTATTACCTTAATAAACACAATCCTTGGGGCCAGGTCTGTGGCACAGCAGGTTAAGCCATCGCCTACAGCACCAGTATCCCATATGGGATCCCATATGAAACCAATGAGAAAATAGGTAAAAAAAAAAAATTGGACAATATATACAAACACCAATAAACATTATGAAAAGAGGCCAAATATCATTAATTGAGAAATACAAATTACTACCACAACACATTTTTAGAATGGCTATTATCAAAAAGACTGACACACCAAATGTTAGTAAGGATGTTAACAAACCAGACTTCTAGTACATAGCCAGGAGGAATGTAAAATGGTACAGCTATTTTTTAAGTTATTTATATGAACTAGCAATTCTACTCCTAGTTATCAACAGAAAAAAGTGAAACATATATCAACATAAGAATTCTATACAAATGATCATAATGGGACATGCTCAATCGGACTTGCCCCAAATGGTGGAGTTAGAAACGTGCCAGGGGAATCCAATACAATCCCATCAAGGTGGCATGTACCAAGGCCATCTCACTAGTCCAAGTGATCAATTTCAGTTCACAGTTGATCACACTGATAGGTCTAAGAGTCAAAGGGATCACATAAACAAGACTAGTGTCTGCTAATACTAACTGATAGAATGAAAAAGGGAGAGAATGATCCAACATGGGAAGCGGGATACACAGCAGACTCATAGAATGGCAGATGTCCTAAATAGCACTCTGGCTTCAGAATCAGCCCTTAAGGCATTCGAATCTGGCTCAAGAGCCCATGAGAGTATTTTAGTCATGGAAAGCCAAGACACTCTGAAAAAAAAAAAAAAAGAAGAAGAAGAAGAAGAAGACCTAAATGAAAGATCTCTGCGAGTGAGATCCCAGTGGAAAGAACCGGGCCATCAAAGAAGGAGGTACCTTTCTCTGAAGGGAGGAAAGAACTTCCACTTTGATTATGACCCTGTCAGAATAAGATCAAAGTTGGCAAACCCAAAAGGCTTCCATAATCTTGGCAACTCATGACTAGAGCCTAGGGAGATTACTGACGCCATAAACAAGAGTGTCAAATTGTTAAGTCAACAACAGGAGTCACTGTGTACTTACTTCTCATGTGGGATCTGTCTTTAATGTGTTGTTCAATGTGAAGTAATGCTATAACTAGTACTGAAACAGTATTTTTACACTTTGTGTTTCTGTGTGGGTGCAAACTGATGAAATCTTTACTTAATATATACTGAATCGATCTTCTGTATATAAAGATAATTGAAAGTGAATCTTGATGTGAATGGAATGGGAGAGGGAGTGGGAGATGGGAGGGGTGTGAGTGGGAGGGAAACTATGTGGGGGGGGAAGCCATTGTAATCCATAAACTGTACTTTGGAAATTTATATTTACTAAATAAAAAAAGAAAAAATAAACATTATTACAAGTAAAAAACAGTATTATGCATAACAGCTAAAAATTAGAAACAATCTAAATGTCTAATAACTGGTCTGGATCAACAAAATGTTATCCTTCTGGTGGATAACTGTTCAGTGTAAAAAGGAAAAACTACTGGTATGAACGCTAAGGATACATATTACATAATTCCATGTATATGAGATTTTCAGAAAAAGCATATCTATGGGCTTTTGTTCCCCTATAGAGCTTCCAAAGAATTCTAAAATTCCCTTAGTTAGTGACAGGAGTTTGGTTTGTTTTTTTTTTTTGTTGTTGTTGTTATTGTTAAAAGATTTGTTTATTTATTTGAAAGGCAGAGTTACAGAGAAAAGAGATACCCTTCATCCAATGGTTTACTATCCAAATGCCTGAACAGCTGAGGCTGACCCAGGCCAAAGTCAGGAGCCAGGAGCTTCATCTGGGTCTTCTAAGTGGGTGCGGGGGCCTAACCACTTGAGCCATCCTTAGTTGTGTTTGCAGGCACATTAACAGGGAGCTGGATCAGAAGTGCAGAGTTGGGACCCAAACTGATACCCATATGGTGTTGTGGGTGGTGGCTTAACCCACTGTGCTGCAACACTGGCCCCCTTAAATTTTTTTGTATTAACAATAATTGTATATGTTTAAAGGGCACAACATGACATCTTAGCACATGTGTATGATATTTGTCAAATCAGGGTAATTAACAATTCCCTTTCTTTCTAGTATTATCTAATGATTAGAGCACTGGAGCTTCCCTCTACTTGCTCATAAAATATATAATGGGTTATTGTGAACTGTAGTCACTCTGCCGTGGTGTGTAACACCAACTAATTCCTTCAATCAAACTGATATTGTTCCTATTATCCAAACTCTATCATCCCATCCCAAATCCTCCCAGCCTCTAGTAATCACTAGTCTGTGTTCATACTTTGTTTTCTTTTTCTTTTAGCTTATACATATGAAGGGAGAAAATGTATTTGTCTCTGTGTCTGGCTTATTATACTTTACATGTTGTCTTTCAGTTATATCCATGTTACTTCACATGACAGAGTTTCATTTTTTGTTGCTGAATAATATTCTATTGTGCATATAAACCACATTTTCTTTGTCCACTCATCTGATGTTGGATATCTTGGTTGATTCCATATCTTGGTTATTGTGAATTGTGAATGGTTACCATGAATATGATGGAGCAGTTATCTCTTTTATACAATGGTTTCTTGTCCTTGGGAAATATACCCAGCAGTGGAATTGCTGGGCGTTCATTGTCTTTTGAGTTGCAGGAGGTGAATATATATTTTAATTGTTTATGTATTTATTCAAAAGGGACAGAGATAGAGTGAGGGACACCATTCATCTTCTGATCCACTCCCCCAAATAGCCACACTGGCTGGGCTGGGCCAGGAACTCAATGCTCTACCATTTTCTCAAGCACAATAGCAAGAAGCTGGGTTGAGAATAGAGCATCCAGCCCTCCTGTATCAAATACTGGTGTCACAGATTAGCCTGCTGCTCCATGACACTAGCTCCTTAGCATAGAATTTAATTCTGGACAGAAGTTTTTGTGATATACAGACTTATTTTTTCCCTACTTTATGGCCTGTCTTTCCATTTTCTACATAATACCCTTTGAGGAGAAAAAATTCTGAATTTTGACTATGTTCCATTCTTCAAGTATTTTTTTTGGGTGGGGGGTGGATGGGCTTTATTTTTGGTGTCATATCCAGGGAATCTTTTTATCTAGTCTAAGGTCATGAAGGTTAGCCTCTTGTTTTCTTCTAAAGGGTGTATACACAAAGGGTGTATTCCGCAAAGGTTTGTGATCCTTTTTAATTTTACTTTTGAAGGGAGGCATATGGATATTCAATTATACCAGCAGCATTTGTTGAAAAATTCTGTCTTCATCCTTTGAATTGCTTTTGTACCTTTGATAAAAAATATGTCATTTATATTGTTTGTTTATAAATTTTGTGGTTGTGATTATGCTAAGATGGAGGTAGCACAGTTTACCTGTCTCTCCCATGGATTACACCTGAAAACTCTGGACCGAATACATAAAATAACTGTCAGTCATGTGGAAGATTCCTGTTTTTGTGTTTTGTATTTTGGTGTTTGTTACACTCTTCTGTTGGGACTTCAGGCAGGCCTCAATCATGACGTTGTCCTTCTGCAGATGGTGACAATAGTGGCATTGTTAGCTATACAGACATCTAACATCTTAAAGAATAATCTCTTTTCTTGAATAAATTACCTGGAAAGGGATCCTCTGGAGTTCAAAGAGTGAGGGGAGAATATATACTATTTTTAGCTTGCTTTTCTTTCTTAGTGCTTCACTCCTGGTAAGATACACTTGTAGAAAGTACATGACAGTGTGAAGAGGCAAAAATTCAATTTTTGTAGCCAGAGAATCAAGAAAAAGAGCCTGGGAGAAAATGTGTCTGGTGAAATCATGGAAATTAAGAAGTAGAATGGAAAACATGATTTTGTGTATGAAGTCCCAGACTGATCACTAACCTGAACATGTGTGAAGTATTTTCAAGGAGACATAGTAGAGAATTTGAGAGCTGAACTATGGTGTAGACTGCTGTCCTCGTCCTTGTTAGTTTTTAGGTAACACATGAGAGGATAGATGGAAGAACACTTGGAAACAATTGGGAAACTGAACTGACGTTGAAACCACAGAGGGTGGAAGGTAGTTTGGGAAGAGCTGATTGTTACTAACAGCAGCAACATTAAAAATAAAAACAAAAAACCAGTCAGTTCTTCAGAGAACCAGGAGTCTTTAACATGATCAAGAGTGTCGTAATACAATATTCAGCCCTCTAGGATACAATCAGATATTATCTGTCTTATCAAGAACCAGGACAGTGGTAAACAGGGAAATGCTAAACCAGGGAAAACAACAATGAACAAATTCCATCCTTGAAGTGACCTAGACTGTTAGAATTACAAAACAGTAAGGAGTACAACTTATTATTTATTGCAGAGATAGAGAGAATGCCTCCTTTTGCTAGTTCACACCGCAGATACCCTCAATGGCTAGGAACTCAATGCAGATGTTCTCATGGGTGATGGAGACCTAACCACTTAAGCCATCACCTGCTGCATGATCATCTTAGTGCCTTAACCTATAGATTAAATGCCTGCTTTAGGAGTAAGACTTCTGTAATGAATGGAAAGATGAACATTTTCAGAAAATAAATAGAAAGTTTAAATACAGACTAAAGAAAAATTTTTATCAGAGTAAATTAAAATAATTCAAATATTAATACTAAATATTAAAATAGCTAAAAATCATTAGATTAGATGAGTTCAATAGCAGAAAAAAAAAATGAAATAAGAACGTGGGGGCCAGCGCTGTGGCACAGTTAATGCTTAAAACCTTTGCCTGAAGCGCTGGCTGGTTGACCTCTCTCTCGGTCTCTACCTCTCTCTGTAACTCTGTCTTTCAGATAAATAAAATAAATCTTTAAACACACACACAGACACACATGCGTACACAAAGAACATGTGGAGTTGAACATTTTTGAGATTGTACAATCTGAACATTAAGAAGACTAAAATGAGCAGAACCTAGGCATATACTATCTGTCCTAAGAGACTCAGATGCTGAAGAAATTGGTATAAAAATGTTAAAAATAATGTCTGAAAATTTCCAGCTTTGGTGAAAGACATGTATTTACAGGCTCACAAAGTAAATTAAGAAGTTAAAAAGTAATTCTTAAAATGGAAGAAAAGTGTATTGAAAGGCAGTGACATTTGGAACACTCCGGTTCTTATAGTCCTTCCTGGGATGTTGAAGATTAAGAAGTATAATTAAGGAGTCTAGTCTACAGATTCTTTTTTTTTTTTTTTTTTTTTTGATAGAGTGGACAGTGACAGAGAGAGACAGAGGGAAAGGTCTTCCTTTTTCTGTTGGTTCACCCCTCAGTGGCTGCTTCGGCCGGTGCACCACGCTGATCCTAAGCCAGGAGCCAGGTGCTTCTCCTTGTCTCCCATTGGGTGCAGGGCTCAAGCACTTGGGCCATCCTCCACTGCACTCCTGTGCCACAGCTGACAGCTGGACTTGAAAAGAAGCAACCGGGACAGAATCTGGCGCCCTGCTGGGCGTCTATAGATTCTTTTAGGAGAATCGAATGATTGTAGTTTTAAGTTCCTTTATATTAAAGTGTTAATTTCCTTCTCAGTGAGGGTTCCATTTCTTTCAAGGGGAGAATTGGTATCATAGTGTGTACTTGAAATGGGAGTAATAGGCCTTAATATTCTTAATAAAGTATAAGAAAGGACTTGGAAAAATTTGCCAAAACAAAAAACTAAGAACAGAACTTTTAAATTGTGATGATGTTATGCAATGTTAAAATGAAGTCTTACCATCCATACTTGATTAGTAGGTTTACATGCCAAAATTAAACATATTTGATATTTCCTATTAATAATACATATAAATACATTATGTGACTACATACTATTTTAAGATATTTTCCAATTTTAAATCTGGAAGAGAAAAAGAAACCGATGTGCTTTCTTGTTTAAGTGTTTAAGTTATGATTTCTTGTTCCTCCTACAACTCTTACAGGTTCCTGTATATAAATTTTAATAATCACATATACCTATTATGAAAATTGCTTTTAATGATCACATTTTAATCAAGATTCTATTAATTGTAGGTGATAAGAAATATGAGTTTGTAAGCAGAAATGTGTGTCTCTTTAGCTCTGTATCACCTGGGTCATTGCAAATATGATTTCTATTTACTTTTATTCCTTTGCAGTATTTTATTATAAAATAATTGGTTTTAATGTTAATATAATGGGGATGTCATCTGTTTATAATTTTACTTAATGATAGAGAAGATTTGTTTTAGAAAACATTTTTCTTTAGGGAATTTATTAGTTTAAAATTGTGTTCTAGACAAGTTGAGTGTTATAAATAAGATAGGGCCTCCACTCTCATAGATATCCTTTTAAAAGTATTTTTGTGCTTCTTTTATTTTTCTCTTGATTGTTTATTATCTTAAGTGTGAGTTTTCTGTGTTAAATAATGTGTTTTCAATATAGGACATAAGTAAGGTTAATATTTGATATTATGATTATGTTCAATTGGATTTTCTTCTATTATATGCATGCAATCTACTATAGTTTAGATTACTTTCAGTCCTAATAGCACCTATTTCCATAGAGTTGAGGTTAAGGAAGGGCAGTGAGAGATAGCTATTGATTGAAGCTGAAAGCTCTATTGTATCTGAATCATAGCTGTCTAAATGACTGATTTTGTTTTACTTGGCATGAATCAGTAATCATTAAAATATTTTTCTTTGTTTCTTCAATATTTTACAGTAACGTTCAAAGCAAGTAAAGGTTAGCATTAATGTTTTTAATTCCTAAGACAGCTTTTTTCCAAAATGATGTTACAGTTAAATCATTTGATAAAATTACAGATTACTTAGGATAACTGGATATATGCATTAACACTGAAATTTGTGAATGGACATATATTCTATATGCTTGAAACCAAAAGTTCCAAAAGTTACATTAATCATTTTTATCCCAGGATCTTGTTCAGTGAACATTCTGTAATTAGAAAAATTTGCAATACATTTTACAAATATTTTAGAATCTTTTACATTCAAAAAGCATATTGTGTCATCATCCTTTCCTTTGTTCTTTTGGAAAATTACTTTACCAGAAATTGAAACCTTTTTTCTGATGTTTATTTGTGAATTATCTGTATTCCAAAAAAACACCAGAAAAATTAGCTATGCTATACGTACATGAAAGTCATATGTGTTGTACAATAATTACTTAATTTCCAATAACTTTTCTATTTGATATTGCCTGAATAATTGAGTTAATTCTTTCTTATTCAACAGATTTTTGTCTTTGATATTACATAAAGAACTTTATATATAATGAAGTTACTGTCTTTTTTCTGCATGTATTATTTTCTATAATGAATGCTTATAGCTTCTAGTCCAATACCTAGAATATTGATAGTGTTAAATACTTTTGAATTAAACATTGACTGGTAATATTTTAAATTTTTAACTTTTTGCTTTATATCACCATATATTTAATCAGTGTTCACATTTCCTAGCTTGTCTCTTTCTCTTTCTTTATGGTTGTTTAAATCAGCATCCAAATAAGTTTCATACATTCCAGTTGATTTAATGCTTATTAAATTTATTTTAATTTATTGATTTCCTGTCCATCCACCTTTCACTATAGTGTCCTAGAAAGTTATTTACTGAAGAAATCAAATTGTAATGTTTCTCATGGTTTGTTGCTTTGCTTATCCCTATGGGAGTCTTCCCTTATTCTTTTATTTCCTACAAATCGGTTATAGATCTAGAAGTTTGATTACGTATAGGTATGGTTTTTACTTCCCAGAAATACTTTATGATTGCTTTTCTGTACTTCAAGAAAAAATAGAAATATTCTTTTTTGTTCTTTATTCTTTTATCAGAAGAGTTGTGTAAAGGAAATTTGTCTTCATTTACTGTTTGATTGACTTTCTTATAGGAAAAGCAGGATAGTCTTGATTTTTCTATATTTGGTAGTATTCAAAATCATGAATTAGTTTCTTAAAACTCTCCTATGATGAGTGAGGTGGTATTTGAAATGAGCAACAGGAAGTCACACACTTTAAACATATTTTATGTATTTTTCAATCATCGTAGTTATCTCTCTTGATGGTCAAAGTATCCCTTGTTTGGCTTGTGGAAACCTAGGTAAGATAGCCTCTCGGTCATTTTTAATATAATTCGAATCATGCTCTGGTAAGATAAGCTGTTCTAAGTTCATCTTTTCTGGGTACATTTCCTGGCCCCAACTGGAATCACCTATTTCTCCAAGGAGCCCTAGTTAATTATCAAAAGAATTTTCAACTTAAAAATATTTTCTCTTTTAAAAATAACTGATTGCTGATGGATTAAAATTTTGATTTGCTGTAGCTTTGTTTATGTGGTATATGTGAATAGATTTTTTTTTAACTTGCCTACTATCATAGTTAACCATCTGGAATTTTGTTTTCACCTTAAGGAATCTCTATATCTACTATAAGGTTCATCTTTATGATGATTAGCTTTTTTCTCACGGAACTTTAATAATTAACATTATAATATATCTTTGGACTCATACATATATTTATAAAAATGTTCATTATATAATCAGGAAAAAGATCTATTAAATTATTGTAATTGTGAAATGGTAAGTTAAGTCACCTGACTTATGGCTTTATATTTTTCACTCACTGATATATAACTTTTAAGAATATATACAAACTTATTTTATAAAACCAGATGGGAAAATTAAGGGTAAAACATAATGTTTATAGGTATTAGGTTGTTAGTACTGTGTGGTTAGTATTTTCTATACTTTGGTTTTATGATTTCTATTTAAGTGTACCTTAACCAAAATGATAGTTTCTAAATGCTTACATGACTAATTATTAGTTTTATCACACTGAGATCTCAAAGTTTTTTAGGCTTGGAGATTTCAAACATTTAGAAATATCAGTGCTTGGTTTGTGTCTCAGGGAAATATGTCAAACCAACTAAGAGTTTATTAATAAAACTCTTACAGTCTATTTTCCTCAGAGATTTAGCTTGAATTTTTGTGCCAGAGGTTACATAGCAGTACTTCACAGGGAGTCTCTGGGGAGAGCAATAAGTTAGAGGGGCAGGGCAAGGAAAGCATGTGTACTAAGTTGACTCAGTGGAATAACCTATGCCAGATTCTGATTAATGTGTTCAAGAGGGAATGGAGAAATAGTTACTGTCTGTCATAAAGTACTGTGATTGGGTATGAACACTAACTTCCAAATCTAACAAATCCTGTTGAACTCAATGTAACCTTCCCCTGGGCTTTGGGGATCTTTCATATCTTGACATTGCCTTTAACTACCCAGATCCTTAAACCACATTCTCTTTGAGCCCTCTCACAATCTTTTTTTTTTTTTTTTTAAATGATTGTAGTAAGATGACCTGTAACATGCTGAATATTTGTATGTCTGTGTGCACTTGGGTGTGCATGAAGTTGACATTTAATTTGCTTTTTGTTTATAATATTTGAGTATTAAGAATCTTTTGATGGTATTGTACAACTTCTTGATTTGAAAGATAAGAACACTTCCCAACCAAACTGTAAAATTGTAGAGATGTCTAGCCACCATGCCATAGTAACAACTTCTTGTTTGTGGCAAAATAAGCAAATCATATTCCTTTACCAATCCATTCATCTTTCACAAAATGTTACTTAGACCTGGCTAGGGCTGTTTATTTGCTAATCTTTCATAGTTAAGCCTTCTTAGACTCTATTGCACATTGAGACTCAGTTAATAATAGTCTTTATCAGTCTTTGTTTAGAAAGAGTACTCTGTGTTTATGCTACAGGATGTTTTTACTAAATAAAATAATTATTCAGAATTCCCAGTTATAAGTTCAGAATTGAACAATGAAGGAGAGCATCTTCACAGACCCCACATGGTTGAAATGGTGAAATTCAGTGGATCACTTTGTGGTCTTAAGATGTTATCCTTTTCTTTAGAGTGTCATAGAGAGAGAGTCAATGTAGTTTGTAAAGTCATCTTTTTATTCACGCTGCACCCTCTAATCTCTTATGGGGCCTTTTATGAAAAAATTAAGTCATGGAAGTTTCTCTAGGTTAGTTGACTTTAACTGATTTGAATTCAAATCTGAAAAAAATAAGGTATAACCTAGAGTTCTGTGCTTTTTATTTTTAATCAATCTCCTCTTACTCTTATTCTGCATTTCAGTGTTTCCATTGGGGTGTTAAAAATTGTTTTCCTTTCAGTGTCCAAAACTTCACAAAGTTTTAAAGAATGTAGAAATATGTAAGGAAAACTATACATCACCTCTTTTCACTGTTTTTCCTTTGTACTTTATGCAATTGATACATATGACAATCTAAATAATTCTTTATAACATATTTATAACTGTTGTATTCTGTAATACAGATATTTTTAATTTACTCATTCTCTTGTTGAGAATTTGAATTATTTATTTTTATTTTTATTTTTATTTTTTATTTATTTATTTTATTTTATTTTATTTTTTGACAGGCAGGGTGGACAGTGAGAGAGAGAGACAGAGAGAAAGGTCTTCCTTTGCCGTTGGTTCACCCTCCAATGGCCGCCACAGTCGGCGCGCTGCGGCCGGCGCACAGCGCTCATCCGATGGCAGGAGCCAGGTGCCAGGTGCTTTTCCTGGTCTCCCATAGGGTGCAGGGCCCAAGCACTTGGCCATCCTGCACTGCACTCCCGGGCCACAGCAGACAGCTGGCCTGGAAGAGGGGCAACCGGGACAGAATCTGGCGCCCCAACCGGGACTAGAACCCGCTGTGCCGGCACCGCATGGCGGAGGATTAGCCTGTTGAGCCACGGCGCCGGCCGAGAATTTGAATTATTTTCAGGATTTTATGTATAATGCTAAAATGAACATCTTTCTGAATATACTCTTAGGCAATTTTTGAGTATTGTTAGGTACAATAGATTTCTGAGGAACAGTTGGTAGGTCAAAGGGTATATATGCACTTAAACAAAACAAAACAAAACAAAGTAAAACAAAACCAAAAACCAATCAATATATTCAAATTGCCCTCTGGAGAGTAAGAAATAATTTCTACTACAGCATGCATTAAGGACACGTTCTTTCCTCATAACTGTCAACACTGGTAATATAATCTTTGTCTTTTTAGTAGATCAAAAATGGTGCTATTTTTCTCCATTCTTTTTGAATTCAAACTGCTTCTTGAGTTTTTTTAATTACTCCTGTTTGATTTGTGACTTTGAGAATTTTTAGGCTATTGTCAAAGGTTCCACTGAACAAAGTAGAAGAATTGAGGAAAAATAACAACAGTATGCTTGCTGGTAGTTAGGAAGACTTCTCTTAGGTCACTATGTACTTTATTTGTTTATTTTTTAAATATTTATTTATTTTAAAGTCAGAGTTACACAGAGAGAGAGGAGAGGCAGAGAGAGCAAGAGAGAAAGAGGTCTTCCATCCGCTGGTTTACTTCCCAATTGGCTGCAATGGAAGAGCCATATCCAACACGGATGCAGGGGCCCAAGGACTTGGTCCATCTTATACTGCTTTCCCAGGCCACAGCAGAGAGCTGGATCACAAGTGGAGCAGCCAGGTCTCGAACTGGCTTCCATATAGGATGCAGGTGCTTCAGGCCAGGGCGTTAACCTGCTGTGCCACAGCACCAGCCCCAGGTCACTATGTACTTTTTCTTATGTGTGTTAAATTTGTTAGCTTCATATTTAAATGTCTAAAAGACATCATTTTTGCTTAAATTCAGATTTTTATAATTTATACTGAATTTAAAGTTTTAGAAAATTAATGATTTAATGGTCAAAACTGAGATCATATGTAACATTTGTAAAACTTATAAGTTAAAAATAATAGGTTATTTTATTCTTTTTAAAAAAGATCTAGTCTTATTTGAGGGTTTTGTATGTTTTTCTCTTTCTTTTTTTTTAAGCCAGAGAGATAATAAACTCTCCAGTGCAGGATCTGTTAAGTTCTATTTGGCACTCCACATAATCTTCCACAGTCCTTAGTAATGTTCTGATTTAGGCTGACTTACAGTCAAGTATTGGACTTGAGTAATTACAGTCAAGTATTGGACAGGAGTAATTAAAAAAACTCAAGAAGCAGTTTGAATTCAAAAAAAACGGAGAAAAATAGCACCATTTTCGATCTATTAAAAAGACAAAGATTATATTACCAGTGTTGACAGTTATGAGGAAAGATCATTGACATTGAATGTTGATTTTCTGTAAATTCATGAAGGGAGTTTATTTATTTAAGAAGTTTCAGAATTTCAAATTTGAAGAAGCCATGTCTTAATGGTATTTTTCCAAATGTGGTTGACTTTGTCTTCCTCTGAAGCTAAATTATTAATTTTGTAAAATATTTTTATGATCCGTTTGAGTCTTGGTTAGCAACAATACTATGCTGCTTTCCATCTTTGAAATGTTTTTCTTTTTTTCTCATCAACATTTATTTTTATTTATTTGAAAGGCAGAGTTACAGGGAAAAAGAGAGGAAGAGACAGAGAAATCTTTCATCTGCTGGTTCACTCCCCAAAATGCCACATTAGCCAGAGCTGGCCCAGACCAAAGCTAGAAGCCAGGAGCTTCTTCTGGGTCTCCCACATGGCTGGCAGGAGCCCAAGCACTTGGGTCATCTTCTGCTGCTGAACCAGCTGGAATGCCAGCCTCACAGATGACAGCTTAACTGGCTATGCCAAAACTCAGGCCCTGCAATATTTTTCTTTGATATTACTGATGCTTCCTATAGTGTGCTCAGGGAATTCAAAATAATCTTATGAGCGTCCAGTGAAAAAATAAGTTCAGAATATGAATTTTCTGTAGAAGCCACCATACCATATAAACAATTCTAGGGGTGGGCCTTTGCCTAGTAGTTCAGGTGTTGATTAAGATGCCTGTGTCCCATATCAGAATGCCTGCTTTTAAGTCCTGGGTCTGGTTCCAGATTACAGCTTTCTCCTAATAGGCACCTGGAAAGTAGCGGGCAAGGCTCATGTGGTTGGGTCCTTGCTACCTACCTGAGAGATCTTGATTTGAGTTCCTGGTTCCTGGCTTAATCTGGCCCAGCCCTGGCTGGTGTAGGTTTTGGAGAATGAACCAGTGGATGGAATTTCTCTTTGTCTTTGTCTGTCTGTCTCTGTCTCTCTCTTTCTCTGTGTCTTAAATGGAAAAAAAGAAAAAAAAAAGCAAATCAAACTTGATATTGCACACACATATTTTATATGCATTCTCACAGAAGTTCTAGCCTTTTAATACACTTTGTTCCCTAGTCATCCTATGCCATTTTGTTCAGTTTGACTTGATTTGTTCTGTGTTTTGTTTTGTTTTGTTTTGTTTTGTTTTCTGTACATTCTGTTTAGCCACACCATAAATTTCCAGAGGACAGGGAATATTTTCGTTGTTCTTTGACTTATGTAAAAACTTGCATGCTTCTAATACCTTATTTCTATAATTGCATAAAGTACAATTTAAAAAAATTCTAGTGTTAGATTGGTGGTAGGTATAGTTTTTAATGGTATAACCATGAGACTATTTTCTCTAATATACTGGTTACACTTAACCTTCCTCACACTTCCCTTCTAGGAATCCTAGGCATTCTTAGACATTTTGTAATCATTATAAACATGTTGAGAATTTGTATAGTGGCAAGGATGACAGATAGGATATGTTGTTATGGGTAGCATCCTTCTGATAATGTTTGTTTGAAAAAATATTTATAGGAAGTATGCATTGTGAAACTATTAAAACAGATTTTAAAAAATCATTTGGAAAGACCAAAGATAGAGTAGCAGATACAGAATTATACTTTTTATTTGTAAATAAATCATGTAGAACCAGAAACTGCTATTATAAACTTGTGTATCTTGATTTCTAAAAACACTGTCTTACAAAACCACATGCGCTTTATTTTATAACCTTGTCAGATAAGAACACAGTTGATTTACTCAAATTCTTGCTTGTTTACAGATATTCTGCAGACTTCAAAGCTCTTACTACACTCTGATAAACATAATCAGCCTCTTTATGAAGTTCTGTCACTGCCTAATTCCAGTTTATCTTTGGCTGCTGTCTGTGGGGATTATTATAGATAATGCTGTGGAAAATAAGGAGACCATCTGGTGGTGATGGTAGTGTTGGGTATGGGGGAGAATTTTTAGTAAGAATCAAGCAGACTTTTTAAATAACTTTTTTTATGGTGTTTTAGTAATTGGAAAACTTGAAACTTCTAAAAACACTTAGAAATATTTTAGAATTTGTGAGTTTTTTTTTTTTAAGAGAACCTTGTAGGCATTCACTTGCTATCACCATTAGACTGAGTTATCTTACTTTAAAAAGAAAAAACAGCTTTGAAGAACTGACAATTTGAGTTAACATTAAGGAGGATAGGATTAATGTTAAGGAGCTTCCAGAAGGTTACCTGTATGACAAAGCAGAAGATCCCGAAAGAAAGTGACCTGAAAAAAGATAGCTGCAGATGATCTGTTTATTTCTGTTGTAGTGTATGTTGTACTACCAATGAAGTTGATATTACTTATTTGCTTTGTGTATTACCAATTTTTAGATAATATATTTATATACTTATATGCAACGTTGTCCTATCCTTTATTATTCCATGCTTAAGTTCACTGATTTTTATGAATCTTGGAAATCCCTCTAAAATCACAGTATGGCCTATTAAAAGAGCCATTAAAGGAGATTGCTGTAACTTTCACAGCAATGAGTACTGCAGAAATTAAATTGACATTTTTGCTGGCCAACTATTCAAAAAATTGTCCTTGTTCTCTGAGTATTAGTTGTCCATAGTCATTTTACTTCATTTGATTCTGTATAAATGGGTTATATCTCAGTTCATTTGAGACCTGGCTTTTGCTTAGTCTGCCTGTATGTTTTTGTCAACAAAATAGTATATATTACATAACCAAATGTTTTCTTTTCTTTCGTATTATGAAGATACTTGTCTTTTTTTAAAAAAGTACCCATTTATTATTTTTTTTAATTTTTTTTTTTGAACAGCAGAGTGGACAGTGAGGGAGAGAGAGACAGAGAGAAAGGTCTTCCTTTGCCATTGGTTCACCCTCCAATGGCCGCCGTGGCCCGCACACTGCAGCCGGCGCACCATGCCAATCCGAAGGCAGGAGCCAGGTGCTTCTCCTGGTCTCCCATGGGGTGCAGGGCCCAAGCTCTTGGGCCATCCTCCACTGCACTCCCTGGCCACAGCAGAGACCTGGCCTGGAAGAGGGGCAGCTGGGACAGAATCTGGCGCCCCGACCTGGACTAGAACCCGGAGTGCTGGCGCCACAAGGCGGAGGATTAGCGTAGTGAGCCATGACGCTGGCTAGTACCCATTTATTATTTTTAGATAAAACTAAATGGTGTGAGTGATGAAATTTCTTCAGGATTAAGACTGTTCACTCATGTATTACTTCAGTTTAATAACTGACCCCCTTTTCCTGTATAAATCCAATTGGATTAAAGTATCGAAACTCAGTCATTTTTAGCTATTATTTAACAGCATGTTTTATGGTCATTTTACCTTGCAAAATATTCATTGATACCTTTTCCAACAGAATTTATAAAAGTATTTGAAATTTGATTCATAACTCACTATTGCTTAACATTTATAGATTTGGAAGTCTGTGAACAATAGTGTTTTTTTTTTAAACAGAATGGATTTTTTACAATGTTTGTATAGTATATTCCCCATCAAATGGAAATTCCTCTATGCTGCAGTTTTATCTCATTCTTTTTTAAAATTTTTTATGGGTATGATCATTTAGAAAAGACAGTACCTTCCATGTTGATAATACCTTCACTGTATAAAAGTACTTTTTTGTTGTTTTTTCATTTTACTTTTCATCCCACAGTGTTTATTAACTAAAGAGAAGTACATCATTTTCTGCTTTAGATTACTGAGGAGAGGGCTTTTTAGAAGTGGATAATTAGTGTATTCTGATAAATACAGTTACATTATTTTTAATCCTATATCTTTTAGTGCAACTGTCTCGAATACCTTGTAACATTTTTTTGAGATTTATCTTTACTTAGCAGGACCTAATTGTGTCACACATGAGCGTAACTTGTGTAACCTGTGCTTTTTCTGTAGGATTCCCAAAATTAATTTATATTAAAATACATGATTTTTTAAAAAATTTTTTTGCCACGCAGAGTTAGACAGTGAGAGAGAGAGAGAGAGAGAGAGAGAGACAGAAAGGTCTTCTTTCCGTTGGTTCACTTCCCTAATGGCTGCCATGGCTGGCACTGCGCCAATGCGAAGCCAGGACCTGGGTACCTCCTCCCGGTCTTCCATGTGGGTGAAGGGGTCCAAGCACTTGGGCCATCCTCCGCTGCCCTCCTGGGCTGCAGCAGAGAGCTGTACTGGAAGAGAAGCAGCCGGGACAGAATCCGGTGCCCCAACTGGGACTAGAGCCCGCCGGCACTGCAGGCAGAGGATTAGCCTAGTGAGCCACGGCACTGGCCTTAAAATACATGATTTTAATTTGTTTACTGCCAATTTCAAATTAATTTTTTTTTCTTGTGGAAAACTTCAGCCATATATTAAAGACAAAAGAATAGTATCAAGAACTCCCAAATCTCCATTACTGACATTCTACTTTTTTTTTTTTTTATTTAAGCTCTTGGTTTCTAATTGTTAGTCATAGCAATGTTTGAAGCATGATTCCATTATTGGTTATTACAGCAAAACTTATTCAAAGTCCATGGTTTTAGCTGGCACCAGGTTCTTGTCCCGGTCGGGGCACTAGAATCTGTCCCGGTTGCCCCTCTTCCAGGCCAGCTGTCTGCTGTGGCCCGGGAGTGCAGTGGAGGATGGCCCTAGTTCTTGGGCCCTGCACCCCATGGGAGACCAGGAGAAGCACCTGGCTCCTGGCTTCGGATCAGCGCGGTGCGCTGGCCGTGGTGGGCATTGGAGGGTGAACCAGTGGCAAAAGGAAGACCTTTCTCTCCGTCTCTCTCTCACTGTCTAATTCTGCCTTTCAAAAAAAGAAAAAAAAAAAAAAAAGAAACTCCATGCTCCATGGTTTTCAATATCATGGTTTTCAATATCATCTTTATCATTCAGTAGAGTTTCTTCTACAATTGGTCTATTTCTGGATTTTTATTCTTTTTTCATTTGTCTGTGTCTGCCAAAACCATTGTAGTTATAGCAGCTGCTGAGAGAAAATCTTAGTCAAAATAAATTTAACAGAGTTCAATTTTGTAAAGAAAAATTCATGAATCAAACAGCACTCAGAACCAGAATCAGTTTAGATAGCTCCCTCTGCCATGTGAGCTTGAGTTTTATAGGTAGAATACAGGAGTTAGGTATAGAAGTAGCTTGATTGGTTGCAGGTTAAGTATTTGCCTTCTTGGGACATGGTTTGATTAATTATAGCCAGTTATGACTGAAGCTTGACTGCTTATGATTGGTTGAGACTTGGCTGTTCATTAAAAAATGTACTCCTCCTTTCTCTCTCTCTCTCTCTCTCTCTCTCTCTCTGTCCACTCTGCCTGTCAAAACAAACAAACAAACAAACAAAAGTAAAAAAGAGAAAAAAATGTACTCCTAACTAAGGTTTCATTTAGTTATGTAGGGACCCAAAGTAGGAGATAGCCTGAGACCAAACTTAATTTTACAAGCTATATAATTTGTTTTAATATCTGGGAAGAACCACTTATTTACTTATTCTTGAAGGTTTTCCTAACAGTTTGACTTACTTGACATTCATTATCAACTTGTATAGATTCATAAGGGGAAAAAGTATAGAATTTTCATTTAATTCAGGTTAAATGTAAGAGTTAACTTAGGGAGTGTTGGCATTATTATTATATAGAGTCTTCTTGTAAGTGTGGTGTGTCTTTGCATTAGCTCAGATATATGTTAATATCATCTAGGAATGTTTTATTGTTTTCTTTATGGAGGTTTTTGGGCTTATCTTTTAAGTTTGCAGTAGCATTTTATAATCTTTTTGTTATCATTAAAAGGTCATCACTTTATTATTATCACTAATTGTGTTTTGTTTATTTAGATGAAAACATAATTTTCCTTTGTTCATTTTATAGCCTGTTTCTCTGTAAAAATCTTTTTGTTGTTGTTGTTATCTGTTTTTAAAATTCCTTTGGTGTTTCTAAATATAGATCATCAGCACGTGGTTTTACCTGCACCTTTAAAATGCTTTTCCTTTTTGTGTTTTCTCTTGCTTAATTGCTGTGGTTAATACCTGAAACACAGATTTAAAGTGAAATGGATGTATAATCATCATCTTTACTTATTGCTGGTATTGGTGTTGCCATTAAGTAGCATATTTGGTTTTGAGCTGAGGTAGGAGTGTGTGTGTATGAGAGAGTAAGAGAGAGAGACAGAGAGATAGAAAGCACATTTCTGTTAAAATGTTTTAAAAATGATTTATCGGCTGGCGCCGTGGCTCAACAGGCTAATCCTCCGCCTTGCGGTGCCGGCACACCGGGTTCTAGTCCCGGTCGGGGCGCCGGATTCTGTCCCGGTTGCCCCTCTTCCAGGCCAGCCCTCTGCTGTGGCCCGGGAGTGCAGTGGAGGATGGCCCAGGTGCTTGGGCCCTGCACCCCATGGGGAGACCAGGAAAAGCACCTGGCTCCTGGCTCCTGGCTCGGACGAGCGCGGTGCGCCGGCCACAGCGCGCCGTCTGCGGCGGCCATTGGAGGGTGAACCAACGGCAAAGGAAGACCTTTCTCTCTGTCTCTCTCTCTCACTGTCCACTCTGCCTGTCAAAAAAAAAAAAAAAAGAAAGAAAAAAAAATGATTTATCAATATATTTAAAAAGATTATTCAAAACGCAGAAAGAGGAGCGAGAGAGAGAGAGAGAGAGACACTTTCCATTTGCTGTTTCTTCCCCAAATGCCTGCAATAGGTGGTCCTGAGCCATGCTGAAGCCAGGAGCCAGAAACTCCAGCAATATCTCCAGTGTTGGACAATAGGAACCCAAGTAATGAAGTCATCATATGCTGCCTCCCAGGAGCAGTATCATAAAGATGGACCAAAAGTGGAAGTGGGAGTCAATCCTAAGTGCAGGCATCCCAGGTGGCCACATCCCATTATGCCACAATCTCTCCCCTGATGAGTATTTTTTCTTTAACATGAATGTTGAGTCTTATCAAATCCTAGTTCAAATCTAGAGATGATTTTATGATTTTTCCCCTATGATTTCCCAGTTTAATGTACTTCTTTAATAGCTTTCATAATATTAGGCCACCTATAAAAACTCTACTTAGTCCTTGTAGAATACTTCAAAAGAATTGTATAAAAATGAAATTGAAACTGAGTTTATTTTGGTACAAAAATATTGTTCATGATATGATGCTTTAGGAAAAACTATGTATAGGTTTTAGAATCTTTTTTGCACCAAATACTTAGAATTACATTTTTCTGTGATATTTTTGATGTACTCTTTTTTTAAAATTTTATTTAATGAACATAAATTTCCAAAGTACAGTTTATGGATTACAATAGCTTCCCCCCCCCCCCCCATAACTTCCCTCCCACCCACAACACTCCCCTCTCCCACTCCCTCTTCCCTTCCATTCATTGATGTACTCTTGTGTTAGAAATTATCCTTAAATGTTTTGGCTTAAAGCCACAAACTTTTATTATGTCACCATTTTAGAGGCTCAGGAATTTGAGGAAGCCGCTTTGCCTGGACTTCTGACTCAAGGTCTTTTATGAGGTTGCATGCAACAAAGTAGCAGTCATTTAAAGGCTTGTTTGGGACTGGAAAATTTGTTTCCAAAATGCCTCACTCATAGCTGTTGATGGAGGACGAATTCTTCAGTGACTGCAGTTAGGCCTCAGTTCCTCATTGTGTTGATCTTCCCATAAGTTTGCTTGAGTATCTTTAAGGCAGGTCAGGCACCTCGGCTACCTTGTCCCAGAGTGAGTGTTCTAAGAGAAGGTGAGGAGAAAGTGGTAACATTTTTTATGTTCTACCATTAGGAGACAAACACCTCCGTTTCTGACCTATTCTACTCAATAGAAGTGATTTGCTAGCATTGGCCAACGGAGGAGAGGAATTAGCTTTTCTCTATGAAGGGGGGAGCAGAAATAATTTGTGGAATATATTTTAAAATCATTGCAATAATGTGATTAAAAATTCCTGTTTGGGGCCAGTGCTGTTTCATAGCAGGTTGGATTGCACTCTGCAGTGCCTGCATCCCATATGGGTGCCAATTCAATTCCCAGCTTCTCCACTTCTGATCCAGCTTCCTCCTGATGTGCCTGGGAAACAAGTGGAGGATGAAACAAGTACTTGTGCCCCCTGCACCCATGTGGGAGACCTAGAAGAAGCTCCTAGCCCCTGGCTTTTATTGGTCCAGCCCCAAACTTTATAGCCATTTGGGGAGTGACCAGCAGATGGGAGCGCACATTCTCTCTCTCTCTCTGTTATTCTGCCTTTCAAATAAATAAATAAATAATTAAAAATTTCTTGTTTTAGTTTATTGTTTGGGATTTTTGCAGTAATGTTAATAAATGTACATCTGCTGTTTCTTTTTAATGAGAGAGTTTTAGATTTTGGGATTAGGTTTGTACTCACTTTACAAAAATAACTTGGAAACTTTTCTTATTTTTCAAATAGCATTGGGAGTTTACACTTATTGAAAATATGTTAGCATTCTCCCACAAATTCCAGACCTTGGACACTTTAGTTGAGAGCTCTACTGCAACTTTTTCTTTGTTTCAGAATGTTTGATATGTAGATTTTCTGTCTCTTCTACTACCATTTCTGGCACCAATTTTAGTTTAGTGTTTTTTTTTTTTTTTAGGATCAATTTCCAAAGTCAATTTATACTCAGAAGTTGTACCCCTTGTGTTGATGCTCTAAGTCAGTGGAAATAAAAGTGAAATTATTTATGTATTTTGCTATAGGCATACCTCAGAAATTTGCTAGTTCTTTAAGCATAAGTAAATTTTCATCTGCATGATACGTTTTAATCTGTAGTTGGAGGCAATGGAAAAAGTTGAATATAAGCAAATATAAGAGTTTTCACAAAACCAAATATGAGTTTCATTTGTATTGCATGTGCTATTTGAAGATATATACAGAAGACCAACTCTATATTAAGTAAGGATTTCAACAGTTTGTACAAATACACACACATACACACACACACAATGTTTGAGAACAAGTTTTGCAGTTAATTCTCATAGTACAACTCATTAAGGACAGAGATCCTACATGGGGAGTAAGTGCTCAATGACTTCTGCTGTTAATTTAACAATTAACACTCTTATTTATGACCTCAGTGATCATCTGAGGCTCTTGCCATGAACTGCCAAGGCTATGGAAGCCTTTTGTGACCACAGACTCCATCAGATTTCTGACAGGGCCATATGCAAAGTGGAAGTTTGCCTTTCAGAGAAAAGTACATCCTTCTTTGATGGCCCCTTCTTTCTACTGGGGTGTCATTCATATAGATCCTTCATGTAGGATATTTTTGCAACAGTGTCTTGGCTTTCCATGCTTGCATTGCTCTCATGGGCTTTTCAGCCACATACAAATACCTTAAGGGCTTATTCTGAGGTCAGAGTGTTACTTAAAGCAGTTGTCATTCTATGAATCTGCTGTGTGCATTGCTTCCCATGTTGAACATTCCCCCCTTTTTAATTCTGTGTATTGTTATTACAAGGCACTGGATGCTATTTATATGTTCTCTTTAATACTTGATCCTATCTATATGTTCACTTTAACAATTAAGATGGCGTTTTACAGCTTTACAGTTCGAAACTTCCTTCTCCCTCTTATTTCATACTGAGACCTATTTTCAGTGACTTTATATATGAATATATGATTAACTCTTTCAAGTAAAGAGTTCAACATATAGTATGAAGAAAAGAAAAGAAAAAATAAATGAAAAAATAAAAATAAAAAACTGTTCCTTGACAGTCAAGACAAGGGCTGTTCAGGTGATGGTTTCTCAAATTGTCAGTTTAACTTCTTTAGCATTCATTTTAAGTGTGCTATTAGTTCTCAAAGATAAGGGAGAACATATAGTATTTGTCCCTTTGGGAGTGGCTTATTTCACTAAGTATGAAGTTTTCCAGATTAGTCCATTTTGTTGCAAATGAACAGATTTCATTTTTTTTAACTTCTATGTAGATTTCCATAGTGTACATCTCCCATAATTTTTTTATCCAGTCTTCAGTTGATGGGCATTTAGGTTGATTTCACATTTTAGCTTTTGTGAATTGAGCTGCAATAAACATTGAGGTGCAGATAGCTCTTTTGTTTACTGATTTCATTTCTGTTAGGTAAATTCCCAGGAGTGGGATGGCTGAGTCACGTGGTAGGTCTTTATTCAAATTTTGAGGTATTTCCAAACTGTCCTCCATAGTGGCTTTACCAGTTTACATTCTCACCAAAAGTGGATTAGGCTACCTTTTTCCCCACATCCTCTCCAGCATTTGTTGTTTGTTGATTTCCTTATAAGAGCCATTCTAACTGGATCGAGGCGAAATCTCATTGTGCATTTCCCTGACAGCTAGTGATCCTAGCTGTCAAATTTTTTCATGTGCCTGTTGGCCATTTGGATTTCCTCTTTTGAAAAATGCCTGTTCCATTTTATTTTTCCATAGAGCTAAATATTAATGAGACTCCAAGTATCAGAACATTTTAATTGGGTAAAAAGTATTGAAAAAGAGTCCTTTTTGGAAGGTGGTGGGGGATAATTGTTAATCATTACTAAGTACCCTGGAGATAGTTACTAAGCTTTTAATGTTGTTTCTATGTCATTAAGAGACTCTGGATTCTCTTTTAATTATATAAGAGAGAAGTAGGAACTGCGGCCTGTGTAGTGGCTCAGCAGGTTAAGCAGATGTCCTGGCTGCTCTGATTCCTGTCCAACTCCCTGTTGATATACCTGGGAGAGAAGAAGAAGTACTTGGGCCCCAGCCACTCACAAGGCAGACCAGGATGAAGCTCTGAGTTGCCTCCGGCCACCTCCCCACTATTGTAACCATAAAGGCAGTAAATCAGCGTAAGGGAGACCTTCCTCTCTTTCTCTGTAAATCTGTCTTTTGAACACATAAATAAATCTTAAAAAAGAGAAGTAAAAGAACTTAGTTTCCATTCTTTAGTAGGTTCAAATTTAAGTGCTCACTAGTGTGAAGAATCATACACTTGTTTTGAATTTTCAGTAGGTGTGTGTTCCTGCCAGGTCATAATAGATACTCATTAAATTTCTATTTAATTTCTATATATTGAAATACTGTTTTGGAATATGATAAAGCATATTTGTGGTAAGACATCTTTTTTTGTTCCATTTACTGGTAGGGCAGGTAAATGTAATAATGTTCAAATTCTGACATTTGTACTTAGTCTGAATTTTCATATAAAGCTATATATTAGCTAAACATACCTAAATGAGTTTGCTACTGTGTGAATTTTAAGCATTTTAGTGGTTTTTACTTACCTTTCAGTTACTGAAATGGGAGCTGTCTTCACTCAAAAGAGAACATTTTTCCTGCTAAGCTTAACAAAAAATTTGGTAAATGTAGATCTTTGTTGAGTGAAGAGCTGAGAAAGCTGCTCTTACTTGCACATAGTCTTAACACCAACAAAATACTGCCACAGGACATCTGGCAGCTGTGGTTGAGCTTACTGAGCACTATCCCTCATGCTAAAGTCTGCAACATGTTAGCCCAGCTAACTGCCTACGATTCTGCAAATTTTAAAAAAGGATATCCCAAATCCTTCAGTGAGCAAAGACTTTTGAGATTTTCTCCCATTATAATATGTCATCTTATTTGCCACTATTTATTTTTAAGATTTTTTTAAAGATTTTTTTAAGATATTTTTTATTTATTTGAAAGTCAGAGTTACACAGAGAGAGGAGAGGCACAGAGAGAGAAGGTCTTCCATCCAATGGTTCACTCCCCAATTGGCCACAATGGCCGGAGCTGCGCCGACCTGAAGCCAGGAGCAAGGAGCTTCTTCTGGGTCTCCCACGTGGGTGCAGGGGCCCAAGGACTTGGGCCATGTTCTACTGCTTTCCCAGGCCATAGCAGAGAGCTGGATTGGAAGTGGAGCAGCCAGGTGCCCCATGGGATGCGGGTCCTTCAGGCCAGGGCATTAACCCGCTATGCCACAGCGCCAGCCCTAAGATTTTTTTTTTTTTTTTTAGTTTTTAACAGTTTCAATATTTTTTCAGAGATACAATTCTTAAAAACAATATTTCCTTTCTCCCTATCTCCCTTTCTCTCCCTCCTACCCTGTCTCTGTTTCCCTTTTCTCCTTTCATGCTTTCACTTTGGAGATAACATATCTCTAATTTACGTTATAGTTAGGACTTAATGCTTCACTAAATAAAAAGTAAAAGTAAAAGAAAAGAAAAGAAAAGAAAAGAAAAGAAAAGAAAAGAAAAGAAAAGAAAAGAAAAAGACCCTAGTTTAGTAGAAATACAGGCCAGGGCTACAAACAATAATCAAATGGAAAAATGACCATTTTACCATTATGCAATAAATTTCAAAATAATCACAGATCATTAAAACTAGATTTATTTATTTATTTGAAAGGCAGAGTTACACAGAGAGAGAGGAGAGGGAGAGAGAGACTGGAATCTGCTTGTTCATTCCCGAAATGGCTGCACAGCTGGAGCTGTGCTGATGTGAAACCAGGAGCCAGGAGATTCTTCTAGGTCTCCCACGTAGGTGCAGAGGGCCTAGGAACTGGGCCCTCTTACACTGCTTTCCCAGGCCATAGCAGAGAGCTGGATCAGAAGTGGAGCAGCTGGAACTCTAACCAGCACCCATATGGGATGCAGATGCTGCAGGCAGTGGCTTTAACTGCTACACCACAGCATCGGCCCCTAGTATAACATTCTTAACCATTAATTTGACAAAGGTATAAAACAAAGTTTGACAAAACTGTATTGGCATCAATACTGATACACATAGGCATTTCTTTCTTTTTTTGCTTTTTTGTTTTCTTTTTAAATTTTAGCTCCCACATATAAAGAAGATGTGGTATTTGTCTTTCTGTGTACAGCTTACTTCACTCAACAACTCCAGTTGCATCCAGTTTGCAAATGGTAGACTTTCTTTCTTTTTTTTTTAATAGCTAAATAATAGTCCATCGTCATATATGCCACATTTCTCTATTCATCTGATGATGGACACCTTGGTTGATTTCAAATTCTGGCTATTGTGAACAGTTCTGGCTTAAACATGGTGGTGCAGATCTTTTGACACAATGTGTGCAGGTCTGTTGGCTATGTACCCAGAAGTGGGATTGCTGGATTAAATGGAAGTCTATTTCTAGTTCTTAAATCTCCATAGTGTTTTCCACAATGCCACTATTTATGTATTTCATATTTATTTATTTGAATTCAAATTACAAAGAAAGAGGCAGAGAGAGCAATCTTCCATCCACTGGTTCTCTCCCCAATGGCTACAACAGTTGGTACTGGGCCAAGCCAAAGCCAGGAGCCAGGAACTTCATCTGGGTCTCTTACTTGGGTGCAAGGGCCCAAAGACTTGGTCCATTTTCCACTGCTTCCCAAGACACATTAGCAGGGAACTGGATTGGAGGCAGAGTAGCCAGGACTTGAACTGGCACCTATAGGGGATACCAGTGCTGCCAGTGACAGCTTAATGCCATAGCAACAGCTCCCACAATTTATTTTTATAGTTTAGCTTCTTATAGTTCCACTTTCTTTCTTTTCTTTCTTTCTTTCTTTTTTTTTGTTTGTTTATTTGACAGGTAGAGTTATAGACAATGAGAGAGACAGACAGAAAGGTCTTCCTTCCGTTGGTTCACTCCCCAAATGGCCGCAACAGCCGATGCTGCACTGATACGGAGCCAGAAGCCAAGTGCTTCTTCCTGGTCTCCCATGTGGGTGCAGGGGCCCAAGCACTTGGGCCATCCTCCACTGTCCTCCTGGGCCACAGCAGAGAGCAACAACCGGGACTAGAACCGGTGCCCATATTGGATGCGGGCGCTGCAGGTGGATGGTTAACCAAGTGAGTCACGGCGCCAGCCATATAGTTCCATTTTCTTAAAGAAGAATAAGTGCATACAAATGTATATAAGAATATATATTAAATGTATTTGATTATAATAAAATATATAAGCTAAAATACTCATAAAAACTGTGATCAAAATAATGCTTTCTTATTCATAATATACTGTATTGAACAAATTTCCCTTCTCCCTACATATTCTCTTTCAACCTTCCAGAATTCTCTCTGAAGTCACTGGTTGCTGTGAGTATGGAATAAAGACAGAAGGGAAAAGCTAACACAGTGTATTTAAAGGTCTTATTGAAGTTGATGACTATAAATCAATGTGTCCCATTTCTACAATGAAGTATCCACAATATATAACAAGTCACATGTGATGTGACATTGTTTTAAAAAATACTTAGGTATTTTCTGAATTTTTGATACTGCATCGTAAGTTCAGCTTTTTCATAATATTATAAGTAGATGAATTCCACCTTCTTAGCAATGTAATATATATGTTATTTAATGAATGCTATATTCTATTTCTTAGCATTTTTAAATTATATTATTTTAACCTGTAGTTGAAGTTTAGATTTTTTTTTTTAAAAAGTATGCTTTTTATTATAGTGTTAAGCACATGTTTAAAATTCTCAGTTAGCCCCAAACAGCACTCCGGCTCAGAATCAACCCTTAGGGCATTCAGATCTGGCTAAAAGGTCCATGAGAGTCTCACAGGCATGGAAAGCCAAGACATTGTGGCAAAAATGACCTGAATGAAAGATCTCAGTGGATGAGATCCCAGCAGAAAGAAAGGGCCATCAAAGAAGGAGGTACCTTTCTCTGAAGGGAGGAAGGAACCTCCACTGTGATATGGCCTTGACTAAATAAGTTCAGAGTTGGTGAACTCAAGAGGCTTCCATAGCCTTGACAGCAAGAGCCATGGGTGATTACTGATGTCATAAATAAGAGTGTCAATGGTTAAATCAACAACGGGAGTCACTGTGCACCTGCTCCCCACGTAGGATCTCTGTCCTTAATGTGTTGTACTATGAGAATTAACAGTAAAACTACTAGTCGAACAGTACTCTATATCTTGTGTGATTGTGTGGGTGCAGTCTGTTGAAATCTTTGCTTAGTATATACTATGTTGATCTTCTGTATATAAAGATAATTGAAAATGAATCTTGATGTGAATGGGATGGGAGAGGGAGTGAGAGATGGGATGGCTGTGGGTGGAAGGGAGGTTATGGGGGAAAAAGCCACAACAATGCGAAAGTTGTACTTTGTAAATATACATTTATTAAATAAAAAATAAAGTTCTTAGATTATTTGAAGGAAGTTGATTAAATATGTTAATTAAAATGAATTATGTAGAAAGATAAGTATATTTTGCCTAATGTAACTGCAAATCCAGCCGTTGAAATTTAGGCAATTTATTTACTGTCAAACATCGGTTTTTTCTTCTTCCTTTTCCTCCTTCTTCTTTGTCTTCTTAGCTTGAATATGATTCTGTAAGAAAGATAAATTTTAATCTCTATAATTTAAAAAATCATTTCTTTATTGCATTTAAGAAAAAATTATTTTTACATTGTTATTTTTAGCCTGTAGTTGCTAGGAGTGTGCCTCTTACTGTTGACGTTCCATGTTATTTACAATTAGTATAATTTGAAGACATTTCAAAGATATGGATTTGCTTAATATTATGGTGGTATTTTGGAAGAGTGACTATATAGCCAAGACTACTTTATGGCAGTTATAAACTTGTATGGAATAATACAATTCCGATCAGAATTATTATTAATGTTTTAAAATTTCCCTCTATAATCTTAATGTGACAATAAAACCATGTTAATGTAATATTTGTGATATATTTTTGGATATATTATGAGATTTTATACTATAAATAGTCTATAAGTTTCATCAACCTTTGCATTGGTGAAATATCTGCCAAGTTTATAATTTAAATATTTTATTAAATGTTGCAGGTACATTCATATTATAATTTTTGGTGTTCAGAAAATAAAATTAACATTACTAAAATCATAATGGCAATACACTTTTTAAAAGTAGTTCACATGCTTTTACACAAATCTTGAAGCAAAAAAATGAAAGAGTAATAAAATTACAGAAATTTGTTTTATTATTTTAAAATATGACAATTCTATCCTGAATATCCTTTTGTATTCATTTTTCATTTAAAAATCATAGTTGAGGCTTAGTTGTATGGGAAGATCTTTCCAGAGTTGTCAAGAAATGAACTACAAATGTAATTGTACACAATGTAGGCACTTATTCAGTATTTTCTGACTTTCTGATAAGATAAAGCTCAGGTTATGTGAAATTTTCAATGAAACCTGAACTTTCAGACTTTAAAACATAATTGTCCAAGTGGGATATCATAGTATATATCTCAGTGGATTTTGAAAGATATTAATATATTTGTTCCTCAAAATTTCTATCATAGAAGGAAATTAAATTCATTATGAGCAGATATATATTTTAGAACACAATAGCTAAGATTAAATATTGGTGTTTATAAATTATAGATCTGGACTATTGAGGGGCTATTGAAGAATCATAGTTACATTTCTCAAAAGTAGAATATGGGAGTACTTGTGCTACCAAAAGAAAGGAAATTACAAGTTTTTCAAATTTATTCTGTTTTTATCTTCAAGCAACCAAAATTAAAATTTAAATATTTTCTAAATGTTTCCTGGTATAAAAAGAAGGTTCTGTATATGCATGAGTATGTTTAATTTAATGCAGTAAATTCCAGTTAAGCATAAATGATAAAAGATTATCCCTTATATAGACTATTATTAAGTAGTCTGAAAGGAAAATATGGTAAATTCCTTTGTGCTATTCATGAAACAGAACATACTTTATTCTTAGACTATATTATGCCTAAACCTTTGGATATGAGAATCAAGAATGATTTTAATTTGCAATTTGATATTAGATGTAGAACTGTCTCTGAGTTACTAAGAGCAGTTTGCTTTATTACTGCTATTGATGAGACAGACTTCTTTATGATCATATTTGCAATTAGTGGTTTTGCATTATTTTCAAGCTTCATTTGTGATCAATGTAGTTTTTCATTTGTCTTTGAAGAAAAAGTATCCCTTGGGGATGGAGAATGGCCCAAATCCAAACTTGAATTCTAATAACATATTTTATTATTTGAAGTATTTCCTATAAATCCATTTATCAGAGGTGCCATACAAATATACTGCTAATTAGAATGGAGAGGCTACAAAATGTTTAAAATTTATCTTTTATCAACAAAGACAATTGACATTTACTTTAGAAAATAGTTAGGAAAGCATTACTTAATTATACCACAAAATCTATTTCAAATTTAGTTTTTTTTTATAATTTCTTTTAGGATAACTCTTTTAGATTTAGTTTTTTGAGGGAGACACCTTGCTACTAGAACACGAATCTCAGAAACCTTTGAAAACCATTAGCACATTCTAGAGAGCAGTGAAACAGAATACAACAGAACTACAGCAGTAACAATAAAAATAAGTTAATATGGGTTCTTGGGCTGGTGCTGTGGTGTAGGGGGTAAAGCCACCACCTGCAATGCTGGCCTCCCATTTGGATGCCAGTTCAAGTCCCGGCTGCTCCACTTCCAATCCAGCTCTCTGCTATGGCCTGGGAAAGCAGTGGAAGATGGCCCAAGTCCTTGGGCCCCTGCACTGTATGGGAGACCAGGCCAGGGAGATCCCAGGCCAGGGAGACCTGGCTTGGGATCAGCACAGCTCCAGCCAATGTGGCCATTTGGGCAGTGAACCAACAGATGGAAGATCTCTTTCTCTGTCTTTGCCTCTGCCTTTCTTTAACCCTGCCTTTTGAATGAATGAATAAATAAATAAATAAATCTTTTTTTTAAAAAAATATGGATTCTTTCTGAGCTGAAAGCATCCAATGCCTGAATTTGGTTAGAAGGTATATCCTTTCATTTCTTTTTTTTCTCTCCATTCTTTACTCACTCCTCTCTCCTGTTCCCACTCTTTCCCTTTCTCACTTCTTTCTCTTTGCAGTGAATGAACAAATAATGATTGAACACCCATCATGTGAAGGCATTCTGTCAGGTAGTTGGGATAAGTGTAAGTCATCAGTATAATAGTTTAAAAATGCTTAGAAATGAAGAATATTTGACTGAGTTCCTAGTTTTGTATTCACTAAACAAATGTTGACTGTCTACTCTGTCTCTTTTTACTTTGCCAGGCATTAGGGATTTTCTTTGTTTCACGAGACATATAATTTAAATCTGTTCAGTGTTATAGTGGAATTATGTACAAAATACCATAGGAATATAGATAGGGAAAGAAGCATCTTTAGTTAGCCCTTGAAAAAATTTTTTATCCTCTTATTTGCAATCCTAGTAGGGAAACCCCTTGTGTTATGACATTTATCTCATTGATATTGAAACTTAAAAATTTCAAGCCAATATTTTGGCACACTAAATCTACCCCATTTGTCACAGCTAAGTCAGAGACAGCATTCCAAGGATAGATTTGGAAATTAAAAAACATGTTTAGATTTTTATTTGATCCTTCCAGCTTTTACATTTGGTAATACACCACAGTATATTGTACTGTACTAAATTCTGTATGTATTAAATTAAAAGGCTTAGTTTCTGCCTTTAAATTTCTAGGTTTGTAATCATTATCCTTACCCTTTCAGTTCTGAATTGCTGAAATGTTATTACATCATCATTGAAAATTTGAACTGTTTCTTGATAATGAACTTTAAATTGTTTTTTCAAAAAGCTATTCATAAAGGAACATGTTCAGACTACTTTTTGCAGCCTAAATAATGCAGTAAGGAAGATAGAAGACTTTCTTAGAGTCTAGATAATGGGAACTCCTTGTGCAATGCTATTACCAGTGACTTTATGTTTCTGAATAGGATAGGTTAGGGGGGTGTTAAGAGGTTGGGAACCTCCTTGTATTGACCTTCTGAAACAGGGCATTCATGTCAAAAACTAATCAAGTGCAGCTGCAAGATTAATTGTGTGGGGCGCTATAAACGTAGAAGACTGTGACCTCTACTCAAAGCTGCTTTATAGACATGCATTCACTTTGGAACTACAGACTATGAACTTGAATGAACAATAATTTATTCAATGGACCATACAGTAGTAGTATTTAAAAATGACTGAGATTATGGGATATGAGGTAGACATTTACCAATTGCTAGTTGAGGCATTTCAAGAAACTGGAAAAGGTCTGAGTAAATGAGAAGAGGGAATAAAAGAACTTGGGTCTGTAAAGCCCTGAGAGAAATTTGCCTTTATTAATCTTTGAATCTTCCTCTTGAGCTCCTTCACTTTTAACAGAATTTTACTTTAAGCCTCAATATAATTTGTTTCCTTCTGTGAGTTTTTCATTAATAATTGTTAAAAGCCTTCATTAAAATTTATAATTGTTATGAATCTTGACTCATTACTTATTATATTAGAGAAATAAAAAGGTTTTTTAAAATTATGAGATATAGTTAATTTTTATTTTTGATAGGAAATAGCTAACAAAACTAAGTATTTGCAGTTGACATAGGCATTCACAGATCTTTCAAATTGATCTAAATATGTGAAACAATAGGAAGATAACTAGATATATTTTGTTGGGTTTTTGGTATTCTTACAATTTATATTTATGGTGGTTAAAATTATGTAGTGATTTATTAGTGCTATCAGTTCTTTTATGATTTCATTTATTTCAATATTTTTCTTTTTAATTAGTATTTTATCTCTTTAGAGTTTTTTTGGTTCATCACAACATTGAGCAGAAAATATAGATATTTTTCAAATATCATCTGGCTTCCACACGTGCACAAACTCCTTTATGCTCAACATTCCCATAAGAGAATGTTAGATTTGTTACAAAGAACCTACATTGATATGCCATTATCAAAATTTAGAGTTCATATTAGATTCAATAGTGATATTGTACCTTCTATAGGTTTTCACAAATGTGTATAATGACATATACCCATCGTTATGATACCATACAGAATAGATTCATTGCCCTAAAAATCTCCTGTCTTCCCCAGTTCACCCCTTTCTCTTCCCAAACACTTGGCAGCCACTAATAGTTTCTTGTCTTCATAGCTTAGCTTTCCCCAGAGTATCATAAAGTTGAAATCATGTGGTATGTAGCCTTTTGAGATCAACTTCTTTTACTTAGTAATATATATTCTTCTTTATCTTATTCTGGCTAGTTAGCTCACTTCTTTTTAGTGCTGAGTAATGTTCCATTGTACTCTTAGTTTTTAGGAAGAAAAAGGAAATAAATTTATCTATGTTAGTGCTGTTATTTTTTTAAAATTTTATTTTAATTTTCATTTCTGCCAAGTAATGTACAATTAGTTTTCCAAGATCACATTCCTAGGTCTGAATCCTAGATGATCTTATATTTGATACATCATCAATTTCATAGAGAAGGAATGTTTAACATATATAAAAATCTTACATGTGGTAATTTAACAATATTCCACCTGCTGGTTCACACTTCAAATGCCTGCAATAACCAATGCTGGGCCAGGTAGAAGCCAGGAGCCTGGAACTCTATCTAGGTCTCCTGTGTGGCTGGCAAGGACCCACATATTTGTGCCATTATGTATTTCATCCCAGGGTGGTTGTTACCGGGAAGCTGTATTAGAAGTGGACAGGACTTCTACCTAGGCACTCCACTATGGGATCCAGGCATCCCAAATGTAATCTTAACCACTGTGCCAAAAGCCTGGCCCTTAAATGTTAGAAATTTACATGTAATTCAATTTTCATGACAATGAATGTCTTTTAAATACGTAATATTTCATTAACATTGTTTGTATGGAAACCAAATTACTTTTGGTAAAGAAAATGTAAGAAGTCTGTAATTTTTTTTTTTTTTTGCACTTTTCCTGAAGTTTTCACTAGGGTATTGGTAGCTGCAGCTTAAATTTCAACAACTTAAAGGTTTCATTCAGTACAAGTGTTCTTGGCTTCCATCCTTCAGTAATCTTGTGATTATATCTTTCCCAATGTAGTCAGTGAATATAACATGATAATTGTTAAGGTCATTATTAAGAAGCCTGCTAGTCGGAGGAGTTAATTCTGTCATCTGATGACAGCTAATGTCAGCTCTATATTATGAAAGCTCCTGTTTTGGGAATGTGAGAAGTAAATTTGGTTCATGTTCAGTGTGACTTTTTTCCTCTCTTATTCTGAGAAAACTGGTATTTGAAAAAATTACATTTAAGCAGATTGAAAAAAAAATCTCAGTTTGCTAAATATATTAGTACTGAATCTATACTAAGGCATCTAGGAATTTTAATGAACACTGAGGATGCATTTCATATATATTGTTCTACAGTGGAATTTGTCATAGAATTACATTTTCACAGACATAATAGATTTATTTATTTATTTTTAAATATGTTTTTATTTATTTGAGAGGTAGAGTTACAGACAGAGGGAGAGACAGAGAGAAAGGTCTTTCATCTACTGGTTCACTTCCCCAAATGGCCACAACAGCCAGAGCTGCGCTGATCCGAAGCCAGGGGCCAGAACTTCTTAAGTCTCCTACACAGGTGCAGGGGCCCAAGCACTTGGGCCATCATCCACTGCTTTCCCAGGCCTTAACAGAAAGCTGGATTGGAAGAAGAGCAGCAGGGACTAGAACTGACACTTAATCATGTTCTCAGTTCTGAAAACAACAAAATAGAATGGCAGGTCCTATTCCATTATACCTAGCTGCTGTATCCAGGTGGCTCGGCCTGCTTTGAACACTATATTTTTTTCAAATTAAATGCTTCAGGCCCCATGGGACACTTGGTAGACTTAAAAACATATAGATACACTCTTTTGGCTTTTATCTTAAAGAACATTCTGTGAAAGTATTTCTATCATTACCATTTTAGTAGTTTGCACTTTCACTAACTTATGTAACTGATGAGAGGCAAGTGACAAATCATATGTGTGTTTATAAAAAGCTTTATATATATATATGTGTGTGTGTGTGTGTGTGTGTATAGGTATGTATCTATTAGAGTATATATATATAACATATTGCATAAAAATGACAATATACTTGTTATCCAGCACTATGCTAATTATTTATGTGAATTTTCTCATGTAGCTTAATATGAATGAGCTATAGAGTATATTGTTATTTTAATTTTACAGGAAACTGTGGTTTGAAGTTAATTAAATGCCAGATGATCACACTGCTCATAAAAAGGATCATTATTAAGAACTATAAGGAGTTTGAGATTTTTACTTTACATTGCAGGCTGATAAATGAACCCGCCATTGTTCCATGGTTTCTAGCAGAAGACATGAGATTTTTAGTCAGAAACAAAAGACTTTACTACTCACAGCAATAGAATTGTGATGGTTTTTCTGGCCCCAGTTGTCACTGAGCAAGATTAAAATGCTCAAGTGATACCTGCCAGTTTATTAAGTTACACTACAATAGACAAATTCTGTGGCTGGAGAATTCAAATCTCTTATAATGGGCAGGAAGCATGCCTGCTTTTTTTTGCTCCAGAGCAAGAAACTATTTCTGTCTTCTAATACTATTCACCATGTTCAAATGTTTTTGAAAGATAGCTTGGAACATAATGTGAGTCTTACATGTAAAATGTGCAGAAACATGAAAAACCTTTGAAGAATTGTCAACTCACAGTCTTAGGTCCCCAACCTGATTCCAAAGTGAATCTTTTAACTGTTCTTTATTGTACTCTGTCCTTTTGGTAAACACCAAATAGCACAACTGTTAGATCATACAGTAAGAGTAGTTTAGTTGTTGTTGTTTTTTTATGATTCATTTACTTATTTATTTGAAAGCAAAACTGAGATATATAGAAAGACAAAGAGGGACAGATATCTTCTATCTACTGTCTCACTCCCTGAATGCCTGTTAACAGCTGGGGCTAGGCCAAGCTGAAACCAGGAACCCCAATCAGATCACCCACATAGGTGGCAGGAACCCAAGTACTTAGATGGGTCATCCTACTTCCTGGACATGTTAGCAGGGAGCAGGATCAGTAACATGGAGTGGCAGGGCCTCAAATCAGGCACTCTCATGGGGAGTCACGGTTTTTCCTCTCTGTGCCACAATGCCCACCCCTATTTAGTTTTCTAAGAAACTGCCAAACTATCTTCTGAAGTAGCTTATCACTTTAAATTTTCACCAGTAATGGACTGAGAGTTCTTGTTGCTACATCCTTGTCAACATTTAGTGTTATCAGTATTTTGTGTTTTGCTCATTCAAATAGGTGGCATCTCATTGGTGTTTTACCAAATGCAATGTTTTTGTTATTATTCTTCATTTTCCCTTTTTCCTCTATTTCATTCTTCTTTAATTTCATATCAGTCATTCAGAAATAACTTTTAGATTTCTTTTCACTACATTACTCATTTCAGGCCCTTATCCTTTTTTTTATTATTTACTAGGAAGTCTGTTTCATTACTTTTCCCCCCTATAATTCATTTTGTTTTTTGTAGGAGATAGCTCTTTCTGAAAGCTCCTTATGAATCTATAAAGGGTCTTAGTTAGCCAGTCTTTGTTCAGTGAATGAATGAATGAATGAATTGAATTGAATATTCATTCAAAGGATCCACCAAATCCAAGCCCTTTTGCCTGATGTTCAGAAATACCCGTAATTTGATCCTGTCCTGTTTATTGAATTTTTCCTGTTGTTTCCCTACAGAATTATTTCATTCTCATTCAGACAGTTATACAATTAATATTTAATGGCTATTCTGTCTCTATATTGTTTCTTCCATTCGAAATTCCATATGCGGTCCTTTCCTAAATAATACCTATGCTCAACCTTCTTTATGAAACCCTCTCAGATAGCATTAAATGTCCATTATGTGTACTTCTACTGTGTTTTAAAAATCAGTACTTTATTATTTAGCACTAATTATTCTCTAATTAAAGTCACTTTTGCTTAGTTTTGCCTTTTGCACAAGTCAGAAGACTTTATCATCTATGTTCATTGTATGTTTGCTTCTGAAAGAAGTGATGGCTATGAACTTTAAAAAACAAAATGAGAAATTACATAGAGGGGATTAGATGTCTGAAGATAGTTCTAAGACATGGGAGCATGGTTGAAACATGGTACTGTTTTATGTGAGATGAAGTTGAATAGGCATAAGATTGATGGAATGGTAGGTATAGACTTTCATTAGGTAATAAGGAGATGTAGATTTTTTAGTAAGAGTGATGTTTTGAAAATGGTGCATTAGAAAGATATGCCTTTCATTAGTTTATCATGGATTGGGAGAAGTGAATATTAAGAAACTTGCTAGAAGATACTTGTTATCTAGACATTGATGACAACATAGATGCTCTAGTGACAAAACTAATCACTGAGAGGGATCAGAAGCTGGAGTAGGGTAGCAGCATTACCATTTCTGCAGTCATAAACACTACAGTTTATATGAAATACTGATATTCTTTGCAAATTTGATATAACAATCTATGTTTTAGAAATCTGTTTAAAAACCAGTCAATATTTGTGATGTTCATGTTGCTGGGTGTACAGATTTACAGAAGAGTAAGACACAGTCTTCTAATACTTACTTTAAAATAAAACTTGGCTGAATAAGTAATTTAGGTTAGATTTTATTCTTGCTCTGTATCTTTTTTTCTTGAATCCGTACCACATGTGGCACCTATCATTTTTTTGCAATATGCTGCTGGTCAGAGGATAGAGAATTGGGAGAAACAGTAAGTGTTTTTGTAAACATCAGTTTTCCATGAGGTACAGAGATCATCACTTTGTCAGATAGGTTTGATAGGAGATCCACTTGTTACTAATTGTAGTAAATCTTGGTTTTACCTATATCACTAGATCTGTCTGGGTCTATCTGTATTAGTAGTTGTGACTTAACTACTCTAGCAATTTAAAATGTGATTCATTTTATAATACTTTTATTAAAATCCAACCCAACTTTGTAGTAGCATATCTTTAAGTGAAGAAATGATGTCCATCTAGTCTGAAGGGGCCATACTGTGTTCCCAGATTTTTGGCAAAACTTCAGAAACTGCATTTGAGAATAATATGTAATTTGTTAAATTTGTTATTTGGTTTTCAGTAATGCTAGTAATACATGTCTGAACATAGTTGATAAAAATTGAGTATTGCAAAAATTTGGTATAATTAATCTCAAATTATCCCAAGACTGTGGAAAGGGAAGTAGTGGTACATGTGGCACATTCAGGAATCTTCAGCCTGATTATTTTCTCTTATCATGTGGTATAAATTACTTTCATAATTGTTCAGATGAAGACTTGTTAAATTAATGTATAAAAATGAATCTCACAGTCAAGGCAAACTTCTGCAAAGTATCCACAAAATAACCTATGACAGTGTTGCTAAGAGGCTAATTAGAAACATCTGTGTAAAATATTAACATTTATTGTTAGTTTAACATATTTATTACATACACATAGTATAGTTAGCCAAAATAACAAGTTTAGTCTACACAAGTATAATATTTAAAGGCATTTTGATAGGATACTAATAGTTTTAAATGTATTATACTTGGAGCCATTATGGTGGGTATTTTTTTTTTTCGCCTTCAATATTTAGTTATGTGCGTTCATTTGTAGTTGCATTAGATGGTTATTTAAAATTGAAATTATTTCCATGCCTGGACTCTTATTTTAATATGTATTTTTATGTTAGTATGTGTGGTAGAACCTATGTTGATCAGAATCATCCAAAGATAGGATTAATCAAAATTCTCTCTAGCCTCTTATGGTGCCTAAAATCTCCAAGACATTTTTTCTAGTCAAGACATGATTAGCCAGGATAGTTAAGCAAATAAGGTAGCACCTAGATACCTCTATTAGCAGAGATTTTCCTGATTAAACACGTTGATGATGAATACAGAACAGAATGCAAAGGGAATGGGACAAAGGGTGAGGGAAGGGAAGAAGGAAAATGTTCAGAATATGTAGCTTGATTGCATTTCATTTTGGATCCTTGGACTATATGTTTAGGTCTTTGGGCTCTTTTGCAGGATTCTAAAAACAGCACTAAGATAAACTTTGCTTACAAAGTTTTATCTAAGGTTGGTGAAATTATTAATTCTGCTTCCATATCAATTGTTTTTCTTGTAAGTTCTGCTGTGACTCTCTTACCTTATGGCTCTTATTTTCTTATTCCCTGTGATATTTGCTATACCTGAATTAGGCTCAATAGACTTTCCAGGTGTCCCATTAGATCTCTTTTTGGGATTCAAGGACCATATGTTTCCAGTTTAATGATTTGTCATTAAGCAACAGAGTTCATTTAATTGAAAGCGTAAATTTTCCAAGCTACAGTAATAATCACCACCATTTATTGAACCTCATCAGAGTGCTAAGTAATGTGCTAAATGCTTTACATATATTTGTTATTTCATTAAGTCCTCAAAACATCTTTCTTAGTCTCACTTTATACATTTAAACCTGACGTTCAGACAAACTACCTGATTTGCTCAAGGTCATACACCATATAAGGACTTGAATTCAAAAGCTTTAGAACTTTCCAGAATAACACAATGCATTTTGGAATGTGAAATTTTTATTGAAGTTGAGATTTGTTGGTTCATGTAAAATTATTATTTATTATCATATAACTGTGGACTTCTCAAGCATTCTTAATTCATAGATTATTTTAAAAGCAGAATTATTATATCTATTGTGAAGGTTTATATCCTTGACCTTATAATCCTAAGCATCCTATAAGAGAACCATATAGTGGAAAGCATATTGAAGAGAATCAAGAAAAGAACACAGAAGGAAAAATGGTGCTGTAGAACTGAGAAGGTCGTTAGTAGAATTGCAGAATTTGGTGACTGATCCTTTTATTCTGTTAGATTGATATACCATTGTCTTTTTTGTCTTCCTTTTCTGTCTACTTTTTTTTTTTTTTTAGCTGATTGAGGGAATAACTAACTAGATCTATTTCTAAACTACTCCTTTGTATTGAACTTCATATTTGTAAATTTTCCAAGTATAAAATAGCATTGAAATTCTTTTGAGACATTATAGCAGGATAATTCATTATTTATGAAAGAGCTCATCAACCTCATAGTAGAAATATCTTAGGCATAAAATTTAGCAGCTTTTCTAAGTATATTTTTTCTTATATGTAAAATGGGTATAGTAATAACTACTTGTGGTTGAGTAGAAGAGATCATGTGTGTGTGTGTGTGTGTGTGTTTATGAAGTGTTAAGTTTGATGCATTTAAAACATCCAGGTAGCTGGTAGTGTATGTTACCAGATAGTGCATTTGATCTGCATAAAAGTCTTCTTTTGATTTTTTAACAAAAGATTTATTTTATTTATTTGAAGGGCAGGGTTAGAGAGAAAAAGAGAGGGAGAGACACTGAGAGATCTTCATTCACTCCCCAAATGGCTGCAACAGCCAGGGCTGGGCCAGGCCAACGCCAGGAGCCAGGAGCTTCATCCATCTTCCACATGGTTGTAGGGGCCCAAAGACTTGGGCCATCCTCTGCTGCTTTCCCAGGCACATTAGCAGGGAGTTGGACCCAAAGTAGAGCAGCAGGGCCTCAAACCAGTGCCTATATGGGATGTGGCATTGCAAGTGGTAACTTAACCCATTACACAAGAAAGCCAGCCCCCAAATCTATGATTTTACACTTATTTTAGTTTTCTACTCAAATTAGCTCTGCATTTTTTTCCTTGCAGGTAAGTAGCTATAATTTTATGAGTACTATTTGTGAGAGTCATAAAATTGATTAAAGGCAGGATATTTCATTATGCTGAAGGATCAGAATTATTGCCAGATTAGAATAAAATTTGAAATAAAATTGAAGCTATCAATAGTTCTGAGAGAGGCTGGTGCCATTGCTCACTTGGTTAATCCTCCACCTGAGGCTCCAGCATCCCATATGAGTGCCAGGTTCTAGTCCCGGTCGCTCTTCTTCCAGTCCAGCTCTCTGCTATGGCCCTGGAGTGCAGTGGAGGATGGCCCAGGTGCTTGGGCCCCTGCACCTGCACGGGAGACCAGGAGGAAGCACCTG
Organism: Sylvilagus floridanus; assembly: GCA_949820135.1. Classification (NCBI taxonomy): domain Eukaryota; kingdom Metazoa; phylum Chordata; class Mammalia; order Lagomorpha; family Leporidae; genus Sylvilagus; species Sylvilagus floridanus. The sequence goes on along the minus strand of OX463224.1, from coordinate 50,724,131 downwards.
GCTCCTGGCTTTGGATCAGTGTAGCGCCGGCTGTAGTGGCCATTTTGGGGTTGAACCAATGGAATAAGACCTTTCTCTCTCTCTCTCTCACTCTCTCTCTCTCTCTCTCTCTCTCTCTCACTGTCTAACTCTATCTGTCAAAAAAAAAAATTCTAAGAGAGTACTTTGTTACAGAAGGTATTGGTCATTCAAGAAAAGAGAGAACGAGGAGTTGCAGATGAAGGTTAGTGCCAGGACGAAAGGTAAATACCATGGCTCAAGAGTATAAACTCTTTGTCTTCTTTAGGTGTATTGCTACTGATTCACTAGAAATAGTGGGTTTTCTTAATTTGATATCATTATTCAATGCTCAAACTTTAATTCATCTTTACTGTGATCTCATGTTCAATAGTAAATCTTCTGATTATAATTTTATGGACCTTTCATTCCAGGGGGAGTATGCATTGATAAGAGCCTGAAAATGTATAGCTTGTATGTTGGTCAAATTTTATGCTATAAATTTATACTATAGTATAGCTGTCTCTGATAGCTTAATGTCAGAAGGCATTTATGGAAGAGTCTGCATGCTGAGAAGTTAGATTTCTCCAAAGAACCAAAATTGTGCTTCTCTACCAATATTCCATGGAATTTGTCTTGCCAAATTTTAATAAATATGATTTTTGTCATGACTGCAATGCAACTATATACTTGTTATGGCAGCATATGACAGAATGCTGAATGAGTGATGCAGAGTAATATAACCTGGGGCATCTATAGTATAATGAGAAGTCAGCACCAAAGAAAGATTTCTGGAACATTTGAGAACTTTGCCTCTAGAGTAAATGACAGAGCACAGTTAGAGCAGTATCTAGTTATACTCAGAGAGCCTCTGCAGATGAGTAACATTCAAGCTCCCAGATTATTATTATCAGTATTTTTTTGTCTATTGCATTACCAGCATAAGAGTAGGAGTTCAGTTAATTCTTATTGAGTGAATAAGTGAAGAGAATAAATATTCAATCATTGTTGATTCAGAGGTCAATTGTAGAGACAACAACCTAGAACAGGCTTTTAAATAACCTAACAAAGGTGTGCATTTTTTGTATATTAACCTATTATAATGGGTGACAGAAGACAATCTTATATGTCTTATGTTCAGTTTTTCAGTACAAAGTCTATAGAAGTGAAACTCATCCTTACCTTCCACGGTAATAGGATATAGAAAAAAATAATTTTGAGCATTTAAAATCAGACTTTAAGAATGAATCCTGGCCAGCGCCGTGGCTCACTTGGCTAATCCTCTGCCTGCGGCCCTGGGTTCTAGTCCCGGTTGGGGCACCGGATTCTGTCCCGGTTACCCCTCTTCCAGTCCAGCTCTCTGCTGTGGCCCAGGAGGGCGGTGGAAGATGGCCCAAGTGGTTGGGCCCTGTAGCCACATGGGAGACCAGGAGGCAGCACCTGTCTCCTGGCTTCCGATCGGCGCAGTGTGCCGGCCATAGTGGCTATTGCTCTGTTTCAGTGATAATTATAGTCATTGCTGACTGTAATGTTTCTAGTCTTAATTTTTAAATTCCAAAGTGCTCTGAGAGCACAAAAAGGATCATATTGCCTTTGTGGACATGATGACTCTTCAATGTAATTCAGTTCTGCTAGGGACCCATGAGGCTCCAGATGATCTTCTCTAGGAAACTTGCCAGTGAAGAGCAACCTGTTTCCTTGTACTCATTCCTTCTTTACTAGTTTACCAGTGCAGTACAGTCTCCTTGGTAGACAGGAGAATTGAGTGGTAGGTTTGGTAGTAGATATGCTGAAATCTTATTGGCAGAAGCCCTTTATTGGTGATTTCTTTGTAGGTTATGCAATAGTTTGAGTGAATGAGTGTTTTCTTTAAGGAAAATACCTTACCTATGTAGGTCAGATTCTGTAACACTGTCTTTTTTTTTTTTTTTTTGTATTTTGACTACACTGCTAGGTTTTTAAAAAAAAAATTATTTATTTATTTTACAGTCAGAGTTACCTGATATGCCACAGCACCAGTCCCAACAGTACTAGGTTTTGAGGTAAAAATATACCTGCTATAATTAGTGTTTGCTTAATTAAGTGATCCTATTTTATGTATTTAAAAAAGTTTCCACCCAAATTACATCACTATGGAATGTTAAGGGAAGGAAAAACTGATGCTGTGACTGACTTAGGCAGAGTTTATGCTATTATAACAATTGATGAATTATCTTTTTCAGCCAAAGTTTTAAATAGAGTATAGGATAAAGATGTTTATTTAGGAGCAGACATTTGGTACAGTAGTTGACACACCACATGGGATGCCTCCATCCCACATTGGAGTCCCTAGGGTTAAAGTACTGACTATTCTGATTCCAGTTTCTTCTTCTTTTTTTTTTTTTTTTGTTAATTTATTTATCTACTTGAAAGTCAGAGTTACACAGAGAGAGAAGGAGAGGGAGAGAGAGAGAGGTCTTCTGTCCGCTGTTTCACTTTCCAGTTGGCCACAACAGCTGGAGCTGGGCTGATCCAAAGCCAAGAGCCAGGAACTTCTTCCAGGTGTCCAATGTGGGTGCAGGGGCTAAGAACTTGGGCCATCTTCTACTGCTTTCCCAGGCCATAGTAGAGAGCTGAACTGGAAGTGGAACAGCCGGATCTCAAACTGGGGCCCATATGGGATGCTGGCACTGCAAGCAGAGGCTTTATCCTCTACACCACAGCGCCAACCCTGGATATTAGTCTTTATCTCACTTCAGGAGCCCAACAGAGTTAAATATTAAGGGAGTATGCATACAGGTATTCAAGAAATTGTTGTGACCAAATATGCAAATTCTTACCAACATTTTACTTTTCCTTTGCTTTCAAAGATAATGTCATTATTATTTTTATTCCTTCATCTAGCTTACCTTTTCTTTTTCCTTTTTATGCTGAAGTTTGCTACTGTAGTCTTAAAAACAACTTATCCTGTATTGCTAAAATGATATGTAAACTAAGACTTACCTTCAGAAGGGACCTGTTGTGCTCTACTAGAGATGAAACACATGATCATTGTGGAATTTCTCTTTTCTGTCATGGAACCTTTTTTTTTTTTTTTTTTTGAATTGGGAATAGAGGGAACAGGGTGAGGTGGCTTCCCTCTACCCTGTGTGTGTTTATGTGTGTGTGTTTGACTATGTGCCAAGACAGTGTTTTCCAAGATAGTCTTCATGTATTCCCAGCGTTTGCAGAGCCTCCCAGGAAATACTGTACAACATGGTATGTGAGGCAAAGCAGAACCACAGGGCACTTTGTCCTACCTCAGGCAGAGCATTTCTGTATTAATTTGTTTTACTTTTGAATTTTTTCAGCTATGAATTTATTTGAACAAAGAGGGTTTTTTTTGGCTTAAATAAAACTTTAAAACCATTATTTTAGGTTATTGGACATGTTTGCTAGCTGAGTTTGGGATATGGGAGTTTAACTAACCATTAAAACACAAATGATCTAAGATCTCAAAAAAATATTTTTGCCTTAAGCTGTTTCTAAAATATGTAGTTTCCAAATAGGGAGTTTAAATGCTTAAATTTTATCAGATACTTTAAAAATATATTCTAGAACATAGCAATGCCAAATTTAGAGCATCAATTACACACAAAATAAAGTATAAAATGAAGGACCTATTTATATCCATGTCAGCAGTTGATGTAATAGAACAGCAAAATAATAAGGCTTTCAGTGTGCTGAGGGGGGCATATCCACCAATGAGTGAGTAGATCTTTCAAAAAATTCCAAGTTTGTCTTATCAGAAATTAATTCCCTATTTAAATTAAATGGAAATATCTCAAAAGAAAGATTATAGTTGTAAGGTACAGCTTTCTGATATAAAGTTTAAATTCTAAAATATGTTTATAAATATTGCTGTAATTGCATATATGACCCAGACCTGGGCCAGTATGGTGTTAGGAAATAGCCTAGTATTTTCTATGGATGACGATGGATGACGATGGATGACGATGGATGACTGGGATGACTTCTTGACCACTGGGGAAATAGAGTTAATTGTGATTCTTTTTCTGTGTTTTTGAGTTGCTATCTACAAACATAAAGGTTATTATCTTGTATTTGAAGGAATGGTTTGTGGCAGAATGATTACTTTTCTATGAAATTAGAAATTACACCAAGATTTATCAGTATAATTTGAGATAGGCAAACTTCAATAATAAGAATGTCAACAATAGATTTCAAATAGAGCTGTCTAAAAGATCAATTTTGTTACTTGGTAAATTGAAGAATTTCTGATTCTAGGAGATGTTTGATCAAATGATTTTTTTTTGACAGGCAGAATGGACAGTGAGAGAGAGAGAGAGAGAGAGAGAGAGAGAAAGGTCTTCCTTTTCCGTTGGTTCACTCCCCAAATGGCTGCTACTGCGCACCGATCAGAAGCCAGGAGCCAGGTGGTTCCTCCTGGTCTCCCATGCGGGTACAGGGCCCAAGCACTTGAGCCATCCTCCACTGCCTTCCTGGGCCACAGCAGAGAGGCAGAGAGCTGGATTGGAAGAGGAGCAACTGGGACAAAATCCGGCACCCCAACCGGGACTAGAACCCTGTGTGCCGGCGCCACAGGCGGAGGATTAGCCTAGTGAGCCACGGTGCTGGCCTCAAATGATCTGTTATGGCTATTACAAAAGGGATTCATGTAGCAGAGAAGACATTAGATTAGCTAGCTTTCAAGGCTTGGATGAATGTTCCAAGTCCCTAGGCTTCTTCTAGGGCTTTGATTCCAAATGGGTGCAATTTTTGTACAGATATTCAGCAATGTTTGGAGTAAAATCTGTGGCTTTTACTGGTGGGGACAGCAGGGTGATTCTATCAGTTGGTAGAAGTCGGGGATCTAGTAAACATCTTCCAATATAATGTAGCTTCCCTGTGTCCCCCAGCAACAAAGCATTATGAGTCCCAAGTGTCACGAATGCTGAGCTTGAGAAATTCTGCTTTAGGGATTTGATTATGTGAGTGTCCTAGATGATGGTGCATTTTACCTTAAAAATTAGTCTGTGTCTTAAGTTATTCGGCTAGCTAATACTGACTTTGGGCAAAAATATGACATAGGAAGCACTTATTTTCAACAAATTCTTGCCATGCCGATCACACATCAAATGCACTATCTCATGGTCTATAGTGTCTGCCTCTGTACATTCCTTCTGGAACTATCCAATAATGACTCACGGTCTCATCAGACTTAGTTCCTGTGGGCTCTACTTCTTCAATACTTATTCTCTGTTACCTAGATAATCTTAAAAATGAATATGCTGAGGCTGATTTAGTTCTCTTTCTTTATGGTAGTAATTTCTAAGTTTTTTTTATCTCCTAATGATTCATGGTGATCCTTCTGGAGCCTTCCATGGTTGCTAGCTGTCTAAGAATCAGTGTGTAAATGTACTGTAAAATTAGCAAGTGGTCTTTCACAGAAAACATATATGCATACTTTATTAGAGTAAGACCACATGATTCCTGGATAATTTCTGTTTAAAGTTATTATAGTAAAATATTTACATACATTTATATGTAGCTAATTAGAGTTAGCAACTCAGAGGTTGATTAAAATATCATTGGAAACAATTTCAATACTGGAAGTTATTAATTCTAAGAATGGTCTATAATCACCTAGGAAGAGACCATTTAATTTTCTGGAGTTGTACTACTCTCCTAGGGCTACCATAACACAAAATACCACAAAACACTATTTGTATTTAAAACAGAAACACATTTTTTCAGTGTTCTGGAGTTTAATAGCGCAGGATCAGGGTACTGTCCGGACTGGTTTCCAGTGAGGCCTCCTTGGATTGTAGATGACAGCTGTTTCATTATTTCTTCATATGAACTTTCCTTTGTGCATGTGGTGGTGGTGTGCTGGGGAGAGGCATTGCCTCAGATTTCTTTTCTTTTCTAATAAAGGAAATAAAGAGACCAATAAAGAAACAAATAGACAAATAAAGAGACCAATCCTGTTGGATTAGGGTCCAACCTTAAAGATCTTATTTAACTCATTTATCATGAATTACCCTCAAAGGCCCTGTCTCCGAGTACAGTCACATTGAGTGTCAGGGCTTTATATGAGTTTGGAAGTGGGTGACACAAACATTCTGTAACAGAATTAATGGACCATCAATTATATATTCTCTCTCTCTCACACTCCTTTCTCTCTCTCTCTCTCTCTCTCTCTCTCTCTCACACACACACACACATACACACACACACAACGACTTTAAAATGTTCATGGAAAATATGATTAAAATAATTTATTCTGGCATAAAATTTTAAAAAATTTATATGTATGAGAGGATCTTTAAAAACTTAATGAAAAATGCTTGTTATAATAAAAACCATGTTTTTTTTTATAATGTAAAACTATTTGTACCAAAATAAACTTAGCTTTTTATTCTATTTTCCATGAACTTTTAAATGTTCCTTTGTATGTATATTCTGAATAATCAGGTAATAGTTTTGTATTGAATTTTAATTGATATTTAAAACTGCTCTGATGTCGTGCTTTGTAATGTAGTGACATAACACTGAAAAATAGAATTGATGTGACATTCCATTTTTATATATTTTGGGAAAACTTTTCTAGTCATTCATTCTGTATTGGCTGCTAAGTATTGAGTATATTTAATGGAGAATTTATTTTTGCTCAGGTAGATTTCTGTACTTGTAAAATTCTGGGTTCTAATGAGATTTTTGAAGCAGAATAATTAGCAATATTTTCAATATTTTCATGTTTAGTTTTCATTAAAAAGTGGTTATTTTACCATCTTTCCTTTTCATAAAAGTGAAGTCATGCTTTCACACGTGCTGTTTATACTTTGGCTCCTAACTTGATTAAGATGAAGGAATTTATGCTTAGGATAGCTCAAACATGGAGACAATGTGCACCAGGAACCACCTGCCTTCCTTCAGGGCATTTTCTATTAAAATATTAATCAGACTATTTATTGTGAAAGACAGAATTCCCAGTGAAAATTGTGGCTAATATGCACACATAACTTTTTTTTTTGCCATGGCATATATTTAATGTACTAAAAAGAGAACATTTATAAATGTTCTTCAATACTTTTCAGCTTCTACTCCCAATTAGTCTGGTTTATTGTTACTAATTAAATTTTCAAGACTGAAAAAGTCAAGTAATATCAGTTTCAAAGTGCTGGTGGTATTGGGAGGACTTATTCTTGAGAGCATTACTGTTTCACTTGTAATCATCTTCCTAGCATGATGCTATAGAGCTGTCTGCTCAGCTGAGATGCTTCTTACTCATCAATTCTAACTTTGTGGGTGCCGGCAACATTGGTATTTAGACATGGTGTTTTACAAATATGCCAGGGTGAACTTTATACTGTGGCTTTTAGAATTTATTTGATATGTCTTTGGATTTCTACACTCTGAGAAACAATTGAAATCAAATTAGGTGATTAGTTGAGACAAAAAAGTCTATAACTTATATGAGTGAAAAAAAAAACATATCTTTTGAATTTAACCATGAAATCTATATTCTCTGTATGTCTAATGATTTGCAAGATACCACTATGCTATACAACCTACAACAAGTATAATTCACATTGTTGGTTTTTTAAAATAAAAATTAATATGGATACATTAATAAAATAATGCAATGAAAGTAAGTTGAAACTCTGCAGCTATGCCCATTGTAATTAAAAAAGCTGGCAGCATTAAAATGCTATTATTATGAGAAAGTTTAAGAAAGCCTTTGTTCTGTTCTTTCCATGATATTCAGTGACATGTCCTGGAGAAAACAACAACAACAAAAAAAAAACAAAATTCACCTTTCCTTTCATGACAATTTCTATTAGAGCTGATGATTATCAGATCATAAACATAATTATGAGACTAAAATACCATATGAAAATCACGTTGTTCTTCTGAAACCTCCTAGTCCCCTTAGGTGAAGGCATTGTGAAAAACAAGCAAGGTAGAGACTGTGCTCAGATTTGATGGTACATTATTTTGAGTTCATTTAAAAAGTCCAGGCAATGCTTTTCTTCATTAAGATAATTACAAAGAGGGTGCTGTGACATTAATCTATTATTTACATATGTACTAAATATGGACTTTGTCACTATGAGAGTAATCACCTTTTAGGGGTAAAAAGTTTGTATAAACACTTCCAGATATTAGTGCCTAAAATTATGTTTTAGATTTTAGACAGAGACGGATGCCTGTTTGAATTTTAGGTCACGTGGACCAGATTTATCCTTGAAAATTTCATACAAATGTCATGCAAGGTCATTTCAAATTTCATACAAGGTCTTGACTACATGCAAAATACAAAGCAGAAGACAGATTTCCATGGTAGAAGTAACCTCTGGTCTGAATCTCTTCTCTCTAATCATTTTGCAATCTATAACCAAGATCTTAGGTAAATGTGATTTTAAGTTGCACTAGATTTTAATTTCTCATTTGTTCTTAATTCATTTGTACTGCCAAAGTATTTGTTTCTTCTCATTGCATTAGATGCATTAAACATTGAACAAAATTGACTTGGTATTTTTAAAAAATATTAGTGGTGAGGTTGGCGTTTGGCCTAGCAATTAATATGCCACTTGGGATGTCCACATCCTGTATTCGAGTGCTTGGGTTGAAGTTCTGGATCCACTCCCAATCCCAGCTTCCTGCTAATGTGCACAGTAGGAAGCAGCAGGTGATGGCTGAAGTACATGGGTATGTCTTCCTGCCACCCATGTGGAGATCTGGGTTCAGTTTCTGGTTTTGGGCTCTGGCCAAACCACCCCTGTCTGTTGTGTACATCTGGGGAGTGAACCAGTGGATGTCAGCTCTCTGTCTAAAGTCTCTCTTTCTCTCTCTGTCTCTCTGCCTCACAAGTTAACTAAATAAATACTTAAAAAGTCTGTAGTGATTTTAAATGTTTTTCACTCTTTATAAAATATTAAAAATACTATTTAAATATTCATTTTCACTTTACCCACTATGCCACAGTGCTGCCCCTCACCTCAGGTTCAATTTTGATTCTATCCTAATTCTAGCTTCCTGCCCATGTGCACCCAGGGAGATAGCGGGTGATGTCTTCCACAGCTGGTTTCCTTCTACCCATGGAGAAGAGCTGAGTTGAATTCTCAGCTTCTGACTATAGCCCTGGTTCAATCCCTACTCTTGTGGGCAACAGTAGAGTAAATCAGTGATTGAGAACCCTGCCTATCTCTCTGCTTCTCAAGTAAATAAATATAAAATTTAGTAAAGCAAATACTATAAAAAATCTAGATTCTACAGTGAATTGATTCGAAAAGCACTTCCATAGTTCATTTGATTGAGAATCCAAGCAAATCTTCATGTTCATTAGGAGAAACAAACAAATATTATTTCAGGACCTTTATTGTTTGGAGAAATTGTAGTCACTGGGAACTGAGTATGCAGAGAAGAATCCACAGCTGGATAGAAATGGTGAGAACCAGACCAGACATGAGCAATACCATGCCTAATCAACGAAGAATTTTCTCAAATGAATTCTGCAATGAACATATGCCCAAGAAATTGGCAGATGGCTTGAGCTTGGGCCCGGGTCACATCACTTGAGAACATTCAGTAGCATTTTGTTAAACTATTACAGAAGTGAAAAAATACTCACATGTTGTGTTTAAAGCAACAGTAAAGAGATTATATATCCTTCTATTTATTGTTGATGGTTGTTTTTTCTTGGATTATGATTGGGATTGAATTGGCTCTCAGGGGACATCTAAAAAATGTGGAACTCAGCTGAAGGGCAGCTGTTGGTCTTTTGCTAGCGAGTAAGTGCTATCTTACAGGCCACCTCAGTCAACAGGAATCTTCAGTGATCTTTCTTACCTTACCTTCAGCAAATAGTAAAAATTTGAATTGCCATACTGGTACGTGCTGTTTTATGTGGACCAGCTGTGACCTTTTAAAAGTAACATAGAAGCTCTTATTTGTTTATTTTTGTAATGTCTCTGAGGGAAAAATGTAATACCACCCTGAACCTGGTCTTTATTCTTATTTGAGGTTAATGGAAATGCCACCCTTTGGATAAAAATAACGAATTTACTACAAATTATCTATTTATAACAATGAGGCTTCACTTAGGTGACCTGTCTATGTTACCCTGTTGAAAACACAATATTTTCTCAGCTGTAACTTTGCCCTGAGTTCATGTAGCACCTTTCTCCTCCCCTCCTGCATGTGCTGAATGACTAGGGAAAGTTTTTTCTCTAAATTGAAAAAGTAACATATTTGGCAGCATGAGGATAAAGAATGGTCTCATATATTGTTACATGAACAGGTCCCCAAAACTCATGTGTGCAGTTTATCCTGTCATCTCAGTACATAGGTAGATAGATGAGGTTTTTAGCTTTCATGGGTAATGTTTACATAACTTGTTTTAGAAATTTAAAGCATTTTTTTAGATCTTTGCTTCACTAAAATATTTCATATAAGATTTGAGACTCTCGAATTTATATGTCACCTTTGCTTTTCTTAAATATAGTTCATTGTGTAAATAATAAACTCCTGGACACACAGACTGTATCTTACTGTTTTAGTGGGTGTGCATGAGAATAGTACATGTTTCATAATTAGGTTGAATGAAATTTCTAACAGCTGCATATCTTTAATATGAGTTTTCAAAGTCTCTATGACTGCTCATGGACTTTAGAATCTCACCTAGTTTTACAACCTGGCTCAATCATGTAACTACATGTGCCTTTCTGCTCTTTATTTCTGAAATAAGGATGAAGTCTTTACATTGCAGGACTGTTTTGAGCAGTACATGGCTATTATTATTATTATTATTATTATACCAAACTCTTGAGAGATTGTATCTCATTCCTATTTTTTTTAAGGACAGTCACTACTTATACAAAAAATTGGAGGCATCATAGGGATTAGTCTTAGCTTATAAGCACTGTAGCCTCTAAAGCAACATTAATAAGAATAAAATATTGTCCAGAGGCAGAGGAGAATAATCAGAAGCCATGAATTTGAAGTCAGACGGTCCTCGCTTTGAGTCTTAGTTCAGCCACTTAAATGTTCTGTGATTTTCGGTAAGTAACTTACTTTTTAGCCCAATTACCTTATCTGTGAAATCGGAATGATTGTAAATATTAAAGACATTGTCTTGTATTTAAAAATATCTGTGAAATAATGCTATTACTAGTACTGAAACAGTATTTTTTACACTTGGTGTTTCTGTGTGGGTGCAAACTGATGAAATCTTTACTTAGTATATACTGAATCCATCTTCTGTATATAGAGATAATTGAAAATGATTAAAAAATCTTGGTGTTAAATTGGAAATTGCATAGATAATTAATCAATTTAAAAAAAATCATGTAGGATCTCTGTCCTTAATGTGCTGTACATTGTGAATTAATACTATAACTAGTACTCCAACAGTATTTTCACTTTGTGTCTCTATGTGAGGGCAAACTGTTGAAATCTTTATGTAATATGTACTAAACTGATCTTCTGTGTATAAAGAGAATTGAAAATGAATCTTGATGTGAATGCAAGGGGAGAGGGAGCGGGAAAGGGGAGGGTAGCGGGAGGGAGGGAAGTTATGGGGGGGGAGCCATTGTAATCCATAAGCTGTACTTTGGAAATTTATATTCTTTAAATAAAAGCTTTATATATATATATATATATATATATATATATATATATATAAAATAAACAAAAAATATCATATCCAGCACCTGTCCCAATTATTAAATAGTAGCTTAGTATTATCATTTTATTCCTCTACTTTCTTTTTCTCCATGTTCTCTGGTTCCTGTTTTTAAAAATTTATTTATCATCATTAGTAATCCCTCTTTAAACTCTTATGTTTTCTTTTGGCTCTTCACTCTTTCTTTTCACATTTGTTTCCTTTCTTGTTTGTTTTGAACTGTATATCTAACGACTTATAACAACTAATTAATTGACCATAAAATACAGGCTTGGATACAGGAAACAAAAACAGCATCTGAATATCCTAGTACCTTTAAAATAAAAGTCAGTAACAAACCCCTTTACTTTACTTAAATTGCATTTTCTTTATCTGGTAATAATAGAAATGTGAACTAAGTACTGTATTTGCTGATAGGTCTAATTTGTTTTTATAGTTTCAGCTCTGAGTAGCACATTTGGAATCAGTATATTGTCTAAGGAATGAGTTTATGTGTGGGTTTTTACTTGATAATTAATTTGTCTTTAAAATTTTTAGTAATGTCTGGATTTTTCCATATGTAAACAGTTATTGATACTGCTTCAATTAGCAAGTTCTTTTAAATTATTTATTTTTATATCTGCTAGAAAATTAGAATTCTGTTGTAATAAGGACTATAACTTCCAGGTTGTATGTGTATTGAAAATTTCCAGTTATATACCTTAAATTATTTAATTTGTGTGAAAGATCAGATATAATGTACCTACATACCTGAAAAGGACATGTTATCATATGGGTTGTACTTTCCTGCCACCGTCTTACTAATTACTTCTTTTTTCATAATTATTTCTTTTCTTTAAAGATTTCTTCATTTATTTATTTGAAAGGCAGAGTTACAGAAAGAGATTGAAAACTTAGAGAGAGACATCTTCCATCCATTGGTTCACTCCCCAAATTGCTGTAATGTCTGGGGCTGGGCCAGCCTGAAGCCAGAAGTCAGGAGCTTCTTCCAAGTCTTCCACATGGGTGCAGGGGCCCAAGCATTTGGGCTGTCCTCTGCTGCTTTCTCAGGCCATCAGCAGGGAGCTGGATTGGAAGCAAAACAGCCAGGGCTTGAACCAGCATCCATAAGGGATGCTGGCTGCTTAACCTGCTATGCCATAGCACCAGCCTCCATGATTATTTCTTAACTGGAAAATCTCAAGGATAATATGTTCCTAGACACTGCTTACTGATCTGAAATGTATAAATCTAGGCCAAAGCCAGAAGCTAGGAACTCCATCTGGGTTGCCCATGCCAATGACTGGGACTCAAGTACTTGAGACATAACCTGCTACTTCCCAGGAGCATTTGTAGGAAGTTGGATTGGAGGTAGAGATGGAACTTGAACCCAGGCACTGTGATATGGAATGTGAGAGTCCCAAGCTTAACCTGCTATGCCACGGTGCCTCAATACTTATCATTTATTGAGCAACTATTTTGTAATAGTCACTCGAGTTGGCTTTATGTCATTTAGTCATACATAACATACAATTTTGTATGTATACAATATACAATGACAGTGAAATGTCATTCATTAGGCTGAGATACCCAGTACAATTTTTTGTGGTGATCATTACACATTGAACAGATCTTAGCACCCCAGACTCATGCAGACAGCATGAGGATATTTAAATTTTGAAGTCTTATGTTAACACTTGATCGATTAGAGGTGGAGACTTGATTATTATGGGCTCTGAGAGTTGGGCCTGATGGGAGGTAATTGGGTGATTGGGGACTTGCCCCTTGGAATGTAGTTCTCTCAAGAGAACTCTTGAGATATGGGAAACAAATGAAATGAGCCCCACAATTAATATAGTTTACACCTCGAGAGAATTTCCAGGCCTGAATAAAAAGGAAGTCACTTTGACAAAGGCTATAGGACTTTCTGAATTAAGGAAATAAAGTTGAAAGTGTGGGCAGACCATGCCACATAAAGTTCACAGAACAGAGGACTAGAGAGGAAAGGTCTCAGTTGATTAAGGATTAGGCCATGTATTTGACGAAGTGACTACAGGCCAAGGAAAGAATGACCTGAAGGATTAGAGATCCTTCAATGAGCGCTTGGCATTCAGTCTGGAGTAGGAATAGTGTCTGTTCTTATTAACCAGACCAGAAAGTCTTGATGATTCATGGGGCATTGGGTAAATTACATGTAAGGTCTTATCTCAGTAATGGGGAGTAATTAGCCCTCGATTGAGCACTACTGTAGTCCCTCCTGAAATATTTTAAAAGCAAATCCTTAAAAGATCAAACTCTTTCCAAGTAACTTATTATGTTCTGGAACAAGGCTCAAGAACAATTATGGAAATACAAAAATATCTAGTACTCATCCAGGTAAAATTTAGGATTTTTGACATCCAGTAAGAAGTTATTATCATATAATAGAAACAGGACAATTTCATTCATAATGAGGAGATGAATTAGGCAATTAATACCATGCCAGTACTGACAAAGAGGAATAAGCAGGCAAGGTTGTTATAATTGAATTCCATAGTTTCAAAAAGTGAGAGACATTGAAGGTAAGAATATACCAAAAGCAGTAACAACAACAAAAAAATTAAGCTCTAAAGACAAAATTGCAGTGTGAGACAGTGATTTCTGGATGGTATTGATGTCAGATTGATTATACTTTACCGAATGAAATATTGTGAACTTGAAGACATAGTCATAGAAATAATCTAAAATGAAACTCACAGGAAAAAATAACTTTTTTTGAAAAATATATAGAATGAAGAGAACACCTGTGAACTGTGGGGCAGTTTTGTCCGGCCCTTTTACACATGTAATTGAGTTCCCAAAAGACAGGAAAAGGGAGAAGAAAAAATAGTTGATGAAATAAAGGCTAAATATTTTATAATTTGGTGGAAACTAAACCTGTAGATCTGCGAAACCTAATGAAACTCTAGTACAGGCCGGCACCGCTGCTCACTTGACTGATCCTCCACCTGCAGCGCTGGCACCCCGGGTTCTAGTCCTGGTTGGGGCGCTGAATTCTGTCCCAGTTGCTCCTCTTCCAGTCCAGCTCTCTGCTGTGGCCCAGGAGGGCAGTGGAGGATGGCGCAGGTGCTTGGGCCCAGCACCTGCATGGGAGACCGGGAGGAAGCATCTGGCTCCTGGCTTCTGATCGGCGCAGCACCCCAGCTGTGGTAACCATCTGGGGAGTGAACCAACAGAAGGAAGACCTTTCGCTCTGTCTCTCTCTGAAACAAAAGAGAGAAAAAAAGAAACTCTACTACAAGAAACATTATGAAGATGGATACAAGCACATTGTAATCAAATTGTGAAAATATTTTTGAGTAGTACCCGTAAATAATGAAAGAAAGTGATTCATTAACCTAAGGTTTCTATACTTTAAAATGTAATCTTCTTTAAAACACAGCAAAAATTCATTTTTCAGACCAATATTCTTAAAGAAAAATGATGGAAATATTAAAAATAGTGGTAACTTTATTTTATGTGTGTGTTTGTGTGTGTGTGTACACAATGGATGACAACAATAGCAAAAAGATCTGGAGGGGATAATTGGAAATCTATTCCTATAAGCTTCTTCTTTTTTTTTTTTGACAGGCAGAGTGGACACTGAGAGAGACAGAGAGAAAGGTCTTCCTGTTCTGTTGGTTAACCCCCAAGTGGCCGCTGCGGTCAGCACACTGCACTGATCTGAAGCCAGGAGCCAGGTGCCCCTTCCGGTCTCCCATGCGGGTGCAGGGCCCAAGGACTTGGGCCATCCTCCACTGCACTCCCGGGCCACAGCAGAGACCTATAAACTTCTTCTTATGCTATACGTTAAGTGTAATTATATCACTTGAACACACATTTTAACAATTTAAAGAAGTATATTATAACCTTGAAGCAAACATTAAACTAAGCCAACAAAGGAAATAAAATGGAATTATTTTAAAAAAATGCTGGTTAATTCAACCCAAAAAAGCCAGAAAGGAGGAACAAATAAGAAACAAATAGAAAAATAACAAATTGATAGATTTAAATCTCAACATACCAATAATTAAATGTAAACAACCTGCAATTAAGAGGCAGAAATTTTCAGATATTCTTACAAAAAGCAAGAATCTATATGCTGCCTATAAATAACTAACTTTGACTATAAAGGCTGTGATCAGTTAAAAATAAAATTAATACTAAGGAAAAGAATGTTGGAAGGGGCTGGCACTGTGGTGTAGCTGGTAAGGCCTACAGTGCTGGCATCCCATGTGCATGCTGGTTCCAAGTCCTGGCTGCTGCACTTCTGAACCACCTCTCTGCTTTGTCCTGGGAAAAGCAGCAGCAGATGACCCAAGTCCTTGAGCCTCTGTACCCACTTGGGACACTTGGAAGAACCTCCAGGCTCTGGCTTCAGAGCAGCCCAGCTCCAGCCATTGTGGCCATTTGGGGAGTGAACCAGAGGATGGAAGACTTTCTCCCCCCCCCCCCCCCTTCTGTCTGTCTTTCTATCCACTCTCAAACAAATAATGTGAGAATACTATTAATGAGGTGTTTTTTTTTTTTTTTTGATGTGATGAATGTGTTGTTTTCTTGATTCTGGTTTTATAGATACATACTTATGCCAAAAGTTATAAAATTATAAACTTTAAATACATGCAGTTTATGTTAATTGTACTTCAGTAATGTTATTAAAGTATTTAAGTAGCCCCAAATGTCCAGCTGCTACAGTATTGCATTGTGGAATGCAAAATACAGTATTGACTTTAGATTGTAAAATATCATTTACCTAGTCAGAATCCAAGGTAACTGATATGAAAAAAAGATAGCTTATTTTGAGATTTCTTTTAACTCTAAAATTCTTTAATTTCAAATATAGAGAAAATATTCTTCAGTTTTTAACTTTAGATTTACAGTTATTTGGAAAAGTACTTTGCTAAAATCACAATGATTAATAAACTAGTACAATTAAAAAAAATTTAAAAACCTTGCTTAGCTAAAAATGAAGTCCTTTCTTTAGCATGTTTAAATAACATGATACTAAACATATTTCATATTACATTCCCATCTTTCTTGATCAAAACCAAGATCCTTCCAGTGGCTCTGTAGATATGATTCCCTGGTTTATCCCTCAGTCTCACTGCTAGCAAGTTTCAACTTCCTTAATTGACCACTTCTGAAAAAGCAGTGATCTCCATTTTCCTGCAGTTCTATTTCTCTATCCTTATTTGCTTCCAAAATTCCTACCACTGTCTGACATATTTTTTTAAAAAATATTGTCTGAAGTTCCACAAGGGAAAAAATTTGTCCATTTTGTGTACTGTTGCAATTTTTTGAACAGTTCTTGATCTATAGTAGACTTTCAAATTTTTTTTTATACTCTAATTTTTATTTAAAAATTTGATAAGCCAATTTAGCGTTTTCCACCAACTCGGGGAGCAGAAACCTTCACAGGTTTTACAATCTTTCGCTTAG
Source organism: Sylvilagus floridanus (assembly GCA_949820135.1). Classification (NCBI taxonomy): domain Eukaryota; kingdom Metazoa; phylum Chordata; class Mammalia; order Lagomorpha; family Leporidae; genus Sylvilagus; species Sylvilagus floridanus. The sequence continues at coordinate 50,707,030 of OX463224.1, read as the reverse complement.
GTGCTGCCTTTGTAGGAGACATAGCAGCAGCCATTGCTGTCCTTTTAGAGGCCTGCTCAGCCTTTTTGGCTTCCTTGGCAGCCTTGATAGCTTGTTCTCGTTGAGCCTTTCTGACTTCAGGTTTCTGATTTCTCTTGGCCATTATATCAGCAAGAGATGCACCAGTGATGGCTCTCTGGAATTTAACTGTATGGCGAGTTCTTTTCTTTTGAATTTCTTCCGACTGCCCCTGTCTTCTGTAGAGGACAGTCCAGTTTATCTGCCGAGGGTTTCTCTTGGAAAGAAACGCAGACTCTCATTTTGGGTTAAGAAATTGGAAAACTTTCCTGTCCGTCCTAGCATAGCGCCTCCTGTGTCTGGGATAGATCTTGTACCCTCTGAAACTGCACAGTTCGACCTTCATGGTGATCGCTCCTCAGGAAGAAGAAAGATGGCGAAGGGAAGGAGAGGATTATGGGAAAAGGCATTAAAGGGTCCTAGGAACTCTCCTCCCAAAAATTCTCGTCATGGATGGATCAATTTCATGACCCTTAGATTTATCGAAGCTCTCCCTTAGATGTAGCATATTGGGCTGGAACATAGCAATGGTTTGAGAGAAAGAGGCTGTGGTATTTCCTTTAGGGATGGTAGAAAATGTGGGAAATATTTGTGGCACACTTCTAGAGAGATTTTTGAGTGGGATCTGCAAGAGGGATATTGACTAATACAGAGAAGCCTGAAACATCTGGCATTGCCTGAATGGGATACAATGGTAGCAAAAAAAAAAAAAAAAAAATGAGCTTCATGTTCTAAGTTTTGTATGGAGAGTAATAACCAATGAACAAACTCACTTGGACTTTAAAAAAGACTAAACAATAACTGAAAATTATTCCATATGCTTAAAGTTATGCTTCCAAAAATAGTAAGCTGAACCTTATAGATCATGGGTAGGGTACTTATAAAGGCAATGAAAAGAGAAGGATGGAAGACTATAGAAGGGCAGAGAAGAAAGGGAGAAGACAACATGTGCATTGATTAGAGATTTTATATACGATTAGAACAATTATATAAATACATGCAATTTTAGTTTAGTAGTAATTGATAGAATCCTCTTTTGGTTGTCATGTTTATCTGCAAGTCATTCTTGCTGAACTTTATTTATAATGTTTAGCTCAGTCTAAGATGGCAAACTTGAGAAGTTTGATTCATAATAAAAACTTACAATTTAAGTTGGCTAGAAATTATTTGTGTTGGAAGTAGCAAAACATTGTTTTACACTATTTGCACTTTTGTTTTTTTTGTGGTCAGATTTTAAAAGTTGAAAGATTTTTTAATTTCTTATTTGTCTATGATATGAGGCCATTGACAATCCTTGTACTTAATTTACACTGGCATTGTTAAAATAAGAATGCATTTTACAGCTTCCATTTTTGTGAATTAAAAATAATAGAGATCTACTTTGTTGGCATAACTAAGTGATTAGTGAGGACTGGGGCTCTGGATTCCTTCCATATACCCTGGTAGTATATTGTATTTATTATGTTTTTGAGAAAAATTTCTTCAATCCAGAGTTATTGTATGTTCTTTGCCTGGTTTTAAAGAACTTTAAAACTAGTTAGTCTGTATTCCATAAAGAATTACCTTTTTGTGAACTTTTATGATTGATTAGAATTGATTGATAGCTACACTATATTTTACATTAAAATATACTATTGATTAATACATCTTCTGATTTATTCACTGACTTAATTATAACAGTTATTGTCCTCACTCTTAAATTAATTGCTTCCTAGGTATTTTAATAGACAAGTTAAATTGTTTCTTTTTGAATTCTGTTACTCTTCTATCCAGTCTAACTTGCATGTTTAAGTATATATGTTTATCTTTATATATGTATATATATTTATAATGATTATAATCTATTATTGCCGTAGTTTGATTTGTTTGAAAGGTTAAAGAGCATAATATAAGCTTGACTAGTTTTGCGTATCCTTTTGCATGTTGTTTTACTGTTTCAGGCTATTTTGCTCATATGAATTATACAAATGATGAAATCATTGTTCTTTTGAAAGTAATGTATTTTTTCCTTGTTATAGGTCCTTTTGTTCTGCATCACAGCTGCCATGTACATGTTCTTTTTCAGGTATGTTCTGTTATACCCACCTATTTTAATACTAAAAATAGTATCTCTCTGGAATATTTTTATCAACCATGAAACTAAAGTAAAAACAACAGTTATTCCATACAAGTGGCATACTATTTGTTTCTGTAGGTTGACCAGTGATAAATCAGTATTCCTTTGTGAGGAGAAAAAAATGTAAGAGAGGGAAAGAAGATACATTTCTCCTCCATTCCCATTCCCTCTGCCCCCTCCATCCTATTCTACTTACAGGTTCATCTTGCAAAGTTGACTTTGGTAATAATGTTCCAACTCTGATAAATGAATTTTAATTTTTTTGCAGACCTGATTTTAGGTGTTCTTTAATGTCCTTAAATTTAAATGAGAAAAAATGAGAGCAGGGATGTTTCTAAGCATCTTCATATAACCACAGAAGTGTGGGAATATTATTTTTGGTTGGGAGGAGTCTATGACTTCATTTTCAGTAATACCAATTTGATTTATTTTATTCTTACTGTACTCATTTAAATAAATCTTTTTTAAAAAATACAAACTTATATTTAATAATTAGAGAATAAGAGAAAATAGGTGAATAAAGCATATAGGGATTATAAGTGAAGATCTAAAACAATTTTGTTTATAAATAATAATGTTCTATACAGAAAATAAACATAATAGTTTTATCAAGTTTCAGTGTACAAAAATTCATTGCATTTCATTTTTTTCTTTTTTAAAATTTTATTTAAGGTATACAAATTTCATGTATTTCATATATACAGGTTAAGGAACATAGTGATACTTCCCACCCTACCTTCCTTCCTACTCCTCTCCCCACCCTTTTTCCTCCTCCCTCTCCTATTCGAATTCTTAATTTTTATAAAGATTTATATTCAGTTTACTTTATGGTCATAAGATTAACCCTATACTAAGTAAAGAGTTCAACAAATAGTATAAAGGAAAAAAAAAATCTGTGTTCCTCAACAGTTGAGACAAGGGATATAAACAATCATGGAATCTCAAAATGTCAATATACTCTTATATATTACCTTTTAGGTACACTATTAGTTACCATAGAGCAGGGAAATCAAATTATATTTGCCTTTTTGGGACTGGCTTATTTCACTAAGTATAATGATTACCAGTTGCATCCATTTTGTTGCAAATGATAGGATTTCAGTTTTTTTTATACCAGTTAGTAGTATTCCATAGTGTATATGTATACCGTAATTTCTTTATCTAGTCATCATTTGATGGACACCTGGGTTGATTCCATATCTTAGTAAATGGAGCTGCTGCAATGAACAAGGGGGTACAGATTACTCTTTCATATGCTGATTTAATTTCATTTGGGGGAATTCCCAGAAATGGGATGGCTGGGTCATATGGTAGGTCTATATTCAGGTTTCTGAGGTTTCTCAATACTGTCTTCCACAATGGCAGCCCCAGTTTACATTCCTACCAACAATGGATTAGGCTACCTTTTTCCCCACGTGCACACCAGCATTTGTTGTCTGTTGATTTCTGTGTGAGGAGCCATTCTCTCTGCGGTAAGGTAAAACCTCACTGTGGTTTTGATTTGCATTTCTCTGGTTCCTAGTGATCCTGAGCATTTTTTCATGTGTCTGTTGGCCATCATTTAAATAGATCTTAATATTCCTGGCACTAGGTAACATTCAGTCATAGCAAGAACGTATCAGGCTTTGAATATTAAAATATTCACTTAACTGACAAAGGTAATTAAGGAGTTTTAGCATAATATATCTGGTAGATATATTTATCTTTTTAAAAATTTGGCATTTCAAGCATACCAGAATTTTTAAGCCGTGAATTTCTTGCCAGAATGTATTTGATAAAGCACAGTGACACAATTTAAAATTATTTTGACTTGTTAAAAAATGTTATACTCAAGTACCAAATGATGATGTTGCTGTTATTATTTTTTTTTAAATTTTTTATTAATACAAATAGAACAGATTTCATGTATTTTATAGGTATAGTTCTAGAAAGATAACCATATTTCCCTTTCTCCCTCAATCCCTCCTTTCCTTCCTTTGGAAAAATATATAGACTCAAGATAGGGAGAAGTCATTATGAAGAATTGGTATTGGAATGCATAGTATTTTATATTAGTCGTTAATGATTCAAAAGTTATTGCAGCTGTCTGCTGGTCTCTGAGAAATTGCTTGATTTATTCATTACTTTTATGGTCTTTTCATATAAACTGTACTCTCCCTGTAGCCTCTTTTTTATAATTTAGTAATGTAGAACTTGGTTGAGGAGAGGTTATGAACAGTGACTAATTCTTGATTTTCAAAAACTTAATTGTATTCAAACATGTTGTTAGGATAATATTGCATTAGAAGTAGTTGTTGACATGCCCACAAAGAAAGTACAATATCATGTACATTTTCTTCCTATGGAAATTCCTAACAGAACAGTTGTCAAATGAAACAATCCTTGCCAATGTGGAACTTCAGCACAGCCTTTACTATGGTTTAGCATTTCTTAGTCACCAGAAGTTTCTGAGGTTTAAGAACAAATTGTATTTGAATGCCCTGATAAATGCTCAATTTGTAGTATGACTTTTAGGGAATTATATTTTGAAAATTGCTGCCATCAAGCCAGTATTTTTGGTGTAGGAAGAAAACCCTATAAATACGTGTTTTGGTGCAGAGCTACGGAACCTTTTCCTGTTTCAGTCACAAAGTCTGAGTTAAAAACAACAGTTTAAAATACTTTCCAGAAAGCTCAATACAAGGTTTAAGTGCCAAGATAAACACTTTCAATTTTCTGTGGAAAGGAGTTGTTTTTCTCCCAAAAGAAGCACTATCACCAAATTCCTAGTGTTCTTGGCAGAAGTTTGTTTGAATAACTCAATAAAAGAGGTTTGGTAAATGGTAAAATAAAACCATTTATCCAGTACTACAACCACGCTAAACACTGTTATATGTTTGTCTGAACTCTAGCTTATGTTGAAATGAATAAACAATATTGCACATAGCACTTGGCAAGTCAGTTGCATTAGATTATTTTATTCTTAAAATTAAATTTTATTATGAATACAGATATTTGAGTGTAAATTCTAGTTTTTCATATTACTTTAGTATTATTTTATGAAATTAGATAGTTAAATAGAAATGGTATTGTTCCTGGGACGCCATTTATTGTAACCTTCTTTGAGAAGAGGTTAAGGGATAAATTTTATGTTTGAAAGAGTCAACTTATGTTTCTATCCTAATCTATACATGGGAAAATGGAAATGAGACTTTTCCAATAGTGTTAGAAATGCCAATGTGGTTTTGAAGAAAAATTGATTTGTGGCTTGGTAGCTCTGGGATCCGCAAGGAGAGAAGGCCTATACTTCCAGGAATGGAGAGTCCCTACCCACACTTCTGGGGAAGAAAAGTCCTTGTAAAGGTCCCCGTGGGTGCCTAAAGATCAACCAATAAGAATCAGACCGGCCTCAACCTTTAACCCCAAGCCCTGTATCTATAAAAGGAGCTCTCCCAGCCTCTGACGAGCAACTTCCCTGGCCCCTGCTCTGTTGGGACTGGGGAACCTCGCCTGGGAGCAGAATCCCAATAAAAGTTTGTGAATTAATTGATTCATCTGCCTGGGAAGATTTGTTATGCACCAGACACCTTGCAGATGGTGCTGAAACCCGGGAGCTGAGGGTGCGCGCCTCCCGTTTCTGGGTTTGGGGCCCTCTTGCTCCTTGAACTTGTCTGGTGCCCCAGGCTGACTACGGACCATGCTAGACCAACTGTAAGTAACTCCTCCCCTGCTCTCCCTTCCTTCTCTGGGTTGGCCCAGTCTCTGCGATCTCTGGCTAGCTCTCCGTCCGGACAGAGACCTCCAAATCGTGCACACGTGGGCTCTGTTCTCCGCTGTTTAGCCTCCCAGCGGCATTGTGGCACAGTGGTAAGCTGTTGTTTGCCATGCGTGCACTGCATATTAAATTAAGATTATATTGAAGTGATTTTTTGCAAAAATAAACTTTTGCTCACCGGAAAAAAATGAAGAAACATTACTAAACAAAATAACAATAATTACCCACAATCTCTTCATTCAGAAACTGACTGTATTTATATATGATTAAACTAGTGTTACTAAGCCTTATATTCTTCCCAGTTCTAGAAGCTTCTCGTGTTGCTGTCTGCTTGTTGTTTAAGGAGCGCTATTACAAATTAAAGATATTTCTTATTGTAGACTTTGCTGATGCAGTTGCTGAAATTTGAAGCAGTTAAGTTTAACTGCTTGCTCTACCAGTTATGAGGAATGCTATAATTCACTATATCTTTCTCAACACTGACTATGTGTTTCTGTTATTTTCTGTGGCTAGAATTCTTTCAAAGGTTATCAAGGTACACTAAAGTATAAACAGTGGTTAAGAGCCTGGACTATAGAATTCAACTGTGTTGATTTCAAACCTTCTCCATCTTCCTTGTGGAAACTACTTGGCCTCCCTGTGTCTCAGCTTTCTCATTTTTAAGAGGAGATGATAATAGCACTTTCCTCATGGATTATTGGTAGTCTAAATATCTACTGCATATTAAACATTCATAAAATGGTAGCTGCTATTATTATTTAAATCTGAGAAGTAAAGATCACATACTGTGTGATTCCATGCATATGAAACATCCAGAATAGACCAATCCATAAATGGAAATTGGATTGGTGATTACCTGGTGCTAGGAAAGTTGGGAAGAATGAGGAATGTCTACTAATGGGTGTGGAGGCTGTTTTAGGGATAATGAAAATGTAAAAATAATTGTGGTTCTGGCTACACAAGTCTCTGAATATACTAAAAGCCAGAGTGATACACTTTTAGTAGTGAATTATATAATATATAATAATATGTAATTTATATCTAATAAGTGTGAATGTATTTTCTGGTGCATTCCAGATAAAAATTAAAGGTCACAGCCTACTGAGTATAACTTGTGATCATGTGAAAGTACTTTGTGTATCTATGAAGTTCCTTACTAGTAGAACATTTGAATCTAATTTGAATGGAAATTAGATTTACAGTCTTTGAAGATGTAAATGGCAGACTCATAATTTGGTTATGTTTTACACACTAGATAATAAATAAAAATTATAAGAAATTATGACAAAATGCAATAAAATTATAAGAAAATAAATAAAAATTAGACAAGAAATAAAATAGGAATTAAAATATTATACAGAATATCAGTGAAACAAAAACCTAGTTTTTTCAGAAATAAACAAAATTGATAAACCATTGGCCCAATTAATAACAAAAACAAAAACCTAATTTATTAAAATCATTGATAAAACAAGAAGCTGTTAGAACTGATACCACAGAAACACAAAGATTCATTAGGAGTTATTACAAACAGCTATATGACAACAAATTGAAATATGGGGAAGAAATGGATAGATTTCTAGATGCAAATAATTTCCCAACATAAAGACACAAAGACATTGAGAATCTGAGTAGACCAATAACCAAGACTAAAATTGAATCAATAATAAAGAGTCTCCCAAGAAAGAAAAGCCCAGGATCAGATGGATGATTTCATTGCTGAATTCCACCAAACTTTTAAGAAAGCACTAATACAAATTCTTCTTAAATTATCCAAAAGAGGGCCGATGCCATGGCTCACTTGGTTAATCCTCCACCTGCAGTGCCAGCATCCCATATGGGCGCTGGTTTCTAGTCCTGGCTGCTCCTCTTCCAGTCCAGCTCTGCTGTGGCCTGGGAGGGCAGAGGAGGATGACCCAACTGTTTGGGCTCCTGCACCCACGTGGGAGACCAGGAAAAAGCACCTGGCTCCTGGCCTTGGATTGGCACAGCGCCAGCTGTAGCAGCCATTTGGGGAGTGAATCAATGGAAGGAAGACCTTTCTCTCTGTCTCTCTCTCACTGTCTATAACTCTACCTGTCAAATAAAAAAAAAAATTATCCAAAACAATCAAAAGAGGAAAGAACCCTTCCAAACTCATTCTGTGAGACCAGCACTAACTTAATGCCAAAGCCAGAGAAGATTAAAAATAAACTATAGGCTAATATCTGTAATGAACATGAATGCAAAAATCCTCAAAACTTATAGCAAATCAAATGCAACAACACATCAAAAAGATCATCCACCCTGACCAAGGATTTTGTTCCAGGTTTCCAGGAATGTTTCAGCATTTGAAATCAATAAACATAATAATTCCCATAAACAAAATGAAGGATAAAAACCATATGATTATCTCAATAAATACAGAGAAAGCATTTGATAAAATATAATATTCTTTCCTGATAGAAAGCCTTTGAAAAATTGTGTATAGAAGGATCATACCTTGACACAATAAAGATAAAATATGACAAACCCACAGCCAGCAGCATATTGAATGGAGGCAAGTTGGAAGCATTTCCACTAATACCTGGAACCAGACAAGGATGCCTACTCTCACCAGTGTTATTCAATAAAGTTCTGGAAGTTTTCACCAGGGCCATTGGACAAGAAAAAGAAATTAGAGGGTTACAAGTTGGAAAGGAGGAAATCAAATTATTCCTATTTGAAATAACATGATCTTTTATATGGGGAAACCAAAAAACTCCCCCAGGGACTGTTAGAACTCATAAGAGAATTCAGTGCATTTGTAGGATAAAAAAATCAACACACAAAAATCAGTAGTGAAGAGGCAGTGACAGAATGGGAGAAAATATTTGCAGACTATGCATCCAACAAAGGGTTAGTATCCAGAATCTATAAGGAACTCAGGAAACTCAAGAGCAGTAAAACAAACAATCCAGTTAAGAAATGGGCAAAGGATATGAAGACATTTTTCAAATGAGGAAATACAAATGGGCAACAGACATATGAAAAAAAATCTCAAGATGATTAGTCATCAGAGAAATGCAAATAAAAATCACAATGAAGTATCACCTAACTTGGTGAGAATGGCTATTATCCAAAAATTAAAAAATCACAGATATTGGAGTGGTTGTGGAGAAGAAGGTACTCTAAAATACTGGAGATGGGAATGCAAATTGGTACAACCATTATGGGAATTCCCCAGAAAGCTTAAAATAGACCTTGCATATGACCCAGCTACCCCATTCCTGGAAATATATCCAAAAGAAATGAATTCAGCATATGAAATTGTTACCGCACTCCCATGTTTATAGCAACTCAATTCAAAATAGCAAAAATATGGAATCAGCCTACATGTAAATCAACTGATGATTACATAAAGAAAATATGGCATATATACCTGATGGAACATTGCTCAGTCGTAAAAGTGAATGATATCCTGACATTACAACAAATGGAGGCAACTGGAGATCATTATGTTAAGTGAAATAAGCCAGACATAGAAAGCCAAATATGGTGTTTTATTTGTGCAAGTTAATACAAAGTATAAAACTTGCATGGAAGCCATATCATTTGCTGTTTAGTTCTAATTATTGCTTCACTGAATCATACCATGTTAACACCATTCTCTTCTTACCCTGTTGTGATCATTTTCAGGAATCCTTCATTTTATGATATTAATATCTGTCTTAAGAAAACAACAATATATGTGTACATAATCTCTACATTTGAGGTGATTATAACAAAAATGTAAAAAAAACTGTAAAATTTTTAAATGGAAAAAAGAAGTAAAGTACACAGATAAAAAATTAGAATGTGGTTCTTTATGTTGTAACAATAAGGTTTTCCTGGAATATTGGCTTCTTCTCTTAATATGATGTAACGAAAGGCCTTTATTTATTTTTAGGTTTAGGTTGTATTTTATCAAATTAATTTCCAGTGCTTCATTTTGTTTTTATTAAATTCCTTGACTGTTTAAAGAAAATTGATCATCTATTAATAAGATCTAAGGGCCTTTCCCTTCAACTGTGTCGCTTTCTATATTTGTCTTAAAAATAGCTGGCACTTGGGTTAAATAGTAACCATTGTGCCGCAGTGAAAACAATCTGATTTAAACTGTTAAAGCATGAAAAATAAAGGAGGGAGGGAGGCAGAGGGAGAGAAAGAGAAGCCTTTCTTCCTTCCTTCCTTCCTTCCTTCCTTCCTTCCTTCCTTCCTTCCTTCCCTCCTGTTTATAGCCAAATTTCTCAAATCAGTTTTCCATATTTGCTTTTCAGCTTTTTTATGTGCCACTGCAATCTGATTTCTACTCCATCATCCCTCTGAAATCTATCTCTGAGAGGTCATCAAAAACACACTATAGCTATACCTAATGGACATTTTTATTTTCCTATCATACCGGTCTCTCAGCTACTTGATGACACCCTTGCCTGCTTTTCGTCTCTTAAATCAGTGTTTGCTTAGTTTCCTTGAACTGCTCTTTTGGTGTTTTTTTTCTGTCTTAGTTACGCCTTCACATCCTCTTTGTTTTCTTTCTTTTATCATTCCTTAAATGTTGACAAACTCAATATTCCATTTTAAGGCTTCAGCTTTTCTCTTTATATTCTCTGTGAGAGATCCATATTTCTGTGGTTATGATTACATTTATATGGAGATGATCTCACTCCTGAACTTCAGATCTATATATTAAATTGACTTAGTTCTCACTTCTCCTAAAACTTGCATTTTTCAAAAATTGAACTTGCTTTCCCTGCTTCTAGCTCTTCTATCTCAAAACCTTTCATTTTTCTTCAAGTGGTTGGAAATGCCACTTACTTATTTGGCCCACGTGGGAAATTTTTTATTAACTTTTATTTAATAAAAATAAATTTCCAAAGTACAACTGTTGGATTATAACAGCTTTTTCCCCGCATAACCTCCCTCCCACCCACAACCATCCCATCTCCCACTCCCTCTCCCATCCCATTCACATCAAGATTCATTTTGAATTATCTTTACATACATAAGATCAATTTAGCATATAATAAGTAAATATTTCATCAGTTTGCACCCACACAGAAACACAAAGTGTAAAAATACTGTTTCAGTACACATTAAGGACAGAGATCCTACATGGGGAGTAAGTACTGCAGTGACTCCTGTTGTTGATTTAACAATTGACATTCTTATTTATGATATCAGTAATCACGCTAGGCTCTTGTCATGAGCTGCCAAGGCTATGGAAGCCTCTTGAGTTTGCCCACTCCAATCTTATTTAGACAAGGCCACATTCAAAGTGGAAGTTCTCTCCTCCCTTCAGAGAAAGGTACCTCCTTCTTTGATGGCCCATTCTTTCCATTCGCAGAGACCTTTCATTTAGTTTTTTTTTTTTTTTTCCCAGAGTGTCTTGGCTTTCCATGCCTGAAATACTCTTATGGGTTTTTTAGCCAGATCTGAATGCATTTAGGGTTGATTCTGAGGCCAGAGTGCTGTTTAGGACATCTGCCATTCTGTGAGTCTGCTGTTTATCCCGCTTCCCATGTTGGATCATTCTCTCCCTTTTAATTCCATCAGTTAGTATTAGCAGACACTAGTCTTGTTTATGTGATCCCTCTGACACTTAATCCTATCGTTATGATCAATTGTGAACTGAAACTGATCACTTTGACTAGTGAGATGGCATTGGTACATGCTACGTTGATGGGATTGAATTGGAATTCCTTGGTAGGTTTCTAACTCTGCCATTAGGGGTAAGTCTGATTGAGCATGTGCTGAACTGTACATCTCCTCCCTCACTTTTTCCACTCTTATATTTAACAGGGATCACTTTTCAGTTAAATTTAAACACCTAAGAGTAATTGTGTGTTAATTAAAGCGTTCAACGTTGGAAATTTGAGCTTAATCCTAAATTCCTTCTTTACAATCATTTCAGTATTCAGTGACTGTAAGCTATGTGTTTTATTAATTTATCTCAAATCAATGAGACTTTTTGGCCCACTGGTGCTCTACTCTGAAATTAAGACTTCCTTTGTACCAGTTGCCATAACAGTTTGGTTCTCACTAGTGCTCCCTATACTTCTGTCTACTCTCTCTCCTGTCTACTTCATTTCCCTACTATAATCAGATACTACTTAGGATCTTGCTCTGCTTCCAATGTAATGGAGTTCCCTCTATTTCTTACCCTGTGAGTATTCTAAATTCTTTTAGGTAGCTTGTAAGGCTTTTATTTAAAGAACTACCCCCATCGATGGGACTCTGAATGTATTAATTGAATCCATTCCATGAATTTGAGTACCACTTACTAACTGTGTGATCTTGGGCATATTATTTGTCTTCTTGCCTTAGCTACTTGTTGTGTTAAATATGCCATGGGATTACTGATAGAATGTAGGATTATTGATAGAATTGAATGAGTTGTTAGAATAGAGCTTGACAAAGAGTAATTAGTCAATAAATGTTAACTATTATTATAATTGTTACCCCAACACATTATTTTTTAAAGTGCAATATGTGGCATCACATAATGTCATCATTAACTAGTTGAAGCATAACTTCAGCTGTTATGGGGAGCATGTGGTTGTCAGTATTCTGACACACAGCAGCAAAAAATGAATGGTGTATATGCTATGTCCCAAATGGAAAATAAACAAGTGAATACTATAGGAGATCAAAAGAGGAATAGGATATCTGTGAAGATTTAAATGTTTTTTAAATTAAAGAACTTTTCTACATATAAAAATTGTACATATTTGTGGGGTACTATGTGATGTTCTGTCACGTGTACGTTGAATAATGTCCAATCAACGTAAATATATTTAGCTCTTTAAGAATTTAACATTTCTTTATAGTAAAAACATCCTATAGTAAAAAATCCTGTGTTCTAGCTTTTTTGTAGAGTGAAGTATACAGTGCATTAACATTATCTGTAATCCCTCCACCATGCAGTACAACCCTAGAACTTTTTATTCCTAGCTAGCTAAAACCTCTCCCCCTCAAGTGTTTGGTAACCACTGTTATATTTGGAACTTCTATTAGATCACCTGTTTTTCAGACGCCACATATGAATGAGATTATGCTCACCTTATTTCAGTTACCATAATGACCTCCATTTTCATCCATGGCAAGATTTCATTTTTTATGGCTGAATGGTATTCCACTGCATATATTTACCATGTTTACTTTATCCATCCATCAATGGATGGACCTTTAGGTTGTTTTCATTTCTTGGCTGTTGTGAATAGGACTGCAGTAATCATGGGAGCCCAGATGTCTCTTTGACAGATGGATTTCATTTCCACTGGATATACACCAAAGAGTGTGGTATTGCTAGGTTACATGTTAGTTCTTATTTTTAGTGTTTTTGAGGAAACTCCATTGGCTTTACTAATTTATTTCCTACCAACAGTGTGCCAGGTCTCCCTTTTCTCTCTGAAAACTTGATGTAGCTTTTAAATGGATCATTAAGACCGTGGAAGCGACAGTAGCACTGGACATTTATTTGGCTATTGCTCTGTTAAACATTTTATATACATTGTTTCCTTTACACCCTCAAAATACCTTTAAAAGTTATTTTTAAAAACAATTGTTTTATTTATTTGAAAAGCAGAGTTATGAGAGAGAAGGGGACAAAGAGAAAATAGTCTTCCATCCTCTGGTTCACTCCTCAAATGGCCACAATAGCTGGGGCTGCACCAGATTGAAGCAAGGAGCCAAGAGCTTCTTTGGCATCTCCTGCAAGGAAGGAGGGCCCAAGCACTTGGGCATCTTCTGCTGCCTTCCCAGGCACATTAGCAGGGAGCTGAATCAGAAGAGGAGCAGCTGGAACACAAACCGGCTGCAAACAGCAGCTTAACTCAACTGCATCACAGCTCTAGCCCCTAACAGATATTTTTGTAGCTCAGTTTTATAAATGAGGAAACTGAGGCATCAAATATTAGGTGACCTTATAAAGTATACAACTAGAATTTGAAGACATATAGATGACAAAGATGCCCTCTAATTATTCTTGTTTTAAAATGTTTTTACATTTCTGTCACAAGTCTTTAGAGCCACTGTGCACACGTGTGCACACACACACACACAGACACAGACACATCACTAATGACAATTAAAAAACTATTTGATATCATTTTAAATGTATATAAAATATGGCATATCCAAAATTTCCTCATGCATACAGTATAATCTGCAAGAAAGTTTTAGTCTTAGTGTAGAGGAAGAAAAAATATCAAATATTGTCCTTGTGACATGAAAGTTCTTGAGGAGGGTATAATACTGTTCAATTGCAAAAAAAGAATTACAGGTTGTATGAGTTCAAGCTTTTAAATAAGACATCTTGAATTGGTTTTAAAGGGACTTGTGATAGATGTCTTTATCTTTGGTGACCTATTATAATTTTAGAAATTTATAAAATGAAGTAATATCCTATTTAGTTTAGACATCTATTCAGCCTTGGTTTACTCTGAGTCTGTAGGCTTACTATGTTTCTTGAAAGTGAGCATTTAGAATAGAACTTTTTTTTGAATACGTTTGGAATGTTTGTATTGGATTTTCTTTTTATTTGTGACAGACTTTAAATGGTGGTACTTAAAGTTTTATATTTTTGAACACCAAGCAGGCTGGATACTCTTATGAAAATAGGTGGATTTTGGCTGCCACCTATGTGGGTAATACCCCTTTTCTTTAGTTTCTTTGGAAAAGATCATTTAACAATTATTGTCATTATCTCAAATTTGTTCTGGTATCATGAATGCCTTTGGCACATTTTACATTAAAAAAAGAGAAAAGGCCGGCGCCGTGGCTCAACAGGCTAATCCTCCGCCTTGCGGCGCCGGCACACCGGGTTCTAGTCCCAGTCGGGGCACCGGATTCTGTCCCGGTTGCCCCTCTTCCAGGCCAGCCCTCTGCTGTGGCCCAGGAGTGCAGTGGAGGATGGCCCAGGTGCTTGGGCCCTGCACCCCATGGGGAGACCAGGAAAAGCACCTGGCTCCTGGCTCCTGCCATCGGACGAGCGCGGTGCGCCGGCCGCAGCGCGCCGTCTGCGGCGGCCATTGGAGGGTGAACCAACGGCAAAGGAAGACCTTTCTCTCTGTCTCTCTCTCTCACTGTCCACTCTGCCTGTCAAAAAAAAAAAAAAAAAGAGAAAAAACACAAATCTGTTACTCTTGATAGGTCAAAAGAAGGAACATTCAGCAATTCAGAATGTATATAAGTAGGAACATTCAGCAATTCAAATATTCTGTTTATTTCTTTGCTAACGAGATTACAAGCTATGTTCTTAGCTGTCACAATATAGACAACACAGTTCATAAGTTAACTGGTTTCTCACTAATGCCACTTGTAAAAGAAGGCTTTTTGCTTCATTAATTTTTATGGATATATTAATTTTTGTGTAGATTATTATATTTTAGATGCTTTACAATTTTTCCTCCTTTGAATAATATAAGTCTTAGAAGTGAAATCTTGGGGAATGGTGCTTCTTTTTCACTCTCTGTGTTTATATAAATAATTTGAGGTTATAAATAATTTGAGGTTACTCTCCCTGACATTTTATTTTAAATTAGACATAGGGACATGTGTAACTATAAACTTTTTTAAAAACTGCATCTTGATCACTGAGTCAGGAGTTATATAATAGATTTTTTGAGCTTTAAAATCAGACTGATTTATATTTAGATTTTATTTTCACTACTTATACAGCCTTGAGGTATTTCTTTAATCTCTTAGAGCCCAATTCTTCATTCATAATATGCCAATAATTTCTCCTTTGCTGAATGTGATTAGGGACAATGCTCCTTTCAACACCTGATGCATGCTAAATTATATGATTATGCCATTTGTAATTTTATCCCCATAATGAGGAAAATATCTCTAAGATATCCTTTGTGGTCACATGGCAAGATTTGACTTCAATGACCTTTGAAGAAAAGTATAATCATGTGATTTCCTATGGCCAAAGGAATGTGAATGAATGTGATACAGTCACTTCCCAGCAGAAACTTGAAATGCCATGTTTTCATGGGCATAATCCTCTATTTTTGTGTCACTGAAAAAATATGCACTAACTGATTATGATTATTGTATTACTCCAAGTTCTCAAGCACCCTAGCCAGAGACTATAAGACTATATTTTATGAAATGTAGTTGTCAATATCCATGCTGAAATACGGAAGTGGGTATGAGTCTGCTCAATTAAAAAACTTGTGTGGGAAAGAGTCATTGTTAGGTACTAATGGCTTTGAGTTTCAAGTTTCATGTAGTGTAGACCATCCAGACATGGTCATAGAGTAAACCATTTAACACCACTGACACCACAGGTTCTTAGAGGAAGATAAAAGAGATTTAGTTACTATAGCTAATGATTAAGGACATTTCCTAGTAAGTGCTGAGTTGTTGTCACTGGTGCTATTACTGTGATGGTCCATCTGAACATCTCCTTTGCATATTTTTGGAGTTAGAAGGGAAAATACCTCTGTTGAGTAGAACTGTTTACATATATTTGTAAAAATGTGTACTCTTTGAGAACAGTTTTAACTTGGCAAATTCTTTAATTCTTTGAATTCTGTTTTCTTAACCACAAGATAACCATGATAAGGCCATATGGAGTAGCATTGAATGCTTAAATTTTTGACAACAGTTTAGGAGATGCTAAGAATATTGGAGTTTGTGTCTTTTTAAACCACATTTGTCAAGAAAAGAGATGCTATGTTGTCAAGACCTTCCTTTCTGTACATGATTTTAGAAAGGAACAACACTTTTCCTTGTGAATAGTATCCTCTTTTTTTCCCCATAATATCTCATAAAACTCAATAGTATATTAAGGAACCCTGTCAAAATAGATCCTCTCAATAAATGCTGGTTTAGATTGAATTTCTTCTTTCTTTATTCAACAGTATAATTCATGTTTGTGGAAATATTTAGACAAAATCATTGAAACATTGGTGGTTACAAGTCAATATGAGAACGAACTTAAAAAGCAAAATTTAATTCAGTCTTAGAAATAATCTTGCTTTATGTTGGAGTAGCCTTATAATATTTGTCATGAACTTAATACCATATAAAAATTTGATTTCATTCTGTTAATGAGACAGCTTTTGATTTCTAGAGTAATTAAACCAGATCTTGACTAATATATACAATGATAATACATCATGCAGAATTTTGATCAATCTGAAATACAGTGGTAAAATTTTAAGTCATCTGTTTAAACTCCAGGATTATTTCAAACTCCAGAATTTTGTATAATAAAAAATAAAGAGTCTGAATAACCTAAGTATTTAAGAGTGCCTTCCTTTGAGAAGCATAAAAAAAAAAAGAAAACATGTTCTTCCAATATGGACAAAGCCAAGATTGGATGAGATATTTGCTTTATAAAGCAAACACTAGAGTTTAAATGGTAACTGTTAATTTTTTTCCACTGAAATGTATTTAGTAGTATTATGTGTAGACTCAAACTAAATCTTATTTGTCTCAGTATTAATAATGTATAGCTTTTTATACCCATTTTATTACAATAAAACAAATTTTCCAAGTTATAAGATGTCTGGTGTTTGTAACACTTTATTGCTTATTAGAAACGGTGTGGTATTTCTTAGAATCTAAGATAAAATTTTCTGTCATTTAAATAATAAAAAAGATCATAATAATTCTATAGAAAAATATTGTTAGCACTCAGCAACTGTCGTTCTGAGAATCCAATTACATATAAGAAGTCTGAAAAGTTCATAAAAATGTGTATTATGAAAAAACTGCATGGATTTAAAAAAATTCTGCATCAAAGCAAGTCAAGTTTTCCACAAATATTTTGAAATACCTTGAAGAAGTCAAGGGAGCATGTAAATCCATATGTACTATGTAGAAAAGAGCTAGCTACAGCTAAAACATTTCTTCATAACATTCATTAACTTTCCACAGAGAAAGTATTTCACACTTAGGTCAGCTCTTTTGGAAGGAAGAAATTTAGTACTAGAACAAATAATATTTAATGCTCATTTTATAAACCAACATTGAGAAATCTAGCCAGAAGCCAAGAGTTTTGAATCTACACATCTGTTCATAATGATTTTGGAATCTTTGCATTCTGATGATACATCTTCATTATGACTTAAGAATGTTTTCTGGCCAACTCATTAACCAGGTATAGAAGAGAATCCTGAGTCAAGCCAAGTTCCTATTATCCAAGAACACTGGATTCCTTCTGTCCTGAAAGATAACAACTGTTTGGATGATGTCAGCGAAGCATTTTGCCTTATTAATCATAAATTGAGTGTTAGTCCTCAATTTAAAAAAAATATTTATTTAAAAGGCACATTTGCAGAGAGAGAGGGAGAGGCACATTGAGAGAGATCTTCCATCTGCTGGTGTGTTCCCCAAATGGCCACAATGGCCTTGGCTCAGCCCAATGAAGCCAGGAGCCAGGAGCTTCATACCGATTTTCCACATGGGTGATGAGGCCCAAGCACCTGAGCCATCCTCCCTTGCCTTCCTGGGTACAGTAGTGGGAACTGGATTGCCAAAGGAGCAGTCAGGACTCAAACTGGTGCCCATATGGGATGTTGGAACTGCAGGCGGTGGCTTACCACAGTGCTATCCCCATTGCTAAGTGTTTTTTCATGTCTTCTTTTTCTTCCCCTCCCCCCAGGTATGTTTCCTTTCATTTAAATACTACTTTCAACCACATTTTAATAAGAGCTTAAAGACTTCTTGGAAAATCACTGTGATATATATCTTTCTAATAAAATATTCAGATATTGTCTTATAGACACATATAACTTAACCAGCTGCCATTTTAATTTAATATTTAAAGAAAATGAAAGACTCACTCAACTTGAAAATAGTATTTAGGTAGCTTATCTAGTATAGCAAACTAGCTCTGAAGTAAAAACAGGTGCAGAGAGCATTTTATTTCATTTCATCCATCAGGTCACAGCTCACTATTAAAAACTGTGTGGAAAATATCAGTTACCATCATATGCATTGAGACAATTTATTTCTCATTGAGCATTTTTTCAGATTAATGAGAGTATTCCTGAAGATACAGAGAAAGTCACTTAATATCTCTTTACATTATTTCATAATGGTAATATCTTGAACTATCTGTTAAATATATAATCTTAAAAGATTTTATTGAAAACTTTTCTGTTTTTGAACCAAGATCCAATATAATTCATGACCCAAAGTAAGGAAAAAGGAAATATTTATTTTGAGGATAAGCCAATTTATATATTATTGGACATAATGCAGACCACCCAGGCATGAAGCTTACTGTTTATAGTTAAGAATCTTATATATACATATACTCTTGATGAGTCAGAACTCTTTGTTCCAACTAGAAGATTTTTTCACCTTCTCCACTACATATCCTCTACTTTTGGCTAGTAAAATTCTGTCAAATAGATTATTTTATTTTATAGGGGAAAAGGTTTCTTTGGATCTCAGTAATAACAATATTGGGATAGGCTATCGAAGGACTCACGTTTAATATTGTTGAAATACACTAGAGTTACATTTGCCTTCAAAAACATTTTCTTGTATGTGTGGGCACACATACATTTACACACATTTATAGCAGAGTGTAAATCACTTATTTTTATTGCAAATTTATCGTTTCATTTGAATCTTCATTGTCCTCTATCCAGCCATCAACTTTTAGATTTCTTCAAAGATTGGTTGGTAGTTCTCTTATCTGCCTTTGTATTCTCATGATAAACCACATTATGCTCAGAACCTTAACTACTATCTAATGTAACAGGAGGGAAGAAAGAGAATTGTGCAAAACTAGTTAACAGACAAAATCCTCTGTATTTCCCGTCCTAAGATCTGTAAGTTCTATGTCAGTAAAGTAGGAGGCAGAGTCTCTGGTCAAACTAAATGTAGATAATCAAAAGCACAATTTCTAATTCTGAGATACTTGTTTTGTATAGATCAGAGCAAAATGATAGGGTTGACAGGCTGTATTCAGAGACCATTTGGGCATGGTGATATTTGGTTGGGTGGTTTTCCTTAGCAGTGCACACTTGAATCATTTTAGACTCCGAGAAAGTGAATAGTTTTATCCAGAGTTGAAGTTTAACTAAACTGAGTTTCTGACTAGAGAAAAACAATTATTTTTTCCTGTGCTCTCACACTATAACAATCAATACAGAAAACTATTGGGACCCCAAAAGATGTGGGGATTCCCCCTACCAGCAAAGTAAGCAAGCAATTCTACAGCAGAAACTAGCTGAGGGTCCTCTAATTCAATTCAATTCTGAACCTATCTACTTGGAGATTGTATGAGATCACAAAGGTTGAGGGCTCAGTCCTGAAGAAGGTCCTGCCTGACAAACCCCTCCCCCTGCTTTAGATGGCAGATGAAGGCCTCAAGTTGTTTTATCTGTGCTTCTGACTAGTTATAAACAAGAAGTCCTACAACCCCCGGCTCAGATTTGATTAGTTAATTTGAGTGGTCTATAGAACTCAGGTGAAAACTTATGTTGCTAGTTCTTAAATAAAGCACAAAACAAAGGAAACAGATGAAGAGGTACATAGGGCAAGGTATAAGGGATGAAGTGTTGAGTTTTCATGTCCTGAGCATTCCACCCTTTGGAGACTTAACGCATGCTCAGCTCTCCAGAAGCTCTCTAAATCCTTTGGATTTTTATCGAGACTTAATTGCACAGGCATGAGTGGAGCATGGACAATTGTATAGAAATATGATTGTACAGAAAATGTATGATCAATGCTGATAATAGACTGCTTGGAGAGTCCCATCTGTTTAAATGCTTCATCGCTTCTTCCTCATGGATTTGGAACAGGACTCCTTCTTAAATGGAAGTCTTATCTTCTGTCAGACAAGATAGGTCAGAAAATTTCTCTATGGACAGCTTCAAGAGAGAAGAGAAATTCTCGTTTATGTGCAGCCTGAGGGAGGGAGTTATGAGCCAGGAACTGTGGATGAAACTCAACCTAAATATCTCCTGATATCACAGAGGTGATGCAATGACTGAAAGGTGAAGAACTTTAGAGCAATGGGATATTTTCTAAGGTATTGAAATTTCAACTGGGTAGGGAGGATAGTAAGGAAGAAAGCATTGCTTGATGGGAAGACATGGAGAGCTAATAACCTAGAAGTGTTTTAAAGGCTAAAGAACCTTCACAATGAGAGTAGCTCATCAAGAAAATTAGGAGTATTCACAAAGGAGAAATGTTTATTAAAAGGTGAATTGCTTGAACAAATTATTCAGAAGCAGTTAGTGTGACAATAGTATAATAGTAACTGTAGAAGTAGATGACTGAAGTGGAGTTACTCTTTAGAAATAAAAAGTCCAGGGGCCAGCATTATAGTGTAGCAGATTAAGACTGCTTGTGATACCAGCATCCCATGTGGGTACTGGTTCAAAATCCTGCTGTTCCACTTCCGATCCAGCTCCCTGCTAATGTGCTTGGGACAGCAGCAGAGGATGGCCCATGTGCTTGGAGCCCTGCACATATGAGGGAAACCTGGGGAAGCTCCTGGCTCCTGGCTTCAGCTTGACACAGCCCAGGCCATTGCAGCCATTTGGGGAGTGAACCAAGATGAAGGATCTCTCTCTCCCTATCTTTCTCAGTCTCTGTAACTCTGCCTTTCAAATAAATAATAAATAAATAAATCTTTAAAACAATAAGAAGCCCAGAGGATCTATCTGGATCACATATGTAGATGTTGTAATAACCTAGAATAATGAAAGGCTTTAGGTTTAAGAGAAAGACTTGAGTTGCAATTGAGTTCCAAAGTCTTTGATAAATAGGGAGAATAGTAAAGAGATTAGTAGACACAATGATGATGAGGAAGCAAAGAGGGTGGTATGACTGAATGGCATGAGCCTCAAATGATCAGGTATTGCTACTTAATGGAACTGCTATTTTCAAGTTACAAAGATAGTATTAATTTGTATTTCTTTAAAATAATGGTTTATTTCATCTGGAGGGTGATAAAACTAAATAATAATGTTTTCTTATTGAATGGTGCCATTACCTTGTCCTTGGCACTTTCCTAGTGGAGTAAATTACCTCTTAAACAGACACATTTGATTGTGCCATATTTGATTGTGCCACATTCTAGTGTTGGACCATTTGGGATAGTCTTCTGTTGATCACCTTCCTCAAATTCTTTTAGTATTGAACTATAAATATATAATGAAATTATTAGAAGTATTAATAATAATTATGCCAAGCACTGTTTAAATACTTTACATTTACTAACTAATTCACCACCAAAAGCAACTCTATGAAGTAGATTCTATTGTTGGCATTTATTTTGTATAGATGGATAAACCAAGGGAAAGAGAGAATTCACTAACTTACCCAATGTCACAGCTGGGATATGGCAGAGCCAGGACCTGAATCTAGCTTCCTGGCTCCAGAGTCTTGCTGTTAATCATTATACTATACTCCTTAAGTGCTCTCAAGAAGATTATATTCAATAAAAATACAGTCCTGCATTACATAATAACAGAGACTTGTTTGGTGATTTTGTCATTGTGTGAGCATCACAGACTATGATTACACAATATAAATGGTTACAATCAAAACACATGATAAACATGAAATGTATGAGGCTGCTCGCTGCATAAAATGGCACAGTGGTTTTACAGTAGTTTTTTAAATTATGTAGGAATGCACTCCTAAATAATAATAAAAAGTATAATACAGTAAGTGGATAATTTAATTAATTTCTGCTATACCCATTAAAAGATGTAATATGGGGCCAGTATTCTAGTGTAGCTGGTTAAGCTATCATCTGTGATGCCAGCATCCAATATGGGCACTGGTTTGCATCCTGATTGTTCTACTTCCACTCCAGCTCCCTGCTAATGGCCTGGAAAAGCAGCAGAAAATGGCCCAAGTGCTTGAACCCCTGTACCCATGTGGGAGACCCAGATGAAGTTCCTGGCTCCTGGCTTCAGCCTGGCCCCGGCCTAGCCCTTGTGGCCATCTAGGGAGTAGAACAGTGGATGGAAGTTCTCTCTGTCTCCATAACTCTCCCTTTCAAATAAATAAATAAATAATTTTAAAATTGTAAAAAAATATTTTAGACATAAGAGTCACTTTTTTTTATTTGTCACTCTTTTCATAAGAATTTAAAAAGACCAAAAACATATATTTTGCAAACTTTTTTAAGGGAATAATTTGCTTTTAATTACAAATAATGTTAAGTGACGATTCCTTCTATTGTAAAACCAATAATTACAAGAACAAATTTGAGCATGTGATTTGTCTACAACATTTGGAAAAGGAAAAAAAAAAGCCTGATTTTCAGTGTTTATATGAACCAGAATTTATTCCCTAACTTGTCAAAGAGTACTTTGAAGGTATGACTCAGATGGAGAAGAAAAAGAGAGAAAGAGAGAAAGAGCATCTCATAGCTGCTTTAGTAGCTTTTGATAATTTTTCTGGGATGTTCCTATCCACATGGGAGACCCAGATGGAGTTCTTTGCTTCTGGCTTTGGCCTGGTGCAGCCCTGGCCATTGTAACTTATTATCAAGTATTAGGTGCTGTATATAATTGGGTATGGTATACTTTTATACTATTGGTAGCACAGTAAGTTTTGCTTACACTAGCATCACGGCAAACTTGTGAGCAATGTTTTATGCTATGATATTGTGATGGTTATGATATCACTAGATGATAGAATTTTTTACTCCATTAAAATCATATGGAAACACCATTGTATACGTGGTCCATCATTGATCACAACACTGTTAAATGTCTTATGTTGTAAACCTTTCTGTTTCTCCATTCTGTTTCTATTTTTTTGGTCCATATAGATTACTTAGATTGGGCTCAATGCTTACAATTGAAAACCTCAAAATATAGTGGCTTAAACAAGAGAAAATTTTATTTGTTACATGAAAGGAGGTTGAAAGTGGGCAGTTCAGAGCTGAGAAGGTACACCCAGTTGACTATCTGTTCTACCACCATTGTGAATCCATTTCATGGTTAAAGTTGCTTCAAGTGCTGAGATGACTGTTCGAACTCCAGCCATCTTTCCTATCTTATGATACAGAAGGAAGGTGAATGGTGCAAAGAAGAAAAAGGGTCCCTCCTGTCTAAATTATCTTTCTTTAACAAAACCTCCCATGCAACACTTCTGCTTACATTTCATTATACAGAACTTAGCCATATAGCCATACTAGTAATAACTAACTGGTAATTGGGTTTCTGTTACTACTGTAGAAAGGGAGTAAGTATGTAGAAGTCTGTGAGATACCAGCCTTAGTATCCATATATTCTCAGATATTCTTTACTGGTGATTTATATCAGTGGATTTTGAACTGAGAATTTAAATAACTGACACTTGTGAAAATAAGACCTGAGAACCTGTCAAATGAGATTTCTTGTCACTCTTGGCATATAGTGAGATGCTATAAAAATTAAGTAAGAAAAGAATGAGTCAGATTTGCTTTAGTCAGATTTGCTGCAGGATTTTAGAGCCAAACCCTGTCGTAAAGTGGTAAGTGAGGTCCAATTATGCATTCACATAAAATGTATGTTACACTATTAACAGGTTAATAACATCAGTAAGTGTTACTTGGGCTTCTAATTCCTACAGGGTGGCGGATAGGATGGGGGGAAGGAGTGGATGAAAACATTTTCATCTATTTATTTTGTTAATTTATATATATATATATATATATATATATAGAAAAAGAGTGAATATTGAACTGAGAAATTCCTATATAAGGGGAAAGTCACTTGCTGATTTTTCCTCTTTTCCACAAGATAAGTCTACTGTCCCCCCGCCCCCCCCCCCCCCATTTAAAGAACTGAAAGCATGCCATTTCTGATTTCGCATGGTTTTAGGGTTTTATTATATAGAAAAACAAGGAACTGTTCCTGAGGAAAAAAAAATTTAATGCAAAGGTATTTTTGTTTACTAACAATATTAGTAACCTTCTGGTAGTTATTTGAGTTTATTATTTTCATCACAATCTGGATTTCATAATTGTATTTAGTGATATATGCGCATATATACACATATTGTTTTTGTTGATATATGTTTATAGACATATGTATTACATATACACACATATATAAAAACTTTTCTTAAGTGTAGGTAATTTATGCATGGTATACATTTCAAAAACAAATACATGAAGCTGTCACAATCAATACTTTTTTTCTATAAGACAAAGTATATAAGACAAACAACTCCAAAGTATTTCGGAGTACAGGATACCTAAGTACAGCCTTGAGACATTAAGTACTTTCTCTTTTCTATAGATGGTTTGAATATGAATTTTACATTTATTATTCATACGTAATTTGTCTATGAACTGTTATGTTTTATATGACTTAAGTTTCCAATAAATGATTTAACAATTTGAGCTAAAATGGGCCGGATTTTTTATCTTTATTTAAAAAGTGTATTAGAAGCAAAATTCTCACCTTAAAGGTGAAAGATACTGCATAGATGATCATGTATTTAACAAGAAATTCTCTTGTCCCCTTTGCTATTGTATTTTATCTTGCTGCACAATTAGCAAAGACACTTTACTGGTGTTGGTAATGTTCTTTGTTTGATGCATGTGGAAACCTGATTAGAGCTTTTGAGAGTGAATTGCAGTCAGAAGTGATTTATTTTGTTTATTTAAGCTGGATTCTAGCTGTTGGAGGTTTCTTCTCTTAGAGTTCTAAGTTTCAGATAGCATCTAGACAATCCTGGTTAAAATGGTTGTCCTGGCCGGCGCCGTGGCTCAACAGGCTAATCCTCCGCCTTGCGGCGCCGGCACACCGGGTTCTAGTCCCGGTCGGGGCACCGGATTCTGTCCCGGTTGCCCCTCTTCCAGGCCAGCCCTCTGCTGTGGCCCGGGAGTGCAGTGGAGGATGGCCCAGGTGCTTGGGCCCTGCACTCCATGGGGAGACCAGGAAAAGCACCTAGCACCTGGCTCCTGCCATCGGACAAACGCGGTGTGCCGGCCGCAGCGCGCCATCCGCGGCGGCCATTGGAGGGTGAACCAACGGCAAAGGAAGACCTTTCTCTCTGTCTCTCTCTCTCACTGTCCACTCTGCCTGTCAAAAAAAAAAAAAAAAAAAAAATGGTTGTCCTAATATTTCCTTTTTTTATTTAAAAATTTATTCATGTAAAGAGAACAGATTTCATGCATTTCAAATATATAATTTTAAGCACAAGATTGTAATTCCTACCTTCCCTCATTCCTACCCTCTCCCTACCTTCTTTTGATTTTGTTCCTTTTATTTTTCACAATAACATACTTTCAATTTACTTTGTAGTAAGAGGCTTAACCCTCCAGTAAATAAAGATTTCAACAAGTAGAAAGCCCACTTTCGTGCAGGAGTATAGACAAAGGCTACAAACAGTAATCAAGTCTCAAGATGTCAATGTTACCTAATATAAATTACATTGTTTTGTATTCTAATTATTAACTGCCACAAATCAAAGAAAACATACAATATTTGTCTTTTGGAGGTCTAGCTTATTTCACTAAGCATAATGTTCTTCAGTTGCATCCATTTTGTTGCAAGAGAGAGGATTTCATTGCTTCTTATGGCTGAGTAGTATTTCTTAGTATATAAATATGTGTGTGTGTATATATATATATATATATATATATATATATAAATCTCACATTTTCTTTATCCAGTCATCAGTTGATGGACAGCTGGGTTGATTTTGTATCTTAGTTACTGTGAATTAAGCTGCAGTAAACATGGGGGTACAGATAACTTTCAATATGCTAATTTTGTTTCCTTCGAGTAAATTCCCAGGAGTTGGATGGCCCCAAGGTTTTTAAAAAATACATTGGTAGGATTATAGATTCTAAAATTTACTTTTAACTGTGGCGAGGTTTAAAGAAGGGTTTTATATATATAGAAAAATTATACCTTAAAATTTCAGTTAGCCAAATCAATACTATTTATTGGGTTTTCTGTAAGAAAAATCCTGCAGGAGGCTGGCATTTTTGCTTAGCAGGTTAATCTGCTGCCTGTGATGCTTGTGTACCATAAGGGCACCAGTTGGATTTCTAGCTGCTTGAGTTCTAATCCAGCTCCTTGCAAATATGCCTGGGAAAGCTGTGGAAGATGGCCCAAGTTGGATGAAGCTCCTGGATCCTGTCTTTGCCCAGGATCCATTGTGGCCATTTGTAAAGTGAACCAACACATGGAACATTCATTTCTCTCTCTTTCTGTTTCTGTTTCTTTCTTTCTCTCTCTCTCTCTCCTTTTCTCTCTTTAACTCTGTCTTTCAAATAAATAAATAGAACTTTGAAACAAAAAAAGAGAAAAAACCTACAATAACTGACAAAAACCATTTTTTTAGTGCTTCTAACTGAGAAGTTATAATCTCTATTAATGTAAAGAGAGACTTCTAATAATAGCTACAGTACAATTTGTTTTATTTGGTTTTCCTCCTGAAAGTAAACAAGGCTTTTTACTGTGTTGCAATCCAAGCCACATTGTCTTATAGTGAAATAAGAACATTGATCATGACGTAGTTTTCTGATTACAGCTGTTTTTTATTGGTCACCAAGAAATTTGTAGTTTCATATATTTGTTTTAACTTGCAAGACTTTTCAAAGATTTCATGTTGGTATTCAAATTAAGTTTTATAACCTTTATAATGCCTTAAATTTAAAAAAATTATGCATAACATTTTCTTTTAAGATATTAACTATCATTATTCTTAGGCTACAAGTTTCTGTTTAATTCTTCCCACAAGTTATTTTTTAAGGAAACTTTCATTTTTTTCAGATTTAGATCATATATATATAGAAGAACATATCTAAAAACCCTGTTATTTTTTCTCTCTTGTGAACTTTCAGTTATAAAATACTTCTCATGAATCTTGCTATATCAGGTTACTAATCAGTTTACTTTTAGAAAGCTCATTGTGATTGCTTCTTTCATGACTATAATCTTTGGGGAAATAAAAATATCCCTTGAAAGATAGACACCACTAACCAGAAATGTCTGGATTTATGGTCTTACTGTGCTGAGGGGCTCTTTAGTTTGATCAATAACCAGTTTCCTAGAGCTACAGTATGGTCAGATTAACTTAATATGAATTTCTATGAGGTTTCCACAGTTCCAAAATTAGCAGAGAAAAAAGGGTTTTTTTCCCCCAGAAACCTTTTATTTAAGGTGTACTAACTTCATGTATTTTATAAGTACAACTTCAGGAACATAGTGATTCTTCCCACCCACCCTACCTGCACTCCCATCCTTCTTTCTCCTCCCTCTCCTCTTCCCATTCTAATTTTTTACTAACATCTATTTTCAATTAACTTTCTACACAGAAGATTAACTATACTAAGTAAAGAGTTTTACAAATAGTATGAAAAAAAAAAAAAAAACAACCTGTTCCTCAATAGTCAAGACAAGAGCTGTTCAAAGTGTCAATTTCACTTCTATATATTTTAGACACTCTGTTAGTTACCACAGATCAGGGAGAATATATGGTATTTGTCCTTTAGGGACTGCCTTATTTAACTAAGTATAATGTTTTCCAGTTTCAGCCATTTGGTCGAAAACATCAGGATTTCATTTTTTTTTTACCACTGTGTGTTATTCAATGGTGTACACAATTTACTTATCCCGTCTTCAGTGGGTGGACATTTGGGTTGATTCCATTTCTTAGCTATTGTGAATTGAGCTGCAATAAACATACAGGTGCAGATAACTCTTTCATATGCTGATTTTATTTCCCTTGGGAAAATTTCCAGGAGTGGGATGGCTGAGTCATATGGTAGGTCTATATATATGCAGATTGATGAGTAATCTCCATACTGTCTTTCACAGCATCTGTACTAGTTTACATTCCCACCAACAATGGATTAGGGTACCTTATTCCACACATGCACACCAACATTTGTTGTTTGTTGATTTCTGCATGAAAGTCATTCTAACAGGGTTCAGGTGAATCCTCAATGTGATTTTGATTTGCGTTTCCCTGGTGGTTAGTGATCTTGAGCATTTTTTTCATGTGACTATTGGCCATTTGGATTTTCTCATTTGAAAAATGCTTGTTTAAGTCATTTGCCCATTTCTTAACTGGGTTGTTTTGTTGTTTTTGAGTTTCTAGAGCTCTTTATAGATTCTGAAAGTTAATCTTTTGTCATTTTCATAGTCTGTAAATACATTCTTCCATTCTGTCAGTTGCCTCTTCCTTTTGCTGAGTGTTTCTTTTGCAACACAGAAGCTTCTCAACTTGGTGTAATCTCATTTGTCATTTTTGGCTTTGATTGCCTGTTCTTCTGGGGTCTTTTCCAAGAACTGTTTGCCTATGTGAATGTCTTGCAAGTTTTCCCCAGTGTTTTCTAATGACTTCATGGTATCAGGTTATAGATTTAGGTCTTTGATTTTGAGTGGATTTTTGTGTAAGGTGTAAGATAGGGGTCTTGCTTCATACTTTTGCATGCGGAGATCCAGTTTTCTCAGCACCATTTTTTGAGGAAACTCAAAGGGATTGATTTTAGCTCCTTTGTCAAACATAAGTTGGTTGTAGATATGTGGGTTGATTTCTGGCACTTCTATTCTGTTCCATTGTTCTGTCCATCTGTTTTTGTACCAGTACCAGGCTGTTTTGATTATAACTGCCCTGTAGTATATCTTGAAATCCGATATTGTGATGCCTCCAGCTTTGTTTTTGATGTATAAGATTGCTTTAGCTGTTCGAGGTCTTCTGTGCCTCCATATGCATTTCAGCATCATTTTTTCTATGTCTAAGAAGAATGTCCTTGTTATTTTTATTGGTATTGCATTCAATCTGTATATTGCTTTTGGTAGTATGGACATTTTGATGACATTGATGCTTGCACTCCATGAACATGAAGATTTTTACATTTTTTGTGTCTTCTATTTCTTTCTTTAATGTTTTGTATTTCTCATCATAGAGATCTTTGATATCTTGGTTAAATGTATTCCAAAGTATTGAATTTGTTTTGCAGCTATTGTGAATGGGATTGATCTTAGAAGTTTTTTATTAGCCTTGGCATTGTCTGTGTATACAAAAGCTATTGATTTTTGTTTGTTGATTTTATATCCCACAACTTTAATTTGTTTGGTGGGTCTTTATTTCTGATTCAGTTTCCATCTTGGTTATTGATCTGTTTAGGTTTTCTATGTCTTCATGGTTCAGTTTATGTAGGTTGTACGTGTCCAGGAATCTATCCCATTTCTTATAGGCTTCCCAGTTTGGTGGCATATAGCTCTTTGTAGTAATTTCTGATGATTCTTTTTTATTTGTGGTATCTATTATTACATTTCCTTTTTCATCTCTAATTTTGTTGATTTGGGTCTTTTCCCTTTTTCTTTTTTTTATTATTTGGACCAATATTTTGTCAATTTGTTTATTTTTTTTTTCAAAAAAACCCACAGCTCTTCATTTCACTGATCTTTTTAATTGTTTTTTTTTGTTTTGTTTTGTTG